>CM071575.1:27135149-27280149 GCA_036426205.1 Ascaphus truei | reverse complement strand
CACACACACACACACACACTGACTGACTGACACACACACACACACTGACTGACTGACAATGACTGACACACACACACACACTGACACACATTGACGGACACACTGACTGCACACATACACACACTGACTACCACACATACACACACTGACTGACACACATACACACACACACTGGCTGACACACATACACACAAGGAATTCACATTTAGTGCAAATAGCTAATACAGGGGATGTGTGCCGAGCACGCGCATTATAAGTCAAATGTATTTGCGTTTTGTCAATGAAATTGTATTTTGATTTTTAATTAAAACATCACCAACACAAATACAATTTCTGTGACAAAAGTCAAAGAAGTTTCACTTACTATGCGCGTGCACAGCACACACAGCTTTTTTTAATATGTGCAGAATTATACAGTACACGCGCATTCTCTTTTGTATACATCTATTGTATGCATGAGTACTGTATTTGCTCCCATTAAATGTTTATTGCATGACCCCCCAATAAATAACATATAATATATATTAATATAATATATATATATACACACCCACACACACACACCCACACAACACACACCACACACACCACACACACACACACACACACACACACACACACACACACACACACACCACACCACACACACATATTCTTTTTTGGTTTTAAAATCCAATTTTTCTATATTTTTATATATTATTGTGTATATCTGAAATTTGTCAATACGCCACTAGTTTGGGACAATTACGATGCCTATATGTTAAGTAAGGGTTAATCTACATACAGTATATCAATTTAGAATTGTTCAGAAGCAACTCCTATGATAATGGACAACATATAATTCCTTTGGACACCTGATAGGTGAAACACGTTGAGTGGGCTGGAGAGGTACAGTAAGGAGTGAGAACCCCACACTGGAAACGGATGTACTGTACCAAGTCACTGGAATGATGCAGAACGCCGAGAGGAAAAGCTGATCGAATCCCTAATCTCTGCCCCAAGGGTATCATGCCATAAATTGGATCGCTTAGACCAAGTCTCTGTTTTATACCAAAGTGATTTTAAAGATATAGATGTGAGTGCATAACAGATGATTTACTGCTGCTTTTGACAACTTTTCTAATAAACGACACTACACTGCATTCCACTGTCTCTGTTTTTATTTCTATAACTTTCTATGGGGAGGAGAAAGAATGAATAACAAGAATATATCCACTTGGAGAGAGCAGAGGATGAACTTACTTTGAAGCTTGCATACATTATCAAAATGTGAGTGACTATGAAATTGAGGTCGATACAACGTTTTAGATTATAGAACTACTACCTATACTGTATATCTTCTGGTTTTCTTCTTGTTTAATGTGACTACTCTCCCAAATGGGTGAAGAATCTTTTAAAGACAATTTTGAAAGCTATTTTTGGGGTTGCGCAGCAATGCCCACATTTTCATAGTTTTAATCTTTCAAATCAATAATTTTTTCCCCCACAATAATCCACAAAATATTTAGTCACAATACAAATAAATTGTACACTCTATCACAATGTGCTTGTTATAGACATAGAATTAATAAAAAAAAGAGCAGCACTCCAAATAGTGGTCAAGTGGTTAATATTTATAAATTCAATTTTCGTTCCAACACAAACAGACCTTCTCAGGTTAACAAACCGTGAACACTAAGACTTTTAAAGGCCCTTTGGTCCACAACCACCAGAATTACATCAGTATACATTTATAAACAATATCAACACTACATATAATAAATATATCTTGGTGATACTGTGAAGCACTGTGTACTGTACATTAATGGCGCTATATAAATAAAGACAAACATACATACATACAGTACATTAATACACAATTGCAATATACAGCTGTTTGAACCCCTGAGGAATAAACATAGTAAAAAAGAAAAGCAGTGTTATATCATCTTAGATATTTGGAAATCCATTCTGGATGCAGGGTGCTGAGCATATATATTATTTTCCAAATTATCATCAGCAATAGCACATCGGTCTCTGGGGCCTATTCTTGTAGCTTGGATAAGTAAGTTATCAACTGTTTTGAGCCCTTCTCGAGTGAGTGTTCATGTTTAGATATTCAGAAAGCTCTGATAACGGGCAAACTTGCTTGAGAAGTGCTTCTTCCCGATCGCTTGCGCTCTAGCTTAGGCAAACCGAGCTATTCAGTTAGCTATTAGATTGACGTCGAGTTTCCAACTCGCACATTCTGATCTCGACACCTAAAGGGTGGCGAAAAGGGATCCGCAATGTGACTCTGAAGAAAAAAAATATTTTTACTACATCAGATTGAAGCCGGGTGTCTCCAGAGCTGATACACATTAATATCAGCTCTGGAAACCCCCGGCTTCCATCCTATTTAATAAAAATACATTTACAAGCAGCTTCATTACCTTAGCAGCTAACCGCAAAGGTAATGAAGGGGTTAAATACCAGTGCCTGCTTTTTTTGGAGAGGGAGTGTGTGAAGGCTGGAATTGCCCAGGGTAGGTGTTTTGGCCTACTGGGAGGGTTGCGGAAGGAGCTAATCCCTCCATTACCTTAGAGGTTAACCCTTCCCGCTACCTACCTGAGAGGCCTAAACACCCACCACGAGCCAAATACCACCTTCACCCACCACCTCTATTCCCAATAAACGTTAATATACAATACAATAATCAATATTATCCAATACACCCATCGATTGCCAGTGTGGTTAACTATGCCCTCAATGGGAGCAAAGATAACTCTAATGCCAATGAATCAGCACTTATTACCCACCACCTCTATCCCCAACAAGCCCACCCCCCCCTCCTCCCCCAACACATACAGTACAGTAATGAGCCAAATCCTTATTATCCACATCTGGATAATAGCACATTTGCCCATTAAAAATAAAACATTACACAGCCAGTATATAGTAAATTAAAGATGTACTTACAGTACCCTGCCAGGATGAAGGCCGCCCTCATCCTCATCTTCGGCCTCCATAGGCAGCAACATTAAAATTTAAAAAACTAACTACTGACCCCTAACCCCTTAATTACCCAATTTTTAAAATATCCTGTGTCCACGTGACCAGGACATTTAAACTGTGTGGAGATACCGGCACCCCATACCATGACCTTTAATTCTGGAAGCAGGAGGTCCCCGAGGCTGACATTAATGTATTTAGCTCCGGAGACACCCTACTCCAATACTGTGTTATTAAAATAAAAACATTGCAATCACTTGTAAGAGCTGTACAAGGAGATGCAGTTTTCTCTGTGCAGCTCTCTCAGCCCTACCCCCCCCCCCGCCCCCCCCCTGCCACATGCTGGAGGCAACTACAGCCTCGGGCAGGGTACTGGCGACAGTGCACCTACAGTATATAACTTTTCCACTTTTTGACACCTATATGACCTTTCCACTTCCAAGAGGTGCCCAATTTTATCCTCCCACTGGCTGAGATTAAACTCAGCCTTCCCTTCAACTTGTTTGGTGCAACCATCTTAGCGATCCCTGAATGCCTCTTAATCTTACCGAAATGTACAATTTCCTTTCTTTGGCTAAGAACTCAGCCATTAATTCCAATTGATTGGTTAAACTCTCACCAGTTCTATGGGCGCTGAGGCTCCTCCTAAACATCTTTCATGCTATAATTTTCCAATTCTTCCCTGTAGACTGGCTGCAAAATAGTATCTAACTACTAAGATCCGCTGGCACAGCAGGGTCCCTGATAAAAGGGTTCAGATCCTGCTCCCAATTCCACCATGCGGACAATTGGAGAGCCCCATCGAATAAGTAGTATCTCACCCCCCACCCCCATCCCTGTGGTGTATAAATGAGGGCTCTGCTCCCCCATACCAATCAGGAAATAAGTGGGTCTCTGCACACCCCAACTCTGTGGGGTATACATACGATCTCTTCTCCCCTCATCTAGTGGGGGTATACATGAGGTCCCTGCCCCCCCCCCAACACAGAGGGGTATAGGCCGTCTCCCCCCCATCCCAGTTGAGGTATAGGCAGTGTCTGTGCACCTCTCCTCCCATTGGAGATATGTAGGGTCTCTGCACCTCCCCATCCCAGTGGGGGCACAAGTGGAGCCTCACCTCCCCATCTCAGTGAGGCTGCCCCCCCATCCTGGTAAGGGTATAAGTTGGGCCTCTGCCCCCTCCATCCCGGTAAGGATATGTGGGTCTTCTGCCTCCTCCCATCCCAGTGGGGGTACAAGTTGGGTCTCTCCCACCCCCATCCCAGTAGGGGCACAGGTGGGGTCTCCCACTCATCCAATTCTGTGTCTTCCCCTCTCTCCCCATTCTGTGTCTGCCCCTCTCTCCCCATTCTGTGTCTCCCCCTCTCTCCCCATTCTGTGTGTCTCACTCTCTCTCCCCATTCTGTGTTTGCCCCTCGCCTCGCTCCCCATTCTGTGTCTGCCCCTCTCTCCCCATTCTGTGTCTGCCCCTCTCCCCATTCTCTGTGTGTGCCACTCTCTCTCCCCATTCTGTGTATCTGTCACTCTCTCTCCCTATTCTGTGTATCTGTCACTCTCTCTCCCCATTCTCCCTCTCCTCATTCTCTGCTGCCCCCCCCCCCTTCCCCCCTCCCCCCCCCTTCTCCTCTCTGCTGCCCCCCCCCCCCCTGTGATTGGATGGCTTAAGGCTGCTGTATGATTGGTCTATGTGACTGGTGCTCTGTCATTGGTTATTGAAGGGTCATGTGACCCTTCTGAGCACTTGGAAATCACTTCTCCTTATCTCCCCAAGCGCTGAGCATTGCCGAGCGTACATGCATGTGCACGTGCGCACGCAGTGTCAACGTGGCCATGCTCATTTGACAACATTACAAAGAGCGCGCCAAGTGCGCGCTGCAGCAGCGTGACCGCAGCCTTATGTTTCTTTTGATATGCTGAAAGTAAGCTCTTTTGTGGTCCAAGTTCTGAGGCTGAATAAAAGCCTATAATCAGACCACCCACGTGTCTTCACAGACTTACTGCAACACAGCTCCATTGGAGGGTCCATAGCTGGCCCTACTCCAGATCGCCACGAAATGTCATGCAATGACCATGAGAGGGAAGCTGATTACCCACAGAGAGAGAGAAGCACAGGGCTCAACAGGGGCCCTAAAGAGATGAAGCTCTACAAAGGTAGCCCAGAAGATGGCTCTAATAGGTAACAATGGGGATCAAGTCTCAGCACCATCCTAGCGGGCCAAGATAGGGGCAGCTTGGGAAGTAGGTTCCAACAGTATCAGGAGGAATGCAGTTACTGTATGTCTATACCAATTTCCCAGTGTATCTGGAGGTAAATAATGAAGCTGCTGTTGAATTAATACAATTGATGGCACCCATCATTGCTATAAAATGCCCAGCAGCACGAATTCAGCACCCTGATAAGGTAACCACTTTTGATGAAAGCCAAGACAAGAGACATGGATATAAACAGAATGATACATTATATCTTATTTACCCCAGGCATAGTATTTATTGGAACCTAGGTCAAGTAGGTTGGGGGGGTGGGGTAGTCTGCTGAGTCAGAATACAAATTTAAAGGTTTCCACAGGTCCTAAATGTTTGAAAATCACTGTTTTCACAAAAGCACAGATTTTGTGTAAAGCTCATTTACAAACGGCATTATGTATTTTAATCGCTGTTGGTATCTGTGTGGAAATGTCGGATCCTTCCTGTTTTTCACAATCAATCATAAACTATTTAAAACACTCGAATTCAAATGATGCAGGAGCTTCACTTATCTTGCTCCTGTTTGCCTCTGTGGTTACAGGCTACAGTTTAAAATTCAAAGCTCACGCTGCTGCTTCAAAGGAACCTTTGCCAAATGTCAATCTGTTTGAGTATCTTCTTCTCAAAGCATTCTCAAGTGAGGTGATGCAGTTGCCTCAAACCAAGTCTTCTGCTTTATAAACAGCATGACCTGATAACACTTTTATTTTGTACTAGCAATTCAGTGTGTAAATCATCTTAATTCGATCTACTAAAGGGGCAAACTGAAGTGACAAATGCAAGTGTCAAATTAAAGAATCATTTTGCTCCTCTTTGATTTTGAAATGTGTATTTTTAATGCAGTAACCCCTGAAACGTAGGTCGAAGTACATTAGATGGATCCCTATTTCTTCTAGCTTACGCTTCTTCCTGGAGCAGCACAACACTATGCTTGATGCTGCTATGAAAGCAATATGGTGCTGGCTTCTGTGGCGGAAAAAGGGTTAAAGTATTGTTGTTGAGAATGGGGAGGTTTGGGTTATCCCAGAAGAAGCAGAAGCCAGAATCTTTAGTAATGTATCTCTACATATCTCAGTCTCACTGATGCTTCCAACGTCTTCAATGACACCTTGAATTAAATTGTGTAACCTACCTGTACGAAAAGCTATTGGCAAAGAGAATTTGGAGCTAAAAGCGAAACACTGGTATTTTGAGCATCCATAAGGCTCGTGCTCTGACGTCTACATGTTCTGCCCTGTCACCTTCTTCAGAACTTTGAGAAATATTACACCAGGCGAAATGAAGGGAAGGAAATAATAGACAGTACCCTAAGGTGTAACTGCATGTGGCACTTAACACTGTGCTTACAAGATTTCACAAACATGGCTATAGCATCTTATACAGCAAAATACACAGGGTAGAATCAATCTTTAAGTTCTTCAGAGAAGTATCTTCATTGAGTTAACCTGCACCCTAGGGCAGTCTTTCCAGACCATCAATCTTAAGGTATGCATTCTGCATAGCAAGTAGGCATTGATAAATATCTCTTATTCTAGTTCCACTAGAAGAAAAAAATGCAAGGTCAAAATGAATTAACAATGATATGTGCAGCGCTTTTATGAAATCGATCATTGTAAAGCTGAACACATTTTTTTATTTTATTTTTGTGCTCATTTAAATCAGTTAGGAATTTGCTTGGCCCTTGCTCTGTACAAAATCCAGATAGGTCGAAATTTTAGGACTATTATGGACAACGTTTGCATTACAAGCAATGCCTTCAACCTGTGACTCTCCATCACTATATACAGTAGAATGCACCTTCTCTTCCGAGGTACCAGTTAATTCTACTCAAAAAGTATTTCAACTGCATGGACTCATGTCCACTTCTCCCCACATCCATAGAGGCACTTAATAAACCATTTCAGTCAGGCACTGTCTTGCACTGCATTTACTTCTTCACCTGCTGTCTCTGTAAGTATCCCAACATCTTACTTAGGGCCAGATACATCACCAAATTAAATAAAACTGTATCTACTATCATGCAGTGCCATTGCACCGCAAGAAATAGGTAAATGTTTATCTCATGTGATAACCAAACAGGGCGCCTAGTAAAAAATTGTCCTAAAAATAGTCCTATTATTACCGTTTTCAATAAATATCGAAATGGGGTGAACTAATGATTTTTTTGTAAATTAATTATCACCTAGTTGAAGCTGGCATTAGCCCCATCTTTCCACTGTATATAATGGCCAATATACTGGCCATTATATCCATAGGCCAGACAAGCTAAACCAACCTGAACTAGAGATAAAATAGTTAATAGAATACATTACAGTACAGTATATATGAACCTCATAGTAGCCCATGGGTCAACTAATCATGGGTTTACATGACCAGCTGACCACAAAGGGCTAAAAAGGGGTTAATATATACATACAACTACACTACATAACCCAGTTGGCCACTGTATTTTGGCTTTTATAGCATTGCCATGCATTGCTTTACTAACTGCTAAGGTAGTTAAGGGATTAACTCATCCCCCTTAACCCCCCGGGCAGCATAACCACCCTGACTGAGGCAACTATCCGCATCTCCCAACCCCCCTACCCCTGCCTCCCACTAGACTATTGCGCAAGAATCCTATTAGCCAAATATGGCTCCCTCCCCCCTTACGCTCTCTCCCTCCCCTTATGCTATTTTCCCTATCTTCTATAACCTTACACTCTCCCCTCTCTCTTTCCCCTTACAGTCTCCCCCTGTCTCTTGCCCCTTACAATCTCCCTCTCTCTTTCCCACTTACACTATCCCCCTCTCTCTTGTCCATTTACACTTTCCCCCTTCTTTCTTGATAATAGTATATTTGCCCATTACTGTACTGTATGTGTTGCAGGGGTTGTTGGGGGTAGAGGCGGTGCGTACTAGGGTTGTTTTAAAAAAAATGTTTCTTAGGGGTAGCGAGGATGGGAGAAGGGTGTATTTGGCCCGCGGTTGTTGTTTATTCCTACCGGATGGGTAGCGGGAGGGGTTAACCCCTTCATTACCTTTTACTGTATGTGAAAAGTGTGTCTATGGAAACATTTGTGTAACCATTCAGTAACGCATACGTTCTTGCAGCTACCCGTGTGTATAATTGGTTTTATTTATCATCATTATCTGTATGGACGTTTGTATTGTATTTCTTTAAAAAAAAAAAAAAAAGAGAGAGAGAATTTACCAAAAAATAAATAAATACACACAAACACACGTATAACAAAGCGATAGGCACACCAAAAATATGCAAAAATATATTTTATTGGTTCAATGTTTCAGCTACCCATTGGAGCTCTTGATAAACAGGGTAGCCTAAAATGATGGGGAAATAAAATATATTTTTTGTATATTTTTGGTGAGTCGGTCCCTTTGTTATTCTTGTACAGTACCATATAGATACTCTGATATCAGCAGCCTCTCCAGTAGTCTGGTCTATTAATGGCCATTAGATAGTATATTGCAAGTATGTTGCAAAGTGATTGTGCAGGTGCCTGGCCACACCTTGTTCTAGAATATGCTGGAAGGGTCATCTTAATCAGCATAGGCTAAGCCCGTCCTACTACTCAGAGACAGGGGTAGGGAGAAAGGTCAGGAATAGGTTGGAATAAGAACTCCACCCTCAGATCCCATGATGAACCAGAGGAGGGGTACAGTATCACCTGTAGATATATATATACAGGCATACCCCACATTAACGTACGCAATGGGACCGGAGCATGTATGTAAAGCGAAAATGTACTTAAAGTGAAGCACTACCTTTTTCCCACTTATTGATGCATGTACTGTACTGCAATCGTCATATACGTGCATAACTGATGTAAATAAGGCATTGGTACCAGGCTCTATAGTCTCCCCGCTTGCGCACAGCTTCGGTACAGGTAGGGAGCCGGTATTGCTGTTCAGGACGTGCTGACTGGCGCATGCGTGAGCTGCCCTTTGCCTATTGAGCAAGATGTACTTACTCGCGAGTGTACTTAAAGTGAGTGTACTTAAACCGGGGTATGCCTGTATATAGTTTTTTTTAGTAAGTACAGTAACTAGGGTGGAAGCCCTTTTGTTATTTTTCAGTGATGGAAAGGTCACAATCAATTCTATGTTCCCCCTATTTGACCCTCAGGTGCGCCCTATCCACAAAAGGGGATAGCAAGGCATTCCATCGTAGGTTCCTTAGTGATAGGGCCTTAGAGTATCACCTGATAGCTGCCAGAGGGAGGTTCATACAGTGCTCCCACTGCAGCAAGGGATTCTGAGAAATGACATGCAAATGAGCACACAATGACATTTGCATGTCATTTCCCAGAATCACTTGCTGCAGTGGGAGCACTGTATGCAAGGTGATAATGGTTGAAAGGCAGGGTTGCAGACCTGTCTAAGACATGTGAATGTGCTGACAAGTGATATTCTTTATTGGCTATATGCTAACGGTGGAGGTTTTCACCCCCATCTTAAGAATGTTATGACACACAAACACACACAACACACACCACAACACCACACACACACCACACACACACACACACACACACACACACACACACACACACACACACACACACCACACACACACACACACACACACACACACACCCACACACACACACACACACACACACACACACACACACCACAAAAACAAGGCAAAGCGCTAACCCAATATATTAGCTATTAGAATATTAATGAGAATATAAATTATATTAAAATGATATTGGTACTAAATACTAAATACAATATAACAATACAGTGAAGTAATGATCTATTTTCACTAAAAGAGAATTGAAAATACTAATTATAAAATAATAAACTGATAGATATAAATAAAATAGTCAATTAGTGTCCGGCATAAAAGGCAAAACAGGTTATAAATAACCAACTTGTGATCCAAAGTGGAGGAATCTTGGGCAGTTTCTTGAAGGATGGACCACATCCAAAGATACAAATCTAAAAAATTGTATTTCATACAATCGTTATTTATTATAATTATCAGCAGCTTGGATTTTATATATCCATTGCTCTGGCGGACGAACGTGGTTTGTGAGCAACATTCTAACTTGAAGTGAATCATCTCCGACAGGGACGTACTGAACTTCCTCGGACTGGTGTCTGGTACTGTAAATCAGCACTTCTGTGTTTTAAATGCACTTTTATCTTGGAAACATTATGAGAGAGCCATTGTGAAACCTTTTTTAGCTTCAAATATTTTTATCAAACAATTTTACACTATGGAGTGTGCACTTTTTCTCTTTGTTTTTATATTATAGCGCGATCCGCTTATAACGTGGTCTGAGCATGGCTACCGATTTAAAAACATCTCAATTTTTAATTTTTTTTAATTTTCAATGATTATTACTAACGGACACATACACACACATACACACACTACACCATGTGGGAATTGAACATGTATACATTTTATATAATACACATGCAGGATTCGAACACAGGACCTTTCATATGCTAGTACCAATTCCTTGGAATGTGGTGTATGTGGTGCTCAAAATTGAACAGGTAACTTCATGAGACATATTTGGTAATGAGACCATTAATTTGGTGGTCCGGCGATGATGGAGTGCCCCTCAATAATGCAATGAAACTGCGTAATAACTGTAGGGGAAGTGACAAGTGGAGTCAGTTGAGACAACCACCGGGATGTACACAATAATCACCCTGACAGTATAATGAGAAGGAACTATGTCCATTAACAGCAGGATTTAGATAAGGCACATTGGCACTTTACCTGCTCATCCAGGGGGCACTCTCAGGATCAGTAGCGTGCAATCCATCCATTGATGAGTCCAAGAGGGTGGTTGGTGTAGATAGAGCAATATGGAAAATAGCTGAAGCGCTCAAATGCAGGTATATCTCAAAATGATAATAAGCCAGACCACTGTACCAGGGTACTAACAATTGATATAGTACCTATTGTGTCATATAATGGGTACTATCCTCCTGAAGACAGGTGGTGTGTGGTGCAACCCACTCACCATATGTCTCATTGGCAGGTTCCCCTGAAAAATATGCAAATACTCACATCCTGGTAGGGCAGGCAGGCAGGCTGTGCAGCTACTCAATGCAATACAGGGAAAAGGGAGACCAAAAAGCGCACCAGCACAAACGGAGCAGGAAGAAACCAGAACAAAAAAATGATTAAAAGGGCACTTTAATGTGGCAAAAGACCCATCCAATGCATTTCGAACGTCGCAGCGTTCTTTTTCAAAGAATTAAAAGAGCAAAATTGTTTGCTATTTTTCATTTTTGGACATACTTTGCAGTGTGTGCAAAGTACATGTCCAAAAGAATGAAAATAGCAAACATTTTGCTCTTTTAATCTGGTTTAAAACAAAATTAAATCTTTTTTGAATTGCAACTCCACATTTGTTATCTACCTACTGCAGTGTGGATGTGGCCGACAATACGTCGGGAGAACGACTAGATGTTTGAAAATCAGAATTCTAGAGCATTTACGTCTTATACGAATTGGCGATCAGAATCACCCGGTGTCCAAGCATTTTTTCAATTGTCCACAAGGCAATATTAATTCCTTTTCATTTCAAGGAATTGAACAAATACCTGTTCCTCCAAGAGGTGGGGACAGGACCAAACACCTAGATAGACGTGAATCCTATTGGATTTTTACCCTTAGAACCAGAATACCCCTAGGTATGAACACAGAATGGGATATAAGTCACTTCTTATGATTAATAATGATTATTTCTACTTATTTGCAATTAATATATTTGTAATCGTTATATTCAATATATTATATATAATCAAATTCCCCTCATTATAAAGGGTTAATCACCATTTATAAACCTATTAATGTGTACTTTTCATTATTGAGGGTTTTTATAAATATTTTTATAAATATTTTTTACAAATCTTGGTTATATTTAGTTATATTTATTCCTTTTATTTTTCAATTAACATTATAGAATCCCAATCTGTGTTCATGTCTCAATTAAGATACAGAGACATAACAATTTATGTATCACATGTCTCCTCTCCTAGATGTACTACAAGCATAAAATGTATATTGTACTTCAAGTTATACTATTCTGGAATTTTTTTGATCACCATTTGATGTTATTATATACACATCTACTTTTTAGGTTTCCATGAACTAGCAAGGTTCTATTTCTGTCCCATGAATGGTTACATTATTATGAATATATTTCTATGTAGCACAATTCTCTTATGATGCATTGTCTTTCACAATTATTCAATGTATAATTAGCAATACGATATTTTTGTAGTTATAGATATATTATACCATGACTGGGAGTCTGCGATTTAATTATCCAGCGAGTTTTCTGTTTAAGTTTTGTTCAAGGACATGTTATTGCCAAGTATCTTGGTGTTTTTATTTTCACACTGTGTCATATCAATAAAGTTGTACGTTGTAAAAAAGTGTTTAGATCACGTGACATATCCCAGCCAATGGAGATGGACGCTGCGTTATCGTGATTGGCCTACGTGCCGCACGCTGATGACGTCATCTCTATGACGCGACGGAGGTCTCGTGGCAGTCCCTATGTACTACCTGATGCACCCTATTCCCTGGGAGTGTGCGTCATACAGCCGCGACTGCTTGCAGCTGTCGGCGAATGACGCCGCAACCCATTGGATTAGAAGCGCAAAAGGTGGGTATAAATAGGCTGTTATTTTATTCCTGCTTCACCTTGATAAAGTACCTTTGTACGAAACGCGTAGGTGCGTTCTATCTGTCCTATTTTTGTTCCCTGTATGTGTTAGTTGGCAAAATACAATTTTGATACTACTGCGGAGTGGCCTGGTTTTGTTTTCCCTGCTTCACATTGCAGGGCGTCTGGAGCTGTGCTCTATCTACACCAACCACCCTCTAGTACCAATTCCTTACCTGCTACGCCACAGGATTGGTGTGATACAATAGACTCTATAAATATGCTTAACATCTACAGCACAGTGCAGTGAACTGCACTGTGTACTATATGTTAAGTTTGTTTCTAGAGTCTGTGACATCACACAAACCCTGTATGCCATGTGACCCTCCTCTACGCTCGAAAGTCTACGTAGTCTGTAGTTGTCGCAGCCTGATGAAGCAGGGAGAGCCGCAGAGAGGAGAGAGCTGAATATACAGGTAAGTCCTTCCGCGGCGACATTTTATAACGTGATCCCGGTTATAACGCGGTCTCATTCTGTGGACCATGAGGACCGCGTTATAACGGGTCTCAGCTGTATTACCGGAGATTTATTCAAAACTTCTCTTCTGTGGTTGTGCTGATTACGGCCCTAACCCAAAAAGGAGGCGATCCAGCATGCTGGCCTCCCGAAGCCACCAGGGCATTTAACAAATTGAAGAAAGCCTTTGTCTCAGCACCTATCCTTGTCCACCCGGACCCGGGACTGCCCTTCACACTCGAGGTAGACGCCTCTAATGTGGGAGCGGGGGCGGTACTGTCCCAGAGAAAGAACCCTCAAGCCAGACTGCATCCTTGTGCTTTCTTTTCAAAAAAATTCTTTACCTCCGAACAAAATTACGATGTCGGAAATTGTGAACTTCTCGCCTTTAAGATGGCTCTAGAAGAGTGGAGATTTTAAGATCCATACTTAGACTGTAGACAGCTTTTTGAGAGATGTCCAGCAACTCAGCGAGACTGTGAAGTTCCTTTTTAGAGTCGTCCAGTTCTGTGCGGCAGCTGCTAATCTTTTGGTGTGAGGCATCCAGTTCTATGCGGAGAGTATGAACCTCATTCTGCAATATGTCCACCTCTGTCCGGATACTATTGACCTCCTGGTGTGAGGCATTCAGTTCTATGCAGAGAGTATGAACCTCATTCTGAGATACTTCCAACTCTCTATGGCAATCGTGAACCTCTTGCTGAAAGACTAATCTCTTTCAGTGCCTCCTCATACTTCTGTTTCAGATTAGCAATCATTCAGTCAGACTTGCTCTGCTTTTCATCCATGGCGGTAATAGTAGTGTTTGTAGTATCTAGATCTGTCCTTAGATCCTCCAATTCGGTCTTGGCCACCGAGTAAATTGCAAGCACTGTGTTCTGTAGCTCAGCATTATTTTCTCTCTCGATTTTCAATTCTTCATGGAGCAGATCACAGTTATGCCTGGCTTGCAGTGCATTATCAGGGCTGGTCAATAGATCGTCATTCACTTGTTCTGGATCCGCTTCCCTGGTACGGTTGGTTGAGGGTTCCTCACTGTTGGCACTGGACAGACACTTCTTTGGTTACACGACTTCTGCCTTGGGCCCTCTGGATACTACCTAAACTACCTACCTCCTTTGGCTAACTTAGTGGCAACCTCTAAGGCAAACAAGGGGTTAATCTCTATCACCACCTCATGTACAATACTACAGTGTATATTAGAAATATATTTTTATATAACTAGCTTGATATCATAATTGTTAGACACATTTTGAAAATGTCTCATCGGCTCATATTCAATATACTGTGATGAAGACATCTTCTCTGTACTAGAGAATATTTTAGCCCCATTGAGTCTGTCTCCTTATCATCATCAATAAAATCATTGTTGTTCTTTCTTCACGCAGGTCCTGTCCAGTCTATTTAATTAAAAGGCTGTTTTGCTTATTCTCAGTGCCACTGGCATCTCAGATATGAATGGAGTCCCTTGGAATTATTCCATTAAAAGTCAATTATCAGAGAATCCCCAAACATGTTTCTTGGGTTGCTGAGCATTGATACAGTAGCTTTATATTATCTTTAATTTTGAGAGAGCCAGGGAAGCAGTGAGAGGGGTTAACCAAATAAACTCGCAATTGTGACTAACCTGAGAATGCATACATTTATGTACCAGAAATAATTAATTTTACTCCTTGCGATGGTGTAATCTTGTTCTTTAATCCTCACATTTTAATGTATCTTGTTGTTCATTTGTTGCAAGTAATCACTATTAATTCTTTAAAACCTTTTTTTCTTTCTTCATTAATTCCAATAAATGCCACTGTGTCGCTGATTAGTTTAAGACAAGTCAGGTTTAAATTCAATGAAATTATTTTCCCTCTCTTAATATGCTTGGCACTAGTTATAAGATACAAAGTAATTTCACTGCTATTTTATTTTTCAATAACATTGCCTGCATCATGTAAAATATTATCTGGCATGAAATGCTATAACAATCCAGAGAGACAGATTTTAACTGCTACACAGTGCTGTACTGAAAAAGGAGTGAACGTGAGGTATCTGGCTGGTAGATATTCAAGTGATTTCAATTAGCATATTTCTCAGGTATCTCAGGTATGTCTTTACAGGTTGTTTGTCTCTCTCACACACACACACACTCTCACACTAGTTTGTGGAGACTCTTAGGCTCAGATTATACAGCCTGCACGCACACTCGCGACCGCACCCATAACCTCCCGCACTCCTGCAGCCCCAGTGATCTGTGACTATGGCTGCAGGAGATTGGGGAGGCGATCTGGAGGCGTGGCGGACGCGTCATGACACTGGTTCGCCCTTATTGGCTGAACGAGCTCACGTGATACTGACGTCACACGGCAGCGCTTGAAAAGACAAATTTGTTTGTCTCTTCAAATTGTGGTCGAGCCAGCGCGGGCCTTCGTGCACACGAGCGAGCAGCCTCATTGGCATTAGTCAATTTGAGGCTGGCACGCGAGCAATCGCAGGCTGTATAATCTCAGCCTTTGAACAAAGATTTTTAGTGCAATATGCAAACAATCAATAGCCACATACATTGTGAAATCTTCTTGCGATAATATTCACAAGTCTGACCTGGAACAGACTGTGGGGCTGATTCATAAAGCAGTGATAAAATCAGTGCATTTGCGTCCGACTATGCATTTATTTATTGCGCTATGACATGAAGCCAAAAGCGGGATTCACTAAAAAGTGAAGGCCATTTTTTAAGGTCAATAAAAAAAATGCAGGTTGTGCCGTTTGTATTAGGGGGGGATGTATTTATTAGAATGTATTGCACACATTTTTTTTGTGGCACAGGATTGGTACCGCAGGCCAGTGGAGACCCGCAGGGACCACCCGGAGGCCCCCGGACACCCGTGGGGACAACTTGAAGGCCCCTGGACACCCGAAGGGACCCCCTGGAAGCTCCCGGACACCTGCGGGGACCACCCAAGGCCCCCAGACATCCATTGGGACCACCTGGAGACCCCCAGACACCCGCAGGGACCATCCGGGGACCCCCAGACACCCGCGGGGAGCACCCAAGGACACTTGGACACCCGTGGGGACCACCTGGAGGCCCCCAGACACCTGTGTTGGACCGAAGTGAAAAAGAATTTAAAGTGCGCAATAAAATAACTACTAGTGATGATGACAGTAATATAAAAGCAGGTGAATACTGCATGTAACCCTTAAATTGAAACTAAATAGTTAAAACCACATAATACCACAATGTGATAATAAAAAAATTATACATAACCGTGACGAGTGGTTAATTATAACGTCTGCAGCCGTAAATGAGGGGGTGACTCAGCACCCCCCTAAACACTCAAGAAATAGAAATAAAAAAACGCAAATAGTGAAGTAAATCAAAATATTATTGTATAAAAAGTAGAGATAAATATTCTGCGTACATCAAACAGCTAGATCATAAGCATTGAGTGTGCACAGCACACAAGTTACCACTCGACAAGTAGGGGTTCAGGAGTCAGGAACTGGTCTCTCTGGCAGGCATCTACGATGGGATCTGTGGGATTCCTCCTCAGTACAGGCAACCGGAGATGATGATATTGCCTCTGTAGAGACCCTCCCTTCGGTCAGATGGTGTTAAAAATGTCCGTCCCTTATTCCCTGTTCTTTATTATTTTTATTACACATCGTAAATTTTTTGACTATGGATGTTTTAGTTGAGATACATGTGAGACATTGATAATGCATGACGCAGTACTGTTCCTGCAATGTATTACAGCTGTGACCTATAAGAAAAATCAATAAAAACGATAAGTTAAAAAAAATGCCCCTGTGTGGGAGCACCCGTTGACCCCCAGACACCCCACGGGGACCACCTGGAGACCTCCGCCGGCCTCTGGTATTAATGCTATGCAGGGGGGAAAAAATATGCTTTTATGCATGTCTCCATCTCTTTTGTATATGTGAAAAAGGAGGGGTCAAAAGCTGACAACTGTTACGCCGGTGCTCGCCACAAACTGGGACCAGACCGCGGGGCTGAGGTGGGGTTATATAATCACCAACCTTAGTCCGCGCAGATTGATCTGGAGTGCGCAGTTCGTAGTCGTACGTAGCAGGGTCTGGATTGGAGAAGGCAGCATCGTCGTTATTCAAGCAGGAGTTCGGCAACAGGTAGTCAGGAGTTCCCCGCTTCAGCTTAGGAGCATGAGCGTGGGAGTGGCTTCTGCGCGAGGAGTGGCCTCGGCCCATGACGCCGATCTCAGCAGGAGGAGACAGCAGGCTGGCTGAAGAACACCGCAGGGCAGCGTCGGGGAAACCAACGCTTCAGCACAGAAGTCCAAGGCGGGTCACTGCATGGATATTAGCAGCAGACCTCAGGAAAAGAAGGGTAGCCACTGCTAGGACAGAATGCAGCAGGTACCAGTGCTGGCTAAACACGCTTCAGCACAGGAGACAGGAACAGGCCTCTGGATACTCAGGAACTAGAGAGGTAGAACACTAGGAGCGAAGCCTGGGTGGTTTGTGGCAGAGACAGTAACGTCCAAGGTAGGATTTGTTATGCACGGCACTGGTTCAGTGCCAACGACCAGGATATAAAGGGCGGGGATCAATCACAGGAGGAGGGTGTGTGAGTATTCCTCCAATGATGGAGCACAGGGCAGAAGCTGCAATGAGAGGCAGCACATGTGCCATTGATTGCCAGAGGAAGCTTGCAACTGCATAAGTCTGCAAGGCTATAGTCAAAGCTAGTAGTGGATTCCTTACAGTACCCCCCCGTCAGGTGAGACCTCCGGACGAACAGAGTCATTCACAGATTTGGGGGACATGGAATTGTTCCTAAACCTCCTTAGGCGAGAGGTGGCGTTGAAAGCCCACAGTTTGTTGGGATTCCTTACAGTACCCCCACCACTGGGTGAGAAGCCTGGGTGGACAGGACCATTCATAGGTCTGGGAGACATTGAGTTGTTCCTGAAGTGTCTCCGGCGAGAATTAGGTCCACAATCCAGGTGCACATTGGCAAATGCCACAAAAGACAGCGATGGCACTGCGGTTCTTGGTACATGGACAATGGGACCTGGGGGCTCCGGAATGGGGACATCAGAAGGGCAGTAGCCAGGTGTCCGCTGCATAGTAATAGTCCAAGAGTACGAGATACAGGACACAGATTGTCGGACAAAAATGGCAGAGGGATCTTCAGAGAAGGCAATGTCTTTGGTGAAATCAGCACGGAGGAAGTTGCGAGAGTCTTTAGCTTCCAAGGAATTCCGGGTGGTGGTTAGCGAGGGAATGGGGCGGCAGGGTTCACTGCACACTATTGAAGCGGTACTTTTGATACAAAGCAGGCTTGCTATCCCAAGCAATTTGAGAGAGTCTGTAGCAGTGTGTATGCAATTCTTGGTCGTGGTACTAGCAGTTGAAGGGTCCGCCTCCCTTGGTCTGTGATCTTTAGAAAGAATCAAATATAAAGTTATGGCCTTGACGAAGGGCATAGTATGCATAAGGAGACGGTAGGGGACAGCATGTCCATACCCATAGTGGGCCCACAGAGAACAGGGACGGACGCTTCAGGTAAAGCGACGAGGTCCAGTAAGGGTGTCTTCGTTTTAGAGAAAGGCCAAATGCCATCCAGAAAGGGCACTTTAGGAGTAAGGAGTCCGTTTGAAAGGTGAGAAAACAGATTTTATCCAAGAAAACAGGCAGGCGGTTAAGCGGTGAATCAGCCTTAGGAAAAAAAGTCTTGGGGTTAAAGCTTGGTACCTCCAACACAGAGAAAGAAAACAGAGAACTAGAGCTTGGCTTAGGAGTGGAGGTCCCAGGTGCCCAGGTCTCGCATGATACTGTGGGAGAAGCAATGCAAAATATTACTGTTTTAAACATAGGGTTCTTAACATCGGTAGCTCCAGGCACCTTCTTGAGAGGTAACCCTAGTTTTGCGACAGGACAGTCAATAGCAAGTACACCAAGTATTGTGGAAGACACAGGGAAATATAAGTCCATCTTAAAGATGGGGTTTTTCAAAAAAAGAGACACAGCGGGTATGACTGAAAGTTCCAAATGCGATACCCCTGAGTTCGTGGTAGTAGACATACAGTCAGTAGTGGATACCCCGAATACTGTGGGCGAATCAGCGTGAAACAGTATTATTAAAGGAGTGGGCATCCCAGACTTAAAGTCATTTTTAATCATCCCGGAGGCTGTGGCATGATCCGTGAAAGAAACTGGGGTAGACTTTCCAATAGAAACAAGGGACATCTTGCTTGTCACTGAAGTGGGTGATTGAGAACCAGCAGGAACTGAACTAGCTACTGTAATGAAATCAGAGAACATTGCGCTTGTTTCAGAATTGGGTCCCTGAGAATCCCTAGTGAGGGCATCAGACTCCATGGGAGACTCAGTGACAGGGGTCTTGGAACCAATTAAAGGAATTGCAGGTATCACAGACTTAATAGGAGAAATACCTTGCAAAACAGGAATTTTAGTAAGGGTGATAGGCATCTCACAGACTACCGCCGAGGTGGAGAGCAGGCAGTCAGGCTCTACCCCAGGAGTCAGAGAGAAGCCAAGGGTTAACACAGGGAGTGCTGGGGAGACCCTATAAGCCATAAGGGAAGACTCAGAGCGTAGTAAGGGATCAGGGGCAGATAAGCTGATCTTTGAAGTGATAGCCTGAGGGACCGTAGTAGGGTGGCTAATAGCTGTCACCGGTTCCAAGGAGACAGACTTAGAGTCAAGGACAGGAATAACAGATAGGACAAACGGACGTGAGCTAGGGAAGGTTGCTTCTACAACAGAAGTTTTAGCAGCGGCAGAGCTTAACTCAGCGGCTGCTGGAGAACTTTTAATTACAGTGAGAAGGGACTGCAGGTTTACAAAATCAGGGGAAAAGGGAGTTTTAAATTTGAAAACCTGATCCTTCAAAAAGGAGGGCCCTGACTGTAATTGTACTAAGGGAGCAACAGCAGATACGCTGATACCAGAAGGGGTCACTTGGAAAGGGGCATAGTATGTACTTTTTGCTTTTAACCCTAGGATTTGAGAAGAGGAGAACACAGACAGTACAAGGGGGGCAACCACAACTGTGCTGGTCTCTGAAGTGGGTATTTGGGAAAGAGCGTCTGGGACATCAGAAACGACTACAGATTCCACGAAAAGGGGTCTATGCTCAGAAGCAGGGATTTCAGCTCTCTGAGTGACAGATGGGGTCAGCGAAATACCTAGGAGTAACGTCCAAGGTAGGATTTTTTTTATGCTCGGCACTGGTTCAGTGCCAACGCCCAGGATATAAAGGGCGGAGATCCAATCACAGGAGGAGGGTGTGTGAGTATTCCTCCAATGATGGAGCACAGGGCAGAAGCTGCAATGAGAGGTAGCACATGTGCCATTGATTGCCAGAGGAAGCTTGCAACTGCATAGGTCTGCGAGGCTATAGTCAAAGCCAGTAGTGGATTCCTTACAACAACTCCCCAAGTACCCTACTTACTGCATTCAGTATATATCCACCTTAGTGGTGCAGTGTAAATACCCAAATAAACAAATTGTAGGTGACCATATGGCATCAATCACAATTAGCAACTGCTCCCATCACTGTGTGTGTTTCAGTCCTGTATGTCAAAAGGAGGAATCACGGGAGTAATCAATTGGTAGGTGGAACAATATAGAAAAGGAATAGTAGCCGTGATTGCACTCATTCATACACAGAGTCATTCATGCTTTTAAAGCTGCAGTTCAAGCAATATCCTGCATGTGTGGTTTTTTAAATAAATCAGTTCTGTACTATGAGAAAATACTTGTAGCATTTTTTTTTTTTTAAACTTTGAAAGACCATTTTTAATGTATTATAATGTAACGAGCATTTTTGTTCCTATAGCAACCCTTTACAAAGTCACAACCTCTTCCTTTTCTGTAACGGGCTCTGGCACACCCCTTTGTGAGCCCTGCCCTCTCCCTAGCCGTGCACGAGCAAAATTGTATCTAGTTACTGCCTGGTCACATGATCTTCCCCACAGAAGTGCTGTTCATGCCTTTGTCGCCCACTTATCGATGCTTTCTGAATAGCAGTATGCATTTTGGGTGAAATGGCCTCCATAAGTGGGTTATCGAGACTATTAGAATAGTCCCCTATGTGCAGGAGCAGGGTGTCTCCGGAGCTAAACCGCATTGATTTCAGGTCTGGGGTCCCCCTGCTTCCCGAGTTACAGGCCCCGGTATGGGGTGCCGGTATCCCTCTGCAATGTTTAAATCTCCCGCGTCACGTGACCAGGACATTTAAACACATAGGAGATACCGGCACCCAATACTCGGCGCCTCTCGGGAAGGAGGGTGACCCCGGACCTAAAATTTATGTGGTTCAGCTCCGGAGACACCCTCCTCCTGCACACTAGTATTCAAATTTAAATAAAAACAGTGCGATCGCCTGTGAGAGCTGTGCAGGGAGAAGTGGCTCTCCGTGCAGCTCTCTATTCAGCGCAGATTGTGAGAAGATCGCAGTGGGAGAACTTAGAAAAAAAGCTGAGATCACATTGCTGCTACGTCAAGCGGTATTGGCATTTTCCTGCCTCATGGTTTGAGATGGTTTCAGATTATTTCTGAATACCATCATAACACAAATGACAAACAGTTTGGTGGGAACATGCCACATTGTTCCAGATAGCAGCAAAGTTATTAAACCTACTAGAATAGACTCCATTGAGTGAAAGATGCAGAGCAAACTGACTCAGATATACACACACATAAGATGATACACAACGAGCAGGCTGACTCAGACACATACACACACACACACTGATACTTACAGAGCAGACTGACACATACACACACACACACACACACACATAGCAGGCTGACTCAGGTGGGGATTTTTCTGGTAATTCAGTACCACTGATGATACACAATGTTCCAAAAGGTAGTACTCCATAAAACTGTGGCTTCTAAACCTCAAGATGTAAGATAGAAAAACAGCGTAAGCTCCCCAGGGCAGGCATTACCTTTCCTATTGTCTGACTTTGTCGCACTTATTTATTATAATTTCCTGTACTGTATTGTCTCTGTAATTCACTGAGTACACTGTGGGCATTATATAAATAAAGATATACATATTAAAAGAAAAGGACATACAGTGCACCAGAGGTGAATATCAAGTAATTGTATTAAGACACACACATGTATCCAAAACTTACAATTAAAATTCGTATAATACGCTCTGCATTGCTTTCCAATATGTGTGGCTCTGTAGATATAATACAGGAAGGACCTGGTGCACTGGCTACATGGACCACAACTTACAGCTCAGAGAGATGCAGGAGCAGGTACGCGTCACAGTGTGTGATGCAAATACGTGATGAAGTATGACGTGAGATACGCTATGACGTAACAACGATACGTCAACGCGTTTTGCACGTACACAGTGCTTTATCGGGGGGTAGAATTACAGAGATATGCTTTCCAATTTATTCCCACAAAAGGTAATGGATCAAGCAACCAATCAAAGCCTAATGAAGTACATACATCAAATAAGCATGATCATGATAAAAAAAAATCAACAACATGGAATTGATTCATCAACAGGGGAGCATGATTCTCAAGGAATAAGTGCAAATGTGCAAAACTAATTAATTCATACTAAATCGATAAATACTTAACATATAATAGGTGAGTGAATTTATGTGTCAGTGTAAAATTAATAAGTGCAAGTATAATAATAATGATCTGATACTAATTCATGATAAAGTAGAGAGTACTAAATTAATAATTGAGTGGATTTATATATATCAAATATGATAAACCTCAATAAGATAATACTGAAAAGGTGATTATAAATAGCAACTAATTAAAAAAGGAATAACGTATTCCGTATCAGAAGGGAGTGCATATACTGTATATATAATGAACAGCTTTGATACAAATTAGACACTAAACAGTATTATGTGTCCACTGGAAGGGTGGTCTCACAAAGATGCAATACATATTACATATTATAGGCTAAAGCAGTAAAATTCAGGGCATTATTGAAAACCCTGCTCTCTGATTGGTTAAAATTCCAGGCATTATCCATAGTAATGCCCTGAATTTCAGCAGCTTGCAAAATGCAGTTTTCAATCTGTTTATTTCCAGCCAATCAGCTTTCAGAACAGCTGAGACAGGGCAGGGGATTGGTTTGAATTAAGTAAAAGTTCTGAGACATGGCAGGGGATTGGTCAAAAAGTATCAGCCACGTTTTGACTCCTCCCCCTCCCGAGCTGACTGAGATTTTCTGAGCAGATTCAGTTGAATTGGGGGGGGGGGAAGTCTGCAAAGAAGTAAGTGTGTTGTGTATAGAGGTGCAGTGTGTGTGTCTATGTGTGTGTGTATGGAGGGGGGGTCTAGAGGTGCTGTGTTGTGCTGTGTTGTGTGGGCCTGCTGGGATCAGCTGTGCCTTAGGCTTCGGCCATGCTGACCCGCGATGCGTGCTCATGCTTGAGAGCCGTGACGTCACCAACTTTCTAAGCATAAGTGCTAGGCTGTCCTGCACAATTTAGCAAGTGCAAGCAGGGGGGCATGCGCATGCTCAGCACTTAGCTGCTTGCCAAAGCAAGCAAAATTGAATTTGCCTCTTGCTTGCGCGTCACGTCCTTGATAAAGGACACTTGGTGTTTGAAACGCGTAGGAGGGTTTTCACCTCCTTGGGTGATGTTCTGTTTTTGTACTGAATAGATTTTTATTTTTATACCACCTGACTCCCTGGTAAGTGCGCTGCTTTCTTCTACTCTCTATCATTGGACTTCTGCATCAGGGGCTGCCACGCCACTGCGGACTCTCTAGACTCAAGGAGTGGGTAAGATTGTTCCTATTTATTCCTTGTGTGATTTATGGAAATGGATGAGTACCAGGACATATTTGATTTCCTCTAATGAGGTTACATCAAGGTGATATTGAGCATCTTTGATTGTTTCCTTCAGGAGAAGCTTTATTGTATTGGACTGGTCACTCACAGATCACTTTATTGTTTACCCACTCCATAATATAGTCTTTGCTTGGAGCCGTATACTTATGGATTTAATTGCATGAAGATTTC
The DNA here is from genome assembly GCA_036426205.1 of Ascaphus truei. Taxonomy (NCBI): domain Eukaryota; kingdom Metazoa; phylum Chordata; class Amphibia; order Anura; family Ascaphidae; genus Ascaphus; species Ascaphus truei. The sequence goes on along the minus strand of CM071575.1, from coordinate 27,255,755 downwards.
ACTATCTTTGAAGCACCCACTCTCTTTACAAACTGAAAGCACTTCTTCCCATTATGTGCTATTTGTATTATTTGCTATATATATGATTATCACGTGTATTACTGCTGTGAAGCGCTATTTACACGAATGGCGCTATATAAATAAAGATATACATACATATTTGTGCAGAACTGCTGTAACTTAATCATATTGTTGCAGAGCCAAAACCCTGCAGAATTTAGTAATTCCTGTACACCAGGCATGTCAAACATGCGGCCCGCGGGCCGCATGCGGCCCTCAACGGATATTTTTGCGGCCCGCTCACAACCAGCGCGGTGGTCGTGTGTGTCGGCGAGCGCGTGGGCGGCGGTTAAAAGTTTTGGCTGCGGGAGAAGCGAGCGCGGGTGTGGGGGAAGCGAGCAGCACGGGCGGAAGTAAAATCTGTCCTGCAGGGGCTGGAGGCGTACGGTGGCCGGGTGCAGTCAATCTGCACACGTGCCGTGTGTGGGAGGACACGGGGGCGGAGTCAACTTAAACCTTGTTTATTTGGCCCTTGTTAGCATTTGAGTTTGACATGCTTGCTGTACACCATCCTGGTTCACACATTTAATCTGTTTTATTCATACCATGTTTAGTTTTTGGATATCTCATTGTTATGCTGTTTTGTATACAAACAAAATAGGGCTATTATAGTCTTTGTTTAACCTTGCTTTTATGTTTAAAAGGACTTTTGTCAATCTCCATATGATTGCTGGTAAACAGTGGGACAGTTTTTGTGGAAGAGTTTTCAAAGGGGTTTTATGTCTTCTGATCATGATCGTGCTTGAATAATAACAAGTGCTTACTGTTCAGTAGGATGTGATGTTTTCATCTGCAACTCGCCTACTCTGTGCATTAATATGCATTTGATAAAGAGACTCTGTGGTGTGTCCATAGAAACCCTCACTAAAACACTCATACTAATTAGATTTGTTATGATTTGGATGTTTTCCTGGCATTTTGCCTCTCCATTCCTCACCCGTGTTTAACCCATTCAAAGCCAAGGGGGGATTTGCAATACATTGTTGTCACAGATCCACGTAAGACCAGGGTGAACTAATGGCAATGATGGGACTTAAATAGCTAATTCTTCGTGACTAATGAACTTTTTGTAAAAAAAAATTGCAAGTTGGAATATTTCATTTGTTTGTTACTTTTTTTTTTCATAGTAGGATCTCTGAGGAATGGGAGGATAATCATTTGTCTTGTTTCCTCTCTTGCTATGATAATGTAATCAGAGGTGTGCATGTCAGAATTTTTGTCTTTAATACATCTATTGTAATGATGTTTGTTTCTGCCAGTTGTGTCTGATATTTAAAGCAGCAAGCCCTACCAACATTACTTTGTTCTAGATGTCACTAATATTCTTTTTCTACATCAGGTTTTGCTTTAGATTTCTTAGAATATACTTATTTACAACTGTAGCCTGGAGCTCCCGTGGCTCCTGGAGACCCCCCTCCCCTTGTGCAGCGCGGTCACGGGTGCCGACGGGCCCGACGGCTGCTTCCAAGGGTGGGGGCTGGAGCAGGGAGCAGCACGGCTTACCCCACATGCGGCCGGTTGCCGGGGATGCGATCGGGCCGTTGCTAAGGCCGCAATCGCGTCTCTAAGGTCCCGGCGGCTGGCGGATAGGGCGCCGCCATTGCCCCTTAGTTTGCGCATGCGCAGGGGTCGCGCATGCGCAGTACAGCCGCCAGAGTCAGGACGGAGTTGCGCGAGGGCTAGGTTAGGCAGAGAGATGTTGAGGCAGCCCCATAAAGCTTGCGCAGGAGAGGGAGGAGAAAGCCCGCGAACCCCTAGCCTACGAGGGAAGGCTCTGAGCAGGGACTACGAGTCCCATGAGCCTCTGTATGCCCCATGTGACACCAGGGAGCCAATAGGGCTGAAGATCCACAGGCAGGCAAAGAGATACATTTGGCGGGCTTGGAGCACGCAGGGCAGTGAGAGACCGGAGCAGTCGAGGGAAGGAGGTAGGGTACAGGAGAGAGAGGCTCCCTGTACTAGGCCACCACCCCTAGGGTCTGAGGTAGCTAATCACTCCAGAGAGAGTGTTGCCAGGGACTGCTCTAGAGAGAGGGACCCTGTCACTCAGGAGTTGCAGTTGGAGCAGGGGAACTGTGAGGGAAGGAAGGGCGCGGGGAGCGAGTGCAGCTCCTGCGGCCCTATAGGTACCCCCACCCCAGGTAGGCCCCAACCCCCCACTAGGGTAGTGGGTTAATTGCTGAGGGAGGCCCAAGATAGGGACGCTGCCTTAGCGTTAGAGTGCTGCCTTGTCAGAGTCACGGCGGTCAGTGCTGTGAGGTCTGACAGGCGGGCACCTTGTTGCGCAGCACGTTGGCTGGCAGCATTTAGAGAAGCTGTAAGGGACCTGGATAGTTAGGGGAGCGGGATAGGTCATTAACCCCTGTAGGCCCAGAGGAGTTGCCCAAGCCTCTACAGGTTGCTGTACTACAGGGACAGGCCCTAGGTTAGGGTTCCTGTCACGTTAGTACCACTTAGATAGATAGCGACACAGCGGCTGCTGCTGTTCCTGTGGAAGAGGTTGGACCCACGTTGGGGTCACAGAGACGATTCCAGAGTGGGACCGCCCTGGCGGTCCGCACGTGCCGGAGTTCGGTTGGAGGATCAGACGGATTCATCACACGTCTGACCCTTTGTGAAGATTGCTGACCCGAGCACCGGAGTGCTCGGCAGGTATCTAATACATAAGTGCACCACCGGGCCCTTAGCGTAATTAGTGACTGCGCAGTCACCCATTGACTCTCTGCAAGAGTGCGGGACATTGGGTGGGGTTCTTTGGACACTGGGTGGGATCACCTGGTGTGGGGAATCGTCCTGCGAGACGTCACGGTTAGTGTTTCCTCTAGAGAGGGACACAGGTTATATTATGCATGTGATGTGTTATTCTTGCATGTAGTAAAGTCACTAGTTATTATAACTCACTGTCTATGTGATTATTGTGTTTGTCCTGCGAGGAACCACTCCCCCTTTGGTGGGAGCCATCGCAGGTGGAGGAGCTGCACCGATTGTAAGTGGTTGTCCATAGTGTAATTGCCCCAGGTTCCCCGTGGCGGAAGCTCAGCCCTCCTGTGAGCCAACAGGTAACGCACCACACCTGAGTAACAATATATGTTCCTGCACCCACACAGTATAATCTGCGATTGGGGGGGGGGGGGAAACCCGTTACACAACTATAGAAGTGTTTCCTAATATTCAGTGGAGAATATGTCAGAAAATAACACAAATTGCTCCCTGATGCAGTGTAAGATTATTTTTGGGGGGTATACATCATTGCTAAATGTATCAGACTTGTAATTTAACTTTTTTCCATATGATGTTAATCCCACGCATAGACCTGGTGGTCAGTTTAGACAGTATTTCTGCACTGTATGTTTCAATTACCTGAGGTATTTAATTGACACAAAGAAAAAGTAATCATTATACTGTATATGCAAATTGTGATACATCCCATTGTAACCTCCCGTACCTACTCCTATAACGCTCCTTAAAAACCCTCCCCTAACTGTTCCCTCCCACGCCTCCTACAACTGCTCCTTAAACCACTTCTTATAAATCCTCTGCTAATTGCTTCAATAACCACTCCCTTCAATTCCTCACCAAACTGCTCCTATAATCTCTCCTTATAAAACCTCCCTTAAATGCTACAACAACTCGTCAAACTGCTCCTATAACCATAGTTACATAGTAGATGAGGTTGGAAAAAAACATGTTGCCATCAAGTTCAACCAATGCTACATTTAGACGACAGATACTTTATCCTATATCTGTACTTACAGTATATTGACCCAAAGGAAGGCAACCAAAAAAACCCAGTGAAATCATACCAGTGATATATCTCATAAGGGGAAAAATAAATTCCTTCCTGACTCCAAGTATTGGCAATCAGATTACTCCCTGGCTCAACATCCTTCCCATGTTTACTTATTTGGTATATCCCTGTATACCTTCCCTTTCTAAAAAGATGTTCAACCTTTTTTTTAAACAAATCTATTGTACCTGCCATCACAGTCTCCATGGGTAATGAATTCCACATTTTAACTGCCCTTACTGTAAAGAACCCTTTACTTTGTTGCTGGTGAAATCTACTTTCCTCCAACCTTATGGGGTGACCCCCAAGTCCTTTGTTCTGCCCTTGGAATGAATAGTTCTTTTGAAAGCTCCTTGAACGGTCCCCGAATATATTTGTATATAGTTATCATATCCCCTCTTAGATGCCTCTTTTCTAATGTGAATACATCTAATTTAGCTAGTCTCTCCTCATAAGTTAGATTTGTCATCCATTTTATCAATTTGGTTGCTCTTCTCTGCACTAGATGCATAATGTCTTTTCTAAGGAGTGGTGCCCAAAATTGTACTCAATATTCAAGGTGTGGTCTTACTAATGCTTTGTAAAGGGGCATAATTATATTTACTTCCCTTCCATCCATTGCCCGTTTCATGCAAGATAAAATATTGTTTGCCTTTGCAGCTACTGCATGACTTTGGGCACTATTGCTAAGCCTGCTGTCTACAAGCACTGTTTTGAGTTTCTTCTTGTGGATTTGTAATACTGATAGGAAAGCAGGTTTGGGTGTGGAGTTGCTGGGAAGAATAGAGAAGGTTTAAGATAATATATCTATCTTCGGCCCCATCGTACATTAGAATCAATGTTTTCTTTTCATCTCTGATTTTTTTTTTTATGCAAATAAGTCCATTGGAAATGACAAGACAGATGGGTATTTAGGACACATTTTATTACGATGGTTGTTTCTGACCTCCCAACAAATTCACCTTTTAGATGTAATGTTGCAAGTTATTTATTTGTTTACATAGAATCCAGACATTGATAAATTGCCCTTTTATCAGGGATAAATAACCTCAACTCAAAGAATAGAAGACGATGATAATACGACACATTTAAAACCTTAATTTGGAAACAAAAAGTTTGATCTCAATTTGTTTTGATGTTTTCAGAATCACTTATCAAATCGCATTATCATCTTGGGAGCAGTTTCCAGCTCAACACAGCTCCCAGGTTCCCAAACCATACTCAGATCATCAGCTCACCCTAAACTCATAGTGCTCATGTACTTTTTACCTTCAAATTTACTTCTCTTTTAGGTCTGTTTTCACCGGAGAAGTTTTTTTTCCCATTTCCTCTCTAGCCCAGCTTGAATTTCTAACACTTCATTGACATTCTGAAACATGTTCTGTAAGGTTATGTCTTCAAGGTTAAAATTCTGATGGTAAGCGAGATTCTAAATCGGAAGATTTCCTTTGAAGTATTTTTTTTTTTTTACAACTCATTGGGGAAGTAGCTAAGCAATGAGATAGTGCCTGGAATATTGACATTACAACTTGGTTCATGAACTGGTGTCAAGCGTAATTTTTGCATAGAATTGTTAGAACAAGTGCCAGGATTTTTATGCGACTTACAGTAAAACAGAAAGTTCGGTTCAGAGTATAATTATACTGCAAATTCTAAATCCTTCTTTCTATTGTAGTATAAAATATATGTTCTTCTAAAGCATTGTGCCATATTTTGTGACATTATATAACCTTCAACGTGTGTGATGCAGTCATAACAGGTCATTAGGCAATTTGGAAACTTATAATTAAATATCTCACGCGGCAAAACTTGTTCAGTACAGTACTTGTGCAAAAATCAGCAATAGATTTATCAAAGTAATAAATAAATACAGTTAAATCAGTAGAACACAAAGGCATATTTGCAGTGAAACTGTTGTGATCATGTCTTGCCTCCCACCCTCCCCACCAAAACAAACAAAACCTGCTTTAAAACCATAGAGAAAAGTCCAAATCCTTTCTTTTGGCTGGTTATCTTTCATACATTTGGTGCTGGTTTTTGCCTCACGTATGAGCCAGTAAACTAAGAGAAATAACTCCCTTTTCTTTTATAATCAGTGATACTCTAGTTTTGCAGCCGGGGTGATTTTGATAGTCTAAATAACGCCCATAGGGTCAGATGCACTTAGCTCCATTAGCCTATTTAAGGTAATGTTAATTTTAGGTTTATTATAACACCTATACACTATAGCAAATAACCTAATGTTATCCCAGTACTACTCCCAATAGCTAATTTTGCTTTCAGCGGTTATTGCTAATAATATGCAAAAGAGGCGTTCAGGGATTTAGAAACAAAAAAGAAAAACAGCGCAAAAAAAACCTCATAGTGTAGTAAGTAAATAAATTGTATTTAAAATAAAGGTGAGTATTGCACGTACATCAAGATTAAAAATATATAGCAAGACATGTTAGGGACATGATACCACTCGACGGACTGCAGCGCTGGAACACACTGTAGCATCTTGGACTTCTCTCCTCCACTCCAGTAGCAGGGGCCAGTGGTAAAGGCCAGGAAACTCTCTTTGCCTCGGTCTGGAGTGCTACTTCGTGGTGGAGATGTGACTGATGCTATTGAGAGAGGATATCTCCTCCTGCCGATCTCCGGGGTGCTCCGCGTATGTCGATGACGCCTAGCGGCTGGCGTGGCTCAGGGATCTGTGTCGCGCGACGTCTTCAGCAAAACGCTGGGTAAAAGTCCCGAACAGAGTCAAGGCCTGCTCTGAGAACCAAAGCCTCAATAGGTGTGAATATGGAACGCGCCCTTCTTTCTACGCGGTTCGTATAAAAACACGAAGTAGGAAGAGGGCGCATTCCCATATCATACTATTGAGGCTGTTGGCTCTCAGAGCAGCCCCTTGACTCTGTTCGGGACTTTTACCAAGCTGTTTGCTGAGACGAAGCGCGAACACAGGATCATGAGCACGCCAGCGATGACGGTCAGAAATAAGCGGAGCAACCCGGAATCGGAGGAGGAGATATCCTCTCTGCAATAGCGGCAGTCACATCTCCACCACGAAGTGAGGCAATCAGACCGGAAAAGAGAGAAGTAACTCCTGGCCTTTACCACTGGCCCTGACTAATGGAGTGGAGGAGAGAAGTCCAAGCTGCTACAGTGTGTTCCAGCGATGGCGCCTCGAGTGGTAACATGTCCCTAACATGTCTTGTATATATTTTTAATCTTGACGTAGTGCAATACTCACCTTTATTTTAAATACATTTATTTAGTACACAACACTATGAGGTTTTTTGCGCTGTTTTTCTTTTTTGTTTCTGTATTGCTTTGGTTTGCTAGCCATTGCATGATAACAGCCAGCATCTACTCATCCTAAACAGGTTGTTTATTTATTTCACTAAGTCATTTTGCACTAGCTCACAAGCACATAATTACAATTTATGAGCGCAGATCACCATTCTTCATTTGTTCAGGTGAGTAACCTGACATTATTTAGGTTAAAGCTAATGGTGATGTTAGCGACGAGGAGGGCCCATTTTCGTAGATTCCCAAGCACTCAGGGCGTTAATGATGGCGCGGTGCAGTCAGGTTCCACTGCCCCAAGGCCCCGCAGATAGTACAGGAGGCCCGCGCATCTCCCCCACAAACAATTTAACTGATGCCTGTGGAGAGTGTGGGGCTTCTGTAACTCTCTCGATTCTCTCCCGACATGCTGGTTCCTCCCAGACATTAGACCTCCCACTGAATGGTCCCATTATTATGGCACATACTAAAGCCATGACAAACAGGATGCCAGTGAATCATCATGGACCTTGCGGCATCCAGTTGCATGACAATGGGACACCCTGTGGCAGCGCATTGCCTGACAAGGTGACACTGCATGGCGCCATGATGTCACATGGTGTCCCATTGTCCTGACAATGTGACACCATTTGACGTGTCCAGACGCATAATAAAGCCGGGGAGATGCCGGGAGGAGATGAGATGTTGGAGGAGGCTACACCAGCCACCCAAAGCAGGTAAGAGCTAAGACCCCGCACGTCAACTGTACCGAGCCCAAGACATCACCAGACCCTGCCAAGCCTATATCTCCTAAAACCTACCCCAAATAACTATGGGGGAAACACCTGTAGTAGAAAAGGAGACACTGTAGATACCTCGATGTATATTTAAATGAGTCACACAACAATACTATAAATTTTCAAGACCTAACATACTGACGAGCCTAAGGCCCATTGTGTAGACAGGCACTAGTTAACAGGAATAGAACACCACATGTTCTGCTAATCAGGTAGTAGCTCTAGCATTAAAAGTATCTCAGTATGATCGGGTAGCTCACCACTGTAAAGCCTACTTTAGAGATCTCTGGTCACACCTATAGTAATCATCTTGGTGGACCTTCCTGGCGTCCTTTAAAAGCCAACAACTTCCAGGTGTGACCAGTAAAAGCTCTAAAGTGAGCGCTTGTAACTGGGAGCTATCAAGCATCTGATATAGTCAATGCAGATCTGCTGCACGAATAGCAGATGTTATGAGTCCTGAGCATTTTAGGCCCCAACACATACACCCACTTCATAATATAAGGGGTCTCAGGCTTGTCAGTATAGGGCTTATGACATTTTTTTAGGAGGTGTGGGTTTATTTAAAATACTTTGCATATTTCATTTTTGGGACAGGTGTTTCTTCATATGTTTTTTTAGAGGCAGGTTTATAGGGGATTCTTATAGTATAGTGCTTGGGACTACTGCCAAAACGGAGCCTCAGTCCTCTCTCCACTCTCTCTCCAAATTTACAGATTTGGGATCGAGTCCTCGGTTTACAACGGTTCGGTTACAACGAATACATGGCTTATCCAACAGCTATGCAATGCATGACTAGTTATCATTGTTTGAACAAAGCAAAATGGCTTATTCAACGATTGCTTGCGACACACTTATGATATCTACATTGTTTAGGTGTATGTGTGTATATTATCTATATATCCCCCTATATAATACCACCACACAGTACACAACTTTGCACAAGCGTCAGTAAGAAGACATCGGTTGTAATATAAAATATAGGTATACTATATAATTATATTTATTTATTATGTTATATTGTATAATTATATAAGTAATCAGTATAGACACGCTAATAAAGTGTGTGTGCTGCATATCTTATTGACCTCCCCCTGAGTATAAATATTGGACGCGGTATTTTAGTATGTTGACAAAATGCCCGCAGGGAACGGAACCTTGCAATTTTAAAACAGGTTCCTAGGCGTTAAAAACATAGTATACTCGGTTGTTTTTTAAGACGTTCGCGAACCGTCAAACGCCTGTGAGTAACGCAGTGTGTCGGATAACCGAGATGTGGTGCCTGTACTGTATAAGTGAAAGCCATATTCTAACATGTTTGCTCTGTTCTAGCATCTCTATGACCTCTTATTTCCCCTGTGGGAAAGGTGATGAGAAAAGACCAACAAAGGGTTAGACTTTATTACATAGGAGTATCTCTTTTTCCGGTGGTGTTGTGTTATTTTAGCGGCGAGTTTTTTGGGCATAATGCTGTTTGGTATCAAATCCTCTCAGCTGAAGAAGCTGGGTCAATAATATTCCACTTTTTCAATCAAATAAAGACATTTCAATTCAAGCCATAGGATGTTTTTAGTTTCGCGTTATCTTGGTGCAGGTTTGTTTTGCTGCAGTTTTGCCAAATCCTGCCGCTGCGGAGCTTGAATGTGGTGAGAGTATATTAAAAATTTGTTAATCAGAAAATAATCCTAATGCTGTTTTCTGCACACACCTCCCCCAGTGTTGCAGCAAAGAGGACATTGAGAGAGTCTGAGGACGATGCAAGTGGTGTAATAATTCTGCCTGTTCGTGCGCATATTAAAGAGGGGTACAATTCGCCAACAGTTATGAGCAGCCAATCAGACATTTATTATGACGAGAATCCCTAATGATCTTAATGGGGATTTTTTAGGCTGAAAAAGGCGTGAACAATCTGCTGCTTTGTCTCTATAGAACAATTTAACTACTCATTACATTACATTACAGTGTGCCAGTGGCAGATTGGAGTAATGTCCATATTGTTTTCAGATGGAAATACTGTGTTCAGTATCAAAGAAAGTTGCTTAAACATCACTTGTGTTCACTAAATGTATCGACACACAACAGTTCTGTTCCTAACCAATGACACAGTGTCTAAGGTGTACAATGGTGTTTGTAACCTTTTGCATTAAGTACATTTTATTGTGCCACTCACAAGGTTGTTCCAGATCCTTCTAGTGAAATGGCTGCCTGTTATACACATACAAGAAATAACAGGAATGTTTTTACTGGTGATTGTAATTACAGATATAAAATAAATAGAAAAGTATGCGCAGTCCCAACAGATCCTTCTGTGTCCAGAAAACGATGGTATCCCTGTGCTGCTCCCCTACTCCCGTGATCAGCAGGGTTAAAAAAGGAAGCGCAAAAAAAGGAAAATCCTAGTCAAAATGAAAAACTGTTATAATTGACTCCAAATTGCATCTAAAAATACACATATAAATACACACTGATAAATATAATAAAATAATGGACCTAATAGATCTACTGACCCACACAGTCAAAGCACTAGTGGAGTGTTCCCCAGTCACATTCCTCACAGAACTAGGATCGGAATAGTTCGAGGTGTGTAAATGAAGTTGCTGCTTACATGAAAGGGACACACACAGGACTGGTGGTACCTACCTTAGGTTCCTATCCGTTGGCCGCTCCCCACTGTGATGACGTCACCGTCATACCGTTTCGCCATCATATGAACGCTTTCTTCAGGAGGTATGTCCAGTAACACCCATGGTGCTTGATATAGCAAGACCGACATTTCCTCAGCCAAGGGGATTGTCTTATTAGTGAAAAACACTCACAATGTTAACAGCTGCCGAGGTTCAGCAGAGACGCATATAGTCTGTTGAAACCATCAACTTCCTTTTTGTGTATGTAATTATATATACATATAGGAGAATTTTCCTGTTCGTTTCTCCTATACAGATGCATGATTTCAGAAATATACACTGTGTAATAGTGTAATGAATTGTTGCATAACATTACTGATTACTGTGGATACGTTTACTATTCTTAATTGCCTGGCCACAGAGTGCGCAAACTCGTGGGGGGGGGGGGGCAGTGTAGACTTTTTTTTGGGGGGGTGGGTGGGTGGGGGCAGCTCACTTTCTCGTGGCATCGTCTCCACTCGTCTCCATGACAACATGGGCCATGTGACGTCAGCATGTAGACCTGGCATCAAATGACGCTGTGGGTCACGTGATGTGATGTCACATGACGCTGCAGGGGGCACTCACAAGGTGAAAGAGCAGGTGGAGAGCAGGCAGGGGGGGGCAGCGCAGGAAGTTTGCGCACCCTGGGCCTTGGCCATGGGAGCTCAACTCCAGTTTCTAAGCCCCCCTCAACAGGTCAAGTGTTTCAGGATCAACAGGTCAAGTTTTCGGATATATTGCCTTCAGCACAGGTGGCTCCAATCAGAGGCTCAGAACTTTGACTGAGCTCTGATTGAGCCACCTGTCCTGAAGCTGGATATGCTAAAAAACCCCGACTGTGGGGGGTCATAAGGACTGGAGTTGAGCACCCCCATGGCCTAGGTGATAGATCAGAGATAACATAAATGTGTTTGACAGTGACATTGTGCTATTATATTTACGATTACTAGATGATTATAATTTAAATTGCAATAGTTGGAATATGGTACTTGGTAATCAACTGAGTTGATTGATATAAAATATATATAAAAAAAAAAAAAATATAATGATAGTATGTTATATTAATATATATATATATATATATATCAATCAATGTATATACTGTATATATATCAATGTATTACAGATAGTGAGACGGGTCATCCTTTAGCATCTCCTAAATCATGAAGATGTGTTAATTACATACTATAGTCCATTAAGGTGTGTATAAAAGATGTTGTATACATTCCTCGGCAGCTGCTTGGTTACTGGTTCAAATGCCTTGGATTTGGCCAATGTTGAAGGTCTCCATTACTCTTCCTCTATCACTGGGAGGGCCTCCTCCAGTTCCAGCAGCATGTTTGGAATATTCAGAAATGCTTTCCCTTTGGCTGCAATCATGCATTGTTTGCTTAAGCTCTTCCACTGCATGCTGGGTTAGAGCTACTGCATAGCATTGACTTTTTGCAGGCAGTCTTCCATTTTGTAGACTTCTCTGCACCTGAGGTTCTACTGGAGCCCTCACAAACAGATTATCTTCATGTTCGGGGATGTACCACATGGGCATTTTTTACTAACTTTCTGTAAACTTTCAGTTTTCTTTTCCTCTCTGCATGCTTCCTGCTTAGACCAGCTGCCAATGACTATCTCCTAATGCTTAATCAGGTTGTAATTCCAGAAATAACAGCAGCGTTAAACATTTTATCATCGCTTTTTGCTCAATAACGACTAAAATCTAAATCGGCTTCAAGGTCTCTTATAGAATAGCTCCACTTAGTAAATATGGCAGTCTTTGCAGATTGCACAAGTTTACAATAGAAAAGCAATTGTATTAGCCATTTATAAAAATGTATCACAAATCACTGATATTTGTAATGTCAATAGATATGTGGCAGGTGAAATATACTTTAATATGACAGAATAGCTATTTAAATTGCTCAGTAGTCCACGGATTACAAACAAGTCAGAAAAGGCGTCAAGTAACCACAGAGAGAAGACTCCAAGAGTGCACAGGGGGTCTATGTATTACAGTATATCACTATGTAAACCTGATGAAGGGGCATTGACTCTTGAAACATTGTGCTAATTGTGCTATTCAATATTGCAGCTGAATAAATACACCAAGATAAGGCAAAGCCGTGTGTTTGGCAAACATTTTGTGGGGTGTGCGATGGATGATTAGACTGATTTTTGCTAGATTTTGGGATCCTGGCATACACCCAGCCAGCACTTACAATTACTACTGGTTTATTTCAAATTGGAGAAATTGGTCACTATGCTCTAGAGCAGGGGTGGCCAACTCCAGTCCTCAAGGGCCACCAACTGGTCAGGGTTGCAGGATATCCCTGCTTCAGCACAGTCAGCCACCTGATTGAGCAACTTGTGCTGAAGCAGGAATATTGTGTAAACCTGACCTATTGATGGCCCTTGAGGACTGTTGTTGGCCACCCCTGCTCTATAGAGACACTTTTCTGTCTCTCTGTAAACAACCTCTTTATTAGTACTATAACTAAGAAATGCTTTACAGGTCCCTCTGGCAGTAAACTGGTGAATCAGGGAGGTTCCTGGAGCTTAACCCCTCTCTCTTTACAATACTGAAAAGCTGCCCCATCCCCTCCCCACTACGATAAGCCTATACGTCCAGAGCCGATCTCTCTTTCCTGCAGCCGGCAGAACGGAGATGCGTTTCTTGCCTGGGTGCTCCATCATGATGACAGTCTCGGGAAGAAATGCTCTTGCTAGCTGCCTTACATTATAGTTGAGTACTCAAGCTCTAAATACAGCGTCTGTTGTCCTGAGATCAGTCCAAGGCCAGATTGAGTCTGTCCTCTTCACGTCTATATGAAAGCTCTGACTTTCCATACAATTAACTTGTATTTGGTAGCTGGCAGCAAAGCAGAAAGTAGGGCCGGTGACCCCAGAAATAACAAGGTCTGACATCTCAAGAAGCTGAAATTCATTCGGCTCACCTGCAACTCCCACATAGCACAGAGTCTCCCACACACAGCTGAAAATTGCCCAGCCCTTTTGAGACATCACGTTCATTAATGGCATGTCCATATTGATACACGCTTTTAAGGAGTGAATTCTCAGGCTGCCTCCGTCTTCTCACATATTACGTTGCTTCAATAAAGTAGTTACCTGGAAAATCAGTTACAAAGTTATTTTCAGGAGGCAGCAAGAATGCTGTGATGTGGCACTGACAAGACCATGCTAGTATGAAGAGCTAGCAATCTAACTTTGTAACAAGCCTATTAACTAATGCAGTGCTGTACTTGAGTTATAGGAAGGATGAATTGACACCACTAGACGAGGCTGTAGCACCCTCTAGCACAGGAGATTGAACTTAATGAATCAACCCTCTACTGAATACATATTATGATGCTGGATTGTTTCACAAGCTTTTTTTTTTTTTTTTTTATATATAGTATTTTTTTTTCTGGATTTCCAAAAAGAGAGTGAAAATTGTATTTTATTCCATGATGGGGATCTGGTTTCTCAGAGCTCTGTAACTCAGAAGAGAAAAATGCAGCACAGATGCTGAAAACAGAGTAAAAAAATAAAAATAAATGGCGCAACCGGTTTATAAAGATAACAAAAATCGTCTTTTTAGTGAATTGCTGCTACAAACTTTAAGCATGCATTTGAACATATACAGTATGGAAATAGTTAATTAGTTAAAAGGTGAATTTAAACAAAAAAGCAATAAGTGGCATTCATAGTTGAAACAATGTCATTTTTATTTCTTTTTTTTTTTAATGGAAACTGGTGAAAAATAATTTGGCATGTATGTTTAAAGAGATCTAATGGACTTTTTTTTATATCAGAAACATTCACTAAATAGAACAATTTATTTTAGCATACTGTACCTCTCCAAGGGGCAGATTCATAAAGCCAACGGGAGTTTATGTCGGATTGTCTGCGCTAACCCGTACCAGAACTTTATGAATCTGCTCAACATATCCAATTAATTTCCCCCTCTTTTGTCCCATGTGCATCAGTTAGTGCAGGGGTGCTCAATGCCAGTCCTCAAGCCCCCCCAGGTCAGGTTTTCCGGATACCCCTGCATCCGCACAGGTGGCTCAATCAGTCCATGCTTCGGTATAGTTGGCTGAATCAGTCCCTGTTTCAGCACAGGTGGCTCAATCAGAGACTCTGACTGAGCCATCTGTGCTGAAGCTGGGATATCCTGAAAACCTGACCAGTTGGGTGGGGAGCGGCTTGAGGACTGGAGATGAGCACCCTGAGTTAGTGATTCAGAGGTGTGGAAACCAGGTGCACATAATGAGATATTACATTTTCTACATGTAGGGTGCGTCTTTTTTCTTTACATTTTTTGTACATCAGACTATTTAACCAATCCTCTAACTAAGGATCTGGGTCAAATCTAAAACGCTTGTAGAAGGCACAGGCAAAAAATAATACAAATTCTGGTTGTGCTTGTATAGTTGCACTTTTTGTTGCCTTTTACATGGTCTCCTGAGTATTAGAATTCAAGATGCAGTATAAGCGGATAACATTAGAATATGCGACAATCAGAATTCCTAGAAACAGTTTTGTTAGGCGAGATACGGAATTTTCCAAGAACGCAATTCCCATCACTGCAAATAGAGATTTGTTCATTTGATGTGAAACTCGGCATCTGCAGATGTGTTTGGTTTGTAACCTCTTGGTCCACAGGGGTTATTCATTAAACTTTGATAGTACCAATCAGGGACCCTGCATGCTGAAAATCCCATTGACTTCAACGGAAGCTTGTGTACGATTGTGCCCTGATCTGCACTATCGCAGTTTAATGAATAACCCCATATGTATCGACGCAAACTTGGAGAAAAACTGGGGCAGTTTCATCTAGCATGAATGTTACATGTAGTGTGTCTTATACTGTATCTACTTTGCTCCAAATTTGCCCCATGTGCCCTTGTTTAGGATTTGGGTCTGAGATGTTGCAAATTGTGAACCTCTGTGTTTTATTTTCTCTCCCATCAATCTGTGTTACAAGTCCGCCCAGATTAAGGGGTACAGTTTTCCACATTTGATACGACTGCGTAAAAAGACACTTTCCTCTGTGCTTATATATAGACCCCGCTAGTTTGCAGGTGCTGTGTAGACATTGCTTGTGACATTTTCGCACAAGTTCGCAGAACTTGAGAATGGATCTACTTTCGCTCTCTTTCTCTCTATAGTTTTCAGCTTCTCAAACCGCTTTGAGTAGGTTTGATGGTCGTGCTTTTCTTTAACCCAGGCTTTGCTGTAAAGTTTGTGTAAAATGGCAGGTATAAGCTCCACGTTAAAATGGATAAGAAGCAAAGCGTGACTCGCTGTGAGTGCTCATTTTCATGTATTGTATGTCTTTATTTATATAGCGCCATAATGTACATAGCGCTTCACAGTAGTTATACAAGTGGTAATCATATAAATAACAAATAATATAAAAGGTCATAGGAATAAGTGCTTCAGACATAAAAGTAACATTAAGGAAGAGGAGACCCTGCTCCCAGGAGCTTACAATCTAATCTAATGTCATTACCCAGAATCCCTGGCTGCAGTGGAAGTGCTGGGTGATTATGGTGAACGGCAGGGTTGCAGACCTGCCTAAGACGTGTGAATGTGCTCACAAGTGGTCTTTTTATTTGATTTTATATATATATATATATATATATATATATATATATATAATTGTGGCGATTTTACAGGCATCAAGACCTTACAATGCACAATTTACAGACTCCTGTTACATGATCCTCTAAGAAAAATAACAGGATAATCTAGAGATACAGCAGATACCCAGATAGTAAACCATGTTAACAAATGGATCTACAAACACTTTTACTTGTCTTATTTTTTTTTGAAAGCACAAGTCACCTGGTTGTATCACATTAAACCTATCATTATTATTAGATGACTGCAGTTCTATCAGGGACTGAAACTTTAACCCCCGAAAGCTTTGCTGGTCCCTCTGTCAGTAAAGGCTTAATACTACTTAGTGCTTGCTATTTCTCTATGCCATTGTTTCTGTCTCTCATCAGCGCTGTCAGTGCCCTGGGCTCCAGTGTTTGCATGTCATTTTGTTAGAAGTGGTCTGTATGAATTAGCTGGATGTGTAGTGAGGAGACAGTAGTACAGTACATCTAATCAACAAACATTCCAAGGAGAGCAGAGTGAGCCCTGAGCCTTCTCCAGTGTGACTGCTATCAAGAGCCCCCATCCGGAGTGCAGCATATCATAAACTATCTTACAATCAGGGGGTTAAATGAAGTAGACTTTAACTCCTTCAGTGGTGCAGTGAACTCTTCAGTCCTTTTACTGGTTATAATACAAATGTACTAACTATCCTTACTCACTGAAGCTTCTAGGTCACTAACTGTGCCACTTCCTATCTGTCTATGGTCGGGTGACCGTACGTCCCGGTTTAGCCGGGAAAGTCCCGGGTTTTAATTAAACGTCCCGGTGTCCCGACAATGTTCTCAAAATCGTTCAAATGTCCCGGTTTTTATCTTTTCCCCGATTGGACTCACTTAAAACTCTTAAAACTGTAGAAATAGATGCTGCATGTTTTTATAAGATCGATTATATCAAAGAGTAAACATTTGAAATATATCGGGAAACTTTAATTGAACGATTTATTAATATAAGCCAAACCGTCATCCGCTACACTCAAGAGTTTGTGTTGTGTTAGGGAACTGAAATAAACCAATAATGCAGCATACATGGGGATGTGATTAGACAAATACCATTATAATATTTATTTTTAATTGATGTTATTTGTTTAATAAATCGTTTTTTTTTAATGCGTCCTGTTTTCTCCTTTTGAAATTCAGTTAACTCTAGTCAATGGGGCCTATTGCAGTAGCTGTGATAGGGGCATATCCCTCTGGTATTCTAGTACCTCTGTAAAATATAAAATGCAAAACCGGTCGACAATACGAGTACATTTTTTCCACCACTGCCAAGATTGCCTCAATAGGTGTTTTAGCTCTGTTGGGCAGGGACTCCCTAATTTAATTTGTTTAGTTCATTTGTAAAACTTCTATATTATCTTCCTCTACTCACGTTTGTTAGCCTTTACAGCAGTGGTGGGCAACATGATATACTTCATGGACCCCATGTATACACAACAAATAAACGTATTTATTTATATGACATATGTGAGGGCTGTCCTTGCCTTTCTCTCCTCGGGGCATAGGCAGCAGAGATATTGTAGCTGTGGGTAGGATCTTCTCCCTGCTCCCTCCAGTCAGTTGCTTCATGCCGGTGCAGATGAATACTGTACTGCTCCTCTTCTTACACAGGTAACCCCGGGTTTGGTGGTGAGTTGTTGGGTGCTTTGTGAGAAGGGGCAGGCCAAAGGGTGGGACAATTGTGTGGGGATGGAAGACTAAGTATTTAATGCCAAATTGCTCAATCACATGCTATTCACTAAACTCAATTATCTGGGAATAGTGGCCTATCGCCCCAAGATATTGCTAATTCTTATAGCCTATCCAGGCTGATGTTAGGCCTATCTAACCTTTGTATGAAATGGTCACTATATACGTATACAAGTTAACCTAAACCAGGAGTGGTCAACTCCAGTCCACAAGGGCCACCAATAGGTCAGGTTTTAAGGATATCCCTGCTTCAGAACAGGTGGCTTCAGCACAGGTGTTGAAGACTGAGCCACTGATTGAGCCACCTGTGCTGAAGCAGGGATATCCTTAAAACCTGACCGGTTGGTGGTTCATGAGGACTGGATTTGGCCACCCCTGACCAAAACCAACCTGGAATGGATTATAAAGATACATGGAATAAACATTAAATAACATTTTCATGTTTTAAATCCTTAGTAGCCCAAGTGGCAACCCAGGTCTAAGTGGCCACCAATGTTTGTGGCATGTACCGGCAGCAACTTCCTCTGTTAGTATCTCGGCAACCAAGGGGTCTTCGGAACTGAAATTACCGTTCAACTTTGGATCTCCACTACCTTTACGTGAAAAAAGTGGCGCAAAAAAACCCCAAAATGGAGTAAGGGGAACTGCCCCTTTACAATATTTTTTACTCAAATTAACACTAGTTAGGCCCCAATTAAATACCAGAGAGGATAGTAAGGTGTTGCTTGTCAATGCCTCCCTAACCCTCATGGCTAACAAGGGGTTAAGCCCCTCCCCCTTCCCCCTGGACCTAACAGCCCTCCCTGAGGAACCTACCCCCATTATCTACTGCCATTACACTCACTCCCCATCACTGCATCTAAACACACCTAACAACTCTGCCCATGTATATGAATGACTTACAGCCCTGTTAGCCATAAGCTGGTTTTCCATAGGAGGTTGGTGTCGGAAAGGCATTCCTTTGCTATGGATTGGAGTCCCATCAGGGAACAAATAAGTTAAAATATGTGTCTGCCATAGGATAATATCATTGTTTTTATTACATTACCCTGCAGTATATTAGCCATGTATCATATTTGTATGTGGGGTTTGGGCATTATTCAGGTAATTGCGATAGTAATTATCATGGCTCTCCTCCATTATTGAAAAACACCCATATGCAAATGGGTTGATAAACGCACGGTTATCATGCATATATAACTCTTAGTAAATATGGCGCTCAATCGGGAAAAAATACCCTGTGTCATTTTCATACAGCCAAATTTTATTGCCGATTTTAACGACCTTTATTGAATCTAGGCCATTGTGTTTTCCTGTCATCTTAAGGAGAGAATTGACAGTTAAATTAAATTACATTTATATCTGTGATACACAGAACGTCTTGACTCTGTTCTGATTCTTATTGAAACGTGTACAGTAGCACTTCAAAGTTCTTAATAAAAAAAAAAAAAGAATAATAAGAAAATACTATACATTGTGTTTTGTTAAAGAACTAACACAGTACTTTTAGGTTGTTAAATCTCTCATTAAGCTATATTTTCTGTAAAGTGAAGAATCCTTGTAAAACTCGTTAAACACGTATCACTATATAGTGCAGCATGCATGCCGCACTTACAGTAGAATAACACACTATATAGAAAGACAAGCCTGTAATTGAAACACTCCAGGCTCCCATCAGGGATTCCTTAACCCATGGCCCATGGCCGAGCAATAAATTCCTGGCCCCTCTGGCAGGGAAGGGTCACCGTTTTTTTCTGGTCATTAGCTCCTCATCCGGTTTTCATCATACAGTATCTAATGCAACTGATAATGGTGTAATTTACAGAGCGTAATGGGCTCGTCTGATGATTTTGCTTAACTGCTCAGCTGGCATATAATGAATAACTATATTTGGCCTGGAAGAAATAATAAAGAAGATCCTCTTCATTACATAACAGAAAATTTAGCCATTATCCAGTTTATAGCCGCAGGGACATTTACTCGTCCATTGTGTGATAAGTTGCTCAGTAAATACTAGTACTTTTTTATGTTGATTAAATGATGGCATTTACTGGAGTTTTGAAACAAAACACTTCAGCAGTGGAAACCCGAGACTAGTAGCGAATTTGAGTCAACCCTCTCTTGGCTAAGAAGTCAATAACTCCATTTGTCATTGACACATACTGTAGATATAGACTCCATGTTACTTGTTGAAGCTTTATTTGCAATTTGATCTTCTGTGTTCCCTTAGGCCAATACCATCAAGCTACACAAAGGCCAGCGTCTCATTTAACCTGCTCAGTGCGTTCCAACGCATTTCACTGACATCATCAGTGGGTGGAATGCAGCTGGGAAAGGAGCAAGTGGATTTGGCAGCTCCAAATAAATTCTAAAGATGGTGGTAATTTATATTTAATCCATTGGCAAGCCTTTGCAAATAGGAACCCAAAAATGTTCTTTAAAAAAAAAAAGACTGACTAGGTGGCAATGCCCCTATGAAGTATAATCAGGGGGGCAGGACCTGACGAAGTACTTGGTACGAAACGCGTAGAGGTCACGACAGGTCATCCTGCGCGTGTTTGCTGGTAAGCTGAGACGGAGCCTGCAGGAGACAGCAGCGGTTTTTTCCATCTCCGCGGTGCTGAGATCCGGATCCTGTGCAGCCACTGCGAGTCTGCTGACTGTCTCAGTGTGAGTGTCCATTTCCCCTTGCCAGTGCCCAACCTTATGGCGGTTTCTATACAAATCTGTTGATAGGTTGTTTTCATGTTTGTTTTTTTCTTTCATGTGTTTTTATATAAATTTTACTGTATTTGTATACTGTGCAGCTTAGGGTTTAGTCACCATCAGGTGTTCTCCTTGGTAGTACTTAGCCGTCCAGCTGCACAGCTGTTCTGAGGTGGGGTTGGATCCCCTCAGAGTTTGTGTGTATTTTTAATAAATTACCTTCCACTAATCCCTGGTGCGCATTTGTGCATTTTTTATTATCTTGTATTTCAGGGTGCCCTCCCCCCTTTTTAAGGGGGGTTCACCTAGATTTGAGAGTTTCTGGGGAGACGCTTTATGTACATGCTGCAAACGGATCATCCACACCATCATACAGCACAAACGCTGAATATCCTGTTTTTTCTATCTTCATGCTTAAAATCTAATTGAGGCACTTCAGCAACTGGACAGTGACAGTAGCAAGTAGGGCCTAATGATTTCTTTAGATGCTATCCTGTCTATGCCACGGAGTATGTTGATAGTTGGTGATAGAGATGTGTGAAAAATGTATTAAACTTTGGCTATTTGTCAACTTTGGAAAAGTTGCATAGACATGAAACTTTGACAAAAAATGGCAGCTACTAATTTGTTAGTTATACAACAAAGTTAGCAACACTTTTGTGTCTTTTCTTTTGGGAATGTTGGTGACAAATAAAGAAACAATGTGGAAATGATGCAAGTTTTGCACATATTTTGAAAATCAACAAATATTGTTTTGCTGAATTATTTTTCAGTTTGAAAATTCAAGGACCTTTAGCAAATCAAACCGGTACATGTTCATCATTCAACATCTCTATTTAGTGGAACCAAACGACACACCACATTATTGTACTTTTATACTCATTGATTAAGTCACCAGGAAATGTAAAGAGCAAAATTTCCCACTTGCATACAGTTGTGTTCCTCTGGACCTTGGCGTCTGGCAATATCCCACCAGCGAGAAAGTGAATGAAGAAAATATTCTGCTATAACACTCTGAATACCCCTCACTGATTGGCTGCCAAGGCTAACACCAATTTTTGGTGTGATTTAGGCATTTTATGGTAGCAGACTACAGTTGTAACCATTGCTATTGCTGAGGTTATTGCTTCAAAAAAGTATCTCTCTAACGGTTCATGTTGCATACAAAGAACACAAACCCAGTGGTTGAAATGTGATGACTAAATGGGTACAGAGTAGAGATGAGCAAATTGTTTATGTGGATTTGGATCCACCTAGGATCGTCTGGTTCCTTTGGTCTGCGAATTTCCGCAGATCAGTCTCAAAAAGGGCATCCACATGGGAGATTAATAATCCATGGTCGGATTTTTAAGAATCCAGCAACGCACTGTGGAATCCGTGGATCAGATTCTCAAAAGTCCATACGGATTGTATCCTAGGGTGGATATGGATTAAGACGTACAAAGTGAAACTGCTACAATCCATCAACAGATTTAACCCCTCGGAACAGATTTTGAATGGAAAACCCAGGAAACTGATTTTGACAGTTCTGCCCATTCCTAGTACAGAGTACCACTAATTTTTTTTCAGTTTTCACACCCCAGAGTACCACTCATTTTAATTAAGAATTTTACAATTCCACAAGAAAAAGAGGGTTTGTTTCAAAAACCATTTCCCTTTCCAATTTTTGCAACATATATCTTGCTTAAAGGGCAGTGCATGTTTATTTTGTAAATATTTATTTACGATACAGTACAATACAGTGTCTTGTTTCACCCCATTAGTTTTTTTCCCAGATCACTGATTTTTTGAAGCTGTGTACTTTTTTCCTAAAAAATAAACCCAAAACATAAATAAATATGTCTGCTAATCTCTTCTGACTTGTTGACATTAGTAGACTTGAAACAACCTTATCGGAGAAAGTATGTTGTATAGGCCGCACTACCTAATGTATTAAATATATTAGGGATATAAGTACGTGGTGGGTGCTGGGGAACAATGAAGAGACCCCTAATCTCTCCTAAGGACATATAGAACACAAAAAGTGTTCCCCGCCCCCTGAGTCTCACTTCCCTGTTAGAGATTTCTTTATCATATCCCTCACTTTCTAGTAGTGTCACATTTCCCCCTTCCCTCCCCATCCCTCCACCTCCTGTTCATTTTATGTGATTTGCATTTTTTTGCACATTGTCAATTCCTGTTCTTCACTTTTGCTCATTAATACATATCAGCATTTCAAATATCATTGATTCTTTCGTATTCCTTCGGAGAGTGCGGGAAGACTTTTTGTGAACCTTATCTGAGAAGATTAAGATAAGATCCTTTGTAGTCTGCATTGAAAGCAGTTTAGTGCTGCCTGGTAGAGTGGAGAAAGTGAGAGTAAGCACTGGTACTGTCGTTATCATATGGAGACTCTACTAAGGCTTTGTCCTGCTGGCTGCTACTACGCACACGATAGCGTGTGCGGCGCACCGAAAGAACGAACCTCTATGGGGCAGGCCACAGTTGGCGTGTGTGTGCGCATGCACAAAGCGCGATGAGTGACCACCTTTGCCATAAGACAAGATTTTGTTTTTTGCCTTCCCTCTCACCTTTCCCAGCCTGTCTCTCAGGCTGCAGCTCCAGCCCCACGCAGCTCTACTTGAGACCCCGTTCACCTACGGAGGCTCTGCAGAGGAAGGGATTCCCCCTATGTCCTTCCTGCTGTATCTCAGGGCGCTGCTGCCTGACCCAGGCCCCGCCCACCTGCAGAGGTAGGGATTTCCCTTTCTATTGCATCACTTGCACTTTGCCACCAACAGGGGGGGAGGGGAGGGAGAGCGGGCTCCACAACAGTGCGGGCCCCCAGGCTTAGCCCGGGCTATAGCTACGCCCCTGGTCATAACCTATATACTCTGTGTAGCGATCCTCAACAATGTTGTGGATCACAACATATCAGCCAGTTAGGTATCAGTAAACTAGTTGTATCACTTATACTGTGTTTGTATTCTTCCTGCCCATCTGACTGTGTGCCTCAGGGGGCCAGTAAGTATTTTATAGGGACTCAGGCCCCTGCCTCAGCGGTAGTTATAATTAAGAGAGCTAAAAGTAGAGGAGTTACATAATTAATTAATAATAATAGGTTTTTTCTTGTATAGCGTTGGCAGTGTACATAACGCTGCACATAGCATTTTGGGGGCACAGGTCCTTGTAATTATTTTCAGAGTCAGTGCATTTACTCACAGAGCCACTCTTTCTCCTTAATACTGTATGTGGTTCACAGGCAGAAGGGACATTGGAGCTGGGTAGCAGCTTACCCCTGCCCCCTCCAGTCAACTTCTTAATGTTGGCCTAGGGATGATGATACTGTCCTACTCCTCACTTTGAACAAGTGATTAGCACAGGAGAGGAGTGGCTGGGGAGAAGCTATGACCCTCACAAGCATCATCTCAACTTTCTCTGCACTGGGGGAGAGAGACGGTTGCAGGGGATACCCGCAGTTGGAGACCACAGGTTAATTCCCTGAGGGCTGCCTGATGCCACCAATGCTATTGGGGTACTAGGAAGCTGTTGAGCTACAACCCCACAACAACCCCCCAACCCCCTGGACCCAGGGACTCAGGTACTGTGCACCGACACTTGAAAGCCATCCTAAACACACTAACGATGGTGTCCCTGTACTGCCAGACACCGGGACTGATTACACAGGTGATGCCGCTTTACTGTTAACAAGTTACATAATACACCCTCTAATGGCTAAATTGAAGTACAGCCATTCTGTACAGAATCCTGAACGAGCATTTAAGCTACATACAGATGTAGCAAGACACTATTTCTGGAGCCGCGACTCCTGAGCTAAAGCTCCAGAGATCGTACTGTTGCGACAGTGCTGTGGGGGGTCCATATTTCTGTATCGGATCCCCCACAGCGATAATACTTTGGCACCGTGGCAGTTGCGGTCCGGCAGCTTGCCCCTGTTTAGAAAATAGTACGTCTTGCTACATCTACATACTATATCAATGACATATAATTACCTATTCCAAATGCATTGGTTATTCCTAAACCCTGGTGGTTCCCGGGGACAGATTTAAGAACCACTGGGGTAAAAAATAAAAACAGCACCAAGTAATAATAGACGTTGGCCCCTGATTTTAGCATGTTAAAATAATGATAAAGATGTCATAGGATGTACCTTTAAGAATCATCCCTTTGCAATTCATGAGCACTCTAACTGACAAGTCGGTGAAATGACCCCCATCACTTATTTATTTATAGAGTGAACCATGTGCTGTACAGCTCAATGAACATCTTAATAACAAAGATAACAGCCTCATCAAATGCAGAACATATAACAGCCAGTAAACACAGGACAAGCAGTAAAATACATTATTAACAAAATAAATAAGTTTGCCAGTCTCAGCTGCCATAGTGTTTGCACTCCTTTGACTTTAATGAACAATTCAGCTTTCAGTAGCTAAAGCCGTCCTGGAGTAACATGGATTCTTGCAGTAAAGGATACTTAGAATTGAGCTTTGTGCCACTCTGTGACTGCTAGCCCTAGAAGTATATATTGTAATAAGGTTTACTGGTGCCAAGCACAATCCCATGAATCAAGTGGTTTTCCCATACAGCTTTAAATTAACCTTTCCTCCAACAAAGGCCCCATTCAATATGCTGTAAAGCTGTTTTCCTGTGCTGGAGGTGATTTAGGACCATATCTACTAAGCAGTCTTTTGTCCTAAGACATCTCAGGTCCCTGGAACACAACTTACATTCCATTTAAAATGGTTGGGTAAGGTGTCTTCCAGTATCAGATGGTACCCTATGGAAGACAACTGCTTAGTAAACATGGGCCAAAACGCAAGTAATTTCAATAGAGTTGATCCAAACATGTCGATTCTCAGTGATTTTTCTGTGAGTTTCAGTCATTTGGAGTCAGTCTCACTGATTCTTAGCATTTGAGTCTCAGAATTCAGTAGCTATAACTCAGCACTTTTCTAATATTTTTTTTTTCTGAAACCACCAATCCCCACTGATTTTAAATCTTTAAAGGTTGGAAAAGTATACAATTATTATTTTACGTGTGTGCATACATATATTATTTCTACTAATTAGAACCGATTTATTGTTGCAAAAGTCACTTGTTACAGGGAGAAGTTTTTATACAGCTGAGATTTCACAGCTATAAAATTCAATAACAGATGGTAGGTATCATTATATCCCCAGCTTGGGTTATCTCCTTACCTATGCAACTGGTATGGTCGAAACACAAATTGTCAAAGTGAAGTCTGCAATTGCTAATGCTGCCAGCATGAATTGTAATTATGCAATTATGGCTAGGCTATGGTTTAGGTTGTTGTACAGTAGCTTGGCATAGCCAAACTTTGGCATTGCATGTAGCATAAATTTACTTTCCTTAATTGAGTTTTTAGCACGGTTTATGACCTGAAATGTAAATTGCAAGGGGCATAGAGCAATGAATATATGTTTACTGTATTACTGTATGTGTGGGTCCCTCCACAAAAGCTGATCGTTTTGGGGTGAAGAAGGGCTGAAGAATATGGCAGTGATAAGTATGACACTTCTAAACCTCTGAAGATTATTTACCCAAATGGAGCATCATTTCAGCCTTTCCAGTAATTGTAGGTGCATTTACTGCCCTATAGTTCTCACCATTCCAACCAACTGACAAACTCCACTATGGAAAAGCACAACCCTACTGGTTATTAATGTTGATTATAGGACTCTAGCGATAGTTACCAAAATAGACTTGACATTGCAGACCTACAAATGGGGGAGTGTTGTGGCTATATTTCCCTTTTTATGTTGAAACAGTATTAAGGTAACCATGACTCTTAGGTCCCTGTATGGTATACTGTATGGCAGGCCTGCACAACTCCAGTCCTCTAGGGCCGCCAACAGGACAGGTTTTCAGGATATCCCTACTTCAGCACAGCTGAGGACTGGAGGACTGGCCCTTGAGGACTCGAGCAGGCCTGCTGTATGGTAAACTGTGAAGTGGTCTTCTCCTTACGTGGAAAGATTTAAGATCTATTTATGTGAATGGATCTTACATTTCCAAAGCAAAGGGGAGACATTTTCACAGCATCTTGAACGGGGCAGTGAGTCACAAGCTCCTCGGACAGTGAAAGGATTGATGCCCTAGATCCACTTAGCCCAAATATATATATGAGCCCTCTTTCCCCCCGTGTCTAGGGTAACCATGTGTGCTGCTATTACCTGATTGCAAACAGGAGGCCTGATCCACAGCCACTGGAAGACTGGGGTGTGTGTAATGAATATACTAACAGCGCCTCCACCTGGGAAGGATCCTCACATAGTGAGATAGCCCCTCTCAAGACAATACAGTCAGTAATTGCACACAAGGTTATATGTAACAGTATTTACTGGACAGTAACTTATAACAGGAACAATACAACATAACATAAGAATACAATATACAGCTCAACCCCGTTATAGCGCGATCCGTTACAACACGAATCCGCTTATAGCGCGATGCAAGCGTGGCTCCCAATTTTCGTATTTATGAATATTTTAAAACATGATTATTGGTATCTTAAATACTTTATTGTACAATGCATACAATTGTACATTATTTCTAACGCGATCCGCTTATAACGCGATGTGATTCTTTGGACCCCAAGCACAGCGTTATAAGGGGGTTGGGCTGTATATCTATATAGTATATATACACAGTGTGTATAGACATATATACGCACACATATTGTGGCAGGATGGCCGTGGTAAGTGAGGAGACAACACGACTTTTCTGGTGAAATAGTGCTGGTGGATTTATTTGTCCAAAAAAGGGTAACTAAAACAATGGGTACTCTGTCCCTTTAAAAACGTAAACCAAAAACCTAACCCCGGTCGGGGCACTGACTAAACAAAAGTGCAGACTATCTACAGTACCTGGCTGGCTAGCTAATCTAGTCCAGCCCAACAATGTTCAACAATACCAGTTGGCTCCTTACCTGGGAGCTTTATTCCCCCTTGGTACAGGATCAATCTGTGTCTTTCTGTCAACACTCCTCTGTCTTCTCTCTGTGCCTGAGAGAGACTGCTGCCCCAGAGGCATTTCCTCTTCCTGTCTTAAAGCAGGTGAACTAGCTTAATTTGAATCACCTGTGGACTGCTTAATAAGCTGGGTTAACCCCTCGTCTACTGGAAAGCATGCATACTGCAATCTCCTACTAACATATACAGAGTCAATGACCCTGTCACATATCCCCCTTCCCAGCGTAATGTTACTGAGTGGAGTGGCCCGTGCTTTCGGCCGTGGGAACAAGCACCATTACTCGGTCCCCTGGTCGGAAGTTGTTAACCGTAGCCTGTCTGTTGTAAAGGTTCTGTTGGGCCCTATGTGCCTCTTCTAAATGTTGTCTGACTATGGGGGTAATATGCGCAATGCGTTCTTTCAAATCTTCCACAAATTGGACGACATTTTTCCCTGGAACAACTTGTTGCTCCCACTCTTCTTTGAGGCTATCCAGAATCCCTCTTGGGCGTCTCCCATACAGGAGTTCAAATGGGGAAAACCCTGTAGAGGCCTGTGGCACCTCTTGGATAGCAAACAAGAGATAAGGCAACAAGGTGTCCCAGTTCTTCCCATCACTAGCCACTACCTTTCTCAACATCATCTTCAGAGTTTTATTAAATCGTTCTACCAGTCCGTCCGTTTGCGGATGGTAAATAGAGGTTCTTAGGGACTGTATTTTTAGCTCTACACATAAGCCTCGCATAAGGTTAGATGTAAACGGGGTACCCTGATCTGTCAAAATTTCCTTCGGTATCCCGAGTCAGGAGAATACCTGTAACAATTCCTTAGCTATAGTTTTGGAGGAAGTATTACGTAAAGGTAGCGCCTCTGGATAGCGAGTGGCATAGTCTAGGATCACTAGGATGTATTGATGACCCTTGGCAGATTTCTCCAAGGGACCCATAATATCCATGGCGATCCTCTCAAATGGGATCTCAATAATAGGCATAGGGATCAATGGGGCCCTCAAACTTGGTCGGGGGGCTGTCAACTGACACTCGGGACAAGAGGCACAGAATCTCTTTACTGCATTATATATCCCTGGCCAGTAAAATCTTTTTAGGATTCTTTGCTGTGTCTTCTCTACTCCCAGATGACCCCCCAATAAGTGAGAGTGTGCTAGCTCCAGAACCTTCCTTACTAATGAACTTGGGTACTAGCATTTTTTCTATTTCTTGGCCATCCTCTTGGCTCACATGGTATAACAAATCATTTTTAATACAAAAATAGGGATAGGATTCCTTGGTTGTCCCTTCTACCGAGACCCCATTAACTTCTACCACCTGGCTAAACCCATTTTTCAACTGGGGATCATTAGCCGGCTCCTTACCAAAGTTAGTCAGGGAAAGTTCTAGACTTCCAAAACCTTCCTCACCTGGAGTTTGGCTGGTTACCTCCACGGGTGACTCGGACACCTGAGCATCAACAGGCCCTGTCTCGGACGACTCCTCTCCCTCTGGTCTCCCTCCATTAGGAGTAGTAACCAGTGCTACCTGTGGTGGGAGCGTACCTATTTTTTTTTTACCTCATGAGCAAATGTCAGCAAGCCAACCTCACACTGATGAGACCCATCAAGGTTGAAACATGTCTGTGAGTGGGTTAACTGACTTTGCATCTCCCAAGTCCTTGCTTAAAAGCTGTGTTTAAAGCAGCAAGCATTGGCTAAGGGTTGCTCATGTAATGTGAGCATGAGATAAAAAGTGGCACTGTGTGCTCATTTGCATGTCATTTCCCAGAATCCCTTGCTGCAGTGGAAGTGCTGTTTGCTGGGTGATAATGGTGAAAGACAGGGTTGCAGACCTGTCTAAGACATGCAAATGAATAGACCAGGAATATTTTACAGTTGCTAATATTATGTAGATAGAGATAGATATAGATAGAGATATTATCTAGATATAAGATAATATCCCCCCCCCTATAAAAATCTATATATTATATAAACATTTTTTGATCATCATTCAATCATCCTTGCTATTGTTAAATTGAGATATTCTTTATAAAAATTTTTTTTTAAAGTACCTTCTAATTTAACCCCAATCACTGCAACTTTGGAAATGCTATAGCATTTCCCCCTCTGTTTCCACTTATAACTAGCCTGCAATGAACGTAATATCCATAGTATGATCTGTGAAATATGCTAGTGTGCTACTTGTAATTAGATTTTCAGTGCTGAATTTAAACACATCTTAAATTATGAGACGACCAGAGATGGTAGACAGGATGTTATAGCGAGGAATGATTACACTGTATTGCAAATCCAATACAGTGGGACAAGTCTCTTTACAATCTAGTTCAACTAAGAAAAAATATGATAGACTTTGTTCCAGTTATTTTCTTTGAGGCTGATGTACAGAACTTGTATTTTTCATTTAATGTTTTATAATCGCATTGCTTGACATTTTATTGATGCTGCATGACCTTAAGACATGGATTTGTTTATCTTAGTGAACTGAATTATGATCCCCATCTACTTCATGCCTTCTGTAAATGTCACGACTATGGTGTTCCTTTACTTGGTTAATTACACAAAGCTGTACATCGAGGGTCTCCAAAATCATTTTTTGTCATGTACTGTATTTGTTTTGACAAAAATAGTTTAAATTCCAACACTTTGAGAGACCTTCTATTGACATATTGCACTAGGTACCTGGCTCGCCAGTCTAGGAAAGTGGTTTTAAGGGCCACAGTCCCCTTACTTATTTTCTTGGGTACAACAGCCGACAGAGAAGCCCAATGCTACATCCAACATGACAAAAATACACAGTAAAATACTTATATATTCTCTTGAAAAGGGTCATTTAGTTTAACCCTTTGGCCAAAGCATTGTAAGCTTGCGAGCCATGACAAGGCCGACCCTGTTCGCAAGTCCTAACACTACCAGATAAAATACTAATATACCTCTATTAGGTTGAAAATTCTCATGTACCTCTATCAGGAGGGAGAAAGACCACATTGGATCCAATTTTTGTCATGTTGGATGTAGCATTGGGCTTCTCTCTCGTCTGTTGTATACATATATACATATGCCACGCTCAGTAGCTCTCCTTTTTGACATACATATATATTTTGTGGGGCATCAGGGGTTCCCAAAAAGAGCTTGCTGGTTTTTTTTGTGTTTTGTTAACCTTCTTTTCTTGGGGCAGTTAATGAGACATGTTGATGTCATCTTTGGCTAATAGGACTTTTGCCCATTCCGGTGTGGTGTTGGTGGTAGAGGGGGTGGGTGAAGGGGATAGTTCCCCCAGTGTTTTTTGGCTTGTGATGGGTATATAGGCCTACCGGGTGGGTAGCAGGAGAGGTTATTAACCCCTTCATTACCTTCGTGGTAGTAACTGCTAAGGTAATGAAGGGGTCAACTCGTCTCGCATACCTCCTGGTAGGCCTAACCCGCACTGGGGAAAATACAAGCTTCACCCATCCGCACTATCACCAGCAAATTGGGCACTGGTGTTTAACCCCTTCATTACCTTAGCGGTTAGCAACTAAGGTAATAAACAGGCTGTAAATGTATTTTTATTACATAGGATTGAAGCCTGGGGTCCCCGGAGCTAAAATTAGCTAAAATGAATGTGCGTTAGAGACCAACGGCTTCTATCCTATGCAGTAACAATACATTTTTCTCCTTCAAATGCACATCACAATTCCGCGCTTCTGGTGGCTCAAGCTCAACTGTAGGGATCCTTCCACACTGACGGCTTAGGACGATTACACTTGCCAAACTCAGGCGGCTGCTGATGACGCCATATAAGCTTTCGGCAATTAGACTTTTTTTTTTTTTCAACTTCAAGATTTTTATTGGGTTTCACAACAGGTACATTATGCCACATCCCATAATAAAACAATTTGAAACCCCCCGAGGTTTACCTTTTTCGCTCTCACAAACAAGGGTAAAATCACTCAGAAGCAGTAAGGGACTTACAACATGCACTCACAAGACTAGACAAACCTGACTCACCTGACCAAAGACTGGACAACAGAGGGAAAAAACAACAAGGAGGGAGAAGGAGGGGGGGGTAGGGGGAGAGGGAATGGACTGCCACCGTGTTCTTCGGTAGTGGAAGGTCTGCTTTCGGTCCGTGCTGCGCCCTTCTTTGAGACACCTGACGACTCCTCCTCTTGGTTCTGGTTTTAATAGTCGAGGGGATCCTACCTGTTACGTGCCTATGTTATAGTATGTTCCGCTCCGTCACCAGAGAACGCACTTGTACTTATTATTGCAAAATTGTGCTGGCATCTACCCCGGGGATGTCGGATTGGGTAAGCCATGGCTCCCACACTTTTAAGAAATTTCGGCCAGAGTCGTTGACCCAGCTAGTCAACTGTTCCATCTGGCAAACTTGCCATAATCTGTTTCGGATTTTGGGGATGACTGGTGGATCTTGCTGTATCCACACTGCTGCGATCTCGCACCTAGTGGCTGTGGCCATATGTGCCACCAATTTGTGTGCCGATTTTGGCAGCCCCCGGGCCCGACTGCCCAGTAAGAACAGCCACGGGTCCAGGGGAACCTCTAAATCGAGGATACTTTGTGCCCAAGTTCTAATGCTCTCCCAAATCGGGAGTACCTTCGGGCAGGACCACAGCATGTGGACTAGGTCTGCTGATTCCCCGCACTGTTTTGGGCAGAGCGGGGAATACCCGCCGACGAATTTAGACAGACGTAATGGGGTGTGATACCAGCGCATCATGACTTTATATGCGTTCTCTTTTAACGTTGAGCAGATGGAGCTTTTGGCCGCCGCCTGTAAGATCCACTCCCAGTCTTTGTCCTCTAAAGTCTCCCCTAGATCTGTCTCCCATCTAGTCATGTAGTTCAGTTTGTCAGCGTCTGGTCTAACTGGACAGATCACTTCCTGGTATAATCTAGAGGTAAGTCCCCGTGTGTCCGTTGCTCTGGAACACAGCTGCTCAAAATTGGTCCTAGCTGGTCTAATTGGAAATTTGTTATAGAATGCTCTTATCTGAAGGTAGCGGAATAATTCAGTGTTTGGAAGGCCTTTTTCTGATTTGACGTGTTCGAATGTTTTAATATACTGAGGCCCTTCAGATTCATTAACCGCTTATATCCCGACTGTATCCAAATTTTAAAGTGCCGCTCTCCGGCCATCCCCGGGGCGAAATCTGGGTTATCGAAGAGCGGGGTCATTAAGGAGTGTTTCGTCGTTAACTTATGTTTGAATTTGGAACTCCTCCACACCGCCAGAGAGTTCACCATGGTCCGTAACAACATCCCCGCTGTGTTATCGCATCGTTTTGGCAGCCAAATTAAGTTTTGCAACTCAACTGGAGCACAGCAGGTTTTCTCCAGCGCCACCCACCTCCGCAGGGACGGGTCAAGGTGCCACTGGACAATCTGACCCAATCTTGCTGCTTTGTAATATGCCAACAAGCAAGGTACCGCCAGTCCCCCTCTACTCGTGGGTCTAGTCAGTATGCTCTTAGCAATTCGTGGACTCTTCTTGTGCCAAATGAATTTCATGATCTTTGACTGTAAGGCGAGGATGTCTGCCCGCACCAATGGTATTGGTAGGGCCTGGAACAGATAAAGCACCCTTGGCAGGAGATTCATCTTAATGCTATGAATTCGTCCAAACCAAGAAATTCCAAACCCCGCCCACACTCGCAGATCCTCTCTTAGAGCTTGGAATAATTTGGGGTAGTTTGCTTTGTATAATGAGTCGTATGTCTTAGTAATTTGGATACCTAGGTATTTGATAGAGGAGGCCTGCCATTTAAAATTGAAATTTAGTTCGATTAGTTTCTCCATTGGACGTGGGAGACTAATATTGAGGGCTTCAGATTTTGTCTGGTTAATTTTGAACCCGGAGATGAGGCTGAACGCACCCAGAATCTCAAAGACATTGGGCAGGGAAGTGAGCGGCCTTGATAGGGTCAGGATCACATCATCAGCGTATAATGCCACTTTATGGGATTGGTCCCCTACGTCTATCCCTGTTATATCTGGGCTTAGGCGAATATGAGCCGCCAGGGGTTCTATACATAATGCAAACAGCAGAGGGGACAGGGGCACCCCTGTCGCGTCCCGCTACAGATGTTAAATTGCTCCGATGGGAAGCCCTGGTGGCGCACCCTAGCTGTGGGGCCTTTATACAGGGCTAAGATGGCTTTTAGGAGGCGTCCCTCGAAACCGAATGCTCCTAGTACTGCCCTCAGATAGGACCGGCAATTAGACTTTTTTACTGTCTAGCGGCAAGTTTCCTACTCAATGACACAGCCAGTGACGTCATCAGCAGTGGACAGGTACCGGGAACATCAGGAACTGACTTCCCATTGAGAAGACGTCCAGGACCTCCAATCCGGTTGCAGCCTGTGGGAATCGTCGCTTGGTGTGTGGACCAGCTGTCTTTGCCATGTTGGTAACATGTCCAAAACATGTAATGCTTATTTGATTTCACTATGATGTACGTGCCATACTTACCTGCTGCTTGAATACCACAATATAATTAATTTACTACACCATCAGATTTTTTGCGCTGTTTTCTTCTTTTGTTCTCTATGGTACTCAAAGGAGCAGAACTAAGAAGAACAAAATGTAATCTATGACCAGTTAAACCTTGTAGCCTGGGTTCCAGTGAGCTTGTATCTAGCATTAACCATACAGTATGAAAAAAACAAACCTGTGGACATTTTAGTAAAAGGGGGGGCATGACAGGGGGGGTTGAGCCCCAACTAAAAAATGTGTGAGAGCAAGACCTGGTTAATAGGAATCCGGAAGAGGGTGTGAGGTGGCACCAGTGGGGGGAGCTGCAAAAGGAGGGATACAGTGCCCCATATGGAGATAGGTCCTATCTCGGCCTTTTGAGGACCAATGAAGTTGCACTGCATGCTCATACTGTGTTGCCATGCCACCCAAATGCCCAGCAGAGCTGCAGGTCGAATCAGGGGAGGCAGCTTTTGGAAGCTCACCTGCTGTGTCATCTGAGTGGGTGTGAAGCACTTTGTAGTTGCATTAGTGCAGGTCGCAATGCAAAGTTCTGCCCAAATATCATGTGCATGGCGCAGGGGCACCCATTTTAATAAAAACATAAGTAAAAAATATACACTCACAACTAAAAATCCCCCATCGGATGCAGCAAAAGTCAGTGGGGCTTGTCCCATTTGAGCGCTCTCTGCTTCCGCGTCTGGGCAGCAGTGAATGGCACGCAAGTCTGGAACGCACCCTCACCGCTGCCCTACGGTGGCCTCCGGGGTAAACCATAGACGTTTGTACCCCGGAGGCCACCGTAGGGAAGCGGTGAGTGTGCGTTCCAGACTTCCGACGGGGGATTTTTAGTTTTGAGTGTTTATTTTTTACTTATGTTTTTATTAAAATGTGAAATACTTCATGTACACTCTCTCTGTGTTTGACTGACATCTCGGGGAGAGTTCTGAATGGGACCAGGCGAGAAGGAGCTATACCAAGTGACGGGCATACAAAGGAAAGAACTACCAGATGCACCTGTACTCACTCACACAAGCCCGTGTGAGTATTTATGGTACTGAATAATCTCCCACTGACCCAACCTTGCACAAGAAGTGCATTGACCGTGGTTCTTTCGGAACTCCTGTGCATCATTGAGGTGTAGGGTAAGTCTGGCTATATTATTAACCAGTCTACCCACAGATCCTACTTTACTCATTTTATAGATATCTATTCACCCGCGCTCCCCTTGTTTCTTGTTTTTTTCCCTCCATTTCAGCTGTCTGAACCTGGAGTCTGCAGGTAGTAGACCGATGGGCTCGGAGAATAATTTGTTGGCTCATCATTCGGGGCAGCATATGGTGATCAAGGTAAGGGTGATTTGAATTCCTGGTTAGTTTCGTGGTGGAACTGTTGGGGAGGATATTCACAGTGGGATCATGGTCGCTTCTATTTGGTGGCACCATCCCCCTTTTTTCAGAAAATTGTTGAAGAGAATGGGAAAACCCTTCCTGAGTGAGTGCAACTTGGGAGGTTTGAAGACCTTGGAAGGCGAGGTGCCTGGTATCCCTTGTACCTTGCTCTGTAATCTGTATTATAGAAGAAGTGCATTCAATCTGAGCTTGGAAATATTTGTTTCAAAATTACACTCTAATTAAGAATAGGGTAAATTAATTGTGTAGTCAACCTCAGTCATAACGATAACAGGTAACTTAAATGGGTAATGCATACCACATTTTTTATGTTTTCAAAATTACAGCAGAATCCTTATGGATCCATAGTTAGCTGAATTTGACATGTTTAACAGAATGGGCCATAAGATGACTTATGACTTATTACTGATTTAACAACTCATAGCAATTAAATTTGACCTTGTGGTCTCCATATCACTGGGAAATCTTATATGTAAACCTCCTCCTCACAAATCTTCAGTTCTGTTCTCTGCAGATAGACAGAACAAGAAGAGAAGTACATTAGGTTTTTTTTTACATCAGCACTTTTCCGCACAAATGATTGCATCAGCGATGACAAGACCGTTCAAAATGAAGGGAGGATTGTATAAGAAATGTCGATCCAGAGAGATTGTAGGGTTTTCACACCCCGGCACTGAAAGAGTTAATGCAAACAGAATGCCGACTGCCAAAAGAAACCGCATCAAAGTATAAAGTGCATCAGTTCAGGACGTTTTAGTGAATTCTCTGCATTTCAAAAGATACCAGGAAACAATTATCTATCAGTAAGAAGCGAATATTTAAAAGCTTCTTTCATCTACTTTTCAGAGTAGATCAAAAGGTACACAATAGTTATACCCTTCAAATAAAACAGTAGTGTTTGACTATATTTCATTTCTAAATTAATAAGTGTAGCTATGTCCCCCTCTTACCTCCGGGCTGCGGGAGGGGGGCGGCTATCGGGACAACTCTGGTGGGGGCTGCGGTGTGTCGGGAGTTGCGGTGGCCGGCGGGAGAGCAGAAGAGGGAGCTCCGTTGCGCATTGGAGGATCGCAGATGCACAGGAGTCCATTGCATAGCTCAAGCGGTGGGCCATTCTACCTTACGATCCGCAGGGGGACTACACTCCTCAGAATGCCCCAGGAGCTGAGGTCACGTGGCGAGGCTTAGCCAATGTGGCTGCACCGTGTTAGCTGAGCTTAATAATCAAAGAAAAATAGACGATACCGGTCTGTGGCTAATGAAATGCTTTTATTTGTGCGAGCTTTCGAGCTTTCGAGATACACTGATCTCTTCCGGCGCTTTTACAATGGATAAAGCAGGAAAGGGTTTACTTAAAACAGTGCATCTTGGAATGTACTGTATCTGTGACTAGAGCCTATCCCTCCCCCATGTGCAGTAGGGGATTTATGACTTATAATAATAATAGTAATTAATATATAATATATATATATATATATATATATATATAATATAGAATATATATATATAATATACAGATATCAGTCAACCAGTTACAGTTGAGTTAACTACAAGAATATACAATAGATCCCTATAGATGCCTTCAAGAACAACCTCTGGATAAAACTTAGGATGTCATGAAACTTAAAATAAAATGGTGCTGGAGACAGTCTAAATATAAAAAGAAAATAATTTCTTCTGTTTTTTTAAGTCTGTGGTGCTTTATAGATGTATGTGGAGGCAAAAAGCAGCAAAACATGAACGCTGATGGCGGCGATAAGTGCGCGAGAATATGAGTGCACAAATTGGTTACCAAGGCAAACCTAGCTTTAAATGGAGCACACCCCCACCCACGAAAAAAAGTCCTGATTAGACGAAGCGCGCATTGGGTTTTGCTGATGTCACATTACGTGACACGTAGAGAACGAACAGTTGCGAGTTAGGCTGCGGTCCCAGTCATCACTGTGACACGCGCGCCCGGCGGGGGGGCGGCGTGTGCACAGCGCTAACCGCGATCTGCGGCCTCAGGAGAGAGAGAGGTTGCGACGGGAGGGGCGTGTTTGGGTTTTTGCGGGGGCGTGGCCATGACCTCACGCGGCTGGTTTGCCCTCATTGGCTGAACCGCTGGCGGGGCCGTGGCCACGGCTCCGTCGCAAGTTCCACACACAATATTTTTGAGTGTGTGGAATCTTGTAGTACAGCGCGGCTGCTGAATGTGCGCTGACGCATGTACTCGGCCCTGAGTGACTGGGGGGCCGGTGTTTGTGCGCACAGTGCACGCCGAGGCGTGCGCTGTGGCAGTCACGGGGACCGCAGCCTTAGGGACAGAGTGAGAATTTCCTCACTCCCCGACTTTACTGCTTACTCCAGAGAAATAGGGGTTATTAACTACCAAAGTAAGAGTGACGACATCACAGTTTGGCACGCATGTACAGTATGCACTACACATATCCACTCCCTGTTGATATTATATATTCCGATCTATCCATGGAACACACTCTAATAGATGTTTCCACATTGTTGCACTGCACATAAATTGATATATACGTATTTAACACCCCATGCTGTAGCAATCAGTCACCCCACCGGTCACATGACCTACTAGAACTCTGTGGTACTCTCTTAGTTCTGGTACTGCTCACTTGCAGGACAATGTGTAATGGGTGTAACCCCAACACTGCCAGAGTGCTGCCATAATCTACATGCTAAAAGAGGCCTGATTTTAGCAAGGGGCAACACATAGAATTACTTCTGTACATCTAGCCGCACTTTAGAGAGGCCACATTTGTTGGATTTTTGGTTATGCACTCTTAGCAGCGGTTTATGTTCACAGCATCCAGCAGAAGGAGGTCCTTTAGTATAATTAGGAAGAAGTTGTCAATATATGAGAAATAATTTTCTTTTTGAATTTAGATTGCCACCTGCACCATTTTATTTAAAGTTTTATTAAATGCTAGGTTTTATGCAGAGGTTGTTCTTCAGTGCATCTATAGGGATCTTTTGGATATTGTATTGTCACAAACATATTCTGTGCTAGCACCCCTCTGACTCGCATAGTACCCTTCAGTACAGGTTAGAGCAGATACCCTCTCCTCACATTAACTACAAGTACAAATACATCCCTCCTTAGTTGATCTATAAGTTATAGGGAATCAGAAAGACATCGCCACCTGACCTGTCTCCAGTCTTATCAGAATATATATGACTTAACTGTGTCAGCCAATAATTTCTAGCTGCCTTAAAGTCAACACCTTTATCTGTTGGTTTAAATAATAAATCTAATTTGAATACATATATTTTAAATAGCTAGGCATAGAGAATGAGATGGCACTATCAATAAATAAGGATGTTAAAAAAAATAAATGGTTGACTGGTATATACTATAAGTATAGACAGATACCTCAGTCAACCATTTATTTTGTTAACATCATTTTTTGTTGATTATATTTATTTTAATCAGTAAGCACTAGGCACTTATGCCACTGTCTACCATCTGACTTGTTTCTAATCTCACTACCATTATATGCACAATAAATAGAATTTAAACACTATAATTATATTATGGGCATTATTTATTTAAACAAATGGTATATATAGGAAGCAAAACAACTTCTCCAGATTACAATACATGACAGAGTTATGCATCAAATTCACATTTTCCTCATAAACTAAAACCTTTTGATGAGATGTGGTAAAACCAAATTCATAACCAAAACACGATTTTTGTAGAATTGAACCCAAAACCAAAATGGGGTTAAGTGCACAACTCAAAGGAGATGCCCATCATCCTTTATAAATAAAAAGTGTTGTACATGGCATTTTATTACACTGCTATTTGAAGAAGAAAGGCTGGGATATACAGCAGCCAGTCTGCTGTACATGTTTGCTATTGATTTCAGGGAAGTAAACATTAGAGTCTTAGCAGACAAATGACAGGATTCGGCACCACAAGCACCAGGGCTGGTACTTTGTTGTTGTCACATCTAATGGATGTGACGATGTTCAGGGATTACAGTGTTGAGACATTTACTCTAGCACTATGTTTGTCTTCTGGGCAATGAAGGAGAACCCTGTTACCTGCACTGTATAATCACTAGGACATTGATATTTCACTACAGCACAGCAGCATACAATTTGTAGATAAATTCTGCTTCCAACATGTCTTATGCTTTAGTTCTAGAAGCCTTGGTTCTGTGATGTTAAAAAAAGTTGGTGTTGTTGGAGCGCTAACTGATAAATAAATCTATATTATATATATTTATAACAGGTGTAATACCAGAGCTCCCCATTTTTTTAAATCTAATTCTGAAATGCATAACCTTACATTTATCTGTATTATAAACCCCATCTGCCATTTACCTGCCCACGTTTCCAGTCTATCCAAGCCCTTCTAGAGAGAAATTACATCCTGCTCTGATTCAACTACCTTACACAATTTAGCGTCATCAGCAAAGA
Organism: Ascaphus truei; assembly: GCA_036426205.1. Classification (NCBI taxonomy): domain Eukaryota; kingdom Metazoa; phylum Chordata; class Amphibia; order Anura; family Ascaphidae; genus Ascaphus; species Ascaphus truei. The sequence continues at coordinate 27,215,811 of CM071575.1, read as the reverse complement.
TGAAGACTTTACTCTCTATGCCAACCTCAAGGTCATTAATAAACAAGTTAAAAAGCAGGGGACCCAGTATTGATCTTTGAGATACTCCATTTACAACTTTAGCCAAACCTGAAAAGGTTTCATTTATAACACCACTCAGTTGTCTATCCTTCAACTACGTTTCAATTAAGGTGCAAATATTTTTACTGAGTCCAATTTCCTTTATTTTACGCACAAACCTCTTGTGTGGCACCGTATCAAAAGCCTTTGCAAAATCTAGGTAGACCAAATCAACTGCATTACCCTTGTCCAAATTCCTACTTACCTTCTCAAAGAAAATAATAGGATTAGTTTGGTATAACCTATCTTTCATAAATCCATGCTGACTATTACTAATAATTTTATTATCCATTAGGTATGCCTGAATATTATCCCTGCATATTAACCCATACAACTGTATACTTTCAAATACAGTAGCTTCCCACCTATTGATGTCAGGCTAGCAGGTCTATAATTCCCCAGTTGTGATCTAGCTCTCTTTTTAAATATAGGCACCATGTCTGCTTTACGCCAGTCTTGTGGTACTGAGCCTATGGAAATGGAGTCCTCGAATATTAAATGTAATGGTTTGGCAATTACAGATTTTACTGAACAATGGCATGCACCTTAAAAACTCTTAGATGTATGCCATTGGGGCCAGGTGCATTATTTACTTTCATTTTATTAAGCCGACTATGCACTTCTTCCCCAGTACACCAACTGTTTGTTAATATAGAGGTCATGGTATCCTCCTGTGGCACTATTTTTGCAATTGATTCCAACCTGGTAATTACGGAGGTAAAGCATTTATTTAATACCTCTGCTTTTTCCTTATCTCCAATAATTTGCCTGCCCATCTCACTCTGAAAGGGTCCTATATTTTCTTTTTTTTTGTTTGTTTTGTTATTAAGGTACTTAAATAACTTTTTAGGGTTGATCTTACTATCTTTTGCAGTCCTTTTTTAATTTTCAATTTTTGCTAATTTGATTGCCCTTTTGCAACTTTTGTTACATTCCTTATAATTCTGATATGATACCTCCATCCCTTCTTACTTTAATAGAAAAAACTTCTATATATTTGACAACAGTTTGTTTTCTTTAAAGTCAAGAAGTTGCCATGAAATGTGCCTTTAGAGATATTATCTTCACATATGTAAAAACTGATCTGTTCAGTTTATTCATAGATCTGTTTTATTTAACATGTTTATTTATTTACAGTACACATACATAATCACTGCCAAAACCACTGATAGACGGATTGAGGTTCTATGCACACCCCAATTACACTCTGATTGTGCCAATTTAACTGATTTGGAGGTACATCCAATAAAAAATGGATGCATAAACGAACTTTCAGCTCTGAAGCCAATAATCCCTGACGAAGTCACAGCCTAGGTCGTAAATGCGTAGGATTGATTAAACAAAACTGAAAGTGTTAAATTGGCTGATCTACTGGAAGCGTAGGAGACAACGCTCAGTGGTCCCTATTCTTGTTAAGAATTCGACTGACAACGATCCAGGTAACTCTTGCAACATCCGGGTGGCTGAGTCACTAAGGATACCAAACAGACAGACCCTCTTGCGTGTGGGACGCCACAGATTACACTACAACGGACATCTACTGAGCTGAAAACACCGTTCCCTAGACTGGAGAATAGGACCCACGATGGAAGTCACTGGCTCCATGGGGACATCCGCCATAGCGGGCAGAGGCAGAGAGGAGGACAGAGCAAACTGGCAGCCAAGCTTCAGCAGGAGTTCCCACTCCAATACCAGGGGATTATACTTTTTAACTATGTGAGTGTATTCCTTATACAGTACATGTTTTGATTATATGCTTTATAAAGTATTTCATGCAATTTTTGCACCCCTCTGTTTGTCTTTGAGGTTGTTTGTATTAACCCTCTGGTTACCTTAGTGGCCATGAAGGCATGGGTTTTACATTTGTATTCGCCATTGGGTTTGTATTGATTTTTTTTTATTTTTATGGTTGGGCATTGGCCCTTTATTGGATTCATCTCTGAGTGCCCCTGAGTAGGAGGAGGACGGCCTTCACCCCATCTGGGGTAAGTAATACATTTATTTAGGGTCAACATTGACTGCCAATGTGGCTATCCAGGCCTCTTTTAAAGGTCTATGTAGATACAGTGACAATCAAAGAATGTAAATGCTTTAATTTTATTCTGTTATTATTTATTCTAATATATATTTTATTAAATGTATTTTTGTAATGCTTTTCAATGTTAGGGGGGAAGGCTTGTTGGGGGCATGGGGGTGGGTGATGATGTAGTTGCCCCGGGGTGGGTGATAAGACCTCCTGGGAGGGTGGCAGGAGTGGTAAACACATTAATTGCATTAGTAAAGCTATGCAATGCTTTACTAGCCACTAAGGTAGCCAAGGTGGGAATGTAATGGAAATAATTTTTATTTTATTAATTTATCATTTTTATATTATAGGTTACTATTGATTGCCAATGTAGCTATCTAGGGCTAAGTAGCCACAGAGACAATCAATAGATTAAAATATATATTTTTTTTATGATGTGATTTTTTTAAATGTAATTGTTGTAATGCATTGTATTAGCGAAAAACTCTTTTAGCCACGTTTGGATAATAGGGCTTATTCCCATTAATGTAGGTGGGTGACGGTTTCTTGGGGGGGTGGGAATAGGAGGATGGGTTATCGGGGTAGGTGCTCTGGGGAAGGAGTTAAGGCCACCTGGGGGAGTTCTGGGCAGAGAGGGGTTAAACTCTGATATGCCATAGCGGTTGTGTGTTTTTAGTAACCCCTTGGTTACCTTAGTGGCCATGAATTCATGCATGCTGACATGGCAACTATGGCTTCCAAGTGGTTAATACACAGGTCATGGCTAAATTATTTAGCCTACTCGAGGGTATTCAGTTTGGTTTCCTATAATGCTAACGCATAGTATTAAGACTGATTAGTAAATATGGACCTTACTTTTTGTTATCTCTGTTAAATGTTATGATGATTACTTCACATGCGCGAGCAAGGAAACAGTGGGCGTGAAAGCCTATTTAAACAAAAAACGGTATAGGAGATAAGGCTACAACAAAGGACTTAAAGCATAGTTTTACATGCCCATTGAGCGTGGACTTCACTTCTAAATGACTTTAAGCTCATTCATCATAGGCTCTTTCTTTTACTTGCTGATGACTGACTGAGTGCTGGATTGGAGGAAGTATATTGTAACAACCAATATAGCAGAATGTTTCAAGCAGCTTTCTCTACATTCTGCACGGGCCATAACCCCACATCCTCTCATCTCTTTTCACCTTGTGTAATCATCTGGTTTCAAAATGGCAATTAAGAAATGAATACTTCCTGCCTGTACCCAGCATAGCTGAGGACACAATTCACATAGCTCCTTGTAGCTGAAGATGTTACGTGATCAGGTAACGCTGCAAACCACAGTGCTCTGTTATCTTGTTGTTCCAATTACCAGGCTGTGACATTGGCAGAAGACATAGCGGGATGTAGGCTGTGCATTACCTTCTGATTTTGTCACTGATTAAAAAAAAGAACACCATACTCTTTGTTATCAAATGGCAGTATTTCTACTAAGATGGTGCTTTGAGGGACTCTGTAGCTCCCACTGGAGCCTCTGTGTCTCTCATTTCAGACCCAACTTGAGTTCTCTCCAAAACAAGTCAAAGAAATAAAAGTGGCAGTATGATTAGAGAAGAGACAAGACACAATGTTTAGGTGATATAGTTTTATTATTTATGAAAGACGAAATCCAGGCTACTCATTTTTTTTTACTTTTACAGAATAGGAATTAGGGAGAAGAAATGTTCAGGTCCATGACGTTACTCCAAAAGGCCCCTTGACCTGTGTTCTTCTTGAGATAGAGAAAAATGGACGATGGCCCATATCTTCCTAGCACTGACAAACTCTAATAGCATTAAAATATTGACTGACTCATGTCAAGGACAAAATAGTATTCACTGTCCCCTATTCAATGTCATAAAGTATGTCTGCATCTTACTCAGAAATATTTAAACTTGATTGTTGATTATTGATTTCAAGGGATTAAGCCCCATATTTACTAAGTGTGGCTTTGGCAAAAGATACCTTCCGTTATCTGAAGACACCTACAGTCAAGTGAATAGGCAAGAAGGGGTCTTCCAGCACCGGAAGTTATCTTATGACATAACGCTGCTTAGTAAATATGTCCCTAATTCTGCCCTAGTATTCAAATTTGCTGTGAAAATTGAGAATTGAAGAATATTTGAAATTTGGAAATTTACCCTCCCCAAACTTTGAAAAAAAAAAAAACCCTACATGTCAAATTTGAACACATTTGCCCATTTTTATTTCATAGCATAGTGATCAGGGACTTCTTAGTCTGTGAATTTGAAACCTTCTAAGGGTTAGATCCACAGAGGTCCGTTATTTTTTTAAACGTTACATATCACTGTGACGGTAGGAGTAGATTTGGCTGCTCTTAAATAAAGGTTAACCCATACCTGTCAATAATATGATGAATTTATTTATGCATGTACAGTTATTGTACCAATCTGGTATCTCTGTACTGTGCCGGGCTGATATTATATTCCGTAGCCTGGTTCCAAAACTTCAGGAACCAAGCGTTAACTGTATGTTGAATGTTTTAAATCTATGGTCCTTTCTGTGGAAGATGGGTATGTAGGTATCCAGCCTCAACGCAAAGGAGATCCTGGGCGAGATAAGGTGAGTTGCATGGGACATTGTCGAGTGAGGCAGGGCAGTGGACTCATTGTTCAGCCCAGACACTGAGTCGCCTATCCCTTTGGGGGTATTGGTAGGACAAGGGGAACCGTTGCCTGGACTGTGCTCGGTAGGCAAGATTCCCATTGGTCCATTCAAATGCCCTGCTTGACTTAAGCCCGTCCCTGTGGGCTGTCCTGGAAGTCCGGTAACCTCCCCTTGCTCCGGTTGGTCCAATGCAGTTGAGCCCTCGCTCGTTTCTTAGACTCTGAAGACAATCCGCTCTGGGATTGGTCAGGCCTCTGTCCTCCATGTTGGTGGATTGAGACCGAGGGCTATATCAATAGGAACCCGGCTTTGGTTCAAGAGACTTGTTGTGGAATAATTGGAGAGACGAAGTGGACCCTTTGAATTTACGAAGTTATCCGAGGGTATTGTGGAGTTTTGTGAAGGAGTTTGGAGGGAAGCGGGGGTGGGGAATTTAAAACTGCTGACAAGTGGAAAGCAAGGCAGTGCTGCCCCTAACATCAAGGACAGCGGCACTAGTTAGGAACACGTATCGGGGTAAACTTCTGGATGGAAGTCCCCGCACCTAGGGTTCAAGGTTGTTCCCCCAGTTGGGTGAGTTTGTGTGGATCTTTTGTACTAGAGGTTTCTGGAATCTTTTTTCCAATAAATTCCCTTTTGTTCAACTCTGCAGTTCAGGCTAGTGTATTGATCCCTGGTGTAATTTTCCCGGTCTCTCGTGACAATCATTTTTTTATGTATAGCTATCCATAATGCGTATCCCTAAAAGTGCTTAGTGTTACAATGTCCTCGCGTTCACCTGAAAAACAATGGATCGCTAACTTTTAATGGGCGTCTTGCTCACTCATATGAAAATCATATGGCAATGAGCAATTTACCTAACAACGGAGATCCTCTGATCTCCCGTTTATGTTAGCGCATGGGAATGATGCTACAATATTTAAGACCTTTCAAAAGCTGCCGTTACTTGCACTCCGACCCTGATTATCAGTGCATTATTTCAAGAAATAGCCTAAAATTGAAAAGGGCAGGTCTTAAGTGGTACTCACATGATTGTACTGAGTGAAGGACTTTTTGTACGTGTGTCATACTAATATATACTGTATATATATATATATATATATATATAAAAAAAAACATAATACTGAGTTAAGTTATGGTGAGTAAAAAAAGTGACAAAAACCACCCCGCCTTTCCCCATTATCACCCAGCATACAGCACTTCCACTGCAAGGGTTTTTGTCACTTTTTTTACTCACCATAACTTAACTCAGTATTATGGTTTAGCCTATCCCATAGCCTCCTTCTTGTATGGCTCGCCGCTCTCAATGCTGCATCCACAATATACTGTGTTCAGTGGGAAAGTGCCTCCTCCGTCTCAGCCACACCCTACGCGTTTCGTCATCAAGGATGACTTCATCAGGGGATACCCATTGGTTGTGACCCCACAGTATTTATAGACAGGTTAATTTGCATACATAATTGAAAGATAACTATTGCATCACTAATTACATGATTTCAAACCTTCCATAGATATGGTGTTTTCCTTATTACATTGATTACTATGGAAAGGTTTATGAGAGCACCACTGTTTTTGCAAAAGATGAAACATAGCTCATTAATATAGCAGTTTTATTTTATTTCAATAAATGATCAAATGATATTAAGAGGATATTTTAAAATAAAAATTTTAATATAAAAATTTTAACTAATAGATGATTTAAAATAACAATTATAATGTCCAGAGGGGGTTATTAATATATATTTTAAAGAAATTTTAAATTTTAAATAAAATTTTAAAATAAATTTTTTAGAGTTCTACAAAAAAATATTTAATTAGTGATATTAAATTCAAAAATCAAGAAATTCTAAAAAACTCAAGAGTTGGAGAATATAGGTGACAGTGAATACAAGACCACCCCGTATCCCACTTGATAGTTAACATATGAATCATTTTAGGTTTAAATACGATTATATACCTGTTTTTATTCATTGCAAAAAGAATGAATACCAAGGATTGTTGTTGAAGTCAGAGGAACAGCAATAGTTGTTGTTGACAAGGACAGAAGAAATAACAAAACGATATGTAGTATATATGTGTATTATGTATGTAGTGGAGTGAATGTGAAAGATGATATGTTTGTGATAGTTGGACTATGTATGTGAATTATGAGAGAAAAAGAGAAAAAAACAGGCGCACACCTAGTGCATTAAAGTAAAACAATCATTTTATGGAACATTAAAAAACAGACAAATGCCCACTCACAAATCAGAAGATAATAAAGAGCATTTATGAGATTGGCCCTCATAAGCCACTGGCAGCGTCTCGATCAGCAATGGAGTTTTCTCCTTCACACGTGTTGCGCAGTCTCATTCGCCGGAAATGACGTCCTCCCGGCGTGTGTCCCGCAACAGGAAATCCCTCCGGGAACCAAGGACTGTGTCTGCTTCGTTCTTGCTGTTGTCCCCTGATGAAGTCATCCTTGATGACGAAACGCGTAGGGCGTGGCTGAGACGGAGGAGGCACTTTCCCACTGAACACAGTATATTGTGGATGCAGCATTGAGAGCGGCGAGCCATACAAGAAGGAGCTGGCAGATTTCCACTATCCCTGGTGGGGGGGCACCGCGGACCCATAGTGAGCACTCGTGAGTTCCCCAGACCCCCGTGAGAACCAACCAAGGCCCCTCAGACACCTGTGGGTCTGACCGGGGCTCCCAGACATCTGCGGGCCTACCGTGGGGACCCAATTGCAGCCCACGGTGACCCAAGGAGACCACCTGGGGGCCATGGCGCTTGGCGGGACCCACCAACAGGCCTCCAGAACCTGTGTGAAACATGTTGCTGGTACCCTGTAGGTCTGTCAGGTGACTCGCCAGCCCGCCGGGGACTCGCGTGGGGCAAGGGTATGAACCCTGTATGTAAAAGGATAAATCATGTATTTATGGGGGGGGCACAGGGGGTGGGTAATGTATTTAATAAATAGAATGATGTTTAATGTGGGGCTGTGTATTGTTTTTATTGTGGGTACTGGGGGTGGGGGGAGGGGGTATCGGCACCAAGGGTATGTGGGTAGGCCTCCCTTGTGGGTAGTGGGTGATGGTGGTTAGGCCTCACGGGGTGGGGGGTTAGTGTGGGAGGGTATGTAGGCCTCCCGAGTGGTGGGTGAGGGTGGGTTAACCCCTTGATGACGAAACGCGTAGGGCGTGGCTGAGACGGAGGAGGCACTTTCCCACTGAACACAGTTTATTGTGGATGCAGCATTGAGAGCGGCGAGCCATACAAGAAGGAGCTGGCAGATTTCCACTATCCCTGGTGGTACAACGGCAAGAACGAAGCAGACACAGTCCTTGGTACCCGGAGGGATTTCCTGTTGCGGGACACACGCCGGGAGGACGTCATTTCCGGCGAAGGAGACTGCGCAACACGTGTGTAGGAGAAGACTCCATCGACACCCAGTACTCCCTTTACCCGTTACCAACCTTATACGGGCCGTCCAAACATTTACTTCACGCACTGCCCCGGCGCATGCGCAACTCGCATATAAACAGACTCTACTGTTTTAACTTACATGACGCATGCGCAGTGTGCACATTACGTTGATGTGCTGCGTGAACTTCTCTGTTAGTCTCGGTAGAGCCTATACCTACCAATATGTCATAGGGTTACAATAACCCATCTAGATTATTGACATTTAGAGCATTTGCCAAGATTTTCACACTTCAAGGGAGACAGGACTAATGGGAGCACAGTGAGACGCTTGACGGAGGTTGACATAGACCAACAGCAGTCTATTATTAGTCAGTGTATAGTACAGCACTATATACTGTTTTGTGTACACTATTACACTAATATTCAATAAAGTTTTTATTTATACACAAATATTTAATAAAGTTTTTTATTTATACACACCACATCCTACCCCTGACCGTCTTTATTTTCAGGTCTGCAGTGCGCCTATCTAAAGGGGATTCTTTGGTGTATCACTCTCGATACACATTTATTATCTATCTAGCCCATCCCCAGGCAGCACGCCTCTACCTTCTAGGGGTCTGAGCGAGGTCCCTTTCTATAGTTCAACCTGGGAGGAAACAGGTTACAGAGAGCCTGGCTGAGGGAAGAGCCGGAACTCCCTGTTGTGTACCAGGAACTAAGGACTACCACTAAGTTCATTAATAGCAGTAATAAATGGTCTGATCCGAATGCTGGTATTTTAAATACAACCCCCTGATAGATTTGTAAAAAAAAAAAAAAAAAAAGAACATAATAATGACAAGTAATAATCCAACTTGTAGGTGTCCTGTAAGTAATAATCCAGCAATTTATTGAAATAATTTAAATTATATATAATAATTCTTAAAATATTTGTGCGTGTAAATATATTTACAGTATAGTATAATTATTATATTGTACAATAACTAAGGGATATGATAATGATCCCAGTACTGCACAGTACGTGCAGCATTTACTGCTTGTTTTAGACCTGGAGAAAGATCGATTTCTTCTTACAGGTGTTTTTATATCTTTTTGTGAACTAACATAACAAATGTCTTATATTATACATCTGGTCACATCAGTGCCCTCAAAAGCTTATCTATAACAACACCTATAAATACTGGCCATCTTGAGCCCATAAAAGGTAACACAGGCAGCTACAACATCAATGTTTATAGTAAAGCATGTTAACATATTGTTGAAAGTGGGGATAGTCTTCTATGTATTGCTTAACCATTATACTGTCGGTAGTCCAGCAGCACACAAGTTCCACCGGACTCCTGGCATTTATGGCCATGGGATAGCTTTGGTAGTGATCAAATGGCAAAACCGCCTCCGCCCCCAGACAATGACAAAACAGAAGTAGAGTGCTTTGCCCTTCCGTTTCTATCGTGTTCACTTCTCCGTTGGTGCGGTCAGCACAATCATCCCCTAGAAAATTAGCAAAACCCTGATAATGTATGTTCAGATATGGAAAAGGTTATTACACACGCTGGTACTGTATGTTATATTGGGATATTTTGCATTATCCCTGCTGTTGAATCCAATTGAAAATCTGTGATATTCTGTTATCACCAGGTACAATTACCTTTGCTACATCTATAGTATATCAAAAGGGCTTCTGGTGTCCCATGACCCATGGCCCATGCCATATTAGGAATGTCATTAGGGTGTCCTAAAGGTTAGCGTTTGATGATAATATCAGCCTAAAACAAAAGTGAACTAAAGTCAGGGACAAGTTAAATTGTATTGTATTGTATGTCTTTATTTATATAGCGCCAAAAGTGTACTCAGCGCTTCACAAAGAATACAGTACAAGGAATTATAATAATACAATAAGTGCAGCAAAATCAGACAATCGGAAAGGAAATCCCTGCCACGACGAGCTTACAATCTAAATAAGTTACATGTAGCTTATTGATGCATTTATTATAATAATAATAATAATAATAATACAAGTATAAGTATCTTAAAATATTTTTTTTACATTTCACATTACCATGGTAACCAAATGGATTGACCACACCAAGGTGTGCCCCCTTCTCTGCCAGTCCAAATACTATCTCTGAGAATGTTAACTTTACCTCTGTAATAGAGGAATAAGTCTTAATAGACTGGTAATTCACAGCTGCATCTCAAGACTTACTATTTAAAGGTGGGCAGGGCGAGCACAGAAACAGGGAGGATGGGTCACAGACCTCCAAACAATTGTTTACCAATTAAAATCTACAAACACAAATAGTAAGTCTAGAGATGCAGCTGTGACTGACCTGTCTATTAAGACTTCTTCCTCTATTAGAGAGGTAAAGAGAACGTTTGCAGAGAGTGTTAGGACTTGCAGGAAAGAGGTCACACCTTGGCGTGATCTGCAAGCTTACAATGCTATGGCCAAATAATTTAACTAAGTGACCCTCACTTATGAGGGAAAAAAGATAATTATTTAACTATATGTTTTGTCATGTTGGATGTAGCATTGGGGTTCTCTGACTTTTGTTTATAAACAAACCCAATAGGACTCCTTTTTGACATAAATATATATGGTGTGGTGGGTCTGGTTTTTGAGCTTACTGGGGTGGTGTATGTACAGTATTTGGTTTATTTATTTTAGGGCTTTTACAGGGTCTGAATAGGTATAACCCCACACAGACATTATTGAACTAACAGAGTTATTTATCAGCATTTGCCCCTCTTATCATCTGAGCACTTAGCATCTGAGATCTGACTTCAAAAGACTGTTCATGGTCCCAAGGTTCAACAAAGTATCCGGTCGCTCCTCCTTCTCTTACCGTGCACCTCACAACTGGAACAATCTCCTGGAGATTCTCACATCCACCACCAGGCTAAGTTCTTTCAAAACGAAAGCTGTCTCACATTTTAATCTGGTCTATAACTGTTACATACGCCTACTATATGTAACAGTGTTTCCCCCACCCAATCACAGATAGGGGCCATTACAGAGTGTATGGTGCATATACCTGCTGGCAACAGGAGGGCTGAGTCGTCCGCCGATGGTAGTGAGGACACAGGAACAGGCCTCTGGGGTTCATAACCCCCCATATCTACTTCGCAGTGCAGCGCCTCCATCTGCCGTGGACTCCAGGAACTGAAGGTGATCTTCCACGGTAGAACTATTACCTCTCCCCCCCAGCAAGGTCACGCACCAGGCAGGAGGTATATTGCAAACAGGAATGGTTTATTACTACACTCTGCAGTAACAGTTACACAGCAGTCTTCTGCTGGATACAGTCTGTCAGTATTCACTGGATGATGATCCCTGGACCGTCACTACAGGCCAAGGGCACCCGCAGCCATCCTAGCTCTTCCCCACCTCCCTAGCAGAGCCAAAGGTATGGTCCACACTCACTCTCCCCGGAGGAAAGAACACATGGGAAGGCCCCAATCTCAGGCTCCCAGTTGTGTGACCTGCTTCCTCAGAGGGAAGGAACACTTCTAACTTTAGGGCGGTCCTGCCCTTAAGTACAGCCAGAAGTCGAGCACCCGTTGTCCCAGCTACAACACGATGTGCCACCCCCTGTTGTCACTCAAGTGCAGCACCAAGGTGCGGGGGGAAACCCCATACCAACTGCTGGCAACCTGATAGTACCAGGGTTTACTGCCAGACCATTGGGCAGAATAGTAGTCAGGGATGACCCTGCTACATGTATAACATATATTATCGCTTACTGTGCATGTAAAGTCTTGTATATAATGTATAACCCTGCTCACAATGTAACAATGTATTTGTAACCATATATCTGTCATCATAACTCTGTGCCTAGGACATACTTGAAAACGAGAGGTAACTCTCAATGTATTACTTCCTGGTAAAACATTTTATAAATAAATAAAATTCTCTCATTCTCCACTAGAGATAAAGACCTATTTCAGGACCTGGATAGGAAGAATGCTAGGATATACAATTCTAAATGTCATGTAATTGGAAGATAACGCAACATTGTTACAATAACACGTCATTATGCCTATGTTTTTGATCTTAGAATCGGGTTGTTTTTCCAGATAATTAGTTTACAAGATATGCATTAATCTCAGTGAACAGAACTAGAGATGGGTGAATCTGCCCAAATCTATTTCCCGGATTTTCACTGATGTTACCCTCAAAATCTGTTTTGCGGTGTAAAATTCGAAAACGGATTTGGCCGGTTTCAATCCATGCCGATTCATCAAAATCCGCCATTGGACACAACCCGTAGACGGACTTTTAGAATCCAATCCGTGGATTCAGCAAATCCGTTGGTGGATTCTTAAGAATTCGCAGATGGATTGATGGATCCACGGATTGGATTCTACAAATCCGTCCACGGGTTGTGGAATCGGTGGAGTGTATTGGTAATAATAATAATAATAAAAATCCGCAAAATGTGAATCGCCCTTTTTGACATTGAAACGCTAAAATCAGCAGATCAAAGGAACCGGCCAATCCGCTGCAGATCTAAATTCGCACAAAAAATGTGCCCATCTCTAAACAGAATGTCCATTCCTGGTTTAGGTAATATCCTGTTATGAGCCCTGATTTAAGGAGCTTTGTGGATCTAGCCCATTGTGTCCAGACTCACAGCCCTCTTCAGAAGGTATTAGTTATGAGTTACATTCTTGCTTAGGGTTTTCAATTGGCTGACATCCCCTATACACAGAGCAATAATGTGCTGTATTCCCAAAGAAAATAAATGTACAATGACAATCAATACCGGCCCTATTGCTGGAGATTCCAGGTATATTTTATTCTCGGAATAGACTTCAAACTTTCATGCCTGTTATAAATAATGTACTGAGCCGAGAGCCGCCCCGCTCTTTTAAAGACTGATCCTAAAAAATGAAGGCGAGATAAAGCAGCATTGCTGGTTTTATTTCAAATGATTCTCTGTATTAAGACAAAGACCGACTCGACTAGATTTTTTACTTTGATACTGGTGACATTTCTTGCCCCACAATTGCACCACTTTTGCCTTGATGCTTTGGAGGTTATGTATCAAAGTAAAGGAGAAGAAAAATGGACATCTTTTTAGATAGGAAAGGTATATACGGATATGCCAAATTCCTAAATCTCACTTTTATGTCTGAAAGAACTTCTTCCCATTATGTGTTATTTGTATTATTTGGTATTTAATATGATTAAAACGTGTATTACTGCTGTGAAGTGCTATGTACTGTACGTGAATGCCACTATATAAATAAAGATATACATACAGTACATAGATACATCCAGGGAGTAATCTGATTGCCATTATTAGAGTCAGGAAGGAATGTATTGTTTCCCTTTATGAGACAGCATTGAATGTTGTTTCACTGTGGTTTTTTGTTTGCCTTCTTCTGGATCAATGAACTGCAAATGAAAAATAGGATAAGTATCTGCCATCTAAATTTAACTTAGGTTGAACTTGATGGGCATATGTCTTTTTTCAACCTAATTTGCTATGTAACTATGTAAATGTCTCCCAGCGGCAATACTGAGCAAAGAAATTGCATTATAATTATCAACGTAAGATCCGATTGTATCCAGAGCCACCGACATGGGGGGACAGAAGGGACAGGTGTCCTGGGCCCGGTGGCTGGGGGGACTCGGCCTGCCAGCGATGGAAGTTGGGCCCGACCTCTGACCAGGCCCGGCAGCGGTCCTTTCACATCCGGGCCCCGACTCTCCCTCAGCTGCAGGCCTCTATCCCTCGGTCCCACGCCGAGCTTCTGATGCTGCTGTGTGATAGGCCTCTCTGACCTCACCGCGCCGGAAGTAAGCGTGGCCCAGCTTCCAGCGCGCACGCTGATGTCGGAAACTCAGCGTGGGACAGAGGGATAGAGGCATGCAGCTGAGGCAGAGTTGGGGGCCTGACCGCAAGAGGACCGGCAGCTGGGCCTGGCCAGGGGTCAGGCCCAACTTGCAGCGCCAGCCCCCCACAGCCACTGGACCCGGCCCCACCATCCACAAGGATAAGTCTGTTTTTTTAATATGTATTGGGGGCGTGGGGGGTCTTTTTTATATGTTTTGGGCAGTTGGTGGTCTTTTTTATATGTATTGGGGGTGGGGGTCTTTACATATGCATTGGGTCAGTGGGTGTCTTTTTAAATATGCATTGGGCGTTCAGGTTGTATTTTATAATATGCAGTGGGGGTGTATTTTTTAATTTGCATTGTGTGGTGGGGGTGTATTTTTTTATGCATTAGGGCTGGGGGGTGTATTTTTTCATATGCATTGGGGGGGGGGTGTGTGGGTGTATTTTTTATTATGCATTGGGGTGGGGTGTATTTTTTATTATGCATTCGGGGGTAGAGGGTGCTTTTTTCATATGCATTGGAGGTGGGGGTGTATTTTTTAACATGCATTGTGTGTTGGGGGTGTATTTTTTAATATACATTGGGGTCTGGGGGGCCTGGGGGTGTATTTTTAATTATGCACTGGGGGTGTATTTTTTATTATGCATTGAGGGTGTATTTTTTAATATGCATTGGGGGTGTATTTTTTAATATGCATTGGGGGTCTCTTTGCTGGCAATAACCGGAAGTGACGTCTCCGTCGTGGCGAACCGGTAGTGACGTCGCCAGATGTGACGTCAAAGCCTGGCAATCTCCAGTGAAGCCGCAGGAAACGGCAATCCGCACCTCCTTGCCCCTCAATCATTCAAACAGGGCACTCAGCGCTTGTACTGCTTGTATATCAACCAAAATGTCCAAAATATTAATAAAAATGCCCTACGCGTTTCGTGTGTCTAAACACACTTCCTCAGGGGGTATAAAGTGATGGCAGTGTTGCTGGTATAAATACCCTCAACCTGGCTCCGATTGGTCTTTCAATCAGTGCAATAATGGGTGTACTCCAATTAGCATATTAAATCACTGCCATTTGATTCAGCTTTGCATAACATAAAACATTAGTAACCTAACACAACATTTAACATAACGTAAAACAATGGGTAAAATTAGTGGCTATTTGACAATATAATTTATACCAATAGCATTTGCAGTAAAACATAAATAAAAAAAAACCCTAATGGTGGGAGAAAAAATAAAAAACGAATAAAAAAGCCATCCCCCTGGTGTTTTATGAACACTCCTAACTACAAAGTCAACATTTAACCCTCTAGGGGATAATGTTTGAGCTCATATATCCAGTATGCCTCTTGTACTCCATCACCACCTCTTGTACTAGCAGAAATGGTCTCATAGCTGGGCATTGGAGACCGCTAGGGTTTTTATCATGATGTGTGAGGAAATGGTGCGATACGCTATGAGTTATCAATCCTCTTTTTATATTGTATATGTGTTCATACACTCTCCTTTGATACGTTCTTCCTGTCCTTCCCACATATTGCAGGCCACAAGGACATTGGAGTAAATATATGACATAACACATATGACAGTTAATGTGTGACTTGATAGGATATTCCTTCATAGTGACGTTTGATTTAAAGCTTTTTACATTATTACTGTATGTACATGCCATGCACCTATTGGTATAAATTATATTGTCAAATAGCCACTATTTTTACCCATTGTTTTTACGTTATTTCAAAAATGTTGTGTATGTTACTAATGTTTATTTATGCAAAGCGAATCAAATGGCAGTGATTTAATATGCTAATTGAGTACACCCATTATTGCACTGATTGAAGACCATCGGAGCCAGGTTGAGGTATTTATACCAGCATCACTGCCATCACTTTATACCCCTGAGGAAAGTGTGTTTAGACACACGAAACGCGGTAGGGCATTTTTATATAATATTTGGACATTTTGGTTGTATACACATAGCAAAGCGCTGAGTGCCCTGTTTGAACGATCGAGGGGCAAGGAGTGCGGATTGCGCGTTTCCTGCGGCTTCACTGGAGATTGCCAGTGCTTGACGTCACATCTGGCGACGTCCACTACCGTTCTCCACGCGAGACTTCACTTCCGGTTATTGCCAGCAAAGAGTTACGGAAGGAATACAAGGCTTCCAAGACACCCTGCGGACCCCAAACACGTGGCCACCAGCCTCAATTGACTCAATGCGATTTTATATCTGCCGTCCTGTGAGTGTTATCTAGGTATTAACCCACCGGAGAGGCGTATCAGCTATTCGTCCTACTATTTTAATCCTTAGTTAAAATAAATTAACTTTTATCATTAGCTTTGCTTAGTGTTGTATGTCTAGTTGTGTCTGTTTGTCTTGTCACTTTGTGCCAGGCAGTTTGCAATTTTATGTCTGTATAATTTGTTTAGCTGTGTTGCACTAAATATCTCTTTTCTCATTACATGTTCCACTTCCCCTGCATGAAGTCCTATCTGAGCACCCAAAGATTTAGAGACTGTTGATCATCTTGGGACTGGAACTATTTCTACTGGATATCCAGGATTCCATCATTTTGGACTCATTAGGCGCCGGTATCTCTTTTTTGTTATATGCTGTCTATTCTGATTGTACTGTAGTTTATCCCCAGGCTGCCTTTCTACCATAGGGCTCACCCTCATGTAGGGTCAATTGTTTTAATTCCCATTAGCGCTATTTCACATCACCTTCCCTTTTTTTTCTTTGCATTTTTTGTACATTTTTGATGTAAGCTGCTTTTTTGTATTTATTATTTAGATTCTTAACACTTTGCTCTACAATGAGCTCTTTATTTTCCTTTAGAGCACGTAGAAGTGCCAATGTGGATCATATATTTAATGACCCAAATTCCATACATATCTCAGAGAATGTAAAGGATGATTTTCATCCAATATTGGCTCAGTTGGAACAGGCTCTCACCATTGAAAGTAAACAGTGGTGGGAGGTAACCACACTGAGCAAGTATTTGGAAAATCACCGCATTCCGAGAGGCTTGAGGGTGTCAAAGTCACCAACTTCTGAAAAAGAGAATACTGCTTTCATGAAGGAATGGAACGAGACATTGGACTCATGTTCATTTTCCTTGATGAAATTATTGATTTATTATCGGAAAAAGTCTTTAATTACGCTAGATCAGCAGATTTCAGATTTGGAGAATCAATTAGAACCCTTTAAAGATAGCAATGAGTTACTATTACTGGAACCTACCATCAAAAAAAGGTTAGACCAAATGGAATTAGAAATTGTCCAAACCAAACAAAGAAAGTTTTTCAGAGACAAAACAGACTATGACACGGGTTGTCAACGCACATGGAATAAGAAATTAAAAGAAAATTCTAATACTAAAAGTAATAGAAAAACAGAGATTAAACAAGTTCCGTTAGCACAAAATAATAAAAATACAAGGACACAAAAGGCAAAACCAGCTCAAAGAAGTAATGCTACTGTTTTACAAATACCTCGCAGTAACATTCTGGTTCCAAGCCAAACAACTCAGGTTCCATTACCTACACACAACAAAAACCTTTATCTTCAACAGAAAAAAGCTAAAGAACGGTATGATCTGATAACAAAGACACAAGTACCTATTGTTATGAGTAACAAATATACTGTCTTGACGGATATAGAGTTAGGAAGTGAGACAGATAGCATTTCATATACACCCTTACCCACCCCTGCTAATAAGACCAATTTCTCTTTTTTAGAGTGGAGGAAGGAGAGGGACCACATTTTCCCGGAGGTAGAAATCATCAAACCTCATGTGGACCCTATCCGACCTCTAAACTACAAGAAAAGAAAAACAGGGCCAGAGGAAGAAGAGGAGGTATTGGTAGAACTAGACTAAACAGGTGTAAACAAGAATCCAATATCTTTAATATTAGCCAGCATAATTTGACTAATTTGGAAAGACGTGTCCTAGGGAAAGGACTCACTTTTGCTCCAGTATGCGGTCCTAATAGTTTTAACCTGTATATAGATGTCCACAAATTTGCTAGAAAATTGGCCCTAAAAAGTATTTTATTAAGGATGCCATTTCTAGTCAAATTGGTACTAACCAAGAGGTGAAAATAGATTCACCACCATCTAGTAGCTTCAAAAGGAAATCCACCTTTTATCCCAAATTTGCTCAGGGGCATCTAGTAAGCTCTTTTGTCGACATGGTCACTAAAGATCTGGATGATTCCAGTCGATCATTTAAAATTAAAGATGATAATTTGAGCATAAAAGAAAAAGAAGCCTTACAAAAATTGGAGACTAACGATTTGTTGGTTATAAAACCTGCTGACAAGGGGGGAGGTATAGTGGTAATGGATAGATCCTATTATTTAGCTGAGTCCAAAAGATTGTTGGACGACAGAGCCACTTACCTCCCCATTTGTAATGATCCCCTTGATCAACACAAAAAAGATCTAGAAGCTCTGCTTGACACTGGCTTGAAATATAAAGCCATTACTGAAGATGAGGTAGCATATTTAACTATACCCTATCCACGTACACCTTTATTTTATACCCAAAATACACAAACACCTCACAGCACCACCGGGTAGACCTATTATTTCTGGTATTTTATCTTTATCTTCCAATTTATCTCAATTCATTGATTATCATTTACAGCCTTATGTAGTTCAAAGTAAATCCTATTTGAGAGATACGACCCATGTCCTCCAAATCCTCAAAGATTTGGAGTGGCAGCCGAACTATATATTGGTAACAGCAGACGTAAAGTCACTGTATACAATCATAGATCACCAATTGGGCTGCAGGGCCATATCTCAAAAATTGGAGTCAACCGATCATTTGACATCTGCTCAAAAGCAATTTTTGGTTGACAGCATTTTTTTCATTTTAACACATAATTATTTCACTTTTAACTCACAATTTTATAATCAGGTTTGTGGAACCGCAATGGGCACCAGGTTTGCCCCAAGTTATGCAAATCTTTTTATGGACAGTTGGGAAGAAAGTTCGATTTGGAACAACTGTCCATATGGGGCAGACCTGGTGCTCTGGAAACGTTATATAGATGACGTAATATTCATCTGGTCCGGCGGTGACACCAAATTACAACACTTTTTTTCTTATTTGAATAACAACGACAAAAATCTTCAGTTCACTTTTAATCACAGCACAGAGCACATTTATTTTTTAGATTTGCACATTTATGTCACCAATCACACTCTTCACACCAGAACATACTTCAAGCCAGTGCAGGCTAATACTTACCTAAGAGCTGATAGTTCGCACGATCCATTGTGGATAAAGAATATAGCTAGGGGTCAGTTCCTCCGCCTGAGACGCAATTGCTCTGACATTAGGGACTTTGCGTCTCAGGCTGAGGAACTGAAGTGTAAATTTCTCAGTAAGAATTACCCCGAGCATCTTTTGGATGAGGCTATAAAACATGTCACTAACTTGAGAAGAGAAGATCTTCTTGTTTATAAGAAAAAAGATCTGAAAAATAACTTCTTTGAGAAGGTACCATTTATTACACAATATAACGGCATGGCACCAAAGATTAAAAAAATAATCAATAAACATTGGCCAATTCTCTTGAGGGACACTGTTCTAGCTGGAATTCTACCTCCAAAACCACAAATTATATTCACCAGGGCGTCAAATTTAAAATCTAGAATAGCTCCAAGCTGTCCACTAATTCAACAAAAAGAGAAAAGAGCTATGATAGATAAAGGTTTTTTTAAATGTTCTAGGTGCATGGCATGTATATACAGTAATAATGTAAAAAGCTTTAAATCAAACGTCACTATGAAGGAATATCCTATCAAGTCACACATTAACTGTCATATGTGTTATATCATATATTTACTCCAATGTCCTTGTGGCCTGCAATATGTGGGAAGGACAGGAAGAACGTATCAAAGGAGAGTGTATGAACACATATACAATATAAAAAAAGGATTGATAACTCATAGCGTATCCCACCATTTCCTCACACATCATGATAAAAACCCTAGCGGTCTCAAATGCCAAGCTATTGAGACCATTTCTGCTAGTACAAGAGGTGGTGATAGATTACAAAGATGCAGTATGCGTGAGGCATACTGGATATATGAGCTCAAAACATTATCCCCTAGAGGGTTAAATGTTGACTTTGAGTTAGGAGTGTTCCTATAAACACCAGGTGGACGTTTTTTATTCGTTTTTTATTTTTTCTCCCCCCCATTAGGGTTTTTTTTTATTTTACTGTTTACTGCCAAATGCTATTGGTATAAATTATATTGTCGTTAAAATAAATTAACTTTTATCATTAGCTTTGCTTAGTGTTGTATGCCTAGTTGTGTCTGTTTGTCTTGTCACTTTGTGCCAGCCAGTTTGCAATTTTATGTCTGTATAATTTGTTTAGCTGTGTTGCACTAAATATTTCTTTTCTCATTACATGTTCCACTTCCCCTGCATGAAGTCCTATCTGAGCACCCAAAGATTCAGAGACTGTTGATCATCTTGGGACTGGAACTATTTCTACTGGATATCCAGGATTCCATCATTTTGGACTCATTAGGCGCCGGTATCTCTTTTTTGTTATATGCTGTCTATTCTGATTGTACTGTCAGTTTATCACCAGGCTGCCTTTCTACCATAGGGCTCACCCTCAGATTAGGGTCAATTGTTTTAATTCCCATTAGCGCTATTTCACATCACCTTCCCTTTTTTTTTTTTTTTCTTCCCCCTATTAGAAGACAATTTTGACACATTTTTAATTGATTTAGTATATGCTGTTTACATCTGCACACTTAAATCTACAACAAAACATCATTTGTTACACAGCTGGAGCAGATTGAGGAAAGTGAGCTTGGTACAGATGCCGACAAGCGCACATAAAATTGAGTTTGACATGTGCCAGTTTTGTGCCAAAAAAGCAGTTTGCAATAATTAGTACATACTGGGGGTGATGTATCAAAGTCTCCCGGTTTCAAAACCAGTGTAAAAAAAACGACACTAAATTCATCGTAGCAAAAAAATTCTTAGATAAATATCGAGCAGTTTTTTTGCACCACTTTGCAGCCAGGAGACTTTGGTACATCAGCCCCACAGTAGTCGCCAATGTGTTCTCCTTTTAATTGGCAAATCTGGTGCCATTTTTTGCTCCACTTTTGACCCGCATCCGCTTATGAAAAGAACTGGCGAATCTGAGCCAGAATTTAGTCGAAAATGTTGGCTGTCTCTATTATGTCTGAACATGACGCACTCCATACAAAAATAAAAAATCATGCAACAAAGGTAAGAACATGAATGATGACACACCAACACTAATGATTTTTGGTGAGTAAATGATGTACAGGCATACCCCGCTTTAAGGACACTCACTTTAAGTACACTCGCGAGTAAGTACATGTCGCCCAATAGGTAAACGGCAGCTCACGCATGCGCCTGTCAGCACGTCCTGAACAGTAATACCGGCTCCCTACCTGTACCGAACATGTGCGCAAGCGGGGAGACTATAGAGCATGTTACAAATGCATTATTTACATCAGTTATGCACGTATATGACGATTGCAGTACAGTACATGCATCGATAAGTGGTAAAAAGGTAGTGCTTCACTTTATGTACATTTTCGCTTTACATACATGCTCCGGTCCCATTGCGTATGTTAATGCGGGGTATGCCTGTATTACAGTATCACTATTCACTCTTTCAATATTTTTTTTATATAGTCTTTATAGATACTGTAGCACACAGAAAAGTGGTAAGGGAGTAAAACATGATAGGCCTCTTTTAAGCCCATCCACTTCAATGGGTTAGAAGGCATTTAAAGCAGAAGATTGCTTAGTATATACTGTAAAGTATGGCCTATTATGTTTTGGATCAGAGTGAGAGGATATATAGGCAGCGGTGTGCAAACTTTTTGAGCTGCGGCCCCCTTCCTGGGAGCCGCAGCATTCGAGACCCCCCCTCTCCTGGTGGCTCTGCGTCAAATGGCGTCGCGGGTCATGTGACGTCACGTGACCCCACCGTGTCATTTTGACGTGTGTTGCCATGGCGATGCGTGACGTCACATGACCCTGCGGCATCATTTGACACAGCGTCGCCGAAGACCCGGCTGGCAGCAGTTAAGTGAGTTACGCCTCCCCTGGCATTTAATTTACTTTAAATGCCGTGGGGAAGAGTACGGGGCCTCTGTAACTGTACCCCCCCTACAAATTCTCCTGCCCTCCCTGTTTGCGCACCGCTGTATTAGGGTGATCTACATATCAAACACCATGTGCATTCATGTCAATAAAGCAGCACATTTTTTTAATAGCATAATTCAGTTGCTTTTTTTTTTTTTTTTTAATAAGGGAATACGATATTCCCTTAATAATCACAATTTAGTCATCTCAAAATTCGATATGGCCATTCACAAAGCATGATTTTTACATCAGTATTCTCCCTGATATGCGCAAGTTAATGATTAAATGCTCTAAAGGGGGTGACCTTCTACGATTATGCAATTTTTAATGAAATTATTAAGCAAAATAATAGCATGAATTTTATACTCCTTGACCTGGGGCTGTTAAAATCTATATCGTTGTGTGCAAATGGGCTTTGTCAATATTTAATTTTTTTTTTTTTTTAAATAAGTAGATTCATTTTTCTTTATGGAAACATTAGGCTTAATAAAATCCACAGGAAAAAAAATGATCTTTTATATTTAAATGCAATGTGTAATTATTCTGATATTCTATTTTAATGCAATGTGTAATTATTCCGATATTCTAATTAGTTTTTTTTTTGTTCAATTAATACCTGTACTGCTGCCGTATCCAAGGATTGACTGAGTGCTGTAAAAAGACGTATTGACCCAGTGGATGCTCCATGTTGTAGCCACCACCTCCTGGGGGCTGGCACTTCCTAGCTACGTCACAGGCTTTGTGCTCGTTGCCTAGGGGAGATCAGAGTTTGCTCTCCTGTGGAGCGCAGAACGCGATGCGGCCAGAAGAGGATCGAAACAGGAGAACTCCCTCCTCTTCCATTCACCTCATCACTGACGTGATTACAATGTGTCGCAGGGGCTGTGGCACTCACATGGTTAGAGCCCCCTAAAAATAAAAAATTGGCATAGTTATTATAACCTTTTAGTTTATACTGCACTGATCTATTTTTAGATCGTCACTAAAAAACAAAACACTTTTTGCCAAGTTTTCACCTGTTTATTATTTTACCAGCATCAACTTGTTACCAAGTCAACCTCTTTTGTTTGAATGCGTGCAGATGGCATTGGCCATTTTAATTTCCGTCTGGCAAATGCTTAGCAAACAATAACCGCCGAATCTAAGGCCGAGCTCAGACAGAAGGCGATGCGGCGTGCGCGCGCACGTCCGTCGCAAATTTGGGTTGTGCGGTGGGAGTTTTCAAACGGAAAACTCCACCGGCGGCAAAGTGCAGCGTTGTCGCTGCAAAGTTTTGCCGGCACAACCCAAATTTTAATTTGGGGCTACAGTCGCGTGATGCGAGCTGATTCAGCCGATAAAAGCGAACCAGCTCTGTGACGCGCTCGTTACACGCCCCCGCCATGCCCCCAAATGCCGCAATCTGGCTCCTGCTGTGTGAGCCCAGATCGCTGAGCTGCAGGAGCACGCGGCGGGGGCGCGAACGTTAGCAAGCTGTTTGTAGCAGCCTGTCTGAGCGAGCCCTAATAAGTGGCATCGTTAAACAGAGCAGTGTTCACAGCGTTAAAAAAAAAAAAGGAAGGAAATCTTTTTTTTTTTTTTTTTAACCCATTACCTTCCTGCATTTTTCCCTCTTCCAAGCAAAAAAAATCCATTGTAGCGTAAACTTCTCTAGGTAACAATTTAACAAGTATTTCTTCCATTTGGTTTTACTGGGTACAGTCAACCGCGCAGTGTGTCAAAGCAAAACATTTTTTTTGTGTGCATACAGTACCCATGCCCCTTTTTAAGTCAATCCCCAAAAGCTATTTGTGTCCCTCTGTGTTGTACAACAACATTGCTGCTTTGTAGATAGGCTTTTTTTTCCCCGTGTAACATCCTATGCTTCCTAACTGAAATCAATGTTTTCAGCTTGAAAATAATTGCTGGCATCCTTCTGCCATAAAATTCCTAGCAGCTGTAGCCTCACTGAGCGGTGAGTCCATCATGGACTGATGCTCTCACACAGTTGCCCTTTTAAATCTGTTTATTTTTATTTTTTTTATCTTTAGCGTGCCACCAAGTGCTTTATGGTAATGAAATGATTGAGACTTTGATAATTTGCATGGTTAATTGATTTGTACATAAATTGGAGGCTTCACACTGCTGGGTGGCACCATCTGATGTGCAATTAATGCATGTAGCACTCCAGCCGCACGCGGGATTCTGGTTTGTATTTTAAGGTTTAATTAGATTTTGATCAATTCCCTTTCTAAATATAAAAGCTCTGCAGATACTTTAGGTCGTGTACCAATCAAATTGTTAACCACTTGGCTGCCAGCAATGCATTGCAGCGCCTTCTGTTACCATTCTGGCAACGAAGTTGTTAAGAAGATTTTTCCTTCAAGTTTTTTTACTTATTTAATTGCCCTTCATTTAAAAACACATATTTGCCCAAAAAGCCACAGTTTATAGTCCACTTCTTATTATTTATAAAATGTATTACCAGGAAATATTACATTGAGCGTTACCTCTCGTTTTCAAGTTCCTGTATGTCCTCAACACAGAGTTATGTTGGCAATACATATTTGCGTTAAATGAACAGTGGATAAAAGATGTTTACACACATTTCATGGACAGTTAGACAATACTGTATATGTTATGGGCGTATGGAACAATTACAGACAAGATTTTGGACATTTCAGAAAGCTGTAAATTAAGACTCTAAGTGTTGCAGTTTGGGGATTTTATGTGAATTTATTTTGTGAAAATTGTCATTTTTTCCCCCAATGTACTATGGGCTCGATATATCAAAGCACAAATATAAATGCCAACTTTATTTAAATGCAAATGGTGCTGAAAAACACCTGCACCAGGATGTATCTATGTTGTAATCTTCACTGCGCAGCACACACACTTTTCTTGATACGTTGCCCCTATATATTTTTTATTTATGCTGTGGATATTTTGGAAAGTTGAGGAAAATGTGTTTCTATGCAAGAGAAAAAGGGCAAATTGTTCGGTAAAGCCAGCAAAATGTTTGCAAAAAGCAGCAATATCTATTGGTGACATTAGCAGATGGTTAAGGTTGGAACTCCTTTCTCCCAGTGTATATTTTATGAATGGTGCACATAGCCCTTATGATAATAATCTTCACTGTATTATGTCTTGTAAAATATCTTTGCATACATGGTTGCTGCTGCATAAATACAAAATACTATAGGATAATGCAATACAATACCGTTGATGGAATCAGATAAAAAAAGCTTTTAATACAGGCTTGAAGCCTTGTAGTTAAGACAATGACAGCACTCAGCCCTTACCATTTACCGTATGACCTTGGTAAAGTCATTTTATCCCCCTATACATCATGAATATCAAATTAGATTGTGAGCTCTGCAGGGCAGAGATTTGTTACCACTTTATTTTACTATGAAAAGCTCTGTGTACTTTGACAGCACAATATAAAAAGTGAGTTAATAGCGCAAATTATTGTTATCTTCAGGCAACAAGGCACCTTGTAAAAAGGTCAGTGTGAAAGATTATTGAAATGTTGTTGACATGATACATTAAGGCACTCACTGTCTCACATTGAAGTGTTGGTTTATATGTCTGATATATATTTTAGTTTAATATGCAACTACAGTACACTTTGGTTTATTTCACAGAGTCATTATTATTTATTATTAATATAGCTTTGTGATAGCACATTTGAATAATAATGCTATATTGCTAAGTGATAACTCACAGAGCATCTAACTACCAGACTTTTGCTGGCAAAAGCCATTAGAAGATGCATCTGTATGTAGCACCTGTTCCCCCACCCTGAGTGAGATCATGTGACTACCGTGTGTTCTGGTGCGGTACGTACCTGTGAGGTGGAACAGGAGGCCTTGACAAACTCCACGTTGGTATGGGGTGACATCAGGACCGGTTCTCAGTATTGATCTTGCATGCTGCAGCGCCGCCAGCCAGTGAGGATCCTGAGGAAGCCAGGATGGTCCATACTGGCACTCCAACGATGTTCAAGAAAAGCAGCCATAAAGTATAGTCCAACTTGTCTTTATTCATAACAATGGCATGTTCATAGTAGGCACAATCCCTGAGCCAGTACACACAACATTTGGGTAACCTGTAGGCCCCTTCTCCAGCTCATTTACCCCTGATGGTATTAATCCATGCTCCCAGTCCATAGGGGGCAGGAGAAAGCCCTGAATTCTGGGATGGTGTCAGATATGTACCCCAAAGGAGTGGCTTGTAACCCTGCCCCATAACAGGGCAGGTCTGATACTGAGAGGCATCACATTTAGTGCATGTGACCCAGCCAGTATCCTCCCAATGACACCCTCATGTTGTTGCTAGGCCCGTCCCTGGATACAGTAACAGTACATCCAGGCTGCAATAACAAGCTGGGCCTTATGAAAGAGTTTATCCCTCACAGAGCCTGTACTTACCAGGACTTAGGCTGTTAGGGCCCAAAAGAAAGATAGTTGCCGGAGGCCTAGGCTACATGTGATTTAAAGTTTTAGTGAGTTTTGGAAAGCTCTGTACACTATAATTTCATTTATCAAGAGCCCTAATATCGGTCTCCTAAAAGGTATTACAACTTACACTAAAGAGATGTATATCTTTATATACTAGAGATATGTGAATTTTTCACCCACGTTCATAAACCATGCAAATATAGCCAGGACAGGTTTCTGGCTACCAGTCTGACCCCTCCAGGCAGTAAGCTCTGGTAAGAACAGGCTGCCAGGAGTTATCATGGGTTTTCCCCACTCACAATAGCTTCTTGATTGACAGGCGGTGAGACTAGGCCTGTGTGTGTCCAATCAGGGACTCAGAGCTGGTACCTACATCCCTTGTACTTAAGGAGCTGCACTGCTAAATTTAGTCAGTGCCTCTACCTACTTGAGAGAGACTGGTCTACCCATAACAATTGTGCTGGGCTCTGCCAATCTGTATTCCCTCCCCTAGGGGAGCGGATGAGAGACTATACCCCTAACGCCACCAGGGAATAAGGGAAGAGCAAAGACTGCTTCAGGGCCCCTTGGCCTGGAGTGTAGGTCCAGGGTACATCCTGAGGGTGAAGCCCCAAGAAGTGATGTTGTGTTTTCAATTGTATAATTCTGTCATTGTTTGGTGTTTGCTTTTTAATTGTGGTTTGTTTTTGGTCTTTTGCTTTATAATAATGGGGTTTATTTGAAGGTTTCTTTTGTTAATTGATTTTTTTTGTGGTGTTTTAATGTTTAAATTCTGGTGTTTATTTGGTATTTGCTTTATTGATTGCTTGTAATTTTTTTGTGTTTATTTGTTTATTGTTGTTAATTTGATGATTGTTTAGATTCAATTGGATATTGTTGGTGATTGTTTATTTTTTAGGTTGACCATGGACTGCCATAGTGTTATATTGTATTATATGGGCATGATGTACCACTTTGCCAATCAATTGGTTTATTGGCATTTGTTATGTGCTTATTTTTCTATGTAATGTGTTTTATTTTGGGTCTGTTTTTTTTAGCTTCCCCATTTATTACACTAGAGTCAAAGTATGCCCATATTATATGGGCATGCTTTAACACTGTGTCAATCAATGGGTAGCGGGGGTGTTGTCCCCGGGTAGAGTGGGTGGGTAGAGGGTGAGGGTGGGTTAACCCCTTAATTACTATAGTGGTTACTAACCGCTAAGGAGATTAAGGGGTTAGGGGCCATTAGATTGTATTTTTTATTGCATTGTTGATGCCCACCGAGGACAAGGACAGTGATGAGGATGAGGAAGGCCTTAGGCTGTTAGGGCCCAAAAGAAAGATAGTTGCCGGAGGCCTACGCTACATGTGATTTAAAGTTTTTATGGGGTAAGTGCCAGTGTTATTTACTTTATACTGCTGATTTATGTTTTATTTTAATTGGGCAAATGCACTATTATTCATATCTGAATAATAGTAATTTTGACCATCACTGTACTGTATGAATTGGGAGGGGGAGAGGCGGGTGTATTTCTAGCAATGTATTGCACTTTTGTTTTCGGCACAGAATTGGTACCGCAGGCCAGCGGGGACCCCTAGACAACCGCGTGGCCGACCAGGAGGCCCCCAGACACCCGTGGGAACCACCTGTAGACCCCGGACTCCCGTGGGGCCCCCAGACTCCCACAGGGACCACCTGAGGGCCCCAGACACACATGAGGACCACTCAAGGACCCCTAGACACCCGTGGGGCCCCCATACACCTGTGGTGACCACCTGGAGACCCCTGCCAGCCTCAGGATTGATAATAGTGCTTTAAAAAAAACATGATTTTATGCATCTCGATATTTTTTGCACCAGCCTTTAGCTGGTGAGCTTTAAGGGGCCAATAAACTTATCACAGGTTTGTGAATAGCTGTTACTGCCAAAAAATGGCGATTTTGTCATTTTCTGCCCTATCAGACGACTTTTTTGTCTCTGACTGTTTAGGGCCGTAAAAAAGCCATTATAGCGTGCAGCTGAACTGTTATCGCTGCTTTGTGAATAGCAGAACAGGCAATATCACGCAACTGTATAAAGGTATTTATCGCCCATTAAACCACTTATCACTGCTTTGTGAATTGGCCGCTGTGATTTCACTTTTTTAATATGACTTTCTAAATAGGGTTGCACCTTAAAACCAAGCAATATACTGGGTATTTTCTAGAGAATTGTGCAAAGGGACACATGTGGTAGTCAATAATGCAATTGCTTTACTTCTGCTGCATGAGTATTGATTCACGTAATAATTATTTCTCTTAAAGCTGCAGTTCAGTCTTTTTTTTTTTTTTAATTTATTTTTTTACTTCAATAGTTTTATGTGTGCAATCTCTAATTACCTAAAGAACTGTATAACTGCAGGTCAATTCGTTCTCCATGTATTGATAGGTCGAAATTTGGTGACATAATTAGTGAAGGGATCTGTTTATATTCTGCTTGTCTGTCAGTGGAAGCTCATGAATATTCATGAGCAATCCTGCATTGACATGTGCTAGAGGGAGGGCAGGGCTGACAAAGGGGTGTGCCAGGGCTTGTGACAGGACATGAAGGGGCAGTGCCTTAGCAAATGGCTGTTAAAATAGAATACAAGAAAATTGGTTTTTAAAAGTTGTTTTTTTAAAAACAGAAAATGCTAAAAGTATTTTCTCTTACTACAGAACTGATTTATTAAAAAAAAACACACATGCAGGATATTGACTGAACTGCAGCTTTAATCCTAGCGTTTGGGAAAGTTTCAGGGAGGGTAACACATTCCATAACAGCCTTCTCCCATTCAGGCCCCTGGCTGCTTATCTGAACTCTCGTAGCGTAATGCAAGCTACATTCCCTTCTCATATAATGTAATTGCCAACACGCTTTTACTACCAGTGCCACAGCAGACAATGTTATCTAAAGGAGGCTCACCAATACATATAAAATAACAACCACTGAATGTGCAGCATAAAATAGGTACCGTGATGATATATTGTGTTCTGGTAATTAGCGGCTTTACATTCCTCTTTCAAAGTTGTATTCCTTCCCAACAACCTATATCAGTGGCAATTAAGTCAGAGCACTCAGCCCTTTAACAGCTTATTTTCATTATACTGTAGGTTATTCTTCAATATGCTGGGAAGCTGCTTCTCTTAATAAGGGAAGCCATTCAAATAGAGCTCAGAGCTTCCCTGACACAGAGAAGCTGCCCCACTGTATATTTAATATGGACTTTTAATAATGATTTCATATACTGAAGTATTAAGGTAATTTGCACTCATTTTTCTCTGCAGTGATATTTTTCTTGGTAGTGTAGCTTCGCAGTAATATTACTCCAGCAATGCATGTAATTCTGCATATTACTACCACATTAACTGGGGGACAAGTATCGAGGCACTTTGTGAAGCAGAATTGATGCTAAGAGAAGCATTTTCATCCAGTTCCTCTTCACAGCATTAATATAGCCGTGTAGTTTGCTCCAGTTTTGCAGCATGCGCATTAATCTGTAATCTGGGTGTGTGTTGATGGACACTAAGCAAGGGTCGCTCAACACATGTTCTAATAGGATGCATTACAGCAAAGGATTAAGCACAGGTCATTGAAAGAAGAAGTTAGTGCTCACTCCTCACTCCCCAGCCCTGGGCGGGGGTGCAGCAATGTCAGACACAAAGTAGAACTGTGCAAAACAGTCTTAATTCAGTTCCCAACATCTTTCTTTGTTTTCTTATTTCACTGGTTTTGTGAGATATGTTGAGAGCAAAAAGGTTTAACAAATATGTGAAATCAGTTTTATATACTGGAGAGAGAGAGAGAAATTATCTTATTTCTCGTATTTAGTAGATTACCCATTGACCATGTTTCAAGTCTGGAGCAATGTTAGGAATTTTGGCGAAACAAAAAAATTCTGGCATATTATTATTATCATTTATTTGTTAAGCGCCAACATTTTTCCCGGTGCAGTACAATGGGGTTACAGAGATGTGCATAGTTTTTTGCGCTCAAAACAAAGGGTACATTTTGCAAGATTTCAATAAAACGTATTCAAATCTTGGTTCATGAGAGTGACACGTCAGAGGCTCTGTAAAGCATATTTTTCCAGCCAATATTTCGGTCCTATAAAGGAAGGCCCACCCTTACAGGACTGAAACATTGGGCATCTTCTTATACAGAACGTTCGGAGTGGCCCTCTCATGACCTGAGTCTGATAATAGGACACATTCATTCCTGCAGCTCTGTATGTCATTCTCTTTGTCTTCCGTCTGCACGTCCTGATTACCAGCTTACGTAATGAACGTCAGTTAACTGGGGTCTAAATTAAATGTTGTTCCCGGCGATGCATTCTCCACCCATACGTTTAAAACCCAAAGATGTATATTTTCATTCTTAAAAATATGTGAATCATTTAGAGGGTAATTCAATATGCTGTCAAGTGGTTAATCGCATAGACAAGGATAAGGGTTTTCGTAACATACTGATTTACCCCGTTAAAGCAGCAGTTTGTGCTGATCAACATTTTTTCTGCATTTTATTTATTTGTACTTATTTTAAAAGATCTCTTTTGCCATGTCATATAATATCTTTAACTGTCCATGAAATATCTTTAAATTTAATGTATAACCTCTGTTCATTAAATGTAACCATGTATTGTCATTATAACTCTGTGCCCAGAAGTAGAAATGGGCGGATCCGCCCAAATACGTTTCTTGGATTTTCTCGTATTTTACCACCAAAATTAGTTTTGCGGTGTAAAATTCACAGGCGGATTTGGTCGGTTTAAACCCGCGCAGATTTATTAAAAAACGCCATTGGATACAATCCGTTGACGGATTTGTAAAATCCAATCCGCGGATTCAGCAATCCATTGGCGGATTCTTAAGAATCTGCATTAGATTCTACAAGTTTGTCAACGGATTGCGGGATCTACGGAGTGTATTGGTAATAATAATAAAAAAATCCACAAAATGTGAATCACTCTTTTTGAGATTGATCCGCTGAAATCCACGGACCAAAGGAACCGGCCGATCCGCAGCGGAATCCAAAAATGATAAATGAAAGGAACACAAATCGCCAGACTAGAAATGTCTTCCTGGTGTGCAACATATGGATAGATATATAACAAATTGGATCAGAAACTATTTTATACAAAGTGTCTGAAACTATCATGTTCTATGGAGACAGTGGGTTTCTGAGTCTTTTAAATATGTGTTCAGTCCATGCCTCCCTACTTCTAGACGAAGGGCCAGCAGTGACGTGAAACGCGTAAAGGGAGGACATGGTGTTCCTGTTTGTGTGTGTGTAGAAATAAAGTATTTTCCTCTACCTGGGTTTGTTTTGGCTGATTGTCAGTACGCTGCAGTGGCTTCGGATACCTCTACCTTCTTTCAATTGCCTACATTAGATCCAGGACACCCGCAAGGAGAGAGGGTTACTGGGGGAGACCCTGTGACTGATTTAGTGCCCCGACCATTGAATTAGAGGCAGTTCCCCTCACCTTCCTCTCCACACAGACGACATACAGCACTTATTGTTAACACTGAACTGTGTAACAGCAAATCACCGGAGCGCAAGACTGCAACCAAGACCACTACGCATTTATTAGAATGACTGCAAGATTCTGCAATGTTATTTTGCCATGTCTCAGACCACTCTGGCAAGGAAAGTGTTAAAAACAAACAAGGAATGATTCAAAGTAATATTAATTCTGACCTGTTTTTTTCCTGTAATCTCAGACTGGGAGAAAAGTGTTTAAAAAAAAAAAAAGAAAGAAAAACATCCAATCTAAAATAATGAAATCTTCACTAAAACAGAATCTTTTTTTTTAACGTAATCACGACTTATTTGCTACATTTGTCAAACGTTTCTTTTCATCTGTCACAAAAGAAGAAAACCCAGCACCAACATTATGAATTATGAATGGAGTCTTCAAATACACACAGCTCAGCAGCGTGTTGTGAATTGTCAGGCACTGTGTAGAGAAGAACCGGCTGTATCTTCAGCCTCTCTGTTCATCTGAAGTCTGGCATATATTACATGTGTATTGACACAGTTGACATTGATCTTCTGTCCAGTCACTTGATTGGTGTCCCTAGTCTCTCCAGAACCAATTGGTAGCCAGTAAAGAGACCATTCAAAGATGAAATGGTTCTCTTCAGCAAAGACGTATCATTCACTAGTTCATTTGTATGTCTTCCAAAGGTCTTCTGGGTCTAATACACCCATTGCTGTGTTATAGTGAAGGAAGGGCGCTAGCTCTACTAGTGTTCACTTATGATATACAGTGAATAGATTCAAATCAAGTGATATATAAACATAATTCAGTGAAAACGTGATAAATAACGTGAATAAATGAATTAAAACCCCCTGCTCAAACCCAGCTGGTAGGGACTGGTTCCACTGGTCCCCCAATTCGTAGAAATCAGTTTGCAATCCAGGGGGAGCATACAAGGGAGATAAAACAAAATACAATCTAAGTGTAGACAGTTTAATAATCTATTGGTCAATTCAGTGCTGTGTTTTGGCTCGTATGTGTAGCCTACTCACAAGATGTAGATAAAATACGGGCAATAAAGCACAATGGTCTTTGCGGGAAGGGCATCTATTCCAATGTGTAGTGGAGACCTCCAATCTCAGCAAGACAGCGGTGTATATAGGGGAGAAAAGATATCTATAGTGCAGACCAATCATAAAAAACGTAACTTTTATGGGGTTTTAAAAATGGACACTTACAATAAAAACATTGAAATAATGCATATATCACAATCATCACAATCTCTTCTATCACAGCATTGTGATATATGCATTATTTCAATGTTTTTATTGTGTGTCCATTTTTAAAACCCCATAAAAGTTACGTTTTTTATGATTGGTCTGCACTATGGATATCTTTTCTCCCCTATATACACCGCTGTCTTGCTGAGATTGGAGGTCTCCACTACACATTGGAATAGATGCCCTTCCCGCAAAGACCATTGTGCTTTATTGCCCGTATTTTATCTACATCTTGTGAGTAGGCTACACATACGAGCCAAGACACAGCACTGAATTGACCAATAGATTATCAAACTGTCTACACTTAGATTGTATTTTGTTTTATCTCTAATACACCCATTGACATACACCATACAGTACTTTGACTAAACTGCTGAAAAGGATTCTGTGTAACGACATGCTTATGAGCTAACTGTGTATCTCACTTTAAGCTTCTTATTCCTATTCCCATCAGGGGAAGGAACATTCCTTCCTTGCTGTTTGTCATGGCACCAAAACCACGTATAGCTGTACAGGTGAATTACGAGTCTTCGCAAGGTTTAGGTCACTATCACCCTACGCGTTTCACCAAACACTTGGCTTCATCAGGGGTGAGACCTTCCCCTGACGGGTTTGCTGGAGATACCAGTGATCGGGTCATTGTGCAAAGCTGGTAGAGCCTGCAAGTAGAGCTGGGAATTGGAAAGGACATCAACCCAGTACCGGGCGAGCGCGAGGAGTGTAAACTTACAAAAAGCCAAGACCAGGGAGCAGCAGGAAAGGAGAATTTCCCCGGATGGGTCCGCTGGAGGAACCGGCAATAGATCTGCTGTACAAGGCTGCGTAAAAGCACCAGTGAAGGCATCAGTGCAGCACCGGGGTGGAATGCGAGGACTGTGGATTCTCATGGTCCGTGTAGCAGAGCCCTGGTGTAAGACTGCACCAACATTTGCCGGTAAACTCACACATTATACAACAATGGAGGCAGCCTAAAGTAATCAACATCCACATTCTTTCTACTTGAAGAGAGGTATTGCATTTATACAGTCTACTGGACATAATACATTACCCCAATACTATGGTGTTAGTCCATTCTGTTTTACCGATATCATCACAAGGTGTAAACTCAATCACATTGAACTGTGACCACCTATTCCCCTACAATCAGGGAATAGGATATAAACCTTTTCTGAGACACTAAGTGGAGATAAGCATTTTTTTTCTCTTTGATCGTTTTTAAATCAGGACCATAGGGCCTAACATATGAAGGAAATTTTATTGCAGCAAGGACTCTTTTGGGAACAAATTTCCCACATGCCATTACATTGCATCTATTCATTAGTCCTTATTTTATAGATTATTTCCATTGATATGTATGTTTTATCGTTTGTTGTTGCTAGTTAAGGTTTTGTGTTCAAGCTTGAACAAGGTTTAGGTATACTGAACCAAAAGTTTTGTATTTGTCATCACTATTTGTATAATTGTTTAATTTTTATTACATTTGTATGATTTAATCTGCATATCTTGTCTTTAGGAATCTCGGTACCATTTGTTTCTAACATACCTAAGGTTTCATTAATTGTTACATTTTTATGCGCCGGGGTGCTCCTTTCCATTAAAAACTTTTAATGTATGCCCGAAACCGAACTGTGGAATCAAAATGAGAAATAGCACATCATGTAAAGTCTATACTACTTTCATTAGAGGCTAATGAGGAGTTCAAGCCTAAACAAGGAAATAATGCAGTTGCAGTTCCAAAGATGCAGATATCAGGGCTACTATATGACACAGTAAAAGGAAGATGACAATTAAAATGTTTTTTTTTTCCGTCCATATTTCTTCTAAACAAGGAGAGAACCTGAGGATTTTACAGTGTGTGATCATACTGCGTAATTTGAACATGATTAAAATCAGGCTACCGTAGATGTGAAACTGCTTGCCACTGCTGGGGAAGAGATCAGCTCCATTGAAAGAAACGGGACTTACACTTCTCTAATCAATGTGCTTTCCCACTGCTGGAGAAGGTTTAAGTCCCGTTTCTTTCAATGGAGCTGATCTCTTCCCCAGCAGTGGGAAAGCACATTGATTAGAGAAGTGTAACATTGGTTTTAATACACCTGCTGGGATACGTTACCCCTTCGCTAGCAAAAGGGGTCTGCAACGAATTGCTGCCAGCCAAAGAGTTAACCATTTTGACTTGAATTATTTAACTGTATAATTACATTCACTTGCCTGCCAAATAATCCCGATTCACAACCTTTGCAAATTATTCATGAGAGATCATCTTAATGAATCAGAGCGCGTGGCAGAGAATGTGCCTTTATAACTCTCAATGCTTTTTTTTCACATCTATTTTGTCCTTTTTTACTTGGTTGAGGAAACGTTAGTGAAAGAGGCAATTTCTCAATGTCTCATGCAAACTTAAGAAAGAAATTCTGCTGACTATATACTTGAATTTTTATATATATGTGCACCTTAGAACAGGGGTGCGCAAACTTTTCTTGCTGTGCCCCCGGCCTGCTCTCCTCCGTTCTCGTGCCCCCTCCTTAACCTAGTTCGGCGTCAAATGATGGTGCGGGGTCGTGTGACATCACGTCACGTGACCTGCGGCGTCATTTGACGTCACGTTCTCATGGCAACGCGGCATCAAATAACACTGGGGTCATGTGGAGTAACGTCACATGACCCCGCAACATCATTTGATGCTGCGTTGCCATGGGGACGCGTCCTGTGCCGGCTGAATCTCGGTAAGTAGAGGTTGCAGAGGCCTCGCGCGGTCCCCCGGCATTTAATTTAAATGCCTTGGGGATGAGCACAGGACCTCTGCAAGCGCCCGCACCCCACCAAAAAAAACTCGTGCCCCCCCCCCCCGTTTTCGCACCCCTGCCTTAGCACACACAAGTGTTTTTCTCATTTCAAAAGAAGTTTATCTGCAAATAAAAATATCACTTGTACATTCACACGTCTCAAACAGACCTGCAACCCTGCTATTCCCCATTATCTCCTAGCAAACAGTGTTTAACTGCAGTTAGAGATTCTGGGAAATAACATGCAAATGAGTACACAGTTTCACCTTTTGCTTCTTATCCATATTAACATGGACCCCTATAAGCATATGTCTGCCGCATTACACAGATTTTCAGCACAACCTGGGTTAAAGAAGTGCATAGCCAGTAAAACCTACTCACAGACAGCTATTTTGACCTTTTGGGTCTCATCAGTGTGAGGTAAAACAAGCATTTTCTGAGAAACAGCCCAGCACGGAAAAGACTGCAATCACAGGGGGCGAGTTGTTGCTTCACGCTGCAGTCTCGAATCTCCTACTTCTCGTCTAGGCCAGATGACGTCAGTGGAGAAAGTGTCGCTTGTGTTGCTTGGAAAGTCTAGCTGGCCGTGTGTCCTTCGGAATATTCTACAATGTCTAGGGAATTAACCTTACGCGTTTCGCTGAAACAGCTTCTTCATGGTTATATATTATTGTAAACAAAACTTTTTTTCCCCTACTTTAAAAACATTAAAGGGGGCTGCTAGGGGGGGTGGATACATAAAAAGGGAAGGTTGGGGGGGGGGGGGGGGGAGCAGCACAGTGGTGAAATAACATTTCTTGCCAAGATACTGTATGCTGAGATAAAACATTTTAGGGAAAATGTTGGGGTGGGTGGAAAGAAGGGAGAAGAGAAAAGGAAGGAATTAAACACTATGGAGTCCACAAATATACTGCTAACTGTTTTTAATCTGCCTCCCTGGACAACCATTGTCCTCGTTTTATGTTGGCTATTCTGGGTTAAGGGACCTGGAGGAGGGATGTGAGGGGAGAAAAAAAAAGAGGGATGAGGGATGGGGAAAATCAGAAAAAAAAGAGCGGGCATGTATACGTCTCCGGGGAGACTCTCCTGATGTTCACCTGCCCTTGGGGAAAAAATCTGGGGAGGGAGAGGAATAAAAGAAAAAAACAAGGGCAACTGTGTCTTTAGTGACACAGATATAGTTGGGGGGTAGTACCCAGGACTCCGAGAAACCATCTATCTAGGCTTCCACCCCGTGGCCTCTTCAGACTTTTGTGAAGATACCACTAATCTATGCTTCTACTAAAAACAAAAACTACATTAGTGAACCATAAGTAAACCAATATAAAATTGAACCTGAAAACATAATACAATAATTACTCCGACCTGAAGTATAAATCTGGAACTCAGCTTAGGGTTTGGTCCCAGCTTTGGGTAACTGTTTCGCAGGAGAGTTCGGGTGGGTGGATCTTCTCGTGGGAATCGTGGACCAACATGCTCTAGGTTCAGAGGGTTCTCGCTTCCTGGTGTAAGTCCGGAGAAAGGGGAGTTCAAGCCTAGATATTCGAGGAAGGCTTCACCATCGTCCAGGTTCCTGAGTGTCTGAGATCTCTCATTTTTAACTACTAAGAGTCCAAAGGGAAATGTCCACCTATACTTAATGTTGCAGTCTCTTAACTTCACCATTACCTCTCAGAGATCTCTTCTTTTGGCGAGTGTAGATGGCGCCAGGTCTGCGTAAACCTGTAGGGGTAAATTTTGAAACTTGAAATCTCATCACTGTGCTGAAAGCGTCCTTTGTTTTAAAGTATTGGAATCTCACCACCACATCCTTTGGTCTGTCTCCTGGTTAAGGTCTCGATCTTAGAGCTCTGTGGCATCCGTCCAGGGTAAGAGACTCCTTTGTAGATTCTGTAGATTCAATTGCTCATAAATCCCTCAATGTCCGTTACAGACTCCGGGATCCCCCGGATCCGAAGATTATTAAGGCGGTCTCTATTCTCCGCATCCTCCTGTCTATCTTTGATATCTAGGAGCTGGATATTCATTTCTTTGAGCTCAGCATCCATCAGAGATTGCTGGGTGATTGTAGCGTCAATCTTGGATTCCAACAAGCTGGTGCGTTCCCCTAGGGATGATATCTCCTCTTTAAAATCCTTCACTGCTGTTTGCATTAGAGATTCATTTTTATTAAAGATGAGTAAGTCATTCTTTGTGGAGAGATTTTCAATCTCCACCCCGGTTCCGAGTCTGGGTGTTCCACAAAAGGCACCACTTCCAACTCCGCTTGTTTCGCTTTTGGCTGACCATGGTTTTTAATGTATTCATGGAACTCACTCTGGTCCTTCTTTTTGATGATACTAACTTCTTTCGAAGACATGATAAATGAGGCATGCACAAGATGAGATTTATTTGTTAGGTACTTTGACATAGCCGAAGCGCTTTCATAGGCTTAGAATTAAGCCTGGGGTGTTATGTAACCTGGGTCTCTGGAGGCCACACTAGTCAGCTCAATAAGGGCTCATCTGGGCATGCCAATCTTTATGTAGAGGGGTACAAGTTCCTCCA
This sequence comes from Ascaphus truei, assembly GCA_036426205.1. Lineage (NCBI taxonomy): Eukaryota > Metazoa > Chordata > Amphibia > Anura > Ascaphidae > Ascaphus > Ascaphus truei. The sequence continues at coordinate 27,177,079 of CM071575.1, read as the reverse complement.
AGGGAGATTATAGTTTCGCAACTTGTGTGTTTGTTGGTTTGTCTAGCTGTTTCTTCCGCCCTCTTGATCTTATTCCCACTGAAACAGGGGAGGGTGGATGTTCCCTTGTGGGAGGTAGATATTGGGCTGTTGGTTTTACCCTGGGGTCTTTATTTAAAGATAAATGTGCGTGGGTGAGATGACTGTCTGGGTGATTCCCCTTGGGGTCAGAGGCAGGCACTTTTGTTCACTGCTATTTTTTAGAGGCCTTCAGATGCCATTTTGGGCCTGGGTGGTCCTTGTCCCTGTTTAGCAGGCTGCTGCTTGTTTACCCCAACAGGGGGTGGGGTGTGGGAGAGAATCTGCCAGGGGCCAGCCTTCCCTCCGAGGCTGCGGTCAGGTAATCAGCCGGGGGGAATGAGAGACAGTCTCTAGCTCTCCTGCGGTTATGGGATGCAAGGGTAAGATGGCCACCCCTCCAATCTTCTGTGGCTTCTAAGCTACTGCACTGGCCAGCAGCTGATCGCCGAGAGCCCTCTACAACGCCGGAGTGGGGATTGCAAATCGGCAGCCCCCCACCACTTTGCGACCTGTCTCCTGCCTCCGCTTCAGCTTCCTACCGCTCGCCGTCAGCCGTGGCTCTGGCTCTCAGCTCTCCGGCTCCTGCTTGCCCACCATGCTCACCTGTGAGGGCACCGGAGCCCATCCAAGCACAATCGCTGGTTTGGGGACTTTCGATCTCTGTGGGTTCATCCTGCTGGCTCCTTGTCAATAAGCGGATCTCGGATCAGCAGGGCTTTGTGTTTCCGGTGCCCATCTTAGGCATCCCATGAAGTGGCTGCCCAGATCTCTCCCTAATTCTCCCTGGCCGTGGCTCATCCACAGGGAGGTCCCAGGGTCTAGCAGCGGGACGTTTTCAGCTTACCTAGTTCAGTCCTCTGCAGTTGGAGCTTGTAGATAGCCTCTATTAGGCAAATGTGTGCCTAGATTAGTTTCTTTGCTGAGGAGCTGAGCCGACGCTCGGAGTCCTGGCCACGCCCCCAAACAAAACCCTTTTATTTTGTTTTTCCAAGGTAAAGTTCTATTTATCAACATATATCACAGTCATGTGATCTACAGGCGGTCCTCGCTTATCCGCCGGAATCCATCCCAATAACCGCCGTCGGATAACAGACCGCCAGATTGCGGGTCCATGTTAATCCGCGTCGGATAGGCGGTTCTGATGTTGGATAATGCATCCAGCGGATTGCATTATGTGGTGTCGTATAAGCCATTCGACAGAAAACAGATCGTCGGATACCGAGGACCACCTATATAGAGATGTAGCTAGGGTCATTTCTCCGGCTGGCACATTATGGTGGGATATATTGTAATTTTATGCATTATCACTGCCATCAAATCCTATGTAAACTCTGTAATAATGTGTGTGTGTATAGTCTGTGACATCATCACAAGAGTAAAAAAATTTAAATGGTAGTGTGTCGGACATATCACAAGAAGAAATTACTATCGTTAGACAAAGATATTACTCGACTGGATTTCAAGGGAAACTAAAAAACAAAGACAACGACCAAAAATAAGATGGGAGGATGAAATCAGAAAATGTGGTAGAGCAACATGGAGAAGAGAGGCTGCAACAGCAAAACCTGGAAGACCATTGAGGAAGCCTTAATCCAGCAGTGGATAGATGAGGGATGATAATGATGACAAACATATAGATACATAGATATATAGGGAGAGTCAATGGGAGGTGTTAAGAGTACATATATTATAAATGAATGTATTTTAAATTGACATTTCTGTGTGCATCATTTTTTCTCCCTTCTCTCTGCCAAGTCAGGGTGGCTAAAATAATTGTAATAATTTAAGTTATATTGCACCAACAGTGTACATAGCATTGTACATAATATTTTGCAGGCACAATATGTTCCAGCCTACAGAGAAAAGCTTTTGGTGCCTAGGGCACAGGGAAATGACACTGGGACACAAACTGGCTTCACCTACTTCAAAGGCAGTGACATTACCAGTGAGCTACTGTTTCCTGGAGAATGGAAGTTCCCCAGAGGGGCGTTGCTTCAGTGAAAACTGGAAAAATTGTAACTTGAAGAGACCAGGTTCAATTACAATGTTACTTTATTTCAACTACAACATGTCTAACATGGAGAACTCCTATGCGTTTCGTACCCTTGATTTGTCAAGCACTGTTTCCTGGAGCCTTACTGTAGCTGAAAGCAGAAAATGGTGCAGTGCGTCAAAGCAAACTTTTCTTATTAAATACCCTTTTGCAACCTCACTTTATTCTGCCCTAGTGCAGAGTGTACATCACTTTCAAATAGCATAATCTCGTCAGTGAATAATGTCTCATGTTACATTTGCTGTGGTTTAGCCCGTTGACCTTTACAATGTTCTTCTGGCCACTTCACTTTGTCCAAAATACAGAGCATGGATTTCAGGAAGCCACATGAGAGGTTAAATGGCTCGTTTTCTACCTTCGTGTGAAGGGATCATTTTTCACCTGCCAATAACCACTAGCTTGACATGCATCACTGTTGAAAGCTAAAAGGGTCTCCACTCTTACTAGCAACCACAAACATATCTCTCAGGTCTCATCTCCTGCTCATTGGGAGCTTGCCAACTTAATTTGCCAAACAACAAAATCACAGCTCCCTAACTAAATATGCTGTGAAGCTGGATCACTGTGCTGGAGAAGATTCTAGTCCCATTTATTTGAATAGAGCTGATCTCTTCTCCAGCTCTGAGAAGTAGCTTGGATAGGAACCTTAAGGGAGTATTACCACGTAGACCTCACACACCTGAAAGTGAATATACGGTACTGCAATGCAGTGCTGAATATATTAGTACACTACCAATTGGGTAGATCTATCATATTGAATCCCTCATTCAACATGTTGTGAAGCTGCTTCCCTGTGCCGGGGAAGAGATCAGTGTTACGGGAGACCAGGACTCTTTCACGGGATAAAGCACCAGATAGGACAAAGAGATCAAATAAATGGGTGTTTATTTCATCTGGAGCCAACAGATGCAGCACAAAATCACAGCAGAGCTTATACTCAAAAACTTCAGCACAATACAGAGGTAATCTCAATTGCTTAGGTGTCCGGTGCCACCGAAATGACTTTCCCGGAACAGCTTCCACTTCTGTAGTAAATCCAGAGTATCCAGGCAGTGCAGGATACAAGTTGGAGCAAGTCAAGTTCAAATCTCCCACTCAGCGTACCAGCAGCCTTGACTTCAGGTGTCTCTGGCACGGCCGCAGAGCCCACTGCTTAATCTATGTGCATGCCAGCTAGGCTTTCTACCCCTGTAAATAAACCCTGTGTAAAGGAGTACAGAGTTCCTGCCTTAATATGGGACCTAAGATTCTGTGACTTGATGCAGACATCACAATATATATACATATTTTTTTTCCATGGTAAATCTGCTGCGTTTTTTGCACTAGTTAGAAATGTTTTACCCCAGCTTTTCAGACCTTCATGAACAGACCCCTGTGTCTTAATTTCCCTTCCTTTATTTGCCGGTGAATGATGGCATACACCTCACCTGCTAATTGTATCAATATATAAAACTTGATAAGCAAGATGTTATTGGAATATCAGGAATAATTGTTTTCCCTTCCTCACTGCTTGCGTCTTCAAAAGTTAACTTGATTATTCTAAATACTCATAAGGAAGGATGTAATAAGCATCAAAGCCCATATTAAATAAATGGTGCTACGCCATGAGACAGATTCCAGCACCAGAAGACACCACCTAACCCTTTCACTTGAATGGGCTGTAAGATGTCTTCTGTTGTTGGAAGCTGGTAAATATGACCATTATTAACAGGATGTAAAACAACCATTTATGTAGCATTTTTTGATTAAAGAAAATGTTTAGAGCAGGGTTCTCAGCTTGTTTTGAGCACGGGCACCCCTGAAGGATTTTTAAAAACTTTGATCCCCCTTGCTGTTTAGACCTTACTCATCCCCTCCTCGCTTACACTCAACACACACACCATTCTTTTCACATGCACACACTCAACCACCCAGTGTCGAATTTAAAAGAAGCCACCTTTAGGAATTTACCTGGTGCTGCCCTCATCCTCCATTGTCGCGCCTTCCCATTGCCATGGCAATACAACACCATGTGCCACCCCAAAATGTTGCTGCCTAAGGCCCGGGCCTAATGGGAAATCCACCTGTGACTGTGCTCGTCTCAAATGAGGAGGACCCGCAGGGCTGAGGTAGGGATGTAAATAAACTGGCCAGAGCCCTGGGACAGAGTCCTGTAAGAGTATTCGTAGTCGGTATGGAAGGAGGGGTCAGGGCAGGCGGCAGTGGTGCAAAGTCCAGGCAACAGGCAAAGGGTCAGGGCAGACAGAAGGTAGCGAGGTCGGGGTCACGGTCTGGGCTCAGCAACAAGGAATCCAAACATGTAACGGAAAGGGCGACAGCAAAGACCGACAGGAGATGCAGAAACACAGAACTTTGCTCGGCAACTCCCACCAGGAAGTGCAGCCTTATATAGCAGGCTGCCAGTAACCAAAATGGCCAAATTGAGTAGAAAGGGCAGGCAGCCTGGAAAACACGAACTGGCAGCAAAACCCGTCACGGATCGAGCAGAATCCTTACACCACCACTGCACCCACGCTCTTCTTACAAACTCCACATTCATCTCTGTCTCCAGGCTTACGAAACCTACCGGAAAAGGTACCAGCTGAGCAGCTAGCTGCGTTTTTCTCCCTTGGGGTCGAGGTACCCTTGATGGAGGATCACGGCACATAAGGCTTTCACGACACCCCCATTGAGAAACACTGCTTTAGAGAGTCTTCAGCAGAAGGGCTCAAGTCCAGGCCTCAAACCCCCCACAGCAGATCAGCTGATCTGGCTGCCATAGGGTTAAAGAGGCTTGTCAAAATACAATTTTAAAAATCATGAACGTCAGTCTGAAAGTGTGTGACGGATCTTAAAATGCCAAGGACATACACCAGCTTTAATTAATACAGTATAAATTAGATGCATAGCTGTGAAGCTCAAAAGTTAGGGCGGAGAGGTATGCAAGGTTTATGACTTTTAAATCCCTGCTTCTTGCTGCATTCTGCACTCAGGGAGCATTATACTTTTCAGCACTAAGAAATTATTTGTTCAAGCAGGTTCCAATGCATTAAATGATGGTTATACTGTGCAAGGGAGGAATTACTCTACCAGCCATTCAGTGTTAGAGGGCCTTGCAGTGTACCATGCAGATAATGATGTCTTGTTACAGATAACCTGGCCTGGCTTACAAGCTCTGACTACCTCCAAAACTACTAATAGTTTTTCTTATGGTGAAATTCATTATTTTGTCTATTTCTCCTCATCCATTCATCATTCAGCGTTTAAACACATAGAGCTGGAGTCACCAAACTCTGTAAAACCTGAGTTAATATCAGGTAATAATTTTCCGGGTACGATATTTTTTTTACGTGACGCGATGCGAGAATGACCAGTAATAATGCAGTTATTTTCACATGGCGATCGCATTACTACTATGTATACCATAGTGTTCTGTAATGTCTATGATTACGGAACCCTATGGTAGACGTTACATTAACCCTTTTGATGCCTGTTGCTACCAAGGTATACCACAGGCATCAAAGAAGTTAATACACAAATAAACTTAACTACCTACCCCTCTTGGCTACCTTAGTGGCTAGTAAATCTCTAAGGCAGACAACGGGTTAACTGCTTATCACCCCCCCGCCCCCACGGGACAAGCCAAATTCCCAAAGGCAACTACCCCCATCACCCATCCCCCTACCCCTCTCAAAAATCCTAGGTGTTAACCCGTTGTTTGCCTTAGCGGTCAGAAAAATCTGAATCTGACAAGAAACATGCGCACGTTTGCCACTTCAGTCCCTTGCTATAAAGATGCCACCCGCTGGGTCAGGCTTCTCCAAGTCCGGAGAGGCAAATGGCAGCCCGGACGACTGCCATTCATCCCAGGACGTGGTTACTTGATCCCTTTCCTGCTACCCAAATGGTCATCGCACCCCTGGCATCCTCTGGTGGCTTTCATCTCAGATGTTCAGCAGACTCACTAGCACCAACTTGGGAGCCCTGTAGGCCTGTCGGAACATTGGTTTTGAAAGTTCCAGCTCATTTACCATGCACAACATATTAAACAAACTGTTAATAAAATATACTTTTGTAGCCCATGCCCCCCCCCAGACACAGATCGTGCCTCTAAGGTGTATTGAGGGCTGGCTACATGTGTATGGTGGTGCATACCTGCTTGGAACAGGAGGGCCTGAGTCTCCTGCGTTGGTGTGGGGGATAACAGGGCCAGGCTTCTGGGGTATATGCCTCCATTCTTTAGTGGTGGTGGTGCAGCGCCTCCAGTCTCTGGCAAAACCTAGGGGATAGGTTGGAATCTTCCCAGAAAAAGCCCTGGTCCCAGGGCGAGAGATTCCAATCTCACACACACACAGTCTCTTTATAAAAGCAGCAATGGTCTTTATTGTACTCACAGCAGATCAGTAGCAGCACACAGTAGCAGCAGCACACAGCAACACTTTAGACACAGTGTACAGGCTTTTCCTCCTTCTCCTTTCCCTCCAGAAATGCACCCGCAGGATGGGCTGTCTGGGGCTCTTTGCTCCGTGCCTCCACCCCCAGCCAGGGCGCTCAGGGTGGGGCTAGCTCTTCCCTCACCCCCTAAGCAGGGTGAAGGGCACTGGTCCACCTATTGCTACTAGGCCCTACTCTACAGGAACCTAGCTAACTTACTGCTCTGACTGTCCAGTCAGGCACTCCAACACTAACTACCTGCACACAGACAGGAACTGCAACTAAGTTTATTCAGCCCCACCCCTCATGATGTCAGCAGGGCCTCCCCTGTGTCTATGCCTTCCCACACAGAGTCAGGTGCCTACCTCTACCAATTACGGCAGGGCTTGAAGCAGGGAAAACCCATGATAACTACTGGCGGCCTGCTATTAGCAGGACTTACACCAGTAGAAGAAAGATATATAGCCCCCATTACTTACCGGGGCTACACTTTATATATCCTAAGTCTCTGGGTATGGGGGATAGAATAGAAAGCTACACTTTATTTTCTACTAGCCTTTATTCCCCACACACTATCTCAGAGACTTGGACTGGACTCTAAGAGTCGCCTAACAACCTTATAATTATGGTTGGAGTGCCCACGAACACCAATAAAGGTTCAGGGCTACCTGGGCACTAACTGGGTATCCCCCTTAACCTAGGGACCCCTCATAGTTACAGGGACACTTTACATCCCTTTGCCCATTTACCTTTCTGGGCTGTGCTGAAGCAGGGAACCCTAGCGGTGAGTCGCGCAAGTGTTTTCCATGGGAGATATTGCCGGGACAATGTGCCTACATGTATCCGAGAACCAAGCATGATTCTCGGGTACATTTTTAGGGGAACCGACAACTCCAGACCCCAACTACTTAGGCACAATCTGACACAAATTTATCCGCAAAACCCCCCTTGAAACTCAAACCCTAGTAATCCCTGCTTGCTGGCATCCCTGGAAAGGCAAAAACACATACATTCTTTATTACCGCAAAGTACAGGTTATGCAGTTACATTCACTGGGCTCAGGAGCTGACAGTCTTGAACCCAAATATTCGGATCAGAGGTAACCAAAACCAAAAATGAAGCCTGGTTACCCCCTCACCATCACACAAGGGGGGTAGTTAAGTGTAGATTAATATTAATCCTTTTATAGCCCATAGAAATCAGCTAGTCATGGAAGCCCATGTTTCTAATGGACCAATCAGGAGATGAGAGCTTGCCTGCATTGATCAATCATTGCTGGGGGCGGGCTTAGAGAGTTAAAGGGCTTGTGGAGAGATATACAAATGGGCCAATGCGAGCAGCGCCTACCAGAGGGACTCAGCAAAGGCTTCCCCCGGCCGTCCAGATATCTCCTGCTATGCTGGCATCGCTCTGGCTGGGATGGCTACCATTTGCTCCGCTTTTTGGGTGGATGACCCCCGGCCCGATTTCCGCCCTTAGACACTATCTCTTTGTGGTCTGCCCTCTCCTCAATCCCAGTCCCAGCAGCAGCTATTTTCTATGGACATGCGGGCTGCAGAAAGAGTTTCTCAGTTCTACATGTCCAGAGACCTTGGCTATGCTTTATTTGGGCACCAACACACATTTTTACACTTTATTACATGTTCACAACAGTTATAAAAGAATCAAAGTTACAGGTTATGAAAGGGGCTACTCAGTACATTAAAACCAGGTAGCTCGGAGGTCTGGGAGCCAGATGAGCCCCAGGGAAGGATGGCAAAGGGCAGGGACCTTTATTGTACTGATCACTGGGCCCCTTTCCAACACAAATACAATGTAAATTAAAAGAGAATTATGTGTATTTTGTATTTATAAATAGTATTAGTAAATATACATTTTTACTGTAATATTTTTTATAATAACCATACTGTGAAAAAAAAAATACATGTTGTTAACCTGTATAATTAAACATCGGTGCTGCTTCAAATACATTTTTGGGGTTGATAAATAGCAGCTTAGTTCTGCGCTTTAACACACCTTTTTAAGGCAACGCCAAGCTGAACTTGATTTTGATGCACTTTCTTCTTTGTTTTGTGTGCACTCAAACATTCTGTTTTAGTACATATCATTTACATCTGTACACCTAGCACAGTCCATGTCAGTGGCCCCAGAAAATATTTTTGATGCACATGAGCAATTTCGAGAGTTCCATTATGAACCAGAAATGTTTGCAACGCTTACATCTATTACAATCTGCGTGTCATGTAACTCTTCCCTAGTCACCAACTCCTCCGACGAAAAAGGCAATGACATGCAAAACCTGGACAAAGGAATTTCATACATTTATGCAGAGGCTAGGGAAAAAATGATACAATTTACATCAATTGTGACCCAAATTTACATTGATACCTCCCCCAATTTGACACATAGTCACCAAGAGGGTAAATCCATGGCTTCAAAACTGGAGCACAACCAGTGCAACCCCCCCCCCCCTCCAGTGCATTTAGCAAAGCTAAAATTCCTATTGCTTTCAATGCGAATATTTTCGGTTGATAAATCTGATGCAGTTTTTTGCTCTTTATATGACCTAGTTTTGCAGCCTTTGTAGAAGAAAACGTGGAAAGAATATGGCTCAAGAAATGTGTGTAAAAGAGTCCAAGCTGAAAAATGGGAGCAAAATGTGTTTATTTTTTTATTAAAAGGTTCCATCGAGTACAATAGTATTTTTTGCTTTGATGAATATGTGCTGCTCCGAGAATTTGATACATCACCATCTATGGGTCAGAACCACAGAGCTTTGTTAACTCAGGCCTCATTACGTCATGTTACCTAAAACAGGAACATATGTTATTTTCCCTGAGGTTAACGCACATCCACAAAGCTAATTCTATTAAAAAACAATGGCCGTTGTACATCTCTTTAGCATAGGCTCAACATCACTGAGCGTTGTGTGACAACACCGTCATGTTAAGTATGCCTTACGTATAGGTGGCATTACAGTGGCTTAACTTTACCTTTCACAAAAACGGCTCAGTGGAATGTTCGGATAACGGCTGCTGCATCTGTAGGGGGGGTGGAGAGCTCTACCCAGCTGCAGCCCAGCCTTTACCCCCAAAACACGCACCAGTTGACACCCGAAGACGGGCCCAACTGGAAGTCAGGCCCAACTTCCGCATCTGCCCGCGGGAGAGGCACAGCACCTGAAGCCTCCCCCCAAGGTTAAAATTGTGTGCGTGTCTGTGTCTGTCTGTGTCACTTGTGGGACATCCTTGCATTTCACTGATGCTACAGTACTTTTGCTCCAGAAGCCTCAATAACCAACTCATGTTTTACCATAGTGGCTATGTTAACTGAGACAGGGAAAAATCTGTTTATATTCTGAGGATTTCAACATTTTTAGGATTCCTATGCCAAAATAAAATATTGTCATGCAATATAGCAGATCTAACTACAATTAATTAAACTTATGTGACCTTCCTTCTTGCAAGAATTAAGATTTTTTTTTCCAATAGGAGAAACCTAAGCCGTTGTTCTGGGCATGTAACCAGCTTAACTTCCAACACTTAAATGAGATCTAATGCATTGGATCTGTCACCGCACTTAGTGACTATCTGCTGCCACCTGGAGCTTCTCTCTGAGTTGCAGCGGTAGCTGGGCTCCGCTCGGGATTCTGTCCCTAGTACCAGCAACACCATTGGGGGTTCCTGCCAGCTCCGTAGAACTGCTCTACACCTGTCTGACCTGCAGCTCCCAGACTGGCGCCAGGGAAAGGACCGTCCCACCTCCCAGCTAAAGCGCCCATTTATTTAGCGCTCCCTATAAAGTTTACAGACTTGCTTCTGGTATCTTGCAGTCATTGACACTTGAAAGTACCTGTACCCATCTGCACATGTATTTGTTCCTGATACTACCATGCAAACGCTTGCACGTCAGATGATTTAACAGAGCCACAGCCTACAGGTCTTTGACAAGTCTGCAGGAAGTCCTTTGATTTCCTATACCAACTCAAATGACATTTGTTGTTGAAGTGCACCCTTATGTAGGGAAGAAATGGCCAAGCAGTAGAAATAGTGTTTTTGAAGGGGGAGGACCCAGTTACAATCTTGATGTCGGATGCTTATTATCATTATCTCCCTGCTTCTTAGTTTACAAAAAATAAATAGACTGCATGCTCTTCAAGGATGGCATTGATTGTACTTGTAAATCAATGTACTACAGGCCCCTCTGGAAGCCAAGGGGTTTAGTTTTCTCTGGTTATTTGTGTCTGTGTGTCCATGTTTTTAGCATGGATGCTGCATTATGTGGCTGTCCTCCTGCTTTGCAGTGACAGTGGGAGTCATGATCATACCCTGAGGTAGTTCATTGCAAGCCTGTTAAGCTGCTCTCTCTCATTTGGCTCTGGGCACTAAGTTGTCAAACTGTCACAGCCGGGAGACTAAATCAACACAGATAGACAGCAGAAGATCCAAGCCATTCCCATCTGTCCTCTGTGTCAGCATACTCAGCAAAACAATGTCCACATAACTGGTAAATAATATAGACAACAGCATTAGCATATGCAATTTTCTCTAAGTCAATGCAACCTTATATCAACAGATACAAGTAAACATGTTGACTTAATAAAGCCATGCAATAAAGGCCGTACCCTATAAAACTCTCATGAGTACATCACCAGTACTGACATTAGGGAATTAATTGATGTGATCATTACACCGGACAGTCCTACCACACAAAACTTCATGTTTTATAACTCGACTAATCCTCATTATCGGGTCAACCATCAGGATCACTCTCATACCTCACACAAGCTTTAAATAGGATCAGTATCACACTTTTTAATACTGTACGTGTGTTGCTCAACAGAGTTCAGTGAGGTACTGTATTGTCTTTAAAATGAGGATCAATCTCTTACACACAACAGTGGTTTCCACAAATTTCAGTGGGATGTCCAACTTAAAAGTGTGGACATGCCATATAAACATCAGTTGTTTCCATATACATCAATTGTCAGGATCATCCCAAATATACACATCAGTGGACCCTATAGTGGAATCACCCTCTTAAAACTCGGCATCATCATCTTATTAGAAATCTGTTAACTATAAACATGTGCGACTGTTACATACCATCACTGCAGTGCACTAGTAAATGGGTGTAAGATTCCATATTGTCTTAAAACTTGCTCTATACATGCCAGTGGCCCTTGCAGGTATAACTGGGAACATCCTGCAATTGTAATAGCCTCTTACAGCTATAATTTGTCCTGACTCTTAAATCTGATGATAACACTTCATCTAAAAAAAAAGTAATTGCATTGAACGGAAGGGGGTTGTTTGCTTTGATAAATGTACTGCATGTTTTTTGCTGCAATGGTTTTGCTCCAGTTTTGCAGTCATGGAAACTTTTATAAATATAACACTTTGGGCGTTACGTGCCAAAGGTGGTGATGTAACAAGGCACATTTGGAGACATATGTACACAAATAGCGTGATTGTCATGTTACGTCTCTTTGTGCCAACATTTCATTGTCTTTCCTCCAAGATTTTCATCATGTGCGACAACTTGCGATTTGGGGAGTGCCAGTATGAGGAGTTACAGGACACACGGATTATAATGGGATGGTTTAAATTCTGCATTGCCATGAATCCCTTTCTTATCTTGTATTTCCATCAAAAGATCCGGCGGGTATGAGGAGCCATAACCCAGCGGTGCGCAAACTGGGGGGCGCAAGATTATGTAGGGGGGGGCGCGGGCTGCTTGCAGGGAAACCTGGGGGCGGGCAGAGCTGTGCAGGGGCGGCCAGAAGCTCCGTGCTGCTGCTTCTATGTGTCTGTCTTGCAGAGAGGGCGGGGCTTCTCTCTGCACACAGACAGACCCTCCTTCTCTTCCTGTCCGCTTCCCGCACCAGTTTTCAGCAGCATGGGGGGGTTAGGGGATCGGAGCATGTCGCCCCCCCAGGTGAAAGTGTGTGTGTGTGTGGGGGGGGATTGAGTGTGTGTGGGGGGGGATTGAGTGTGTGTGGGGGGGGGGGGGCGCAGGCGGCGTGCAGCGAAAACTGGGTGCGCGAGCCGGCAGACGCTGTGTGCGGGAGGGCGAAAAAGCTGTGCGCAAGGGGCGGCCAAGAAGATGTGCACGGGCGGGCAGCCGAAGATGTGTGCGGGTGGCTGAACAGGATAGTGCAGGTGGCGGCCTCGTGATGGTGTGTGTGTGCGCATGCGCAGGGGCTTCGGAGGTACGGGGAGGAGCACAGCACGCCCGAGCACGGTGAAGTCAAACGCCCCTCCCGGTGCCTGCCCTGCAATAGCACGGTGGTCCTGCTCTCCTCCGCTGGCAACCTGCTTCGCTGCAATCCTCTGCAAGTGAAAGGGTAGGCTGCACCTATATCAATCACACTATGAATGTACAGAAATAATACAAAAAAAGTGAAAACACAACATTGAAAACGGAAAAAATAAATAATAATGTAGGTAGGAGTGTGGATGACAATGGGGATAGCAAGCCAAAGAGCAGGGAGGGGAAGGTAGAGACAAAAAGGCAGGGGGGAGAGGGAAGGGAGGTAGCAAAGAGGTGGATGAACGCCTCCCAAAAGTATTGCCTTTGTGCACGTACGCTCTCCCAAGCTTGGCGCTTGGGGAGACAAACAAAATTGACTTTGAAGTGCGCTCAGCAGCAGTCAATACACACACACACAGAACACACAAACACACACAAATAGCCCCGATCCACGCTAGCAAAATTATGCAGGACACCCTGCGCTCATGCTTGGAGAGTTGGTGATGTCACCGCTCTCAGCGGCAGCGTGGACGCAGCCTAATTTTGCAAGCGCGAGCTGTTGAAATATGTAAGTATTTCGACATATTTGGATTTATATTGTATACTGTTTAATAAAAGGGTAAAAGGGTGGTTTTTTTTTTTTTTTTTTTCATGTGATTTTGATTACATCAGGCAGGGGGAGCCCGAGAAATTTTATGGATGAAAAGGGGGGCTCGGCATAAAAAGTTTGCTCACCCCTGCCATAACCTATTCTGGCTAACAATTTACGTCAAATGTACTGCAGTAAACACTTTCTTATTTTGGATACAAAGACAGATAGAAAACTGAGCAATGTCTCGCAACAAATTTCCATGCGCGCTCTTAACGTTGATACATTCCCATAAATTAAAAAAAAAAAAAAGCACAGAGGTTGCAGAAATATATATTAAAAGTGAATACAAATAACAAGTATCAACTTACATATAGTAAATCTGTTATCCAGTGCGATCCTTAAGTGGTACAGTCCATGCTGCCCTGTCCGTGAGTAGAAGGGAGGCAGCGCCAAGCTCGAGACAGTCTATCCCGCACACTGGGATCGAGTGGTGTCTCCTAACAAATGGGCCATGCGTTTCCTTTGTGTGGCTTGGTCCCTTTTGGTTTTCTATGACTGACATACCTGTGGAGTCATCCTCGGTGGATCTTCAGTGGAGAAGGGGAATATCTCCACGCACCGAAGCAGCAAAAGGAAGGAGTTAATTTTTATCTGAGACTGTAGGAAGCATGAACGCGGATCAATAACCCCTTTTTGCTGGTAACATTCCCATCTAAGACTGCACCAAAAGTGTAGCAAAAAATAGCACCAGATGTATACAAAACAAAACAATCTCCATTGCTTATAATGAGAATGCTTTCCACTCTTTACTTCCCTTCACTTGTAATCCTGTCATGCTCTCTGCTTTTCCAACAGGCTAAATGGTCAACAATATTTTTCTATGACATAAGAAAATGAAATAGGTTTCCTAATCGGACGCCTGAAAGGGTTCCCCAAGAGCTGCTCCTCTTTGCACGGAACCAGCGTGCTAGGGGTTAACATCTGGGTTTGCTTACTGCTATGTGTTTCTTCAACCCAACCCACTGGAATGTTGATGACCCAGGAGGACAAAGGACTCTGAAACCACAGCTGCATTCATTTTAAACCCCTTCAGTCTACGTGTGCAACACTTCAAAGTCAGACAGCCTTTTGCGCAGCTAAAGGGCAGCCAAAGAGTGTCGTCATTTGCTGCCATTCGCTGATGCTTGGTAATGTTAAAGCTACTCGATTACAATCGCAAACTCATCAAACCTCTCATCTCCTCTACCCAATGATTCAATTTACCAAGACTTATAGATTGTAAGCTCCTTGTACAGTAAGTGCCTCTTCTAGCAACACATTACCGGCATATCCTACATCTCCTAACAATCTTAACCTTGTATATAAATGTTACATATGCCCATAATTATATCTAACTGTCCATGAAATGTCTGGGAATTGAATGCATAACCTCTGTTCATTTAATATAACCATGTATTATTTGTCTTAACTCTATGCCCAGGACATACTTGAAAACGAGAGGCAATTACTTAGTGGTATTTTTTTTTATAAATAATTCAGGGCTGGTGCAAGGGTATTAGGCGTCCTATGTGAACCTGCAGCCTTGCCTCCTTTTCCCCCTCCCCTCGCTTAGTTTTAGAAAATAAAATGTTCCATTTATAATTACAGATTTATATTACATTAAAAAGGATAATATGGTACTGAATGCACATTCTCTCCAATGGTGGGGAGGGATATAGTTATATGCCTGTGGGGGACATAGTTATTTGCGTGGGAGGTATAGTTGTGGGCCTGGTGGGAGGTTTAGATATGTGCATGGTGGGGCGTAGTTATGTGCTTTGGGAGGTTCTGGGGTAGTTATGTGGCTGGGAGGGGGAGGGAGGAGAAAGAGGTATAGTATGGACCTGGGGGTAAACATATGGGCTTGTGGGGCAGGGAGGGTCACAACAAAAGGTGGGTTGAGGGAGCAGAGCGTGCTTACCTGCAGCTTTGGAGGATGGGGAAGCAGAGTGTGCTTACCTGCAGCATTGGAGGATGAAGGGGGCCAGCTGGAGGCCTGCTGGAAGGGGATCACACCACAATGGGCCTGTCAATTGGCCTTACAGAGGAGCCCAACAGAAGTGCCCATCAGAGAGTAACCCCAGAGGTACCTGTCAGTACTACCGGCTCCAGCAGGCCCCCTCTGGGAGACACTTCTGCGGATCTGGCACATGTGAGGGTGCAAGGAGGGTTCCTGGGCCTCCTGACTCACTGGGCCTGAAACAGTTATTCCCAGTTGTCCACCCCTGTCAGTGGCCCTGCTACTACATGGAATCATACAGCACAGGTAATGGGAGCAAAACCCCCAGTGATGCTGCTAAGATGATAGTCTATACAATACAAAAAATGAAAGTTCATCTCTGATTGTAAAGAAAAATATACATGATGTCCCAGACAGTGTCTGTAAACCCAAATAAATTGTCCCACAGAGTCATCATCCCTGATACCATGAAGCCATTATGTATCCTGATGGGTGTATTGGAAACCACACTGGAAGCAGGCTCACAAGCCTGAACGTTTAGGAGCATATTGTGTGAGTCTGCAGTTGTATAAAGAAAAGAAGCCCAATGTAATAAAAGTCCGTGGTGGAGTGAGTTTATAATGCTGAATAAATTACTCATTCCGTTCCGTGGGTTATCAGGGGCTGTCGGCGTGCTCCTGCCGGGGAGAAATCGGTAGAGAGGCTTGTTGTCAGGTGGTGCAGCTGCCATAGGGAAAAAATGTTAAACCGGACTGCCATCAAATGAAATACAACAAAAGATTTATTGGCACGTAAATACAGCGAGGGATGATCCTCTTATGCATTTCACACAGATACCTGCGCTTCATCAAAGAGTCTTATCTTATCTTTGATAAAGTGTAGGTATCTGCATGAAATGCATAAGGGGATCATCCCTCACTGTATTTATGTGCTAATAAATCTTTTGTTGTACGTCATCCGACGGCAGTCCAGTTTTACCTTTTTTCTCTATGGCCGCTGCACCACCTCACAACCAAGCCTCTCTACTACATGGGATCCCCAGTTTTTGCTGCTCTAGACGACTGCCTAGTTTGCCAAGTGGCTAAATGGGCCTTGGTTTTTATCCCATTTTGAGGCATGTATTGGACCCTTCTCCCAAGACATCCCAGTGCCCAAAGTGCACACAATATAGTTCCTGCAGTATTGGTACATTAGCATTTTAAGCATATGTGCAGTTTAAAAGATGTATGTCTGCAATGCTTTTAGCATTAACTAACTAGATGGACTATAAATATGATTGTTTACATTGTGTATGATAATGTTATGCAATAAATCAGCTGAGAAATGCACTGCTATATTTTCATGAAAATTTACCTTGTGTTGCGTTAACAGCAGTGCTGAATAACAGCCCCTTTTCTAGAGAAATATTTCAAGAAGAACTGACATGTGATTAGCTGGGCATGAAATACTTTCCCGAGCTTCCATGATGATAATTGGAAATATACAGCATTAGAATGTGCAATGATATATTCTCACAATAAAAACCTATCGTGTAAATGACCGTGGAGGCACCATTGTTTTTCGGCAGAAATATTTCCGAGAGTATTACTTGCAGTTTGTCCTATAAGGATCTGATAATGAGTCCGACCGTAAGGATGACATTTCCTAATGGAGCAGAGCTGCATTTCGAAAACAAATTTCAGGCACATCGCTCCAATGTTGTCAGTGGCACTGGACCATTGTGCTTCTACTTCACAGCAGGTACTTCTGAGTTCTGAGGTCATTAGTTCTATGTTGCTAGTTTTTTATTTTGTGCAGCATATGTCATATGAAGCTCGTCTGCAGTAGCTGTATCCAACCCAGGAAAACAAAAACTGGACTATTTTCAATATGTTACATTTTAACGGATATCCGGCAAATAAGAAAACTTCCAAGTTAACAAAGATTTGAAACAAAGGTTTTATACTCTCCATCCATTTGATAATTAAATATTGAATAATTGACATAAGCTTAAAAAAATCTGAAACTTTTTATTCAGTTTGACATATTTGCATGGTTTTGATAGTGTTTGATATAAAGATTAAATTAAGAATAAAACATGGAGTGCGTCAAAAAAAAGTCCCTTTTGTTTTTGCCAGCATGCAACCCTGAATCAGTGTCATATGCCCACAACGATAAATGATAATGTCCAATGAGTCCAAAATGAATGAAAGTCCAATCTGTCCAAATCATTGTAGAGACTCCATAGAATAGGTCCGTGACATGCGGATAAACACAAAAGAAAAGATCATAGTGCATACTGCATGGTAACACAAAACTACAAGAAAACAAAAAATACAGACAACATCAAACATGAAACACAGAAGCTGAAAATATTAACTAATTTATTATAAAACACAGAGGATCCTGTTGCAGCGGGTCATCAAGGAGTTAAAACCCCAAACCCTACTTACAACAGGACCGGATACAATCAGCGTTGAAAACCAAACAGTGGCAGATGCCGGGGTTCGGTACACATTTAGTAGTAGACATGGCACTAGCCAATTAACATGGAGAGCACCATACATCAATAATGTTCCCCTATTCCAATAATACTGCTATCAATATTCATTATTTCTCCTACTGCTAGGACAGATAAAGGATAAAGTTGATTGGAAATGCGTCGCTGACCTCTCTGGCAGTGTCTTAGCACTCCAGTGCCAATTAAAACACACATTATATATATATATATATATATTTATATATATCTAAAAAGCTGATAAGGGAGGTGGGGTGGTGGTCATGGACCGTTCCTGGTATCTGGCAGAAGCCAATAGAATATTAAACGATGATAAGACATATCAGATCCTTGACCACAACCCCACGAATCCCTTCTTTAAACAGCTACAAGAACTTCTTTTAAAAGGGAAAATTTTAGGTATTTTAAATGATAATGAATTCAAATTTTTATGTAAAGAAAATTCTAAATTACCATTGTTTTATTTTTTACCAAAGATCCATAAAGACATTTTAAACCCCCCAGGCAGACCCATCATATCGGGCATAGACTCGCTGACCAATAATCTTTCCCAATATATAGACTGTTTTTTATCTAAATATGTGCCATCTTTTAAGAGCTATATTAAAGATACAACTGATATTTTAAAAATTTTAAATGATATTATATGGGAAGAACATTATATTCTGGTCACAGCTGATGTCTCTGCATTATATACTTCGATAAATCATCAGGATGGTATAGAATCGGTACGAAAAGTCCTGGACAGGGATACAGATATAGAGAAAGAACAGACAGATTTTATATTAGAAGCTATAAGATTTATTTTAGAGAAAAATTATTTTTGGTTCAATGACAAATTTTATCTACAGAAGTGTGGTACTGCCATGGGGACGAGATTTGCACCCAGTTATGCAAACATCTTCATGGGGATTTGGGAGGAGGAGTTCATAGAACCCCCCCATGGACTGGGTGCAAATCTTGTCTCATGGCATAGATTCATCGATGATGTGCTGTTTATTTGGAAGGGGAATGAAGAACAACTAACACAATTTTTAAATGCCTTGGAGGATAATAATCGTAACATAAAATTTACTCATAAATGGAGTAGGCATGAAATTGAATTTTTAGATTTAGTTATTTTTATTGAGGATATGGTTTTAAAAACAAAAACCTTTTTTAAAAAAGTGGACAGCAATAATTTTATACTACAAGAGAGCTGCCACCATCCTCAGTGGATAAAAAATATCCCCTATGGACAACTAAGAAGGATAAAACGTAATTGTAGCGACGACACAATGTTCCAAGAACAGTCTGAAATTTTAATTAATAGATTTAAAGATAGAAACTATAATGAAAACACACTTCAAAGAGCCATTGAAAAAACACATTCTGTTCCGAGAAAAGATCTATTGGTAAATAAAAATAAAAATTCAAATAATAATACTAAATTCAATATGTCGTTTCTTACTCCGTATAATAAAGATGCCAATGAAATTAGAAATGTTATATGTAAACATTGGCACATCCTAAAGAACGACCCCATTTTAAAAGATCACATCCCTGACACCCCTAATGTTTTATTTAAAAAAGCACCCAATCTTAGAAGTAAACTGGCACCAACGACATTTAAGGTTAGTCCCAAAGATAAACCCACCACATGGCTGGAAAAACCTGTAGGGTTCTATGGGTGCTACTCATGTACTGCTTGTAAATATAAAATGACTGAAAAACTGAATTTTAAAAGCAAAACAACAGGCGAGACTTTTAAGATAGAACATTTTATTAATTGTAAATCAGATTTTATTATTTATCTATTACAATGCTCGTGTGGATTGCAGTACATAGGACGCACCTCTAGACCATTGAACATTAGAATTTTAGAACATATCCGAAATATAAAAAAGGGGCTTTTAACACACAATTTATCGAAGCATTTTTTACATTTTCATAATTCAGATCCTAAATCATTAAGGTATATGGCTATAGAACAGGTAGCCAGACATTGGAGGGGGGGCAATAGAATAAATAGTTTAGCCAAAAGAGAGACCTATTGGATTCACAAAATGCAAACACTCGCCCCCCTAGGACTTAATATAGATATTGATATTGGTGCTTTTTTATCTTAATATTGTTTACTTTTCTACCTTTTTGCTTTTTAATTTTATATTATACATCTGCTTTTTATTGTACTGTAATTTCTTATGTTGGTTCTTATACCATCAAATTATAATATTGCTATCTATTCTAATTTTTTAGCTAACCATGATCCTGTATTTTACTAGCAATTAACATCTCTTATCTCCTCTCTTCCTCCAGCCCACAACCTCCTCTCCTTCTAATTAATTATTTATTTATAATTATTTATATGCTGAGGCAATATTGTATTACATTATATTATAGATATGTACCAATTTTAACTAAACAATTATGTGTAATAAAGTTGAATGTTTTGTATATGTCTGTCTGTATATAGCACTGGGTTTTTGCACCTCGCGCTATGTGTGAGCGCTGAGGGGGTTAAAAATGTGATTTTTTGTAATTGATGGCCCTATAAATACCCTAGAGACATCCCCTATCTCATTAAAACTCCTGACGAAGCATCTGGCGAAACGCGTAGAGTTTGAAGAGAGAGAACAAGCTCTGAAGGACTGGCAGAACTCGGTCTTAGATCTCTTCCATTGGGAACTTCCGCCCTCAGCCGTGACGCGATAGCGGAAGTGACGCGACGGCTGTGACACACGCGGAAGAGAATCCTGAATGCTGTGAAGCTGCCTACACCTACACCAATATACAACGAGCTGCGGTTCTCTCCCCCACCCGATTTATACATGGCGAATGTGAGTGTGATATACTCGTGTTATTTGTATGCATAATACATTATTGGAATAGTATGCACTATTGTGGCTTTTCTTCTTATCCATACATATCCGTGCCTTGAGGGATTTCCCTGCTACCATTTAAAGGGCTCCAGTCAGAGAGAGAAGGATCTCTGACACGTGATATTTTCTGCGATCTATCTACACCTACCTGCGCTCCTCCTCATCTCCAAGAAACATAGAAAGGGTTGAAGCTGAATGTGCAGTTAGTCTCCTAAGAGGAGTTGGCGTTTGTTTTATGATTTTGTTTTGACTTAAAGGGACGGTGGGCCTATTAGTGTATCATTTATTCTTGTAAATAAACCCCATATAGAGAAATACTACGTTTCGTGCCTTAATTTGGGACATAAAATCCTACGCTGTGACGGAGATATCACAATTTATATACATACTGCATTTGATTAGCTTTATTGAAAATGAATTACCTAAACTGCCGATTGATTCATTCTCATGTAATCAGCAAAATCCTGTATCCCAGTGTCCACTAAATGACTTTCTTAGAGTTTCAAAACAATCCTTGTATTCATGTTACTAAGCTAACATTATCTATTGTTACAGTTTACAGCTCAAACTGCTGGGAATATTGGCAACACATTATCACAAACAGGAAAGTGTTACAAATATCTTGCACTTCTGGGGAGATGTGTTAAAACCTGATGAAATGTCCACATGGGACCTGAAACTTTGTTTTTCCACTGGCTGTTACATTAAATGGAGAATTGCATTATGAACTTGTGAGTATAGCTCTACTTTATATCTCTGTATTAGAGGAGACCTGTACTTTGAAGAAATTGTTTGAGGTGTGTTAAAACCTGCTATAGAAATCAAAAGATGCTCAGTATATTAAAATTCATAAAAAAATGGCATTTTATGGCTGAGCATGTGCATTTTAAGTGAAACTTCTTTGTCTTTGGTCACTGTTTTGTCACAGATACTATAGTTCTAATGGTAATATTTTTATCTAATACTATATAACTAATTAAAAAAAAAACACGTAGGATATTGCTTGGACTACTCCTTTAAGAAACAAAAAGTAGTTGTACTGGCTACAGTGACATCATTTTTAGGGATCACAGTTGGCTAGCAGCATGTCAGAACAGACCATATACTGCACCATGAACGACAGCAGGCAAAATAAGAGATCTTGAAACCTTCCACTTATTTCCCTTTGACTCCATTTGAAATCACTTTAAAATCCTAACTACATTGGGGACTGGTGTTATTGGCTCTGATAACATGATAGATCAGCCAACTTTGGCTCTTGGAAATCTGGACGTGTGCAACTGCAAGTTAGTGAGATATTACCAGCAGCTGCCCGACACACAGATTGAAACCTACACTCGTTCCAATAACACAGCAGAAAATACATGTCCAAGATATAAGCTGATAAAAGTGCATTCAGTCAGGAAAAAACAATGTTTAACCCATTGGTTGACAGGGGGCCAGCAAATCCCTCTGCAGCCTAAACATGTTAAATACACGTCTTATTTTTTTTCTATTTGTTTTTAAACACAATAATTACTATATTTTATTATTATTGTCTTTTATTATTATTTTGAATATGTATTTTCTTTTTCTATTTTGGTTTTCTTTAAGCATTTCTGATGGCTATATGATTAAAAAATTGAGGGGAGGGAAATGGCATTTTTGTCATTTTGGTTGTCATCTATTTTTGACTTTTAATGTCATCTTAAGACACATGAAGTTACAAATATCATACTGTACACATCAATGTCATTTAACATAAGTACACCATCAAACTATATATATGTAGTGAGCAGGGGAGTCAGACGTTAAATATTTTATAAGCAAACTGCCATTTATAGCTGCTGACCCTGCTAATGCCAACATCTAATGCTCTGTCACGCTACTGCACAAATTCGCCATCACACAGTGGTACATATACACACACATGCATCTGAACACATTGTAGCACTGATGTGCTGAGATTGTAAGCCTTTTTATGAGTTGTTTATATGGGTGCTGGGTCCATGGGAAGTTTGTATTTCATTATCCACTTATCTGCTGTGGCTAAGTGAAGGTTCAACCAATGGGTTCTTGTATGTGCTCTTACAAACGTTCCATGGACCTAGCACCTATAAAAGCAACCCATAAAAACCTTCCAACCTTTACTCTCCTTACCTCCACAGATAACCTAGCAGATATTGTTGAAGGGTCTTGATTATCTGTGGAGGGCCTGCGGTACCACCAGAGTGCCACACCCCCTCCGGCCGATTACCATCATGTGTCCGCTCCATGAAGTGATGATGTGATTGCGCCATTACGGATCAGTCTTCCTCTTCCATGCCTCCCGCTCCGATGCACAGGAACGCTGAACGGGATCTCGTCTAGAAACCGAGCTAAAAGCCCATCATGTGGCCACTACGACATGGGGCACATGGAGTGAACTGCTAACTACTTCATGGGGCACTCAAAAGGTTAAAGGTTCCACATAGTAAACATAGACCCCAACGCGTTTGAAAAAATACAAATGTAACATTTTAATTGGCTTCCTTAGATAGATATAACCCCACCTTTAAAGTCAAATTTCACTTATTTGCTTCTTGTGTAAAAATTAGTCCATTTGTACAGTACTATGGGGGCTATGCACTAAGCAGTGATAAATCGTTTTAAGAGCGTAAAGTGCTTTTAGAACATGAAGTTCCGCCGAGCGCTATGCACTAAGCCGCGCAAACAGGCACTTTGCGCTCTAAAACGGGCTTTTTCTTGGATTTTTTTCAAAGTCCAACTTTTCTCGTACGATCGGCTGTTTGCGCGGAATC
Organism: Ascaphus truei; assembly: GCA_036426205.1. Taxonomy (NCBI): domain Eukaryota; kingdom Metazoa; phylum Chordata; class Amphibia; order Anura; family Ascaphidae; genus Ascaphus; species Ascaphus truei. Next base: position 27,153,572 of record CM071575.1, on the reverse strand, counting down.
CTGCCCTTCTGCGGGATTCACTAAGCAACGCAAACTGATCGTACGTTAAAGTTGCGCTGAATAAAGCTCACCAGCTAAAGGCAGGTGATAAAAGAAGCTGGACTTAGAAAAAATTCTTTGTTTACCTTTTTGCAGGTGCAAAACCAATACAACAGGCCGGCGGGTGTCCCCAGCTGACCCCGCAGGGGTCCCAGAGGGAGGCCAAGGGAGGCCGGGGGTTGCGCAGGTGTCCCCGGCTGACCCCGTGGCCGTCCCGGGGTCCCCGTGGCCGTCCCGGGGTTCCCGCGGCCGTCCCGGGGTCCCCGCGGGCCTGCGGTACCAATATTGTGCCAACAAAAATACTAAACAATATTTCTAACTAAATACACCCCCCTAACACATACAGTACATTAATGTGCAAAATTACTATTATCCAAATATGGATAATAATGCTTTTGCCCATTAAATATACATTAATACAATAAATACATTAAATACATGTTGTACTCACCCTAGTCCGGCACCCACGATGAAGGCCAGCCGCATCTTCCTCCTCATCCATACACTGGGGTGCTGAAAATATACAAAATAAGAACAAGTGCCAAACTAATGTCCCCTAACCCCTTAATTACCTTAGCGGTTATTAACCGCTACAATCATTACGGGGTTAAGCCACCCTGACCAGATACCCACCCTTCACCCATTTATTTGTACAGTGGCTTCATCATGTGTGTATATATATATATATATATATATATATATATATATATATATTATAATATATGGACAATATATTCTAATATATATATTATAATATATATATATTTATATATATATTAGAATATATATATATATATATATATATACTGTATATGCATGCTTAACCAATATACAAATAAATACAGTACATAGCCAAATACAAATCTCTCCCAATATCAAACATCACCAAGCTCAATCAATATCTAATAAATCTAAATACAAACACTCAATTTGACAATGTGTACACGATACAAATAATCTTAGCATCATATATACTATGTCAAACAAGGCTCCAAATCAAAGATACTAATCCAAACAAGATACAAATACAATCATTAAAGAAAAACAAAGCATCAACACAATTAATTTACCATCAATTAATCCAATCACCAATCAATTACAATCCAATTCAATTACACACTTCAAGTCCTACAATCAAACCATTGTGTAAATGAATCTATGACAAAGTAACCATCAAACAACATCTATATGCCAAAAATAAGCCAATATAATAATCTATAGAAACCAGCTTTTAACTAAACATTTGCAAACATTAAATGTACATTAGCAACACATTTTTACACAAAGCAGCAAATTACCATTCAAAAAAACATCCAAACAAGGCAAGCCAACACGTTTTTATTATACCTGTATGCAGTGTTCGACAAACCTATACATTTGCTCGCCCCGGGCGAGTGGATTTAACCCCCGGGCGAGTAAATATTGGCCCAAGCAGCACACGTTTGGTACTAGGTGGCGTGTAGATTTTTTTGTGTGGCGAGTAGATTTTTTGGTGATTTGTCAACCACTGCCTGAATGTATGTTCATCTATAGTTTACATACATAAATACAGGTGCAATAAAAGAACATTAAAAACAATTTATTCACATTAAAAATGAACATACAATACAACCACTGATTTGTCCTGTACGTATGTATACCCATAGTCAGTGTTCGATAAACCTATACATTTGCTCGCCCCGGGCGAGTGGATTTAACATCGTGGCGAGCTCCTATTGGCCCAAGCATCACACGTTTGGTACTAGGTGGCGAGTAGATTTTTTTGTTGGACGAGTAGATTTTTTGGTGATTTGTCGACCACTGCCCATAGTGACATACATACATTCAGGACAAATAAATGGACATAAACAAAAATGGAAGTCAGGGAAAAAAGTCTAAAAAAACCTGAAAAATAAATTTAAAATACATTTTCTTTTTTTACTTACCATTAGATGAACCAGTCACAGCAATCAAGGGGAACCGGAACCACTGGAGCAGCTAATCCAACAACAGGAACCAGGTAACCATAAAATAAAAAATCCATTACAATCCACAAGTGTCTTTATATTCTTTTTTCTATTTGTAATCCATCGTGGGGTCTTCTCCGTCTTCTTCTGGGGGTCTTCTTCTTCTTCCGGGGCCTTCTTATCTTCATCCGCCACGCCCTGGTCTTCTTTCTTCATAGGAGGTCCTTCCTCCTCGGCGTCAAGCCTGAAAATGAGATGACATAGGCTTTTAAATTCTGCCGGGGATATCGGCACCCCATAACGGGGCCTGTATCTCCTGAAGTAGGGGTCCTCGGACCTGAAACCAACGCAGTTCAGCTCCGGAGACCCCCTGCTCATGTACACTATTGTTAAAATGTATTTATTTATTGTACGATCGCCTGTAACAGCCTTACATGGAGATGGCAAATCTCCATGCAAATGTTACAAGCGGCTTTTTTTTCTATCAGCTAGCGTAACGGGAACTTTAAGTGCGATAGCAGGGGGGAAATACATTGCACGCACGATAAGCCAGTTTTGGGCACGTCCGATAAAAAATGGGCTGAGGGCCTTAGTGAATCGCGCCGCCGGCTTCATTTTTTTATCGGACGTGCTAATTTTTTTCAGCCCGGCGCGAAAGCTCGGAGCTTAGTGCATAGCCCCCTATATATTCTTCAGGTCAGTTTAATTCAAATGTTATATGGTCATTCTTTTTCTTTGCCATTATACCTGTAAGCTCATCATGCTGCTATCATTAGCCAACACAACATCACAATGGGAAGACTCTGGCTTAACAGCCTCTCCGTGTATGCAACAGTTTACATTCTTATCACAAAAAGAGACTAAGTAAAGGTTGTAGAAATATGGCAAAGCCTTTGGTTATTATGGAGACATGATGAAAAAAAACAATTTAAAAAAAACGTGTGTCTGATTTGATAGAATGGTGTCACCTAAATGTAACCTACTGAAAATATACTACTACTACCACCATTAGTTCCCTTGGTTGTAGGAAGGATTGCCTGTAAGTAATTTCTGTGTTGCTGGCATCCTTAAATGAGTTAAAGATACAAATCTGCAGATTGCTAAATAATATTAAAGGTAGAATTGTGCTTGGACCGCTGCATGTATTTAAAGTTGTGAGAGTGGGCTTTGTCTCTGCTAGATTGGAATCAATTTCAGTAACAGATGGAAGGAATGGATCAGTGGGATTTAAGTTCCTATTAGGTCAAGTTCGGAGCCTCTCTGATGGAGGAGATGTAAACCACTCCTGGCAGGAGGCAGACGTTCCGGCTAATGAAAAATCAAAGCAGAACATTCAAAGCAGCTGATTTTGTTTTGTTTCTGTGTTTTTGGTAATAGATCAGGATAGTGCTGGAAGCTACAGAAATGGACATACTGAGGAAGATTCCAAGAGATGTGTATAAAAAAAAAAAAAATATATATATATATATATATATATATATATATATATATATATATATCCTGGTTGTGCAGCATCCTGGGTCTATTGCCCAGGACATACTTGAAAACGAGAGGTAACTCTCAATGTATTGCTTCCTGGTAAAATATTTTATAAGTAAATAAATATTGCTTTTATCTTTCTATGACCCTATTCAGGATATGGACAATTAACCCTGTAGCTGCAAGAGTGGGCCTGCAATTTATTGCTATGTAATGTGCTGTAAGCTCCTCTGGCAGTGAAAGGATTAAATGCACACCTTTTGGAATGTGCTTTAATATATAAAAAGCTACTATTGGGGGGAAGACACCCTGGGGGACCTATTTTGTTTTTGAGTTCGGGTACCTTCCTTTTTTTTTTTTTTAGGGATTAATACGAAACTCCATATAATCATTATGGAAATATTAATTATGAGGCTGAAATACTAAATGCTGTTTTCTTTACTGTATAATATAGTCAGTGTTTCCAGTTGCTCCACTCCCCAAATTGCCCACTGGATCAAATGATAGCAAGGTTAAAGTAGCTAAATGCCTTGATGCTACGTGAGTCTATATACACACAGCACGCTGTCATTTTTGCTTTGACGCACTGCACTTTTATTTGCTGTAACTCCATCAGATTGGTGAATTGTGTTTCCCATTTAACTTAGGTAATTTGTCAACTTTATGCAAAGAGACATCATTTGATGAAATGGGACCTTTCGCCGCAGCCACTCTGCCGCTGACATTCAGCCGCCGCCAAGGACAGTCAGCCACCGGCCATTTCACCTCTAAGGTAAGTGATTACCGTTCAGGTTTTTCAATCTTCCAATAGGAAAAAATGTGTGGTGCTCTCAAGACAAATCCGTAGTAGCAAGAAATTGTAGATACGTATGGAAAACAACCCTATAATACTTAAGACCTTGATAAAGGACTGTCTAAGTCCGAAACGCGTTGGTGTGTTTTGTACCATATATTTTGATTCATTAAATAGCTTTATTTTTATGGGACCGTACTCCTGTTGGTTTCCTTGCTGCACTATCAGTGTTGGATATAGTGCTTCGTTTTTCCCTCCCCCCATTTTTTCAATCTTCCAACCTATTTTTAACCAATTAAATAACAGCCCTTTCTGAAGCTGTCCTTGAAGGTGGCAGTTCAACCCAGCTTGATCACTCTAAACAGTGCTCATTATAGGGGATTGTGTTTGAATAAAGTGGAGTGTTAGCAATGTTTACTTAAAAAGAAGTCTTGTTGTCAGTTATAAGAGAGAAGGTGATGCAAAGAGATAGTTAGGAAAATAATGAGAATTGTTTAAAATTAGTATTTTTGTTTTATTAGAAACCTCAAATATGAGTTTTGTCACCCCCATACAATGTGTTACCAAGAAAATTACCCAGGAGCTGCCTTATGGAATGACTGATTGATACTACGTTGTGCTAAAGGAGATGTTTGGAGAAGCCTAGCCCTGCTGTCATAATCTGTATGACCTTATTTAGCTGGAATAAAGACTGCTCATTGTAACCTTGGGCAAGTCATCATATCTCTTTATGCCTGCCACTGTTTATAGCCAGGTTGCAGTTGTCAAGGGCAAGATCAAAAAATGGGAAAACAAACGAGCAGCAGGATAGTTGCCTGGGAAAGGATTAGAGTAGAATAGAAAAGTGGTCAGGTGTGGGTGGCACAAGGCTACAGCTGCTCAAGTGGAACAGAAAACTAACAGGACTATGGCAGTGGAAGAACAGAGAACGGACTAGACCAGTGTTCCTCATACCACTCTTTGGGGACCACTGGCCTCACCAGGTTTTAGGATAAACCAATGCAAATGCATACAGGTAAGTGCATCTAATTTATATATGAATAGGCTATTGGTTGGTTCTCCAAAAACCTGTTCTTGATCTGGGCACTACGGGATTTTTGAGCCAACTAGCAAGTCTGAAGACTGAAGGATAGAAACAAAGCCCATATTTACTATGCAGTCTTATTCCATAAGACACCTTCCCCTATGGCAAGACACATTACAGACCATTCAAGTGAACTGACTGGAAGGTGCCTTATTGAATAGCCCAGTTTTAGTAAATATGGACCATAATTTGTGACCAAGCTGGTAGCAGATGACCTTGGGGCTGAAACAAATTGCTTCAGAGGCTATTCAGTGTAATGCAAGAATTAGTTATCTGGTTCCTGGCAGTGGGCAAAGATTAATACATTACAGTAGATTGTAAGCTCTTTTGAGAATGGATGTATTTATTGATCCATCATGTGCAGTACTGCAGCATTCGGTGGACCAAACCCTGATACTAGATTAAACATATACAACAGTGTACAAATAGTCTTATCCCAAAATAGTCTAGGTAAAACTTTTTAAAACACTCCACTGGTTACTATGCTACCTACACAGATGCTTACCTTTCCTTTGTATATTTTAGAGGGGTGTATGCATAACATACAATTGACAAGTTTCTTACATTTTATGTATATGTAAGCCAAAATAATGGCACGCATCAGGAATCTGTTTTAGGAGTTTGATACATAGGGGTGGATTAATCAGGTGCCAGTACCAGTTTGTACACCCGTTCCGGCATTCTAGCCCATTGACTAAAATGCCAGATCAGGTACGCTAACCTGTACTGGCGCTTGATGTATCTGCCCCATGGGGTGATATGTGTCAAGGGTCACATACAGTACAGTATGTGTCGATGCTCAGAGAGTCAGTTCATGTACTGTAGCGTCACTTCACATCACTGTACCACAGAGCTATATTGTTTTGAATGTGCTGCAAATCCCTTTGGTAGCAAAAGGGTTTATGATGATATATACAGTATTTTTGCTTTTCCACTAAAGAGAGCAGTGCATCCCTGCCGTGCTCTACTCTATTGCAGACCCTTCTGGCAATAGAGGGGTCAAATGATAGGGAAAATATGAAGTGACATTGCAATAAAAGAATAATTTTATAGCACTTTGTATAGCATTGTACAAAGGGAAAAAAAGACAAGAAACATCACTAAGCACCAAAAGAGTGATGATCGACAGTTGGAGTTTCGGTCAAAGGTCAGGTGCAAAAGCGTCTTTGAAGAGTGAGCTGTGTCCCTTGAGAGTCTTTAGAAGCATATTACATTATAACCTGATTAACACTGAGGATCATCTCAAACGCATTTCAAGATGGCTTTGAACTTTTACAGGGGTGTCTGATCAGAATACAATTAGCAAAAAAGCATTTGCAGGATTTTTCTTTTGCCTGTAAGCTGCTGGCAATTCAAACTGCACTTTACTTTTACAGTGAAAAGTTATCGGTTGTCTGGTATATTGTTATTTTCTTTGTCATTCTTTCTCTTTCCTGTTTCACCCTTTGACGTCTGGGGTTTCAAGGGGACTTTTCAGCATGCAAAATAATGCACTTTGTGTGCAAAGGGGATACATCTCCTACTTTGTTGCAGTGGGACTCAAATCATTGCATAGCCATGGGTAGCAGGCTCCTATTGCAGCAATCCAGCTCTCTAACCACTACAGTAATTCACTAACACACACACACACACACACACTAATACCAACGTAGCACACACACACACTAATACCAACGTAGCACACACACACACACACACATTAACCCTCTAATACACATAAACACTGATACACAGAGCACAAGCACTGACTTGCACAGTCTTGTAGAAAGACACACACACATTATGTATACACTCACACACGCATACACAGATTACATGAATAATGGTTAAATAATGAATTGAATAATGATACATCCATTAATTAGTTTGAAACCAAACAAATATGACATCATCACAAAGGTGAAGAAATTTAAATGTCTGTGGGTCGGATATATCTCAAGAAGTAATGATCATCATTGGACAAAGATGGTACATGCATACCCCGCATTAACGTACGCAATGGGACCGGAGCATGTATGTAAAGCAAAAATGTACTTAAAGTGAAGCACTACCTTGTTTCCAGTTATCGATGCATGTACTGTACTGCAATCGTCATATACGTGCATAACTGATGTAAATAACGCATTTGTTTACAGGCTCTATAGTCTCCCCGCTTGCACACAGCTTCGGTACAGGTAGGGAGCCGGTATTGCTGTTCAGGACGTGCTAACAGGCACATGCGTGAGCTGCCATTTGCCTATTGGGCGATATGTCCTTACTCGCGAGTGTTATTAAAGTAAGTGTCCTTAAACCGGGGTATGCCTGTACTCAACTGGACTTCAAGGGAGATCAAAAGACAGAAACGATGACCAAAAGTAAGATGGGAGGATGAAATCAGAAAATTTGTTGGGACAGTGTGACAAGAGAGAGGCTGCAACTGTAGTACCTGGAAGATCATTGGGGAGGCCTTCATCTAGCAGTGGATTGACAAGGGTTGAAGAAGATGATGATGATATATAATGATACAGTACACACACCGATGCACACTGTACACATACACACAAACCCACACATTTATATAGGCAGTTACATACTGCTGGAATTGTATGCCTGAGCTTTTTGCTTATGTTTGTTGTACATTCCTGTCAGCAGACATATTTTGCCAACCCAGGTTGTCAACCTCAGGATGTAGGCATCTCCAAGAAGAAAAACTCGTTTTTAAAACTGAGAACCACCCCTGTCTGCTTCATCATATAATAATAATAATAATAATAATAATAATAATAATAATATTATTATTATTATTATTATTATTATTATTATTATTATTATTATTATTATTATTATTATTATAGCACATGCTGTCTCAGACCCACAGAACGGGTTATTTTACATTATATTCGCGCAATTGGTGTGGGAACTACTTAGGGCCGCGGTCAAGTTCACGGGCAATTGGCGTGGGAACTTCTGTTCTAGGGCACCTAGAAATAAAATTATTTTTGCCCATAGATGTTAGGCACTGTAAACCACTGTACAGTATACTGTGGAAGACACATAATGAAACGATACTGAATACTGTATGTAGAATAAATGCATAGTTTTATTTATTCAGGGTTTATTACACAGTATACTGTACGGCCGGAAAACATCAGCATACAGTACAATATTATCCATCGAAATCCCCCGATTAGCCATTTTCTTTTCTGAGGAAAAAAAAGAAAAGTTTTAATGTACAGTAATGGTCAGCCCCCTAAAGAAGTACCCATCCAGCCCCACCAAAATAATACGGCAACAAGACAGTACTAACCATAGAATTAAAATTAATTTTCCCCCAGATGTTAGGAACCCCCTCACTTCACCCCAACAGGGTCCGAGCATGTACAGTACTGTACTTTAAAATAAATTAAATATGCAATTTTACTATTACTGCGCGCGCACGCACAGACTGTGTACTGCAGGTTGAACCGCAAAGGTATTAGACTTCAGAGACAACAGCTCGCAAACGCCCCCATGCGTTTTTACACGGCATTGCAGTATTGCAGCCAGCGGGAATAAAATGCTTAAATCACAGCCGCGAAAATAACGCTATACACCCCGGGAGAAAACGACACAAAACCGCACATCACCGGGATCTTCTGAAATTCGCGGAGCTAGCCGAGTAAGAATAAAGTTTGTCGCCAGTGTATATAGAGATTTTGTTTGATTTTGAACAGCTGTGATGTGTGGCTGTGATTGGATCAGCTTTTCTCCCCCACGCTGACCAATCACAAGACTGTGTGGGGTGTATTTATACCACATCAAAATAAGTAATCAATAATCCCTGAAGAAGTAGTGTATATACTACAAAATGCATAGGAAAGTGATATTCGTACATTCTCTGTACATTTATTGGCTTACTGGAAGCTTTGATATAGCCTTATGAGTTTGCAGCCCTTGGTGCCTTTGACTTTCTCGGCGAGTCGTGTGTTCAAGCGACACAACCAGTGATGTCATCGGTGCCCACCGGAGCTCGGTGCATGTGCTCAGCATTTGCCGTCTGTGCAGCGGGATCACTGCACAAATGCAAAATAACAGAAGAACGGATGGACGCAGATGGCTGAAAACTAATCTCTACAGTCGCCAGGAACCAGCAGCACTGAGAGAACGACGAGGATTTCCATCCAGGTTAAAGACTGTGGCACCATCCGATTGGTGTGGGGACCAGCTGCCTGTTCCAGTGTGGTAACATGACCATAACATGTTTTGCTGATATATTTTATATTTGATGTACGTGCATACATTACCTGCTGATTTAATTTTCACTTTTAAATTCCTAATTAATTATGAGATAGTTTGCGCTGTTTTCATTTGGTTTCTATGAAAGCCTTCTCCTGTTCTAAGAACAGGAAGGCGATTGATAGACCTGTTATTGCGCACATATTGCAGCAGATCCCATACAAGAAAGATATTATCATACGTGTGAGTCATTCTTCAACCTCTCGAGGGCTAACTGCACCTTCAAATTTCTTTGCCCATAGAGGGTACTTTCCCGGAACTAAGCTAGTTCCTAGGCAGGAATAAAGGGCGTCAAGGGGTCCACCGACTCCGCAGTGCCAGAGTACTTCTCCTCACTGAGCCCCCACTCCCTGGGCTCCTCTTGGCTGAGGATCTCCAAACTCATGCCCTTCCCTGCAGCAGTTAAGCTCCTCAGCCTTATGATGGACTCCCCCTTTAGTGTTTTCAGGTGGGCTCCATCGTACCCTCAACTTATTACCCTGGGGTAGAATGTTCAGGTGTAGCTAGAGTTACTGGCCCCTGAGTGACTTTGGGGGCCATAGAGGGACGAGGTGCCTTCACTGCTTCCTCTACCAGCTCCTGGGCCAGTGAGATATTGCAGGGGTCTTAGCAGGGTTTGCCTTAGCCAGCACTCCATGGCGGGGGGGGGGGCAGCCCAGCAGGCGCCTCTCTCAGAGAGCCCAACTGAGACTCAGAACAAAGAGGGCTCACTTCAGATGCCTCAACGATATAATTTGAGGTACTCAGCACAACACATTCCCTCATATACGCTTCCCATGCCCCATTTTAATCCCCTTGCTCTGGTGATATATGTAGGTGGCACAGCTGGAGGGGGATCTTGACTGACCCATGAGACCTTGAGAACAGATGCGTCCAGTGTGGTAGATGCACCAAAAAACAAGTCCTCAGGGATTATTTTCCAGTTGAGAGGGGTAGGGGAAGGCGCCCCAACATCCATGTCTAGGGTCAGGACCTCATGCTTTTATAGCACTCTGGCCTGCCACCCCTGAAACCTGGGGTACCTCTCTTTCCCATCTCACTACTTCCAGATACGCTGACCCTATGGCCTCACCCCCTTGGGGGATCTGGAGTGGAGTCTGGCCGTGGCTGGCTGATCTTAACAACTGGTCCGGACAAGACCAACCTGTGTGGAACAGATACCTTGTTCCACTTAGGAGTCTTTCTCCTCCTTATCCTTAGCCACCCTCCTATAGGTTTTAAACTTCCTCTTCCTGATGGTCGATTCCCCAGGAGAGGGTGCTGCCATCTCAGTGGGAGTTAATTCTACATTCTTACCTAACCTGACAATCAGCTACAATCTATCCTTATATTACTAAGGGAACATTATCTATTGTTACAGTTTACAGCTCAAACTGCTGGGAAAATTGGCAACAAATTATCACAAACAGGAAAGTGTGGCAAAGATCTTTCACTGCTTTGGAAGTCGGCTAACACCTGCTACTGAAATCAAAGGATGCTTTAAAACTGATTAAAATTGCATAACAGACATCCCCGGGGTGGAGCGCACCACAATATGGCATTGATGGCTCTAGATGCATTCTCCTTTAGTCGGTCCAGACCATACCCCATCTCCACACAGAGGCCACCATTAATACGATCAACCAAACAAAAACGTTTCGCGATAGCAGTGACGTGAAAACAAGCTCCAATAAACAGGTTCCAGAGACTCCATCTAAAATTATACCTTTCCACGCCCCCCCCCCCCACCTCCCCTTTAGGCTGTCCCATCCTTACCAACCTTCCACTCTCCCCCCTTTTGTGTCACCCCTCCCCCCCACCCGGTAATATGTTATGTATGATATACAAATACATAAGCTGCTTATTCACGGAGACCTAGGTGTTGTCTGAGTCAGTCTTGTCTTATGTTGTCCTGTTGTCATCCCCAGCGCAATGTAACATCTCTATGGATTAGCTGAATTTTTTTCTCATTGCTTCTGTCAATGTTATGTTATATTATATTCCTGTACCTTAACTCAATAAAAATACAAGTTAAAAAAAAAATTGCATTACGATTTGAATTTTTTTTTAATAATTATTATCCAATACTGATTTATGCAAAAAAAATTTTTTTCAAGTATCCTGAAACAGCAGCATTTCCCAGCCTCTGGGTTAGTTTAATGGTAGAGCTGCTGCACTAAATGGCAGATGTTGTGGGTTCTAATCATGCTGGGTCTGACACTGGTACCACCTTCATCTTGTGGCAAAATGGCCTCGCAGTAGGATCAGTAAGAGTCCAAATGGTATGTTTTAGGCTTTAACCTTCAGTGGTTTATTTTCCACATCAAAAACAAATAGGCACAAAAATGTCCCTTTAAGGCAAACCAAATCATAAAATAAAAACCTACTCCCCTTTAGGAGACTAACTACACAACAGACTAACACACTGACTGGCTAGCCCAGTTTACAGCTTTTACAATACACATGTATAGAAAAATAATATCAAGCCCTTATCTTTGGTTATGGTAACTCTGTCCCAAGAGAGTCCAGAAAATAAACTCTGGAGACAGCAACCATGACAGTACAGCTCTGCTCCCTCAGCCGTCTATGGAACGTTGGTTCCTTGAAGAAAAGCTCCACATCTAGCAGGCTTGTTCAGTTTCAGGGAGAGTCTCTTCATGGGTATGGGTCCCAGATAGTCCCAGCAGGCCTTAGTAACCGTTCCAACCATCTTCCATCCTGGTTGGGGAAGTCTCTCTCCTGGCAGGCTGCTGACTGCCTTTTTAAATCCCCTTGCAATTAGTTCAGTCTGTTTTAATTAGCCTGCATGCTGGAGAGGACACATTCTGCACCTTACTCTAGAAAACAGGGACTGGGACTCTGTTACATATCCCCCTCCCCAGCGTATCATTGCCCTGTGGAGTGGCCCATGCACCATTACCATGCACCCGCATCACTGTCGTTGACGTCTGACTTCAAGACATTTTCAAAACTTCCCTCCATTCTTTTCTGTGTCTTTCGGACTGTACATCTTCCTGCAAGATCCATGGACCTGGTTCTCCTTGGTGAAATGTCTTTTTCCAATAATATTTTTACTCCCATTTGGGGCAAATATCGGCCCTCAGGGCATGAAGCACGGTAATTTTTCTGTATCCTTATAAAATCCTAGCAATGATGTGTAGTTGTGATTGAAGAGAAGACTGGTGCCAAAGTCTTTGTAACTTATGTACTCACCTAGTATCGCTTCAAGTATTCGCTCTAGTTCCTAACATTTTAGTCGCTCACGGAGGACTTCTTGTTCAAGTTTATCTTTCCATTTTTCCACCTCCTCTTTCACTCACATGGCAACGAATACTTCCAATCATCCCGTGAGCTCCTTGTCCGTGTAACTTGCACGATGATCTGTGTCTGGATCAGCATCATTTAGCTCCAGTACTTCAACTTCGGCAGAGTTCTCATCAACTCCAACTGTACCCCATGGCACCAACCTTTTACTCTCTGCAGACTTGTAGATTTGGGCCTCTTTCTTTCTCATTAATTTACTCAGACGGACGCACAACTGAATAACCAGTGACACCTTTCTCAGTGTGCGATAGGGGACACATTTCTTTCTCATTCTCAGAGACTGCATCTTTATAGCGATTGCTTTCCTGGCAAGGAATCTACTTTGGACCACGTGGGCATAGTAGTACAACTGGATTTTTAGTGCGCTACTCCTTCGTAATATGCTTCTTGTATTCTACATTTTGTGGAAAGCAGATTGTATTACTGCAATGGCATTGCAAATACAGTGCGCTTATAGGAACTCACAACTTGCTTGGTTATGATGTAGGATCTACAGTATATCCAAACTGAATCACACTAGCAGCTTTCTTTGTTGCTGATACTTCCTAACATTGGAGTACAGTAGAATCACACATTCCTTCAAGTATTTGTACTTCTTTCTTGAGGTTTCGTTCTCAAAAATGACTGATTAACGTGCTGCTTTACTCTGGCGATAAAGTTGATGAGCTTAATTCCCTGTGTACTGCTGCGACACACTTTATTCGAGCAAATACCCAGTATGTACCTGGCAGATACCTGGAATGCGCCGCTCCTCACCTCTGACAAGCCCCGTTGCGTTTGCCTTCCCAGCCATGGTTCATGCCTGGCTGACGGGCGGCTGATCTGTTAAATGATAATGATTAGGATTTAATAGGCTGCAATGCTTCGCGTGTCTACCAGATGGCATAAATTCATGAATTGTAATGCAGTATATATATATATATACTGTGCAGTATTGCAGCCAGCGGGAATAAAATGCTTCAATCCCTGCCTGGAAAATAACGCAATGCACTCGGGCAGAAAACAGTCACAAACCTCAATACACCCGAGTATACCCGAATTCGTGGGACTAGCCGAGCTCGAATAAAGTGTGTCGCCAGTGTAGGTGGACTGTATGGCGACAGTTGCAGAGCGTTTAAGGAAATAGCTTTCTCTCTCCATCCTTCCTTGGATAAAAGTTCTGTAGCATTTCTGAAGTGTCAGAATGCTTTTCACTCTTTGCAGCAAGTTTAGTTCATTAGCAAGAGAATTCTGTTTCTTGAGTACATCCTGCAATTCTTTTCTCAGAGTCTCCACCTCTTCCTGGTGCTTGCTCTTCCTGGAGTTTGCATCAATGCATCCTTCATTGTATTTTGGAGCTCTGCAGAGTTTTTCGCCAGGGTCGCAGCTACTTGCCTTTTCGAAGCTTCTTTCTCCTGGGCGTACTGACTTTTGGGGAAGGATGGGGAGGGACATTGATAAAGCGCTTGCAGTGCAAAACATGTTGGCCCATTTTTGCCATTACAGTCTCCAAATTAATTAGGATCTTCCCAGCCGCATCCTTCAATTTATAGACCTCTGTGCGGAGAGTGTGGAACTCCTGGCAAGAGTGTTCCAGCTCTGTTCTGAGAACGTGAACTTCTTTCTGCGACACCTTCTACTGTACCTCTGCTTCCCATCAGCAAGGAGTTGATTGACGATGCCTGGTATCTCAGCAGCAGTAGTGTTTCAGTGCTCCATTATAGTTGCCAGTTTGTCCAACTTGTTCTGTAAGTGATTCTTTGTCCTCTCCAAAGATACCCTCTTATCAATCACTGTGAACAGATACCTCTGTAACTCAGCGTTAGCCTTTGTCTCCTTTTCCCATTTTTCCAAGAGGCAATCAGCATAAACCCTGGCAGATTGGACTGGTTTAGCTGACCCCATTTTTAGCCTGGTTAAGGATTCATCTCACTTTCGCTCCTCCTTTTCCTTTGCTTCCATTCCGGTTATGATTCCACTAGTCGCTCTGGTCTGCAGCACATCTCGGCGCCTTTCTGACACACATTGTCCTGACATTGCAGACTCATCAAATGTTTCTGTACCTTTCGCTGTAAATTGAGAAACACTATTCTTTCGGTTTCTTTGCTTTCGTAGCTCCTGAGACATAAGTAGTACGGGGCACCCACTCACGTTTAACAGCTTCGGCATCTTCCTTGTGCTCACAACACGTTTCTTGCTGTTGTCACTTATCAAAGCTACTTGAATAGGCCCCTAAGTGTGCTGTGCAAGCGGCATAAGAGCTTACTGTGGACAGGAAATGTGTCCCAAAATTGCCTCATGCACCCCCTGGTTTTAGATGTTTAAAACAAATTGTTAATATATGTGATTAAGGCAAATACTGTACAGTAAATTAATTAAAAAATTGTTTGTGATAGACATAGGAAACTTTACATAACATGGAAAATAGGCCAAGTAAAGGGATTAAATTACCATTATCTAAAAAATAGATAACCAACACATGTATTGAAGCTTTGAGAAATGTCAAAAGAGGCGATAATAGCCATGTTATAACCAGGTGTGTCAAATTCTGTTCCTCAATTTCCCATTCTTAAATTGAATATTCTTCAAGGTCTGTGGGGGCATAAACACATCTGGCTAACAAGACATAGCCACAAGCAAAACAAATAATACAAATTGTTACTTAATAAAGGAGTGTTTTCTCTGCTTAGATAAATAGGGGGTTATTCATCTGTACTATCACAATTTGATGAAAGAAAGCCCATATATCCCTAGGCATCATGAGTGAACACAACTTGCTGCCAACATTTTGAAATACAATAGTGAGGGTTTTGGCCATCCCTTATCTAAAGGACATTTCAGGACATAATGTTAATTTAAAGCTATGTTGAAAATGCTTAAGCCGAAAGGGGCAACAAGGACATTAAACTTTAAAATGCTAATTTAAAAACGTCTAACCTTTTTAAAATGATAAACTGGACAGAGGTATTCAATGTAAACTACTTACGGGGAATGGCAAGGAATTGAAACCATAGTAATAGAGGCACAAATTAATGTGGTGCATGAAGCCTGGCTCGAGAAGTTACACACCACGTTTTGGACAGTAGCTTGAATTTGCGTTAAGTGAAAACACGTAGCCATGTGACCCTTTCTTTTCCTTTATTAACAGTTGTTTTGTACATAAAGATTACATTATACATTTGTTTGACATTAAGATTAGGTTACAAAGCAGTTTTCAGAACATTCTCCAAGTTTGTAAGGACCCATCCAAAAATTATATTACATCATCATTTTTTGTGAACTAAGAATACAATAGAAATGTATGCGATCATGATAATAACGGGGTATAAAAGCTACATATTCATGAACATACGCATATCATCGTCTTCAAGCCTTGTAGAGCCACTGCTTTTTGATCTCACGGGTACTGTGGTTACAGACTTTCTTCCCCATGTTGCTCCAACAAATTTTCGAATTTCATCCTCCCATCTTACTTTTTGTCATTGTTTTGGACATTTGATATTCCTTGGGATCTAGCAAAGTACCATCTTTATCCAACAATGGTAATTTCTTCTGACGATATGTCTGGCCCACTGCCATTTTAATTTATCCACCCTTGTGATGATGTCACTGATTTTTTTACACTTCAACCGCATTTTTCACCTGTCTCTTCAGGTGATACCAAGCATACAGATGCAACTGCCAGTTGTAGACTACTTGCCAAGGAAAATCTGTGACCATCTCGCAGTAACTCTTGAGATGGTCCACAGCAGGCTGTAATGACCCATCGGATTAACACAGTGGGGTCCCTGCATTTGAATGGGACTCATAGCCCGGTAGGATTCAAACAGCGTGAGTCCCATTCAAATGTAGGGACCCCCGCTGTGTTAATCCGCCATTAGTCTGGCTGCAGTAATCTCGCAGCATAGGATGGGTTTATGTGCAGAATTCTCAAGGCAAGCAGTCAACCAGCAGTTGCAGCTGAACAGATCTCCATCCTTCTTTGAGTTGTCTAAAACTTCTGACTTATCTTTGCAATTAGGATCCAAGTTTCACATTCATACCTGAGTACAGGCAGAATATACTGGTCAACACGTTTCCTTTTGAAGCACAGTGGTAGGTTCCTTTATAATCTTGTTTCCTCCATATGAACTCCATCTCACTTTCATTTAACTATTGACTTCATTCAAAAGGTTCCCAGTCATTATTAGCCAAGGCAGACATACTGTTGTCATCAACTTTTTCAAGTTCTATTCCAATCATTTTGATCCTTGTATAGTTGACACATTTGTTGAAAATCACTTTAGTCTTGCTGAGAATCACGTGGAGACTCACATTCTTACATGTAATCAGAGGCATTCCCTGAGGAAGTGGTATATTCACCATGAAAAGCATAGGGTTTTGAGCTGTTTAGTACCACGTCAGTTTACGTCCAGTACAAACCGAAGGACGACCCGTAGCTGACCTAAGGGTGCCAGTACTCTCAAGAACTGGAAGAGCAATGCACAGAACATGGACAAGTGAGTCATGGAGAGATGCTACTTCAATCCTATGTTATTGATAAACATATTTTTATGTATCATTTGTGAGTGCATTACTTATTTTATCATCATGTAAGATTTGTCAATATAGTATTACACTATTAATGTTTTTGTACAGACTCAGTATTAACTGAGTATCTCACACTCACTGCTATTGGGATACCGGCATCTGCATACACTCACATCTGCTTCCGTGTCACGTGATCGTGTCTCAGTCTCGCGAGATCCCAACTCAGCTCCGCTGTCGACGCTATGGATGCCGGTCACCGCATACGATATGGATACCGGTCTTCTCACTCCTGTACATTCCTGTACAGTGGACCAACACGCTAGATAGTAATTCAAGATGCTGTTGTCAAAAAGGGTATTTATTCACACCATGTGAAGTAACCAAACACAGCAGTTTGAGCCTCAGACTGACGTGACGCGGAAGCAGCTGTGAGAGTATGCAGACGCCGGTATCCCAAAAGCAGCGAGTGTGAGATACTCAGTTAATACTTTCAACTGCATTTTTACAACTCATAGAGTGTGAGTTTTTTTTTACTTATCATGGTATCAACCATTTTTCAATTAAACAGTGTTACACTATAGTGTGTCCCTTACCTTGCTTTACATGCTTATGGTCAATACCTGTGACGGAGGAAACCTGTCCGTAATCTAACCTGAGAGGATCCTGTTGCTGATCTGTTTGGAGTGTGTGAAGACTCTATTAACCCATAAGAAGCAGAGTTCCCGATCCCAGTGTGGATAAAGGCATTAATGTGTCTGAATAACTGTGCACCTTAGAGTTCTAATCAGTCAGAACATACTACCCTATTTTTTTCCCTCTCTCTTCTTCCCTATTTCTTGCGCCTAGGTCATTCTTCTGGTGTTTACTTTTGCGGCTGTTGTGGAGCTGTGGACCTAAATGGCAGCAGGCTGAATAGGGATAGATAGATTGTAAGGGTTATTTTCTCCCAATATATGGGTAATATTATAGGGTCTAATTGTATTGATAATTGTTTAGGGTTGCGCTTGTTTCTTTTA
>CM071575.1:27054077-27120024 GCA_036426205.1 Ascaphus truei | reverse complement strand
ACATAAGGTATAATAGGTACAGTCACTGTACGAAATCCCGATAGGTAGGAGCACTTCACCGCTACACAGTGTGTTTTACCCCTCTGCTTCTCTGCTCCCATCAACGTCACATCCGGTTGACACAGGGCTAAGGGCGGAAGTGCTGTAAGGGGGATCTCCGGCTGCCAGGACTTCGCATCTGAGACTTGCACAGGCTGGATGCTGAACCAAAGATTCTACGCGTTTCGTCGGTGCAGTGATAGGGCAACTAAATTCCTGAAGAAGTCGTACCAACTCTCCGTGGCCTAAGGTCGGTGTTTTCATATCCCCACTTCAGCCCTGTGGTCCGGTCCCGGTTTGTGGCGAGCACGTTCGTGACAGAAATATGCTAATAGCAGTCATTTAATCATTAGCCCATTACGATTTGCATATTCTCTCTCTCTCTCTCCTATTTTTTATTTTAAAAAGTTTCTTTCTTTTTTTCTTCAGATAATTTTTATTAGTTTTCCACATAGTGTCGTAATAGACATAATATATCCAACAATAAGACCATATAAACAATATCCTCTGCTTAAGTTGCAGATAATTTAAACCTTAGATCCGGCCTATTTCGGTCCACATTGACGGATCGGCTCCTACTGGGTAATATATATATATATATATATATGATATTAGAATATATATTATATATATATATATTATATATACAGTGGTTGACAAATCACCAAAAATCTACGCCACACAAAAAAATCTACTCGCCACCTAGTACCAAACGTGTTGCGCTTGGGCCAATATTTACTCGGCCGGGGGTTAAATCCACTCGCCCGGGGCGAGCAAATGTATAGTTTGGTGAAAACACTGTATATATATATATATATATACACTATGTTGGGGGAAGAAAGAAGCAGAGAAAGGAAATGTCAAAAGAAACAAGAGGACGACAAGGAGGGATTGGAGGGGGAAGAGATGGGGGGGATGCCCCTCCCCGGGGAAGAGATGGGGGGATGCCCCTCCCCCTCCTCCTCCCCCCCCACGACCACCTCAGACATCTGTTTTTAATCATTTGTATTTCGTTTTTGGCATATTACAATTAATTAATTGATTTCCAGCCATAGGCCCCATGTTTTATGGAATTTGTCGGTTGAATTTTTTAGGAAGACTGTCATTTTTTCCATCAACATCACCTTGGTTATTCTTCTTTCTACAGTTCATCTTGAGGGGGGAGCTACAGTTCTTCCAGGACGCCGCCACGGCGTACCTAGCAACCGTATAAATTACACTAATCGTCTCATGGGCCGGCTTATATCTTCAACTGGTTTTGCCAGGAGAAAGGTCAATGGCTCCACATAAATAGAGAGGCCTGCTATATCTTTAATGAGAATTTGGATAGCGACCCAATATTTTAGAATCTCTGACATGACCACCAAATGTGAACCATGTCGCCTCTCTGCCCACAGCCCTTCCACCACAAATCTGATGCTGCCGGTTGGATCTGCTTCAGACGACTCAGCGTGAGATACCAATGAAATAGGATTTTGTAAATATTCTCTTTGATTGTGGTACAGATAGAGGTCTTTGCGGCAAACTCCCAAATATCCTCCCAGTCATCTCTATCAATTTCTACATTAAGATCGGCCGCCCATTTGAGCATGTAATTATGATCGGGTGAGTCCACTGCGGACTCTATACCCGTATATATTTTTATGATCAGGCCTTTTTGATAGGTACCTCTTCTACATGGTGCTTCAAAATTTGAGAGAGGAGGAAATTCTAATTTCGGGGAGATTTTTTGCAGAAAATGCCGAATCTGTAAGTATTTAAACATAGAAAGATCAGGAGTCTCGTATTTGGTTTGTAGCTCCTTGAAACAAAGAAATTTCCCATTATGTAATGTCAGCAATTGTCTTAATGTTTTTCTCTTTGAATTGGTCAAATTGTTTAGTTTGACATCCTGGAGGGAAACTTGGATTATTAAAAAGTGGGGTAAATTCTGATATGGTTGATATTAATTTGAATTTGCTCTTTAATTTGTTACAGACTTCCCATGTGCACCTCATCGGACCCAGCTCAAACTGTTTCATCTGTAGATCTTTTTTTTTACCGGGGCCGTGACATTTGCAGAGAAGACATTCTGGCGTACTGAGGTTCAATAGCCAACCAGCAATAATGTGCTCGGTCGACATTCCATACTATCACTTGTCATAATTGAGCGGCTTGGTAATACTTTAAGATGTCCGGGACACCCAGACCCCCTTATCTTGGATGTCCTGGGCCTTTTACCCTGCCAGATATAGTGGACTATATTATATTTTGTAGATTTCTTCATTCGGATCCAGGTATCCTGACCGGAAGTGTCTGGAAGTAATATAATAGTCTTAAAAAAGTTTGTAAATGATATGTTTACAAGTTGTTATGTAACTATATACAAATGACGCTTAGTCCGTTGTTTGAGATGGATATTGACGCATTGAGTTGAAAACTTGATGGATACAATTTAAATAAAAATTTGAGCAAATTTTATTTATAAGTAGTTTTAGTAAATGAATATGATTAAATATTATTAAATATATATATATAGACATACTATAAAAATAATAGATTTTGTTAACCTATGTAATGAAACATCTATGCTGTGTCAACGATAGTTTTGATTGATGCATAGGAATTTCATTCTGCGCCAACGCTAATAACAGCCATTCAAGGGTTAATACCAGGTTTAATTTGCCGAATTATGTTTGACAGTTGGAACGTTGGTTTCTGTGGCTGCATTAAATTTCTCTTTTTGCTAAGTCCGTGTACCTTGATGTTCTTCAATTCTAACATTTTTTTTACCACGTAGACACCATTTTGTCTACTACATTCCATTCACATCTGTGTCATGTGCATCCCATCTGTATGCTCAAATATACCTGACTAAAACTATTTGGGGCGCATATTAGGGGGGAAAAAAGCTTAGGACATAAAAGCACAAAATCATTTGTGATTTCTGTGCTTCAATTTTACGCCATTTTTTTTTAATGCAACGCTTGGTACAGATACTACAGAGTCCCATTAAGGAAAATGTATCAACGTAAATAAGTGGAATTAAAAATGTGTTTTGATGCATTGCTGCATTTTGTTTATGCGCTTGTGTCATAGGTAAAACATAAGTAACTTCCTACGTGTGATGGAAATTGGTGGTCAAAGACATTTGCTTCACTTTCGGACTCTGCAGATTTTGTTCGGCAAGGTGCGTAACTTGGAGTAAGGACCTTGATACATTGAAGCGAAAAAACACAAGATGAAAATGACCCAATGTTTATTCGTCTTGCACCAAATTCACCTTGATATATCAACCCGGTTGTATGTTGGAGTTTAATAAAAGAAAAATTACATTATTTCCAAGTTGTTAGCAGAAATTGTCATGCAGTGCTCTATTTATATGAAAGAAAGGGAAAATGCATATTTTTTTATCTGGATTCCACAAGCAATCATCCTAATTCAGGACTCACACTGTATCACTTATCACAGTTTCCTTAACAGTACAAAATGGCATAGGGGCATATGTATTGTTCAATTTACGAAGATGAATTTGGGGATTGGTACCATATTCCATAGACAGAAGGTCATGAACAGCAGCCAGTTGTATGGCGGCAACACAGAATATCTCATTTACCAACAGAGATCTTTCTCAGTCGCAGAAAAAGTTCTTTGTTTTAATTTGCCCCATTCTTGAAGGTGAATTTAATACCATTCATACATTCTCATTTACAAATTTGTCAGTAATAAGAGCGCTGGCACATGGGGGGAAAAAAAACTTACACGCTTGTCTTCGTGAAAAACTGCTAGCTCAGACATCCCTCGCTTTTGTGCGTCATGCATGAAATTGCAAATAGAATTTAATTTGCCCTTGTATCCTGTAGGATCAGCTTCAAATGATTAATGCAGGAAGGAATATTGTCAAGATTGTATTCATTACAATCTCACAGGACTCAGGTTCAAAAATCATCATGTACAAACAGCAGTATATCACATGTACGCCCCTCACTATGGCAATCATATTTTGTTGGGCAACTCCAAAGGGCTTAAGTAAATGGATTTGACTGATAATATTCCCTCATATTCTCTGGTGCACTAAGGATATTAAAATGACAGACAGAGTGGAATCTACTGTATACATTAATCTCTAGGCTGGCATTACAATAGTCATGTTTAATTTTTTTTGATGTGTTTAAATACAACACTGAATTTTGCTCAGCTGCCACCAGCAAGAGCTATTCAGAATGCTTATACAGTATACTGTAGTTAGAAGGGAAGTCCCATATTATGATGTCTAGAAGCCATGTTTGTCCTGGTGTAGAGTAGGTTTGTTGTGGGCCATTATACATGTGATTGACGAGCGAGAGTTCTTTAGTAGTGTAGTTCTATGCCAACAGTCAAGTTACATGTGTACTTTCATTCAAAGTATATCTGAAGACGAGACTTGTGAGGTCTAGGAAGCTTCTGCATAGCAATATCCAATAACTCACTTGTTGGTCCATTAAATTGTCACAAGTTGTAATGACCCAACACATTATATTGGATGTATCTTCTGTACTCCTGATCATTTCTCTGCCATCTTTCTTTACTTTTAATACATCAATATAAACGCTAAAAGATCCTATTCACTAAACTTCGATAATAAAATTGCAACATCGATCGTGCTAGTATGTTCCTACCTCACAGTATGAAATTTGTGTAAAAGAACGGTATTCACCAAAACAAATCGCATTTTGTATACTGTTTGTTAAAAAAAAAGTGACATACCGCATGAGTTTGTAGTTGTTTTACAAGTGAAATTACCCGAACGTGCCATTTCCCTCCAGAGCCAGAAATAGGGATTTTGCGTGGTGTGGTCTTATCTTCCTAAACTACTAGTATCTTCAATTATATATATGTTCCCTCAAACCTCCCACCAAATAAATTAGGGAAAAATGCCTGTGCTGAAAACGAACTGACCTGAGGTACCATGGGTAATATGTTAATGTATATACAAAGTATATTTAAGCGAGTCAAACATCCTAAATTATATCCTTAAGATCAATCAGTTTATAGACCCTTGTGATAAAAGGGGATACCAGTATCAGACCCAACAGGATTAGAACCCACAACTTCTGCCATTCAGGGCAGCAGCTCTAGCATTGCACTAACCCCGATGCTGGGAAGCTACACAGTCAGGTGTCTCAGGTGTCTCAGGTGTCTCAGGTGTCTCAGGTGTCTCAGGTGTCTCAGGTGTCTCAGGTGTCTCAGGTGTCTCAGGTGTGCTCATTTTTATACCCAAGGAACATTGACCTGGCAACCAGAAAGTGGAAATGGTCTGCTTTTACAGCAACAATACCGCTTTCCCCCTTTCCTTGCATATGACAATGTGTAATTCTACATTCTTACCTAAGCTGGCAATCGTTTGGTGCTCCTGTTATAAATCTGTAAAAATCCTTATTGTGTACCTAACATAATGGCCGCCTTTCAGTTTAAAGCAATCCTTCAGTCAGTGTAACTGAGCAGCTACTATGTATCCTTGTATTACTAAGGTAACATTATCTATTGTTATAGTTTACAGCTCAAACTGCTGGGAAAATCAGCCCCTATGTTTGAGATTAAATAAATGTACTTTAAGAAATTAATATCAAATATATTAAACTTCATGAAGAGCATCAGACATACAGTTCGTTAATACACTTGAAGAAGAAACCCATGGTTTGGAAAGCTCTGTGCACTATAATTTAATCTACAAAGAAATCTAATTTTGGTTCGCTAAAAGGTATCACAACCTTCAACAAATCTACCCTTCTTCAGGACTTTATAGTTACTAGAATTTTAAACTAGATTACTTGTGCTAAGGAAGACATATAATATGGTTTAAAGAAGAAACACATTGGGAGATTTCTATCAAAGTGCCAATCTTTACTACCTGAAGCATTGCAAAAATGTTCTCTTGCATCAGTTTACACTGGCATCAAATAGAAGAAAGTTGCTAATCGCTCTTAAACTTGATGGAGAGATAACGTGACCTCTGTCCTGGCAGATAAAATCAGCACAAGAAAGAGAACAGTAACATCAGTTAAAGGTACTTTGGTACCATACATTAAAAAACGTCAACAATTCACTGCTCCTCTAAATCTTCCTGGAATGACTTTCCAAAACTCAAATGTACAGTATGTGACACTAAGGGGGTAATTCGATATAATACCAAGCAGCCTTTCAGGACCTTTTCCAAAGCTTGCCATTGACTAACATTGTCTGAATGGCCACTTAACACAATATACAAATGTAATCAATGTTATTGTACTCTTTAACTCAGCAGTGCACAATCTGGGAGGGGCGCGAGGCCTCTGTAAATTTACTTACCAGCTTCAGTCCACGCGTCTCTGTGGCAATGCGTGATCAAATGACGCCTGTTACCATGGAGACGTGACGTCAAATGACGCCCTGGGTCACGTGACGTAACATGAGCCTGCAACCTTATTTGATGCTTCATTGGAGGTAAGGGGGTGGGGGGGGAGGGGGAGCGACCGAGGAGGAGAGCAGGCAGGGGGCACAGGAAGTTTGCGCTCCCCTGCTTTATCTCATTGCTTTGCATTAAATCTTTTGTGTGATATAACGTGAAATTAGATACGGAGACTTTTAAATAAATGTTGACACATGGCAAATGGCGCGTCATTTAACGAAAACTTTGACTCGTTAACAGGGACAATAACATTAGCTACATCTGCAGTATAAGCACATATTTCATATTCATTGGGTTAAGGCGATTGAATATTACTACCCTGCCCTTGAACTCATTTAAACCACAATCACCAGTTCACAACTGCTGTGGAAATTATTGTCCAAATGATCACCCTTTACAATTACTTATGGCTAAAATGGCTCTGCTCTACAGGAGATAATGTAATAATTACTTGCAACATGTTATTTAATTAGCTGTGTGCTAATAAAAGCAAAACACAATTTGGTCCAGGAGTTTTCAAGTATCGTTAATTCATGCACCAGTCCCTCCAAAATGCTATTATAAAAACAAAAATATAAAGGGAATCTTGTCATCTATGATGTCACCTTCTTAAATGATGTGTAAATGCTCACGTCTTTCTCACAGTGAGATGACTTTAACCCTTTGTTGGCCCCTCTGACACTTGAGATCACATGTTTGCTCCTTCTGTAGCGCAGAACGCGATCTCCCCAACAAATTGAGCAAGTAGATTATGGGGCCCCTTGTGGGCCAGACCCCATCACCTAGTAACTATGTCCTGGGGCACTCAAAGAGTTAATATATATATATATAAATATATATATATATATATACCACACCACACACACACACACACACACACACACACACACACACCATACAGTACATAGAGTACCCCTCCCCCGCCCCCCATTGCCATCAAACTGTAGAGGAGAAGAGCCAGTCTGGGAGACGAGGAGCTGCAAAGTGAGCTCTGCTGCGCCACCTAATGGCCGGATTCGGTTAGCTGCACACAAATCCTTCACCTCTCCTTCTCTCTGCTACTGCCTCGAATTGTTTCATTCTGACCGGCCCAAATTGTTGAAGTGAAACTTCTTTCCTTGCACCCACCTAGATTCTCATAGGACTAAAACTCCTTCCAGGAGAACTGGAACATCTGCTGGGATCCAGCTAGGAACTCCCCGGCAACCACACAGAAAACCTTCTCCAAAGTGATTAATTCACATTCTTCAGGAATTGCCTTCAATGCAATAAGAGGAAATTCAATTAGCGACTAATACAGTAAGGACAGTTAATGCTTGGGATAGACATACGGCTAAATATGAAAGAAAATCAAGGATCTAATAGGTTTTGAGGAATTAGAAGAGATAGAATAATGGGCAAAGTAGGTGGGCCAAGTGGTTTCAATCAAATTCTTTGTTTCTATGATTCTAATGCATCGCAAGATGTTCCAGCAGCGAGATGGTTAAGAAGACAGCAGAGCTGGTCTCCAGGCGCTGTCTGACAGCGCTATTTCTCACTCTGCAGAGTTAGTTGCAGAATCCCAGGGAAGAGGCTGCCGCTGGAAGCAGCTGTAGACAAAAGCCCATTAAAGCCATTGCTCCAAGATAACATTTTTCATCATTTGTAAACACAGCATGGACGAAAGCAAATAACTGATGCACACATTACAGCATGACAGTGACATTATTCCCTATGCACAATGGTAGTACAATTGTTACAGTGCCAGTGCAAAAAATATTAAAGTCTCTGCGGTCTTTATGTTTTTCATCTTGTCACTGGGGTGAGTGATATAGTCACAGGGGTGAAGACTATTGCATGCGTTAATTCAAATGTTCTTGTTAAAGTTAATTCCGGTAGCAAGTCATTGGGGGTCCAAGGCTTCTATTGAATATGCTGTGCAGTCGTCTTCTTATGATGTGGAAGATTTTAGTCCCGTTAATTAAAATGGAGCAAATATACTCTCAAATACGGAGAAGATGGCTTCATAGGGTATTGAATAAAGGCCTATTTTACTAGGCAGGCAAAGAGAGGCAGGGAAACTATTAAACACGCTACAAAATTGTCTTCCTATGGCAGGTTAATATTTTAACCTGCAGAGGTTTACTCCAGCTACCAAATAGAGACAGTAAATACCCCATTATAATTAAGAGTGTCATGTAACTCCTCCTACTGAGGGTACAAGCAATACACATGAGTAATATTGGATAAAAGTACCCTGGCAGAAGATGAAAATGTCTGTATTAGGATTAATCTAGCTCCAACATTACCTTGGCACATGGACCCCATCAAATATACTGTAATTAATGAGGGTGCAAAACGAAACATATGGGAGACCTTTAACTCTCACTAACTGGTCAAGCCCCAGCACAGGAGACTTGGCCAGGGTTATCAGAACGATGACACAATGTACAGTATACTGTACATTAGTAAGTTTAGCTTGCAGGATGGTTGTGACAACTCTAATTCAGAGTGCTTTTAGTTTTGGGGTGCACGGTAAGAGAAGGAGGAGCGGCCGGATACTTTGTTGAGCCTTGGGACCATGAACAGTCTTTTGGAGTCAGATCTCAGATAAGTGCTGCATGTGGTAGGGGTGAGGAGCTTCTTCAGGTAGCTGGGTAGAGCTACTCATATGATTCCTTAAGCAGGTGGGTCTTAAAGGTGGATAGAGAGGGTGCTAGTCGGGTACTGAGGGGAAGGGCATTCCAGAGGTGTGGGGCAGTCAGTGAGAGAGGTTTAAGGCGGGAGGGCTTTAGATACAAAGGGGGTAGAGAGAAGACATCATTGAGCAGAACGCAGGAGTCGGGATGGTGCATAGCGAGAAATTAGGGATGAGATGTAAGGAGGGGCAGAAGAGTGTAAAGCTTTAAAAGTGAGGAGGAGAATGGAGTGTGAGATGTGGGATTTGATCGGAAGCCAGGAGAGGGATTTCAGGAGGGGGTGCTGGATATGACCCTTTTTCAAGAGAATATATAGGTATTGCACTGTGTATTTTTGTCACATTGGAAGTAGCTTTGGGCATCTTTGTTTGTTTTTTGTTGAAGACTACCGAAGATAACAAAAAGCAGCGATTTATATTGGAAAGAAGCAAATCATTGCATTCAAACAAGACAAATGGATCAACATTGTTTGTTTTTTGTTGTATATATTTAGCCACGCCCACCAGCACTCCTTGTGATATATATATGTAACGGGTTTTCCCCCCCCCAATCTCACATTGGCCCGGGTAATCTAACCAGTCCCCATTACATGTTCGTGTCTGGTGGTGCACCTGTAGGCAACAGGGCTCCTGAGTCTCCCGCTTGATGGTATTAGGGGATGTCATCCAGACAGGCAGCTGAGGTATATTGCCATGCTCAGTAGCACTCCTCTGTGACACTCATATGCTTATATATATGTTGTGGTTATTTTGGGGGTTCAATAAGAGCTTGTTAGGTGTCCAGTATATTTTACATTAGTAATAATAATGATGGCTTCATAACAAAATTGGTATTTAAGGCAGAATCTCATAGGTGAGGAGCAGTCTTCCCTGAAAATGAACATTCTGCCCTGAATGGTAATACAGTATTTCTGTACACCTCCGGGAGACCAAAAGAAGCTCTTGCTACCTACTGAAATTACAAAAACCCCAACACTCAAGCTATCAGCAGGTATTTGCTGTTGAGTTTGTGTGTTGTCTGACACTTGCTGCTTTCTAAGTCACAGCAATAACCAACAGTCCTTCTTTATGTTGGTTTCTTGATTGATATTTGTAAAGACATCAGGGGGAAGCTGTGACGGGATCAGCAGATGTAATTAAAGGACACCTTCAATAATATTATTTTGAGCCTTTGTTGAGCCTAAGTAGATGATTCTTTAGAAATTGTGGTCACTCTCGGGATTATTTTATAATGCACCTTGCTTCTTTTCAGCGTAGAGAATAAGAAATGCTGCATTGAAGCGGAGTTTTCCTTTTCCTAGTTTGCAGCTATGAGAGATACCATTTTCCTCTTGATTTCTTCTGACTGCACTTTGTCTCATTCTTATTTATGACATGCCATGAATTAAAGAGATGTGTAAATGATGGCTGCTCGGTAAGCCCTGCGTACTCACTGCAGATTACATTATCAGTGTAACTGCTTCTACCAGAGAAGGCGCAGAGGCAGTGTAGCTGAGTGACTTTTATGATCTTTGTGCCAAGGCAAAATAATGTGCATGCCACATTATTAATTACATTTCTTGTATTAGATACTGATAGTTAAAAAGCGGTATTACACCACCTCTGACCTGGCACCGTTTTTTGAATGCTAAGAAATGATAATATGTCTATAGCCAGGTCCCCTCT
Organism: Ascaphus truei; assembly: GCA_036426205.1. NCBI lineage: Eukaryota > Metazoa > Chordata > Amphibia > Anura > Ascaphidae > Ascaphus > Ascaphus truei. Next base: position 27,109,237 of record CM071575.1, on the reverse strand, counting down.
GGGTTCCCCGTGTTCCCCCTTGGCCCCTTAGGCCGCGGTCCCAGTCTGCACTGCAGCACGCCAGGGGGGGTGGTGGCACGTGCACAGCGGTTTACCGCAATCTGCGGTCTGTGACAGATGCAGGTGATTGCGCTGGGGGAGCGTGTTAGGGGTTTTCCAGGGCGTGTCCATGACCTCGCGCGGATGGTTAGCCCTCATTGGCCGAACCACCGTGGGAGGCGTCGCCACCCCTCCGTCGCAAGTTGTAAATACAATTTGGATGTCTTTTGAAAAACTGGTCGTAGAGCACGACTGCCAAATGCGCGCGAAGGCACATACTGGGCCCAGCCCCATTGAGGGGTGGTACTTGTTCGTGAAGCATACGTGGAGGGCCCGCCTCCGCACCTGAAGCCTGGCAGCGGAGGCTGGGACAAAGTGTGTGGGGATAGTGTGTGGGAGAAGCTGTGGGAGCGCTGCGGCAAGAAGAGGGGGGATCCGGTCGCCGGAGCTCCTCTGCACAGGTGGTGGCCATGTTGGGAGTCCTTGCGCATGTGCAGTACATCTCGCGCATGCGCATAGAACCAGGAGATGTGGCGGACATTACAGGATCCTTCACCCCAGTGACAAGACATTACATGAGCTTTGCGCATGTGCAGGGTCTTCATTGGAGTGGCGGCCATTTCACATAGGCTCCACAGGGAACAACAATCTACAGCAGGCCTTGGGGCTGCTAGACAGGTGGCACAGCACAGCCAATAGGGCTGCAGCATTCTCCCTGCACAGAAGAGATACATTTGGCATGCTGGGACCGCACGCACAGTCGGAAGGGGAGCTGAGCAGGAACAGGTAGTGTCCAGGGAGTTGTGCTTCCCTGGACTAGGCCTAGTTTACCCCCTCTTAGGCCGTAGGTAGTCCTTGAGACCCCATAAGATTGTGTTTGCTTCAGGTACAGGCCCCGCAGTGTTATAGGGCCAGATGCATTCAGTAAACCTGTTACTATATATACATGTGTGAGTGTTCATTATATCAGGTCCTGTAAAGGGGTATCCAGCAGTGCTAGGATCCTTCACAGGTGGAGGCGCTGTCATTTAACGAATTAGGTATACCCTGCAGCGGAGGATCAAGCCTTCTGTGAGCCTATCATGTAAAGCTCACCACACGTAGTCACCCTAGACACGATGAAAGGGGGCTTCATGTGCATTACATACTGTATCTCCTCTCTAACTCCTCTGATTGTTAACTTGCAGTTTGGGAAGAGTCAAACAGGAGATGTGTGTGTGGGGGGAGGAGGGAGGAGGAGGGAGGCGATGTGGGGGGCGAGGAGTATATGTGGAGGAAGATATAAGTCTGGGGGGGAAGTAGAGAAGGAAATGTGGGCTTGGGGTGAGAGAAGAAGATGCTATGTGCCTGTTGTGGGTGTTAATCAGTCTGGGGGGGGGGGGGGAAATAGTTATGCGGCTGCGGGGAAGTTATGGTCCTGGGGGGGAAAGTTATGGGCCTGAGGGGTGTGGGGTAGGTCTGGAGGCAGAGGAAGGCGGTATGTCAGGGTGGGCCACAACAGAGCATGGATCCGAGAGTGCCTGCATGCAGCCTAGGAGAGTAGAGGGGACTTGCTAGATGCCTGTGCAAGGGCCTGCAGAAGTGCCTGCCAGAAGTCAGTGGAATGGAGGCCCTGTCTGTGTGCCCCTGCATCTCTTGCATTGTGTTTATAGTTTTTTTTATCCTGTTTTTTCCATGTACCCATGCCGTGTTATACAACACAAATGGCCAACCTTCTCAGTTTAAATGCAACTTTGTTCACATGCAAACTTTAGCCATGACTAGTGGAAATTGTCCTTAAATCCTGTCTTAATAAAACTTTAGTCACACCAATTTTTAAATAAAATGAGGTTAATCTCCATTTTACGTACACCACAAAGGCACAACAGGTGACAGGAGGTGGGTGGAGCTAGTACTGTTACTGTTACTCACATTTGTATGTATGTCTTTATTTATATAGCACCATTAATGTACATAGCGCTTCACAGTAGTAATACACGTGACAATCATATAAATAACAGATAATACAAATAACAGGTCATGGGAATAAGTGCTTCAGACATAAAAGTAACATTTAGGAAGAGTCCCTGCTCTGGGGAGCTTACAATCTAATTGGTGGGGAGAACATACAAAGACAGTAGGAGGGCATTCAGGTAAGTGCGTCTGCAGGGGGCCAAGCTTTATGTATCAGGTGTATAGTATTTTCCACACTGCTACTCATATGCTTCTTTAAGCAAGTGTGTCTTAAGATGGGTCTTAAAGGTGGATAAAGAGGGTGCTAGTCGGGTACTGAGGGGAAGGGCATTCCAGAGGTGTGGGGCAGTCAATGAGAAAGGTTTATGGCAGGAGAGGGCTTTAGATACAAAGGGGGTAGAGAGAAAACATCCTTGAGCAGAATGCAAGAGTCAGGATGGTGCATAGCGAGAAATTAGGGCTGAGATGTAAGGAGGGGCAGAAGAGTGTAAAGCTTTAAAAGTGAGGAGAAGAATTGAGTGCAAGATGCGAGATTTGATAGGAAGCCAGGAGAGGGATTTCAGCAGGGGAGACCCTGAGACAGATTTAGGAAAGAGTAGAGTGATTCTAGCAGCAGCATTTAGGATAGATTGTAGGGGAGACAGGTGAGAGGCAGGAAGGCCGGAGAGCAGGAGGTTACAGTAAATCGAGACAGGAGAGAATGAGAGTCAAAGTTTTAGCAGTCGAGCAACAGAGGGAAAAAATGTCTAAACTTTTAGATTGTTAAATAACGATTCTATCTCAGAATTACTAATCATTATTATTATCTAGATCAAAGTAGTACAGTAACTATGGATGTAGCTATAGTTATTGTTTCTGGCACGGGCGGCAAGCTGTGTGACTGTGGCTGCCCCGGGACTGGAGGATTATCACTTTGGGTGGTCCAATCTGGAACAATGGACTTCCTACAGCGATGTCACGACAGACATCATCTCCGGATCCGTGGTTTTTTGCTTTCGCAGCCGTGCCCCCGGAGACAGTAAATCTTACTACATCTGTATGTTTAATGTGCCATATCTCTTTGACTAACATTTAAGTTGTTAAAAGAGCTTACCCCAAGATTAGTCTGTAGACCCCACCACTGCCCTGTTATATTGATCCATTGTTAACAGAGCTAATAAATGCCTTCCTCACCTCCCAATATAAACATAGGGCCCTTAATCAAGATGGAGCCATAATTGAACCTGCTGATTTCTATCTATACTGACTTTCCTTAAGGCGTCTGTCCAGGTTATGGATTATTCTCTAGAAACCATACCACAGTCCGATAACTCTACCCTTAGTCCAGGAATAATCAGCCCTTTATTTCTTCATGTTCTGTATGTGTACATATACATATATATATGTAAAAAAAGATTGAACATGAATATGTTATGCATAAGATATAAATATATATATATATATATAAATCCCATCCTTTACAACCCCTTGAGTGTTGCCTGACATAGGCCCCTATGTATCAAGGCAAACCATTTGCAATTTTGGGGCAAAACTATTGCACCAATCATATCAAATAAGATAAATTCTATAGATCTCAATGGGGCTTTTTTGTTTGATACATACAGTATGGCTGTGCGTTAGTATTACACCACATGTACCTTTATAATGGACCTCATAGGAGTTACTGTCCAAAAAAAGTCACTATGTGGTGCTGCATAATGTAACAGTTACATCGTGGGAGGGAGTAGCACTTTAATGGCAGCCCCAAAAAGCAGCTCTAAGGGGTACAATCAGCCTCTGTATTCAAATGGTTAACTTTATGGTGCCTATATTTGAAGGCCCGACTCATGTAAGATCTCATGGACGTACTTGCTGTACTTGAGGTTCTGTTTTTGTGCTTTGAAACACTGGTCCTCTATCCCCTTCAGTATTGGACAGCTCCATCTATCTTCCATCACTCTGTCTGTATAACCCTGTTTTCACGCCACATAAGACCATTAGTCTTGTTTGACTGAATCAAATGATTTATGCAGATCACACGACCTCTGTAAGGCACTCAATACTGCAGAACCTACGCTGCAGATTAACTTTATCTTTTTCCAAATACGAGTATGACCTGAACAAATTCCTCTCTTGAAGCCCAAAACTTTTTCTATTAAAAGTCCTGCAACTTCTGGGTGCGTATTTATCACTAGCTTAATTAAATAAATCCTCTAGGGGATTAGCCAAATAAAAAATTATCTCTCACCTTATAACACCCCTGAGGTATGATTATCCCATTCAATACACCCTAAGCATGCATTATTTATAAAGGACCAAGGTAGAGGTGTTATAAATATAATTCCCGGCCACTTAATAGGCTTATCTAATGCTGCTAATAGCCATGTAATTTCTGAAATGGACTTGGTTGCTGCTGTGAAGTCATTTATTTGGTCTCTCTGGGGCTACTTTGCTCCTTTCAGCATCACAACTCGTACATGAGATCAATCCCTAACTAACCTTACTGACTTTCACTTTCTATATATATATATTACACCATATCTCCCCCATCACTGTTACTGTTTTACTCTCTTTCTCCCCCTGTCTACACTAGTTTCCTTGAGCCACAGCTACCTTTATGGTTTTAGACCTATAAGATTTACCTTCCAGCTGTCTCTATACAGAGTCAGCAACACAGAAACTAAATTGCAACAGTTGAAATGGGGGAAGACATAGTCATTACGGGAATAAGGGCTCGGTGAAGGAAAGCAGAGGGTAAGCAGGGAAGGTATTCCCTGAAATATAGGGGAATGCATGTAAGAAAGTGCTGTTGGTATAGCAGAGCGGATCCAGTGTAGTGCATTAAGTGCCCCACACTGGCTGATAGCAGTAACAAATGGCAAAATTAAATAGAAGAATGTGGGCAAATATGGTGCAATTTTGGGGCAAAAGACTGCATGCACTGTATGTATGAACCAAAGGAAAAAAACATTATAAGCTATAGGATTTTTTTCTTTCATACGTCTTGAGCAAGTACTTTGCCCTAAAATTGCAAAAATGTTGCCTTTATACATACAGTAATGACATGGCTGCCATCACAAAATTTAGGGCCCAGGACAAATACTTTGAGCATGCCCCCCCCCCCCAGCATTAAACTCTTCCCTCCTTTCTCCACAGCAGACTGGGGGCCCCTGAGGGGGGAGGAGATATTGGTGTGGGGTTGGTGAGGAGGGGGGCAGGTGAGGAGATACTGGTCTGGGGGTGGGACGGAGAAGGATATCCCCTCCTCTCAGGAGGAGATAAGCGCCTGGTGGGTGTAGTTATGTGTTTGCGGTGAGAGTGTTGTTATGAACTTGGGAAGGGGGTAGTTATGGATCTGGGTTGGGAGGCATGAGGGAGAAGTAAGTATGGCCTGGGGGTATAGGTACGGATCTGAGGGGCAGGGAGGGCCAAAACAGAGGGTGTGATGGGGGAGATGAGTTTACCTAACTGCTGCTATAGATGATTTATGGGGCCCGCAGAGGTGCCTGTCAGAGGGGGCCTCCCTTCCACTGGCCTCCACCATGCTTCCTCTGACAGGCACATTTGGAGACACCCTCCAGCAGGCCCCCTATGCCCTGACAGGCAACTCTGTGGATCCGACATTACATAAGGTTTGCCAGCAGGGGGCCTGGTCCCTTGACTCACTCAGCTGCCCCCCCTCCCCCCGTCAGTGGCCCTGAGTACAGATGTAGCAGGTGTTACTACTCACATGAATGTTACCACGTTATTATCACATTATTTACCACAATCGCTACTGAAAACAATCGTAATTCTTATGATCTTAACGCACGCATTATTTAACACATTTTTCTGCATTAAAGGGGGTAATAATTAGAGATGAGCGAACCAGTCTAAATCCGTTTCCCGTATTTTTCTGACTTTGCCATTCAAAATTTGTTCCGCCGTGTAACCTCCCCCGAAAAAACGTTAAAGTTTCAATGTGCACGGATGAATCCAAAGCCACCAATGGTTACAATCTGCTGATGGATTTTAAGAATCCAATCCACTGATTTAGCAATCCGCAGATTGGATTCATTAAATTGCGGAATACGCAAATGGATATTTGGTATTAAAAAAAAAAATCCGCAAAAGTTGGGTCATCATTTTTGAAACTGATCTGCTGAAATCCATGGACCAAAGGAACCGGACGATCTGCGGCAGAACCAAATCCGCCCATCTCTAGTAATAATGCTTGCTACATCTGTAGTCTCAAATAATTGTCTGCTTCATAATGCTTCATGAAGCCATTCTCCATTTCAACAGTTTTTTTTTTACTCTGGATAATGAGTGCATTAGATTTACCAAAGGGGGAGTACACAGTATTATATAAAAGTTCATAAACTTAATTTGGTACAGCACAGAAAGTGATGTAACTCAAAACATTTCCCACTTCCTTGAATACACTGTCAAAGGAAATAGCACATACTGTACGGTGCATGAGGCAAATTGCAAAAGAAAACTTTATTTTGCCTCAGTAAATGTATATTGGTAAACAGGAGGACGAAATATGTACCCAGCGGTGGATATATCCTCCATATGTGTCCAGTTTACACCAACCAAGCAGAAATGTTTGCCGGCTAATAGAGTCAATTAGCTTCATGTCGTAATGCTCAGAGGCTGAATGGTCATATACCGTATATGTATTTTACAGATATGCTGCTCAGTTCTATCTGCTGCACAATACAATAGAGGCATGGCTGTTATTAGCTCATGGAGGAGGTGTGATTGGGACATGTTAGGGAATACCAAAGCCCTGACTCATGGTGAGGGGAGGGGAAAAACGTTTTTAATCAAAATGTGTTACTTTATATCCCACAGCGCAACCAGCTTCCACATTCAACCAGCACATACCGAAAAAACTGCAATTCCCACTTGTCACTGTATACAGATGTTTACCTGAAACAGTCATTAAAGAAGCGAACCCAATAATGAAAGTTTGTCCTGGTTTTGATAATGCTGCAGTTGTAGGTGGTTATGTACAAATGTAAAAAAACAAATGGTGCACATTCTAAAATTCCAGCAAATTGCTTGTTGATATTTTACTAGTGTTTTCACAGAGAGATTATAAAAAGGTTTCACCATGAATATATACACCAGATTTTATGTGTTGTATCAGAAGCTTGCTAATGACATGCAAAATGAAACAAATGGGTTATTTTAGGCAAATCTGGTAAATAAAGTACATTTGGGGCGAGTTTGTCGCCTGGTAAAATAGTTTAGATACTTTTTACTTTAGCTAGTCTATAAAGCAGCAAAAACATTTTTTTTTTGCTTTTATTCACAATATGGGTGAGGTATGAAGACTTCCTAATACCAGTGAAACGTGAAAACAATAAAGTAGGGAGAAAAAAATGGGAGGGCTTCTAGCATTTGTACATTACCCCCAAATAATCCCTTTTTGGGGTTCCAAGTAACACTCCATTAAAGTGGTATATGAAGGGTCATTATCAAATTCTCCCAGGTGCAAAACAGTAGCACTAGATTGATCAATGAAAGAGTAAACAATTTAAATCAATGGTTTAAAAAATAAATAATAAGTATATATATATATATATTATAGAGAAAAACCTCGCTCTAACCCCTTGTTGGTGAAAGCGTGCTGCCTAGGGATGTACAGAATAGAAAAAGATGTGTACCAAAGAAGGTACACTAAAGGATCCCCTTGCAGGCGCACGCGCAACTTTATAGTATAGACGGTCAGGGGTGATGTAGTAAATAGGTTAAACTTTTATAATAACTATGTAAATGTGTAATTAAAACAGTATATAGTGCAGTTCCATATACTTAAAATAAAAAATAGACAAATGACGTCTATTAAAACTCCGCCAAGCGTCTCGCTGAGCTCTTGGGCACTGGTCAACGTGGTATCGTAACTACACAGGGTACCTATTGTCCTTCAAGTCACATTCTCCGTGTTAGAGGTAAGTGTACAGGGAAAACATATACCTTAAACTGTGTTTTTTTTGGAAGCAGAATTGCTGATATAACACTGCCCTCTCTACAAAGCTATATTAGGAGCACTAACACCTATATGTCTATGGATATGTACGTGACAGGTTGAATACACAATCAGGGTCACCAAGCACCACCTAGGTCTACATGCTGTATCAGAACCAATAAAATACAAAAAATACAGATTTTGGAGAATCAGACCCTTTTTCAGCACACTGATTACTTGACAACCTGTCCTAAAAAACAACACAGTTTAAGGTATATGTTTTCCCTGTGCATAGAAACAGCTGTCCAAATACGAATTACCTAGATCACATACCCCATTATCTACTCTACACACCTATTAGAGACTAAGGGGAACTATCATAAGTGATCGTACCGTGTATACTAACATCATTATCTGATCACATACACTTACCTCTAACACGGAGAATGTGACTTGAAGGACAATAGGTACCCTGTGTAGTTACGATACCACGTTGACCAGTGCCCAAGAGCTCAGCGAGACGCTTGGCGGAGTTTTAATAGAACATCATTTGTCTATTTTTTATTTTAAGTATATGGAACTGCACTATATACTGTTTTAATTACACATTACATAGTTATTTAATAAAGTTTACCCTATTTACTACATCCACCCCTGACCATCTATACTAAAGGTCTGCGGTGCGCCTGCAAGGGGATCCTTTAGTGTACCTTCTTTGGTACACATCTTTTTCTATATATATATATATATATATATAATATATATATATATATATATATATATATATATATATTATATATATATATATATATATACCATAACATTTTAAGTTATGGTGGGTAAAGCAACAAAAAACCTCCACCGTTAGCATATAGCCAATAAAGAATATAACTTGTGAGCACATTCACATGTCTTAGACAGGTCTGCACCCCTGCCTTTCAACCATTATCACCTAGCATACAGAGCTCCCACTGAAGCAAGGGATTCTGGGAAATTACATGCAAATGCGCACACAATGTGTCACCTTTTGCCTGGAATATCCATACACATGGAGCCCATTTAAGGTGATGCATCGCCGTTCACATAGCTTTTAAGCACAGCATGGGACTAGCAAAGCAAGTCAAATCACTCACAGACTTGTTTCAACCTTGATGGGTATCATCAGTGTGAGGGAATAGCGGAGGAGGACGCCGGCCGTTACTCTGAAGGTCTAGAGACCCCAGGTGCCGATGAGCAGGACTGATCCGTGAGGGGAGTGCGGGACACTGCCCCTGTATATATACAGCTAGCATTAGCATTGTGCATTGTGACTCCGGTGGAGATATCCTTTTTTTATATGTTTTATGATTTATGAAATATTTGTACGTTTGTACATTGTTGCAAATACCTCGATTTTTCCTATTATTGTTCCTCTGGGCTCTGAGTTTGTTTTGAAAGCTTGCTGGAGTGTGGCAGCCTTATCGTGAAGGTGAACTCCTTACTGACCAGACGGAGAGGAGATAACCAATATATGAGGAGAAAAATAATTTTCTTACTGATGATTTTATAGTTGTCATCTTGTAAGTGCAATTTGTTGAAGCAGGTTTTTTGCTGGGTTTTATACAGATTACACTGTGTGTAATTTTCTCTTTTTCTCCTATGCGCTATAGGTCCATTTGTTCCTGTTCTATGAGTGTGTCAATGATGGCAAATCATCCAGGTCCTGAGGCAGCAAAGCAGCCCCAAACCATTACACTCCCACCACCATGCTTGACGGTTGAGATGAGGTTCTTCTGTTTGAAAACAGTGTTTGGTTTTTGCCAAACATAACGTTTCTCATTGAGGCCAAAATGTACTAGCTTTGACTTGTCTGTACAGAGAACATTGTTCCAGAAGTGATGTGGATCATATCTATGCTCTTTGGCGAACTTCCGATGTGCAACAATGTTCTTTTTAGAGAACACCATTCTTGTTCAGTTTTTTCCTGATAGTCGAGCCATGAACACTCACATTAGCCAAGGCAAAGTGTCCTGCAGATCCTTGGATGTTACTCTGGGGTTCTTTGTGACTTCCTGGGTGATTTGCTGGTTTGTTCTTGGAGAGATTTTGGTAGGACAGCTGCTCCTGGGTAGAGTGATTGTGGTCTTAAACTTTCTCCATTTGTAGACTACATCTGTTTTATAATGGATTGGTGGAGCCCCAAATCCTTAGAAATGGTTTTGAAATACTTTCTAGACTGATGAGCATCAATAACTACTTGTCTGAGGTCCTCAGATTTTTTTTTTTTATCATGGCATGATTGGTTTTCATCATAGGATGGGGCCTCCAAAACTCACACCTGAAGGTCTCCCTAATTATTTTAACACCTGATTCTAATTATCCCCTTTAATTTAGCTAATAAAACCAGGGGTTCACTTACTTTTGCACATACGCTGGCTCTTAATTACCCATTGTAGTCTAATGCATTTCTACATATATGTGAGACCGCACTCGTCCTTATTCTTCAAACTTTTGCCAAGTCCTCTTCCTCCCGCAGCTCCAAAACTCTCCGGTGATCAACTGGGATACATATCATACAATAACAAAGAGAGGAGCGCAGAGAAGGCAGGACATTAGGAAGATATTCAACATTTATTAGCACACTGTGAACTATAAAAACTTACAATTTAATGCAGCCAAATGAACAGTATGAATCCCTCACACTTCCGACGCCAACACAACGAGCTCCACGCTATCCCCTCTACTTGAAACAACCTGGATCACCGCACGTTTACAAACCGGAAGTAAACCCGGAACGTTCTTTCCAGGTCAGGCAGAATGTCTCGCGGGAGTATACAGCTTAGCTAGAGCTGCATTCTCAGTAAAAACGTCTTAAAAGGAGGTTCCAATACCGAACTAAGTCACACAACTAAATTATATATATTTAAGTTGTGGACACTGTAGCAATGCTCTGCGCGTTTCGCGCTAATTAGCGCTTCTTCGGGAGAATGTAAATTTTTATAGTTCACAGTGTTCTAATAAATGTTGAATATCTTCCTAACGTCCTGCCTTCTCTGCGCTCCTCTCTTTGTTTTTGTATGTTAGTCTAATGCATACATCATTTTGTTTCAAAAGACATGGAATTGGTTAATATAAACCCTATTGATATATAAGAAAATACTGGTTTTGATTCAAGAAGGTTATCATGGAAAAACGATGGCATTTCCATAATTATCATTGGGGTCCACAAATTTTTGTTGCCACTGTGTGTGTGTATATATATATAACAGAGATTGAAATTTTATGAGTCATTACTGACACAAGTGAACTCTCTTCCCATGAGCGCTAAAGGCCATGTCTGTACATACTGTGCTATATGTATGCACACACAGCTGTCTCTTACACATACTAATACCCCTTGTTTTTCCATCCCTATACAAAATAGGGACCACATAGTATCCACACACACTTTTAGTTATGCTACTATCTCTAACATTTCCACACCCACACCATTTATATTAACTCCCACCCCACACACCCATTTTGTATAGCACTGTATATACTGTGGGCTCTCCATTCATTTATATTCACACAGATACACAAACACACTTACATCACTTACTTTCAGGAACTATTTAACACCTCTAGCCATTAATCTCATCCACACCGGGGGAAGGTCAAGCACAGATAAGATTCCAAGAGACACTGTTTTTAAGTATACCCTTTGCTTGCTTCATTCATTGTAACATCGCCGGAAGAAGAGATCAGTGTATCTCGAAAGCTCGCACAAATAAAAGCATTTCGTTAGCTACAGAACGGTATCATCTATTTATTTTTTGATTATATATATATATATATATACCCATACTATTGCACATTATGGGGCCTATGCAGAGAGGAACGGCATAATAAATTGCCATTGTTGTAAAAGTTCAACATTGTGGCGTATTTATTGAGCCTGATTCAGAAAGGACAAATCGTCAATCAAGTCTCAAAGTGTATGATTGGCGAGTGTTAATCGCGCCATTTCAGACTGAGCTACTTACATCTGGCTATATTTTCAGTCACTGCGGGTGAAAGTCACGCTCGTGAGTCTCACAAGACTTCAATTCAAGTGGGCGGGAAATTTCTAAAGTAAACACCACATTCCTGGCACAGTGTCTTAGTGACGGCTTCTGCATAGTTACATACCAGAGAAACAGCGAGCGTCTCTCTGTTAAAGTGGTAGAAGCACTGTGAAGCTGCAGATACTGAAAAAAAACCCTTCTCTTTACACTTTTACAATTTTTATTAGCTACAGTCATAGACATTCAGTGACAGACAGTGTACATACTGATAGACAGACACACAGCAATACATACTGATACTCAGACAGATACACAATAATACACAGTGATAGACAGACACACAGGAATATACAATGATACTCAGACAGACACACAATACTGTATACACACACATTTACAGACACTGATACACAAAGGCACAGTTGAGACATAGGCATACTGATATATACTGATCTGTACATGCATACTCACACAGATACACATAGCCACACACATGCTTATATATTGTTATATACTGTATACTGCTTATACTGTAATGCTCAGAGTTTTTGCTGACATGGCAATGTTATGTGTATAGAGGCATATTCACCCTATTGCTTTGTCAATGCCCTGTGTGCATCAGAGATTTGGGAGCCACATATAGTGACAGCAGTTGGCATGGATCTGGACAGGTTTGTGACAGCATGATGCCCTCCCCCCAAGCCCAGCAGCTGATCGCAATGTGAAGCCCTGCACTCGGCAGCACTACTGACCCCCCCCCTCCCCCCAAGCCCAGCAGCTGATCGCGATCTGAAGCCCCGCACTCGGCAGCAGTACACATACACACACATGCATACATGCATACACACACATGCACACATACACACACATGCATGCATGCACATACACATACACACAATGCAAACACACACACACACACACGGCACACAATGCACACACAATGCACACACACAGGAGACAGGGACCGGAGCAGAAGGGGGGCAGGGACCGGAGCAGAAGGGGGGCAGGGACCAGGGCAGAAGGGAGACAGCGATCGGGGCATCACACACACACACCCCACCTTCTGTCTGGCAATGACGGCTCTGTAGGGAACCGGCTGCAGACCCATTGGATGGGAGCGGTCACGTGACCGCTCCTCCGCTTCCCCTTACTAACTGACAGCACTTTCCAGTGAACTGGACGGCTACTGCCGTTTTTTCCTGGCGCGCACAATTGGCGACTTCAGCGCTGAGAATTCAAGCACACATGCCGAATACCACACTTTGCCCTTTCCTGCATATGCCGAACCTAGAAACATGGCGAAATTTCAAAAAAACACGCTTCTCGCCAACACATTGGCGGGATGCTGCCGCCTAGCAAATCTCCTGGCGAAAATTTCAAATTTCGCCACTCAAGGAAGCCTCTGTGCATACGGGAAGCAAATTCTGCCGAATACATGCCGAATGGCATGTATTCGGACGACTCTGCATAGGCCCCTAAGTACTATATTATTTTCATTAGTACCCTGGTTTAGTGGTTTGGCTTATTTTGTTCATTGTACCTGCATTTGAGCGCTTCAGCTATTTTCAACATTCCAAGAGACACTGTTTTTAAGTATACTCTTTTCTTGCTTCATTCATTGTAACATCACCGGAAGAAGAGATCAGTGTATCTCGAAAGCTCGCACAAATAAAAGCATTTCGTTAGCCACAGAACGGTATCATCTATTTATTTTTTGATTATTGAAGCTCGGCTAACACGGTACTGATACCTCTACATGAATATGAATATATATATATATATATATATATATATATATATATATATATATATATATATCCCAAAAAAGTACATCCAGCTATACATATCAAGCATCAATATAATCAGAGGACACAGTGCAATACTATTTAGCATTCATTTGAATGAAATTAATGCATTTTTTAGTGATATCTGGAACAATATTAGAAAAATAAGTCGATTAAAAAACAAAAGTTTGAACATTTGGCAGGTGAAAAAATCCTTGGGAGTGATCACAGTGCCCAAAGGGTTAAAAAAAAAATGAAGCATAATGTTTTTTTTTATTTAGTGTATTAAAAACTGGCATAAACCAGTAACAATGTTCCCTTAACATTATGAAGGAAAACTGTGGGTGCACAAATTCCCCATTGAAATAATAAATAATAATTGTTTGTCCTTGTATAGCACTGCTAGTTTTATGTAGTGCTTTCCAGGGACATTTTGCAGACACAGTCCCTGCCCCGTGGATCTTATAATCTATGTAGGAGGATGTGTGCATATATATATATTCATGTAGAGGTATATAAATATATATATATATATATATATTCATTGGTATTGCAGTTTGCACTCACGGTTTCTAGAGAAGGCAGATGCTTTTCCCATAGATGAAGTATAGACACACAGTCACCAGGGGGATCCTGATGGCAAAAAAGACAGCACACTGCAGGTATAATCCAAAAAAGATGTGTATTGTGAACACAGGTATATATATATATATATATATATATATATATATATATATATATATATATATATATTATGGTGGGTGAAAAAGGCGACAAAAAACCTCCACTGTTAGCATATAGCTTCTAAAAATATTACTTGTGAGCACATTCACATGTCTGAGACAGGAAATCACATGCAAATGAGCACACTGTGTCATCTTTGCCTGAAATCCATTTTTACATGGAACCCTTATAAGCTAATGCTCGCCGTTCACACAGCTTTTAAGCACAGCATGGGATTAGATGCAAAGCCAGTGACCAGCTGCAGCACGTGGGTTGTGCCGGAGCACCCGAGCCCTGATGGGCCAGGCTAAAAAATGTCGTCGTCCCCTTAGCCAGAAGACCCAGGAACGATGTGAATGAGAGAAGTAAATCCGTAGCATCAAGGGTCCAATGCTGGGAACGGTTCGGCGTACCAGTGTGTCGCTGTGTTAGGGCATCACCTTGCCCACTGTGAGCTTCACACAGACGGTACTCTACTTAGAACCCACCCCGCCCCCCCTGGGACTTCTCCTGCCGGGGTGCATGGACCCAAGAAAACCTTGGGCTCATCCCACCTTTCGACCAGGCCAGAGGACAAAATGTGTGCCACTGTCCATCCTTCACCTGCCACAGGTAGGGTAGACACTACACTTGATCTTAGCCAAAAGGCCGAGATGCGATTTTGCATGTCATTTCCCAGAATCCCTTGCTGCAGTGGAAGCACTGTATGCTGGGTGATAATGGTGAAAGGCGGGGTTGCAGACCTGTCTAAGACATGAAAGTGCTCACAAGTAATCTTTTTATTTGCTATATGCTAATGGTGGAAGAGCTGGCACCCACCCTCTACTTACTGTACTCCCAGTGCAGAGGTGTAAGTAGGTTTGGGAACCTTGGGTGTTCTGGTCCTGTACCTCCACACGCCGGGTACTAAATATAAATCTAGAAAACGGACACAAAGCGATCCATGGATAAGTGCACAATATTTTATTCAAATGAAAAAAAAACAATAAGTTGGTTTAAAAGTCCATAGAATTCGCGGTCGGCAATCTCCGTGGCACTGAAATCCCCCCGGGGCCCTTTTCCTCCGGACTGTGTGTGTGGACCCCAAAGCTTATCGGCGTCACACGTGACAATAAAAAGGATTTACCCTCCTAAATAGAGATGGGTGAATATTTCACCTAAGTCGAATCCACTGCGAAAATGACAACTTCATCCCAAAACGCTTGGTTCTTAAAAATACCACCTCGAAAATTCGCTTTGACCAACTTTAAGGCTTTGTCCATAGTGAAAGCGAGTGAGAGCGCTACAGTGCTACAGTGCTACAGTGCTACAGTGCTACAGTGCTACAGTGCTACAGTGCTACAGTGCTACAGTGCTACAGTGCTACCTGCCTCGCGCAAGCTTTCCTCTCCGGCGATGTGTGAACTGTAGGTTTTTGGAAAGCGAGCGAGGGGGTGGGCGCGGTCATGATGTGGGGGGAGGGGGGTGCGTGTCAAAGAAGTGTCATGCATGAGAACACGCCTATAGCAAATAATAAAATGCATAATGCCATGCAATTTACAGAAGTAGTCTACAAACACACACACATATATATATAGGGAACCATGTTAAAAATGGTTTTTGAAGCAAAAAGTGGCACTGTGTGCTCATTTGCATGTCATTTCCCAGAATCCCTTGCTGCAGTGGAAGTGCTGTGTGCTGGGTGATAATAGGGAAAGGCGGGGTTGCAGACCTGCCTAAGACATGCAGATGAGCATACAGTTGTATTTACATTTGCATATATATATATATATATATATATTATACACATACACATTGTGTCATGCATGAAAACATGCCTTGTTAAAAACATTTTTTTTATAAAATGTGATGCATTGAAATAAGCATTGTACACTACAAAAAAAATTAAATAAATAAATTTACAATTATTTACAGGTAATGGACAATACATCAGAAATTTCTCTCCATGAATTATCATTGATATTTCTGTCATGGTATGAATTAAAGGTTCACGTTTGTAAACCTCAGAAAGCAAATTTTCAATAGTTGAGTTGTCCATATTCTCACAGCAAACACAACTCAACTCTTTTAAAAAGTAATTTGAACAGTATCCAGGCAGAATAGCTTACTACATTTTCATTGGCTGTTAGCCGCTCACATGACCAGGCTGTCTCGCTGCAATAGCAAACAAGTTTGCCTCCTCTGCTTTTGGTATTCTTGTATCGCGCGTGCAAGCTCGCGCTCACTATGGCCATGCGCTTTGGAATTCACACGTTTGTTTGTAGCGCGAGCTATGTAGCTCGCTCCGTATCTTGCACTATGGACGAGGTCTAAGACGAGGTCTCTCTCAACCTAAACTATGGGTTGAGAGAAAGAAAAACATACTTCAGGTCCTGGACAAACTTTAAAGTTTGTCGACACGAACCTTCATGGTTAAAGGCAGAATTGCACGCTCCGCATATTGTCCCCCCCACGAAGGGCAGGAACCACAGAGCTGCGAGAAGTCTGGCTCATAACATCATGTTATCAAAATCATGTTCCCTGAGCTTAACGCCAATCCACAAAGTTAATTATATGCAAAAACAGCGGCCGCAGGACATGGCATTAGACTAGGATTAACTCCATGTTAAGTTAGCGCTGCTTCGCCTTAGCTTTGTATGACTTTATATATATTACCTGAAGGTGGCGTTAACTCCGACCAAACCCTGAAATGAGAGAGGAGTCATTATGCTTTGCATATCCGATTAGCATATCTCCCAGGTGTGCTCTTTTTGCACGGGTGTCTTGTCACATGTTATTTGAGGTCTGAGGGATATATTTAGTACTTGGGACTCGACTTAACCAGGGGGTTTCTCTCGTGTGTTAGAGATGGATGTGGGCAAAAAATGTTGCCACTTTGGATCTCCCGGTTTCTTTGGTCCGTGGATCTCCCGGTTTCTTTGGTCCGTGGATCTCCCGGTTTCTTTGGTCCGTGGATCTCCCGGTTTCTTTGGTCCGTGGATCTCCCGGTTTCTTTGGTCCACATACATACATACATATACATATAATGAAATACATATACACACACACACACACATATACACGCACCTTAGAGAAGCGTACCGGAGCCTTCATGGTTTGCATATACCGCATTACCTTGGCTGCCAGTTATAATGAAATAAATCAATGTTCATTTCATTGTATTACAACATTATCGATCTCCAATTAAACAACAGACACAAAGGGTTATTGCTAAAAGAACATTATAAGGAGTTAGGAAAGGTGGACAAAGCATTAAAAAATGCAAAGGCAATGAATTTGTTTTTGAGTTTTTGTTTTTAAGTGTTACGTATTTTTCTGTTGTCACTTTAATGCACAGCTTTGCCTCTCAGACATCCCTATTCTGAGTGTTTGTACCACTACAAAGGATCCATTTATGTTAGGACTTTAATTGATCACCTCCGTTTCTTCTTTCTTTTTATGTACATTATTATATATTTAGATATCTGCTTCGAGTGTATGTTGGGACGAACTACATAACGGTCCAGATCCTCAGGGCTCGCAATGTGATGCTACCAAAATCGGTAACAGTAATCAGTACTGTACAGTAACAAAATCAGTAACAGTAATCAGTTCTGTACAGTAACAAAATGAGTAACATTATTTCCCTGAGTTTAACACATATCCACAAAGTTAAATATAAACCAAAAACAATGGCCGTTCTATATCTCATTAGCATAGGCTTGAGTTAGCGCCACACAGATCCCGAAATATGGGTTTTACTGGATAGAAGAGGTACCTTGGAAATATGCTAATTTTGATAATTTGAATACAATTTGCATTTTCAAATTAGCGTATTTTGCCAGTAATTCAGGTGTGTTCACTTTTGTTTATAGGAATCTCTCCACATTTCTCCCTCTCTCCCTCTCATCAGTACTAATGTCCGTTATACTTAACGCAATAACTTTCCCGGCCGACAATAGAACTTTACTAGAGATACGCACATTTTTTTGCGGATTTGGATCCGCAAGTTCGGATTTTTCTTCAAAGACAGGAAGTAATCCATTGACGTAACAATTCCTTATGCCAGATTTTTTAATTAATACATATTACATCACGTTTCGTTCTTGGGGTGACTTTTCTAGTACGTATTACCCTATATACTTACTGTCTCAGTCAATACCCATTTTCTCTTTTCACATTGAGTGATATTGAGTGCATGTTATCTGGGGACCTTTTCTGAATCACTGGCCCACCTGGACCAATTGGTATTCAGTTTGTATGGTGTATAATTGTTTTTCCCCTAGTGTACCGTTCACCATTTATTTCTATTTCTGTTAGGGGTATCGGTATCCCATTTGTTTTCTATTTACAGATTTATCCTCTCCCCACACTGGCCACCCATACAGTATGCTGCCACCAAGCCTACTCATCCAGCACATAAATCCTGACCTGTTTAACCATTGTTTCAAATTAGGACAACTTTTAAAATGTTAATCAATTGGTCAGTTTAGGATTTAGCTCCTGCAGCTAGGTTTGTTTGTATTAACAACATAGTGGAGGTTACTGGCTGACAAAATATTTAATGTTTCATTTCACATTTGTGTGCCGGGATGAAGTCCATTCTGTTAATAAATAGCAGAATGGTTTCAGGCCTTCCTGAAAAGAAGGATGACATCCCGCCCCACTACAAGCCATATATATAAATATATATATTTTATGTATAAATAAGTTTTGATTTGAGCCTTTATTTGAACTGTATGCTTTGAGCTCCTTGTTCCCGAGAGTAATGCTGGTACATCACTCAAACTAGAACTCTTGACTAGGACAAATAAAATGGTCACCACACATTTTAACCCCCCCCCCCCTCTCTCTACGATTTCCTGTTCCACATCAAACAGAAACACCATTAAACTCTTCTTTCCTTCACACCGGACACCATACACTTTCTTTCCCATCAACAAGGCCATATTTCTTTCTTTTACCATGACAACTACAAAGTACACAGTGAACCAGTTATACTACAGTATACTGTAACTTGTTTTCTCACTGGTGCATAAAGATAATTTCCCCTTGACACGAGATCATTCCATTGTCCCAAGACTAAATCTATCTATCGTGTTAATTTCGTCATCTGCCTTGGTGCAAGTAGTTTAGCCTCATTTCTCATATCACATTTCAAGATAAGACGAGAAAAAAATCACCTATAGTAGGATAAAAGAAATGAATACTTTTATATTTCAATATTTTTACTCATATAGCAGCATCAATTCCAAAGGGTTTCTTCTACATATCTGAGGCACCGATGGGGTGGAATCTTGGCTGGACCTCGCAAATTTCATGATCACATGACAGAAAATTTCAAACAATCACATGACCCCCTCCCCCTGTTTAAAAAAAACAGACGTGGAGGGGGCTTGGCTCTAACCGATCAGCCCCTGGAATACAAATATTTAGCCTATGGCATAACTGGTACGTAAGGCTAAGGCCCCGTTTCACGCGTCCGCACGGCTGTCGTGCTTGCCGGCCACACGTGCAACTTACTGCACCGCGATCTGCGGTCTGCAGGAAACTTTTTACGGCGCGGGGGGGCGTGGCCAAAACGGGTGGGTGCGGCCATGACGTGAGGGCTCGGGACCGCACCTCAGCCGTTCAGTACCTCAATACCTCAACCGCTGAGCCCCTCAGCCGTTCAGCCCCTCAACTCCTCAGCCCCTCAACCGCTGAGCCCCTCAGCCGCTCAGCCCCTCAACCCCTCACACACACAGACAGGCACTCACGCACTCAGGCACACACACAGACAGGGGCTCACGCACTCAGGCACACACACAGACAGGCACTCACGCACTCAGGCACACACACAGACAGGGGCTCATGCACTCAGGCACACACACAGACATGCACTCATGCACTCACGCACTCAGGCACACACAGACAGGCACTCATGCACTCACAAATACACACGGGGGGTGAATCGGAGCACGGGGGATCGGAGCAGGGGGGATCGGAGCAGGGGGGGAATCGGAAGGGGGATCGCTGACACACAGCTCGGCAGGCGAATTAACCCCGTCACTGCTAGGGGGGCCTTCAATCCAATACTTAGGTGCTGACATTGTCCCGCAGTACATGAGCAGCGCGTACAACGGCGATGCCCCACACTACAGTATGCTTACAGGTGTGTGTGTCACACACACACACACCTCCCGTGGCGAAGAGGAGAGAGTCTGTGGGAGGGAGCAGGGTGGGATCCCTTGGTGCTGCAGAGTTTATTTAAAATCGCTGCTTTCCCCCCACCCTCCCCTCCCCGCTCCTCGAAACCTCCCCTCTTCATTGGCTCGCAGCCACACCACGTGACGCGTCGCCGCTTGGGATTACAATTCCCTTGTATCCCCTGGTGGCTGACGCGTCACAGCGTGTAGTGAGCCGTGCAGCCAGGGGGGACTGGGACCGGCTCGGGAGAATAACATCAGATGGTGCGTAGCGCGCCCGCGGCCGCCCGCACCGCCGGACGCAACGGGGCCAAAGCCTTACTAGTGCCCCTTGCCTGTCAAGGTCGGTGAGGTACCAGTTACATTATACGGGCACTGTAGATTGTAACCGTGCAATCTCTTAAAGTTTGCAAATAAAATAAGATTTTGCAACCAACCTAATAATACAACTGTCTTTCACAATCAAATGCAATCAAACATAAAAGGCAAATATTTGACTGTTTTGGTTTCTTTGGAAATGAAGAAGAATTTCAGTCAAGTGCTTGCTCAACCTCTAGCCCACCCTGTCAGAGCCAATAAAAGTTAGGAGGGAGGAGGGAAGCCTTGTCAGTATAAAGTCTTGTTCAGCACATAATGATAAAGCACTACAAGGGAGTAGCCAGAAGAAATCAAAGCCCTTCCAAATCTCAGCTATCTACAGCAGGGGTGGGCAACATCCTCAAGGGTCACCGCCAGACCAGGTTTTCAGGATATCCCAGCCACCTGTGCTGGCAGGGATATACGAAAACCTGACCTGTTGGTGGCCCTTGAGGATTGGAGTCTACAGTGCCCACCCCTGATCTATAGTGTTCTTGGTGCCGGGGGAACCTGTGGTCTCGATCCAGCAGCTATACATTTCCTCTGGGGTGTCTCATTTAGCAGACTACCCCCACCCCCCTGCATGCAGCCACAGCTTTCACCATCCATCGTAGCTGCAGCGTTTTGCTTTTCTTCCCGCAACACCGGGGACAGTGTCTGGCTACATCTGTATATTTGCAAAGTAACTGTACAAAATTATTTTACAAAAACTTCCTATGTCTGACTATTGTAAAAAAAATTATGTCAATCCCCATGATAACCTTCACTTCTTCAATGCCGGAGGGACCTGCCACCAGCCCCCACCTGCACTCTTTGACCATGTGGTGACTTCTGATCTTGGTATCTTTCTGCTGATGTCGACAGACAGGACGGGTCCTTCTCTGAGCATAGTGTCATGGCATACAGGGTACCGCATACGGGATTCTGGGGTGTCAGCCCTCATGATGTACACTGTGTGCCCAATGTGAACTGAAGGTGCTAAATAATCCACTCATAGTGGTTCACCTTGGTGCTAGGTGGGACTGCACCATTAAGATCTGTCTCAGCCAATGCTCTATAAAAGCAAAGCTTCTGTGAAACAAATGTTAACAACTTTAAAGAGTGTTGGGTTAATGCATTCACTTTATTGCAAATCCAATATACCTTGCTTTAAGTGGAGCTTAAAGATAAATAAGCTTCACTACCAGCATCTTGGGCTGTAGGATAGATGCCTCAGCAGCAAGGGATATATCAATAACTGACATTTACAATGTGATCAGAGCCAAAGACTACAAGAGGTTGTTTAACCAGAATTTACTTAAAAGGGGGGCAGATTTTCCTGATAGAGGAGGCATAGATAACTTGCGGTGGTCGGAGGATATAACAGAATAACTATGTTGCGAACAGTAAACTGCAGGAAAATGCAATATAAAATCCTACAAGGGTCATATGTCAATCCATCATTAATGGCTAAGCGGTGAAGGAGGAAGAGAGAACAGCTGCTCTAAGGATAATGCAGGACTTCTCCATAGAAAGATTGAGGGATGATACATGGGTTGTCAAATAATGCAGATGCTAAGGAGAACAACATCCTTATATTTAACAATAGAAGAAAATACAAGGGCACTTAACCCAGGTTCTGCAATGCATTGGCAATAAATTATTTGTATTACAGCAGATAACAAGTCTAAAAGATAGACTAAGAAACTCTCATATAGAAATAGGGCACTCAAGGGCAAATTCAGATAGTAAAATTTTAATTTATTAATATACAACTCGATACAAATAAAAAGAAGGTATAAAAACAATATAAAAAAAAACAGCTGCAAACAAAGCACCCTGCACCTAAACAAGATGACTAATAAATATGTGCAAGCAAAATACAGTAGACAAAGTGGAGAGACCATTCCTCAGAGGGGAATCCCATTGGACCCTTCAAGATAAATGTAAAGTGTACCTGGGAACAAGTATAAAAATAATGCGCACAGATATATAAATGTATATACAGTAACCGAGCGAGGAACAGAAGCAGTCACAGACACAATCAAACCTTAATAGTACCTATAGGGACCAAAGTGGTGAGCCTAGCTAGAAAATATGGCGTGCAGCCAATATTGCTCAGGATAAATAGATATTGACTAGTTACGGCAAATAGGTACTTATATCAGAACTGTAAAAACAGCCCACATGGGATTGCCTGTAAGGATATATGTCACGACTGTGGGTATAAGGTCCTGTTTAACCATTAGGCTGGATAAGGTGATGTGACACTGCTTTGCCAGAAAATAGCGTCCTCCGAAGATGACATCACCCAATGCGCATTTCGCCTCGGAGCCTCGCCAGGGAGTAGTCTCGTGTAATTACATCATTATCCGGAACAGGTGGGGAAGATAAAAAGTGTCAAGAGACACTATCATGAATCATTTAGCCCATGCATGACACAGTGAAAATACAGAATATCACAACATACTGTATCACCGTAAATTAACAGATTAAAATAACCCTGGCTATAACGTACCTGCAGGATATCCTGTTTTACTCCTAATGAGTATAGAGCTTACAATGAATTTTTTAAAAATCTGTGATGTGCCTTTTACAGATATGTATGATGTAATTGAATAGATCGGTATTAGTGATTAGGAGGACAGAGCTAGCAGGTTACCTGCTGTACACTACTATTAGTTCATTAACATTTATAATAACAGATTTATTTTTACTAGTTGAAAAACAATACCAATTTAAGTGCCTATAATAGTCCATCAATGGCTACTAGCAAGAATAATGTGCAGTCTTTGGGGCCTATTCACTAACCAGTGATAAGTGGCATAATGCACGTTAAATGCCCTTATAGCGCGATATTGCCTGCTTTGCCATTCACTAAACAGTGATAACAGCGCAGTATTGCGCTATAATGGCTTTTTAATGACCTTTAACACTCTGAGGAAAAAAAGTCGCCCAACAAGCCAAAAAAAATTCCAAAATCGCTTTTTTTTGCCAGTAACTGCTATTCACTAAACAGTGATAAGCTTATCGAACTTTAAAATCTTGTAATATTTTGTCACCAGCTTGCAGCTGGTGTTAAAGATATTGCAAGATGCATAAACGCATTTTCTTTTATTTTTACGGCACAGGATTGAGTCCGGAGGTCGGCTGGGACCCCCCGGACTCCGACGGGGATGGTTTCTGGGGGTCTCCGGAGGTCTCTGGGGTTCCCCGCCGGCATCTGCTATCAATTCTGTGCAATAAAAAAATTGCAGCCTGTTTCCTTACCTTAGTGGCTAACCACTAAGGTAATGAAAGGGTAAAATGGCAGGCACTGCATAGTTGTTGGTACATGGGGTGGGTGAAGCCCAAGGGTGGGTGTTTAGGCCTTTAGGGAGGGTGGCAGTAGAAGTTAACCCTTCATTACCTAAGCGGTTACAACCGCTAAGGAATGATGGGGTTAACCCCTCGCGCTACCCTCCCGCTAGGTGTAAACACCACCCTGGGGTAACTACAAGCTTTACCTACCCCCTGTACCAAAAACATGAATGGGTAAAAGTGCTAATAACAAAAGAAGGCTAATAGCGCTTTTACCCATTAAAAAAAATTACAGTGCAATATAATAAATATAAACCCCCACACCCCACCCCAACACCAACACATACAGTACAGTAATGGGCAAAATTACTATTATCCAGATATGGATAATAGTGCATTTGCCCACTAAAAATGAAACCAGAGAGCATCAAGTAAATAAAACTTGCACTTACCCCTGCCAGGATGAAGGCCGTCCTCGTCCTCCGTTGGCAGCAACATTACAATAATACAAAAAAAACTAATGGCCATTAACCCTTTAATCACCTTAGTGATTAGTATCCTCTATAGAAATTAAGGGGTTAATCCCCCTCCCCCACTACCCACCCAGGAGGCCTAACCACACACCCTGGGGTAACTACCCCAACCCTCTACCCATTGATTGGCACAGTGGAACATCATGGCCATATAAGATGGGCATGATTTGCCAATATGACAGTCAATGGGCAACCTAAAAAATAAACAACCACCAAAAATACAAAATTAAATCAAACTAAACACCAAATGAAGCACAACAATTAAATAAACCACACACCAAAAATTAACAACAATAAAAAAAGCAGAATTTAAAAAACAAACACCAAAAAAACACAAGAATTTAATGAAGCAAACAACAAAAATAAACAAGAATTAAAAAAAGATTCCGATTCCAAATGTATCAGGAAGATCTCAATCTGTGACGTAATGCTCCTCAACTTCAGGTAACTTCTATTTTCTTCTTTCTTGAGTCTTGTCTTCTGTATTTATAATGCTATCCATTAGTGGATGTTGTCCCGGCATCTTCTTTAGGTCAAATGAGATGGGACAGGCCTTATATAAGGCCTGCAACGTCACATTTGAGTGTCAAATTATACACCTCCAATCCAATTGGATGGTGTACCATATGCCTTTTTGTTGTTGTGACATCACAACAAGGGATGTGACATCATCAAAAGGGAGGAAAGCCAGCCAATCAGGAAGGCTCTTCTTCCCTCCCTTAAAGATATTGTCACCAAAAACAAAATGGCTGCCATCACATGCTACTCCAACCAATCGGATTCTGAGATATACCATGTGAGGCATCACATGGTATATCCCCAATCTGGTTGGTCTTAGTACCATGTGAAATCTTCCATTTTTTTTTCAAACGATGTGACATCATCTGAAAGGGAGTGATGTCACATCCTTTAAAAAAATAGAAGCTGTCACAAAGTTTACTGCAACCAATCAGAATGGGGAAAAACCATGTGATGCCTCACATAGTATATCTCACAATCTGATTGGTTGGAGTAAAAGGGGATGGCAGCCATTTTGCTATTGGTGACGTCATCTTAAAGGGAGGGAAGCACAGCCTTCCAGATTGGCTTGCTTCCCTCCCTTTTTGATGACGTCACAACCTTTCAACAACAAAAAATGTCACATGGTACAGGGAGAATTTAAACATTGCGGGGATACCGGCACCCCATACCGGGGCCTATATCTCAGGGAGTAGGGGCTTCCCGAGGCTGAATTCAATGTGGTTCAGCTCAGGAGACCCCCTGCTCCCGCAGACTAGCATTAAAATTAAAATCGATTGGATTTATAGCGGGATATCACTTAGAAAAAACAAGTCCTTCGATCCTGCATTTTTTTACCAAACTTTAAAAAATGCTGTTTTTTCTTAGTGAATACCGTTTTGACCCCCGTGTTTAATAGCGCGATAAAACAACGCAAAGTCGATTGATCGGCAATGCACTGATTTTATCGAAGTTTAGTGAATAGGCCCCTTTGTGTTTTGAGTCAATGGAGCTTAATCAAGAAAGTGCAAAAGCGTTGATTTGCCGCTGCGGCACAGAAAGTCCCATTAAAATCAATGAGACTTTCTGTGCATTGACACTGAATCGATACTACCGCACTGTATTAAAAAGGGCGCCATGCAATAATTCCTAATGTTGAAAGCATAGAGCTGGTGACAGAGTTAACATTAGGATTAGGTTTTTGTATATGACCCCTTATTTTCTCCCCCTACAATCCTCCAGATTTATCTTTAAAACAAATTGGCTTAATGGATAACTTAGGGGACCCAGTATTGGCTAGTTTTAATATATGGGGGAAAAATACATTGAATGCTGTCATTATAGTTTTTTTTCCCCCTCTCTCTCAAACTATGCTGTAATGTAAATTAGAAAGTGCAACAACCTTTCTATTCAATCTAGCATACCTGTTTACCGCATGCAAATCTAACTGTGGAGAGTCCTTTCAACTCTGGAGGTCGTGCGGATGAGGTTTAGCTTACAGTGAAAAGGCTAATATTTCAGAAGAACATATAAATATGTGATGAACACATGTTCAGGGTTTATAAAAGAAAAACAGCCTGCTCGATTCACCATACATCCTTTACTCAATAGGTAGGCTGTCATTTTACATTACAACTGTCTTTGTTATTCTGAAGTATGGAAGAAGTATTACAGAACACATCAAAGGGACTTGAGAAGCATTGTTAACCTACATCACATATGGAGACCTTGGCAACTACCTTCACAGTTGCAGTGGAGTGGGAATATGTGTTGTAAGATCAAAAAGAATCCAATACAATACTAAGCATAACAATATTCCTTCCTGGGGAATGCATATAAGTAAGGACCTTCAAATACATTCCCAATGTAGCAGCATAATGGATAAATAAATAAACACATCAGACTCTGGATATTTTGATCTAGGCTTGACAGTGGTCTAAAGGACATCCCAAAGTTGATGACAATGTTTTAAATTGTGATGTAAAAAATGTTTTGGGGGTATACAGTTACTATTATTATTATTATTATTATTATTATTATTGTTTACTTGTAAAGTGCCAACATATTCCGAAATGCGGTGCAATGGGGGTACAGAGATTTGATCATTACATAAGCAGAGATACATACTGTACAAATAGGGACAAATATGCACAAACAGATACAAATGGTAATGAGGACCCTGCTTATGAGTTTACTATCTAGGGGGAATGAGGAAAAATGGTGAAACAAAACGTTAAATTGACTGATTATTGTGTGATGGAGTATACATTAGGTTGGAGTATGGTCCAGCCCGACAGCATATTCCATTAAGGTTTTTTGTGGGGATGTTAAGGGGTGTTGCATAGCGTGGAAATTTGTCCAGTCGCACAGTTGGGTGGGGGGAAAGTTGGATGTTAGGGATATGCCAGATAGGCTTCCTTAAAAAGGTGAATTTTCAGTGAGTTTTTAAATGTCTGAAAGCTGGGGGAGAGTCTGATAGTACGTGGTAGGGTATTCCATAGAGATGGGGCAGCACGAGAGAAGTCTCATAGGTGGAAGTGAGAGGCAGGGCCACTGACAGGGGTGAAGAACCGGGATACCTGTCCTGGGCCCGGCGGCTGTGGGGTCCCGGCTGGTGCTGGAAATTGGCCCTGGCCAAGGTCAGGCCAACATTCGCATCCAGCTATGGGCCTCTGTTGACAGTCAGGCTTCTGCTCTCCCCCACTGTGACCTTCCCTGACCTCAACCCCCCACGTGTGTGCTGGAAGTTGAGCCTACACGGAAGTCAGGCCCAACGTCTACATCTGCCCACGGGATCGGCGCAGCACTGGAGGCCTTTACCCAAAGTAAATGTGTCTGCATTGGGGGTTGATATGTATTGGGGTTGTGTGGGGGGGTTACATGTATTAGGGGGGTGGGGTTTATTATATGTATTGGGGGTGCATGGGGGTTATATGTATTAGGGTGTGTGTGGGAGAAAGTGAGTTGGAGAGGTGTGTGGTGTGGGGGAGAGAAGTGATAGGGTGGGGAAGAGAGGTGGGGTGTAGGAGACAGAGAGGAGAGGGTGTGGGAAAGAGGTGGGGGTATGGGAAAGACAGGTTGGGGTGTGGGAAAAAGAGGTAGGAGTGAGGGATAAAGAGGTGGGGGTGTGGGAGAAAGGGAAGTGGGGGTGTGGGAGAGAGGTGGCAGAGAGGTGGGGTGTGGGAGAATGAGAGAGGTGGGGGTATGGGGAGAGACAGAGAGGTGGGAATTTGGGAGAGACAGAGAGGAGGGTGTGGAGGAATGGGAAAGAGGTGATGGTGGGGGAGAAAGAGTAGTGTGTGGGGGAGTGGAAATAGAGGTGGAGGTGTGGGAGAGAGCGGTGAGGTGTGGGGGAGAGAGGTGGGGGTGTGGGAGAGAGGTGGAGAGGTAGGAGAGAGAGGTTGGGGTGAGAGAGAGGTGGGGAAGGTGGGAGAGAGAGTGGTGAGAGTGTGGCAGAGTGAGAGGTGGGGTGTTGGAGAGACGAGGGGTGTGAGAGAGAGAGGTGGGGTGTTCAGGAGAGGGTGGGAGAGGAAGAGAGGTGGGAGTGTGGGAGAGGGAGGAGGCTGATGACAAGGGGGGGGGGCAAACACACAGTATCCCCGGCTTAAATGAACAAGACTTTGGTGGAAAAAGAAGGGTCTAGTAAAAGTTGGGAACCTTAACCTTCAAGCTGCCTCAGGAGAAATTTGGGATCCCGCCCACACAATACTTTCGTTATCTACAGATCAAACACTTTGTATATTCTCTTCCTTCCCAGGTGCTCTCTCAGTCATACACCTATTTTGAATTGGTATGTAGATCTTTCCCCCTAAGCATGGGTCAGATCTCAGGTTTCTATCAGAATTGTATACCCAACAAGATAGACAAAAACATTTCTTATGTGAGATATTGGCAGATATTGGCGAATCCTTGGAGGTTGAGGAATGGAATGTTATCTGTGCGGCCACCTCCAGGCCATCTATCATTACCCATATTAAAGAAAATGGGTAGATTTCGTACCAGTGGTACCTCTACCCCACAAGACTTCGTAAAACCTACTGTATAGCTCTCTTCCTTGTGTTTCAGAGGTTGCAGGTCCCCGGGCACAATGTTCCATACCTGGTGGTTGTGTCCACAAATTGTAAATGTTTGGAAACAAATTTTCAGCTTAGTTGGAAAGATAGTGGGGTATAAGATTCCCCTGGGTCCTTGGCTGGCCTTACTAAATTGGGCATCTAAGAAAATTCTCAAGTTTTATCAGAAACTAACTACCAACATTCTTAGAGCAACCAGATGCTATATTTCCACTACCTGGAGATGCCTCAAATCAGGAAGATCTAGCATAATATGTCTTTGGAAAAATTGACTTCCATCCTTAATGATATCTACCCCAAATTAAGTAAAATCTATGATCCCTGGTTAAACATGATGGGAACATGGGTTCAGGATGGATCCCTAATGAGTACTGTAATGCAATTGGTGTTGGTCTGATCCGTGTGGCGTTACTTAGGTTCCCCTCTAGTCCTCTGAACACTTGCGGGCATGCTCCATCAGGTTGACAATATCAACTTAAAGGGGTGTGTCCCATTTCCTTCCTCCCCCCCCCCCCTCCCAGCCTACGAGCTTTAGACCTCGTCCCCAGTGTTAGCTGCTGCACACGCTACGGCGTGCGTGGCGGGAAAAAGAGCCGCTCCTCTATGGTGCCAGCCCCAGTAGCTACCTGCACGCGCATGTAGAGATCGCGATGCACAACCACATTTTGTAAAGACGAGGATTTTGTCTTTTCTTGTGGCGATGGAGCGCTTGTCACTACGGCGTTTCAGCCAATGAGGGCGAACTAGCCATGTGACATCATGGCCGTGCCCCCTGCTACGCCTCCCCATTACAAGTTGCCTGGAGTCCACCAGGTCATGCTGACTCAGGTAACGAGCGCTGCCAGGCACCCCGTCGCGCTCACAGCACGTGCACTGGGGCCAGCCTTACTCTTGCACTCCCCCCC
Source organism: Ascaphus truei (assembly GCA_036426205.1). Classification (NCBI taxonomy): domain Eukaryota; kingdom Metazoa; phylum Chordata; class Amphibia; order Anura; family Ascaphidae; genus Ascaphus; species Ascaphus truei. The sequence continues at coordinate 27,078,963 of CM071575.1, read as the reverse complement.
CTCTTCCCCCAGTATTTTGGTTATTATGTACTTTGAGAGATACATCTTTTGCTATGTTCAAGGTTTATGGCTATGTTCTCCACACTTTTTCTTTTCTGTATCTCCCCCGACTCCCCATTATATTGTAAGACGCCAAATAAAATAAAGTGTTAAAAAATATATTATATATACAAATACACATATATATGCACTTTTATTTAATATATGTACATTCACATTAGCATCATATACTGTACACTTTTTATAGATGCACTTTTGTTTTGAATTCATGTATGACATTAGTGGTCATTTAATTATCTCCTTATTTATTATTGAGTTTTAAATACATATATTTGATACACTGTACTGTACATGTCACTCAATTATTAATTACATATGGGTCACATTTTGTAATTCAAATATATGTATTTATTATACTGTAGTTTCACATTTACATAATCATTTATTCCCATTCATAGATATAGAATGAATTGATTGGGTTTGATTAGATTTTGCACTTTTGCCCCTATGAATTTTCTGTGAATCCTGCTCTCCTGTGATGAATTAAGTTCACATTGTTGATTTTAACTATGAACAGGCTGGATTGATGTATTCATGTATTAGGCTCTGATTAAGTGTTTCATTCATAAAGTGCCCAGTGTGGGTATATAATAGGGAGCCTTTATTTGTAGCGTTAATCCCTGATAAAGCATGGATAACTTGCAAAACACGTTGGTGTATGGTTGCTGATTGTAGCGCTGTGACATGGATTTGCCCTCGCTTCCTCCGGTGTGTGAGTTGCGGTCCGGGAACCCGGTGCACAAGGTCCTGCCTGAATTTCATTTACGGACCTGCCCCTCATCAGAGGTGTTTGCTGAGCGCATTTTATCAATATTAATTGTAAGCTGTGGATCCACATTGTGTGTGTTTTAATACGTATATTTGATACTCGCCTTTGGTGTGCTGTGTGTCTTTTTCTATTTATCCTTGGAGATCCGTTGGGTCACACACACACACACACACACACACACACACACACACACACACAGACATCACTAAAATTGGTTTACTTAGAAATATTAAATCCCCCCTAAAGTTAAAATCTTACTTAGTGAAGGGGATTAGGAAAATATACACAACAGGAGGTATATTTATTATGATAGATCATTGAGCCATGATAATCAGTTTGATAATGGAAAGTAAATTCAGTTTACACTATTGCACTGGTCCATAAAGCAAACCACAAGACTTGCCGCAACCAAGGCATTTTACTGTTGTTATTATTACTATTATTATAAGGAAAAGCCATTTGCAGTTTAATAAACAGTCATAAATTGCACTCTTATATTTTCCAGTTGCGGGATCTAATGTATAATGATAATAACATTTTCACAGTCCTTGGGTTATTACAGTGCGAAAATAATTAATCGATTCCGGTGACAGATACTAGAGGTTTGAAACAAGATGTTGAAAGTTTTGTGGTACCAATGGGACACACAGATGAAACCTGCAATGCAGATAAGTATATTGTGATTATGAGATGTTTATCCCTTGTATTATCGTCTGATTATACCCTGTTGCTGTCAGTGTCAACAACCCTAGAAATTCTCAACCTCTTTTCCACCACGAGGAGGAATTCCTATTTATATAATTCAGTTACAAAGGCACCTCTCTTCTCTATAATTTATTTCCCCTTAATTGGCAAATTTGTCACAGTTTTTTTCTTTGCTTCCTCTGGATCAATAGAACTATAAATATACAGATATAGCCAACGTTATGGCAAGTGCTGGCGCGCTGCAGATGGACATAAACAATACACTAGGGGTAGAAGTGGCCATTATTCTCCAATGCAACTACAACACACACCACTGCAAAATGCTCAAAGAACTAGATTGGTCATCACTTGAGTCTAGGCGCAAAGTTCATCTTTCCTTTCTTGCCTTAAATACTTTCTAGGCAAGCTACCCGTCTATCTGAACAAGCTCCTCACCCCTACCACATGCAGCACTTATCATCTGAGATCTGACTCCAAAAGACTATTCATGGTCCCAATGTTCAGCATACTATCTGGCCTTCTCTTCTCTTAACGTGCACCCCAAAACTGGAACAATCTACCGAAGACTCTCACAGTCACCAGTCTAAGTTCTTTCAAAACTAAAGCTGTCTCACATTTTATCTGGTCGGTAACTGTTACATACGCCTATAATACATATTATCTCTAACTGTGCATGCTGTGTCTTGTATATAATGTATACCCTGTTCACTTATGTAACTATGTATTTTTAACCATGTATTATTTTTATCTTAACTCTATGCCCAGGACATAAATGGGATATTAAATACTTAGTGCGACAGCGTGCATGGCGCGTACAAAAACGCCGTGCCTTGATGAGGATGACCATAGAGCACGCGTGGCTTGAGCGACGGCATGGATGATTTTTCGTACGACAAAATATTTGATTTTGTTGCGCGACGGCCAGGTTATGTGAGCAGTTCCGCCAATGAGGCGAACCAGCTCTGTGACATCACGGCCACACCTCCACCATGCCTCCCCATAGGCCACAAATCGCCTCTGCTGCAGACGCCTATGACGCCACGCGCTCCGTCGTGCACACGCGCCTAGCATGGCCTCAGTCTCACCTTCCCTAGAAAATGAACATGCTCTAATATTGGGCAATTGAATGGTTGCATAGCATTCCATAAAACACTAAAATGCTTTGTGATGTCAACAAAAACTATGATGTAATCAAAGCACATTGGAAATAGCAAAGGGTACTTCATTGCCCTTGGGTTTTATTCTAAACCAAAATGTTGATGTGGATAGCACTGTTTAATTGAATGTCATAAGTGCCCCCTATACTGTATAAACAGGCAAATCACCAATGAATTAAAAGCAATGAAGGCTGTTCCAGAACATTTACAATTGAAACTATGCAAAAATTAACATGACACAGCTGGCTAGTAATGACGTATAATGTAACACTAGGATTGACAGTCCCCAAACAAGCTTTTTGTAATGATACTTTCTTTTTATATGGGGATTTATGAATGATACCTTAAAGTCAAAAAATGAATGCACCCACTTATTAAGGTAGACTTACATTAAAGCGGAAGCACTACTGGTGTGAAGCGCTATGTGCATTAATGGCGCTGTATAAATAAAGATATACATACATACCACTGCACCACCTTCGTAGGGGAAGAGAAAGGAAGTGCTTCCTCTTTAATGTAAGGAACAGTGGCATGTATGGAGTGAGAGAGAGATGCAGGCACACAGAACAGGCTGCAGAGGGGCAGAGAGAGACACGCTGACAGATATACAATCATCTAAATCGGACCTGTCACTTAGTCTCTTCTATTAGTCTCTTCTCTACTAGTATACCAGTCAATCAGTTCCAGTTGTGAGTTAACCCCTTTATAGTCCATAATTGCTAATTGTGTGTATGTGTGTGTACTGTAGGTTGTATACATGCATACACAATTTGACCTGGCTGTCTGTACTCCAATATACCAGTAAATCAGTTCCAGTTGAGTTAACATACTTAAGTTACCTGTGTAGGATATATATCGCCATTGCAGAGGTAAAACTCATTAAGGGCATATTTGGCAAAAACTCACTAAATGCTCTTTCTGACTTTGAATTTCTTGATATTTTAATTGAAAAAATCATTAAGTGCCTATTTAGTCATACTGTAGTTACCAAACCATAAAACTCATTCAGTATAGTATGATTTAATTGTTTTTTTTGTTCCTGCTTCTTTTCAGTTCATTCAATCACTTTCTAAAACTTCAAAATCCAAAACAAATCGAGTTCAGAGAAAACCAAAACAAGGAACATTTTTAGAGTCAAAGTATCAGTGAAAGTGGCCGCAATTCAATTACATAGCAATACCATGGGCTTAGCACATGAATATGTCACTGCTTTGACAGCCAGCTATTTAGCCTGAAATAAGAACTAGTGATCAGATGATTACTTGATGTTTATACAAGCAACTGCCAGGCTCAGACTTAAAATAAAGAGGTGCTGGGACTGATGCAGGAACAACTGATAGGCACCTCTTCAATTAAAACCCTTTGCTCTATTATTTTCCCCATCACTGCCAGGGTGGCCAAAATTGTCCTGAAAAGTGCAATCTCTGGAAGTTTGCAAAAAATCTGACATTTTGAAAATACATCTACAGTGTAATGATCTTCTGTCATCAAATGTTTAAATAAATCATTTGGGTATTTTTTTATTTCTTTTTCCATTAAGAAGAATGTTGTTTTTACATCTGTGCCTCTGAATAGGGGGCCCTTGTCGATCAAGTGTTTATTCAGCCTTTAGCCCACTCTGTCCTGTTAAGGGGCTAATAAGGATAAGAGGGGAAGAGAGAGGAAGGCTTTGCCTGTTCAAACTCCTATTCAGCATATAGTGAGTGATTTCACACAAAAGGGAGCGGTAGCCATAGGAAATCAAATCCCCTCCCGAGTAAGAATAAACTGCTGAAGGTTAATGGCTGTGCCTCTAATGTGGATGTCAACGTTGCAGTCCCCTTCTGGGACAACATAAAGCAGGCAGAAATCTGAATTACACAATACAAAGCTTCGTACTATCCTTTTCTTTCCCTAAATAACTCTAGAAGACTGTTGTGAAGAGCCCAGACAGACGACACTGCTACAAAAGAGAGTTGTACAGTATATACTCAAACTCTGTAATCATTGTTTCTTCCTGAATCTACCTAAAAAATATAAGAAACATGTTATTTGGGTGTTTATACATTTCATGTTGGCCGGAGAGGTTCCAGACACCTTGGGTCTGGTGTAATTTGTCTTGAAACTGGAGAATTATTACAACCTAATTTCTAATCTCCAAATCACTCACTGATCCAATTAGAGAAAAATGAGATCAGGGTACAGTACTTTCCTTTGATTCTTTTATCTGTTCTACTACTACTACTACTACTATTGTACATAGACATACTGTATATATTTTTCATATTTTATTAACTGAATAATATTTTCTTTCAATATATGCCTGTAATATTATCAAAAGAGATCCTTTCAACTGAAGGTTTGTCTTTTGTAGATGTTTTAGACCCCATTTGTCTAGGAATTCACTTGCATGTTTTTACACAGTCCGACTGGCCATTGTTTCTAAACTCCTCCAATTGGTTGCATTGCAAATGATGACAGGTCTGAATATATGAAAGATATGAAAAAAATGTCCAAGTCAACTACTCAGTCGAGAAACATAAAAAGCATTTTTTTTTTTTTATCCAACAGTCGTAATGCTGCTAAAAGAAAATAAAAACGAATAGACAGGCGGGGAAAGCAAACTTGGAAACATGCTAATAGATTGATGGATTCCATCCATAGTGGTGTATAGAAAAACCCAGCCTCTGTTCTGCCTCGCTCCCCACGAATTCTACTGCCACAGGATACACTATTCAAATATATCAACGGTGCCGGCAGTTCTGCAGGAACAATCCATTTCTCATCTGCAAATCCCGCTCAGTAGAGAATGTCAGATTTGGCATGCAATCTTTCAATTCATTTGGAGTCTGTTCGGTTTCTGGATAACAGAGCCAGCTTGCTTTATTTGTTTCTGAATGTGCATTTTGGGTTTATGCTATTAAAGATATAACTACACACTGTTATATTTCAGATATGTATTTGTTTATCTATCTATATCTATGTATGTGTGACTGTGTATGTATATATATTTATCTATATATATATATATATCTATATACAATACTGTGTATAAATATATATATATATATCAACAAAGACGACACAGCGCACCAGAGTGAATGGCAGAAGGTGTATTAAAAAGCACACAAATGTATATCACAAACCTATATTGAAATTAGTAAAAATGAGCTCAATGTAGTCCCAGTGAGAGTGATAGTCCAAAGCTGTAATTCTGCTGGGCCCCAGTGCACTAGGTCCCTGGACACGCTGCTCACAGCGCTCGGGAAATATGGAGATCACAATAATAGACAGCTGATTTGCTGCTGAGGCATCCTCAACAAGGCAATGCGTAGAAACGCTGAGAAGCGGGGGGCTTCAAGCCACCGAACAGCTGAGCTGCTCAGAATTACAGCTTTGGACTTTCCTGCTCTCACTGGGACTACATGGAGCTCATTTTTCCAATATCTTCTATATCCCTCATCTTCGTCAAATTCGTCATCATAACTCTGCGTAATCGGCCTGACGAGCTACAATTTGGGCCTTGTCCTCGGTTTAACCGCTCACCCCTGCGAGGTCGGATGTTTATTTCGGGTATATATTCTTTTTCGGGGCACCTTACCAACTGACCTAAGGGAACAGGTGGTTCCTATGTAGTATCCTCTCTGATCTACTTCCCTTTCAAAGCTTCACTCTGTATACCGGCAGTCCTTTCAATTTGTCTATTACTACATAAGGCTCGGGTTTCCAACGGTCTGCTAGATTATGTTTGCCAAGTATTGCCAAGTCGGGATAAGCATACATACAACAAAAAACAGAAGCGCATGTGCCATAGCATAATTCAATTTATTACAATAGTGGTTTTGGAGAAAACCATAAAAATACACACTCACAATTGTAGTAGTTTAAAACACAGTTTGTATAACCTGATACAAGTGGAGTTCAGCACTTGATCAGGTACACGTTCTGGTCAGTCCCCACAGCCTCTTGACCTGTCTGGGCAGGTTCTGGAACAGGAAGCACTGAAGGGGAGTCTTTTAAAGCCCTGGAGTTAATTGTCCACATCCTAACACACAGCATAAATCTAAGGTGTGGGCTATCTGCCTGTCTGCATAGTGAGGAAGTTAACCCTGCAGTCCCTCAAAATATATATGTAGCTTAGTGTCCCTGGCTATTGCCTTTCCACTGGCCTCAACACTATGGGGCCAATGCTATAAGAATTCATAAAACAAATCGCCAGGCCATTTAAAGTGCCATTTTTTTTAGCGTTGCTATCACGGTATTCAGAAAGCCTTGATTACCTATGATAGCAAAATTCCCAAAATTAGCGAGTTGCCGGTGACGTGATGATCGCTTCTCTGAAAAGGCCTTACCCAGAGATTTCTTTGAGCGGCAAAGAGAGCTGCTCAGAGAGAGCCGCCTCTCCCTGGGCAAATCTCACCCGAAATTAATGTTTTTTTAACATAAATTTTATTACTAGTGTGAGCAGGGGTCTTCGGAGCAGAACCGCGTTGATTTCAGGTCCGGGGACACCCTGCTTCCCGGGATACAGACTCTGTTATGGGGTGCCGGTACAGGATCTCCTATGCATTTTATTCCCACGGTCACGTGATGCGGGACATTTAAATGCATAGGAGATACTGGCACCCATAACGGGTCTGTATCTGAGGAGGAGAATTCAGGGTCCCTGAGGAGGATCCTGGAGTCTGAACACAGTTCCCGCCGAACATCAGAGGAACCGCGTGGTGAGTTTGCAAAATTCAAGCTCACAACTTTGCAAAATATCTGGGATTGCAAAAAAATTGCATTTTAATTGAAAAGTTCTGACTCCTACAAGTGAGTGGTTCATGGAAGGCTATTAGACTGCAAATGCTGAAAATCAGCAAGGAGTTAAAGGGTCTGTTGCGATGTTGCAAGCGCTCAGTAAATGGGTAAACACGTCACTCATTATATAACCGTGCCGTTACAAAGACAAAGTTGTTTGAAAAAGCAGAAACAAAAGAAAAATACAGATAAATGGATTTATTTATTTTTTACTTTTACTTGAGATTTCGTTTTCAAATGATCTAATTTGCTGAGCTAACGTAGGGCTGATTCAAAGAGGAATGTATTTAATTTAGAACAACAATCTTTGGGAAGCTTGGAGTCAGGATGAAATGCATTAAATAATTGATCAACCTGGGAATACAATCTCTAGTAGAGAAAGGAATATGTCTGGGGTAACCAGCCAAAGAGAAAACATCCATTTTAACATTCCTCTCGCAGTCCGTTGTGCTTTTTGGATATCTTGGGCCTTAGCTAGCCTCAGGCAGGGGGTTATTTAAATAATTAAATAGATGGAGGCATAAAGGTAGAAGTCCCCAAGGGGACAGCTGCACTGCATGTCCTAGAAATAGCCTAACAAATTATTAGGCTGAGCTCCACAAGATAGGCCCTTCATAGGCCTTTGTCTAGATGCCGGCTTCCCCTGAGCTCAGAGACTTTAACCTCTAAGAACCCAATGTCAAAGAGTAGGAGTGGTTTCTAATTGACATCTCTTTGACTGTGCAACTTTAGAAATGAATACCTTCTTTTTTAGTCTAGAAAAATTGTTCACTTTTTTTAAACACTCAATTCTTTTAGAGAGATATCAACAGTGCAGATCCAAGATCGGTGAGAGTTTGGGTGTTTTGGAACCATGTAATGCAAAAGTGCAGCTGTTTTATTTAATGAGACTCTATTGGACTCTCGCCTGGATTCACAAAGCTCTGATAAGGTTTATTAGAGCTTGATCACACTTTAACTGCCTTTCAATTCCACGGCAGTTAAAGCGGGATTGAACTCTGATTCTCTTTATCGGATTTATTGAATCTCTCCATATAATACTCAGTGAAATGCTCAGTCTGACTCTACAGGCAAATAATGTAAAACCCCGGCTGAGGTACCACTAGGTGCAATCTCTCACAGTAGGGAATTACATAAGGATGGGCAGTTCAGGATTCCCTGCATCCGAACTGCCTCGAACATGTCCAGTTCAGTATCCCTAAATCTGAGCCCCAAGACTTCTTGTGGCTCAGATTATTACAAACCACAAGCCCTGATCTCCCGGCCTTACCTGAACTGAAACCAAAACAAAGCCTTGTTTTCAATTCTCGATCGGGTTCAGATCTCACAGCATTTCCCTCCCTGTAAAGCCTCCCAAATCCCTTTCCTGTTGGCATCGGCAATAAAAAGGAATAGTGGCATGAAGAATAACAGCGAGCTGATACTTGGGATGGGGTTGATATCCTGTGCCTATTCCCTTTTGTCTGATGTCGTTGTGCATTCAAAAAGGGTTCGCACAGGCAAAGCCCTGCTCTCTCCCCCTCTCTTACCTTTACCGGCTCTATGATAAGTGAAAAGAACATTCTTGGTTGACATACACTGCCCTATTCAGAGGCCCACAAAAAAACAAAAGGTGGCAAACATTTGCTTAAAGCAGCGTTACATTTGTTTAGGGAAGACAATAGGATTGGTCAATTCTTTTTCAAAATGGTTGAAGCTAGGTCAGCTATCGGGGTGCAACTTTTAAATTCTACTGGCATTAATGACGCCATGAACTGAAATAATAGTCACAATGTATTAGCAATTTTGTTATTCAATAAAGAGAGGGGCTAAGTATTTAAACCCCCTGAGTTTAAAACTGAGGCACAAAGTTCAAGTGGTGGATTTTAGGGCGGCATAGATCGGCGCTTGACGCCCGCGTATGTGCGATCAGCACTTGCAAGACACTTGTACGCATGTGCAATGGGTACTTGCCGATCGTGCATGTGCAGCGGGAAAGTGCACGACGAGCATGCGCGGCTGGCAACGTGATATCACATGACATCGCATTGCCATGGCAACAGACCAGCGTGACGTCAAATGACGCTGAAGAAGCAGGGCGGAACCAGGTTAGTGCCTAAGGACGGAAAAAGAATCCGCCACTGCAACAGACCCATAGGGAGCATTTTTATGTTAGTATTGCAATCAGTAGCTTAGATTCATAAGCCCCTAAGATCTTAAAGCAGCATTTTTTAACTTAACCCTTTCAGTACCCTAATGACGTACGGGGTACATTAAGAAACGTTTTTAGGGGCACCAATCACGCACCTCATTATAGTGCGGGGGCTGCTCTCTCCATGTCACATCCGGCCCAATGGACGAAACAGAGAAATGGCCACGGAGGGTGGGAGGACCTTCCGTGACTGAAAGGGTCAATTTAAGAGATCTCTTCTTGCCCTTTTCAAAGCTGTTTTTATTTAAAAAATATGATGCTTAGAAATATTAAGTGTCTGGGAGGTTACAATAAAGCTCTTCCCAGAGTCCATTGCAGTCTAAAGGCTCCCACGGTAACCCCAGAAGCCAGAGATTAAGAAAATCATGCTTTGCAACACGAGAAAAACATTTAAATAACAATAGAGCAGGATATGCTCAGGGCATAAAATACTAACATTATATAAATTAAACTCATATAGTTTTCTGCAGGGATTGCTGCTTTAATGTAAAATAAAGGCATACGGACTTTGTGATTACCATGGTTATATCCTGACACAAGGCAGTGATGTATATAGGCCCCAGACTGGCCATTTTAGCAATAAAATACCATACAAATAGTCATTTAGAATGTAATGCATCAACGACCAACTTAGAGACTTTTACAATCTGTTACTTGCCACCCAAAGGATACAGTAACCTCCACGGACCCAAATTAGTAAGATTTGTTTGGACCAAAAATGGAAAAGTACTGGGGGGGGGGGGGGAGTAACACTCTATTGAAGTCTATGAGACGCTGATTTGAGATGGCTGAATTTTTTTGTGGATCTGGACCCGCCTCCGATCGGCCGGTACCTTTGGTCTGCGGATTTCTGTGGATCAGTCTAAAAAACGGGTGATAAGTTTTTTTCTGGATTTTTAGCACTGACAACCAACATGTCGGATTAATAATCTGTGGTTGGATTTGTAACAATCCGGCAACGGATTTTGGAATCCACGGGTCGAGTTAAAAGAAATCTATCCGGATTGTATCCCAGGGTGATTTGGAATTAATCGGTACGGATTAAAAGTGGAACAATGCGGTGACGGATTTTACATCATGGAATGGATTTTACAAGTAAAGTCCAGGGAAATTCCAAGGAATAGATGTTGACAGTTCCGCCCATTCTTAATGCTGATGCTAAAAATCAGTGAGATCGACTCCAAACCAATGTCTGGTAATAGTATGTGTCAACAGATGTAGCAGACGTTATTGTTCCCCTGGTGCAATGCAGCAGGACACAGACAACACGCAAGCAACAGCAATCTCCATTGAAAACGAATGACCTGCATATAAAAAAGGGGTGGGGCTAACAGGAAAAGGGGGTAGAGTTAACACCAGTTGGTGCAATAAAGTCTGCTACATCTGTGTGTTGTATATGTATCAAGGCATCGTCTCTTCCATATAAGGCTACGTTTATACCAGATGCCGCCGGGCGGCACCGCGATCTGGTGACGTCACTCTCAAGCAGGAACTTGAGCGTACAGGGGAGATGGGAGAGAAGAGAAGCAGAGGAGACAGTGAGGCGTGGCAGAGGCATGGCCGTGAGCGGTTTGCCCTCATTGGCTGAACCGCTCATGTGACACGGCCGTTGCCTTCAGAGAACAAATTCCTTTGTCTCCTCACCAGTTGCCCGCCTGGCAGCTCCAGGCAGCGTGCACGCCGCTACAGGTATGTTTACCTTAATTGTTTTTTTGGATTTTGGCCGCCGGTGTTTTTAGGTATAATCACGGCCTTATGCAGCAATATACATTTCTAACACACACAGGCCCAGATTGACTTAATGAGATGTTAACATCTCGTTTACTGCCAACGGGGATCTTCAAAGCTCAGCAACCATGTGTTAAGTGCTTTTTTAATTGTTTTTTAGCGGTAACGAGCCCTTGCATTATTAGAGGTGTTCCCTGAAACAACAACTATCCACATAGCTCCGTTATAGTTAACACAGGGGTATAATGATGCGTTAGTTAGGTTAGGGGTGCGCAAACTGGGGGGCGTGCCAGATTTTCTGGGAGGGGAGGGGCAAGGCTGTTACAGAGGTCCCGAGCTCTCCCCCAAGGCAAATAAATTAAATGCCGGAGGACCGCACAAGGCCACTATACCTAACTTACCTTGGCTTCCAGCGACGCATCGTCATGGTAATCCGGCGCAAAATGACGCCACGGGGGTCATGGGACGTCACATGACCCGCGGCGTCATTTGACGCCAGAGCCAAGCCAGGCAGTGGGGTAGGGAGTCTTTTACAGGATCTGGATAAGTTGATTTAACTAACATACTGTAGTGTTCTTTTCCTCTCCCGTCTTCTCTTTTTTATATTTAATTAAATACCTATTCAGGGTTTTGATGGGAGTAACGTCACCTTTAGGTAAGACAGTGAGACAATACTAATTTCACATGACGTTAATCCTATGCTAATGAGAACTAACAGCTGCTGTTTTTGCATATGATTGGCTTTTTGGATACCCGTTAAACACAGTGCCAAGAACGTCCATGACCTTGTTAGGTAACGTCACCTTATTTTCCCCTGATTTAATGCAGTTCTGTAGATCTTGCCCATAGACAACAATGCAAAGCTTTACAATTACTACCAACAGGATGAAAGGGTTAATAACTCTGTACATTGTATGATTATTAAGGAAAACTTCCCCATAAATGAGCTTGATTAGCCTCTACCCCCTAAAATCCCAGCAAAGACTTTGTATTAACTATTCATTTTGAACTCCCGTGACAAGTAAAACATACTGAAACAGCGTCGAAATAATTTGCTATCCGTCAAGAATAATAAATGAACTGGATAATTAGCTATTTTTTTTTTCCTCCGGTCTCCAATTCCGAGATTTATTTCATGCATCTGTTTGGTTGATCAAGTAAAGGGAACGTAATATTTCATTAACCTATGGAAATCAATATCTCTTTCTTGTTGTGAAAAATACCCAGGGTTATCAGGTGACAAGAAATCCAATGATATGCAAAAAGTGAAAAAGATTGCCTTCGGGGCGTATCGACACACGTCGGGGATACTTATGTTTGACATGAATTAACCACTCTCCTGTCAGTTTTGATGATGGTACTTCTCTGCCTTCCTACGTGGGCTTTTAATCTTACTCTGCAAGGTGTGCAGCAATGCCCTTGACTTGGATACTTCAACTTTGCATGCAGGGCCAGACTGGGGTGCCAAAGGCCCACAGGGAAACAGGTTGTATGGGCCACTTCAGAGCCATAACAGACACGTTTAGGGCTTGTCCTCGTGCATACATGCATAGGCTCAGACATGAATTTGCTTGTACATGTATACATACATGCATGCTCCTGTAAGCATGCACTCAAAGATAGCTACACTCATACATTTATATATACTCACATACATTTAGGTGTTAGCTGCAGAGCAGGCTCACACAGATACACACAAACACACAGAGCAAACTGATTTAAAAACACACACACACACACACACACACACACACACACACACACACTGATACACAGAGCAGGCTGATTCAGATACACACACACATACACACACACACACACAGAGCAGACTGATTTAGATACACACACATACACGGATACACAGAGTAGATTGACTCAGATACACACACACACACACACAATGATACACACAGGAGATTGACTCAGATATACACTCTGATACAGAGCAGAATGACAGATACACACACACACATATGCTGACACACACAGAGCAGACTGGTTCATATACATACAGAGCAGCCTGATTTAGATACATACAGGCATACCCCGCATTAACGTACGCAATGGGACCGGAGCATGTATGTAAAGTGAAAATGTACTTAAAGTGAAGCACTACCTTTTTCCCACTTATCGATGCATGTACTGTACTGCAATCGTCTTATACGTGCATAACTGATGTAAATAACGCATGTGTAACAGGCTCTATAGTCTCCCCGCTTGCGCACTGCTTCGGTACAGGTAGGGAGCCAGTATTGCTGTTCAGGACATGCTGACAGGCGCATGCGTGAGCTGCCGTTTTCCTATTGAGCGATATGTACTTACTCGCGAGTGTACTTAAAGTGAGTGTCCTTAAACCGGGGTATGCCTGTACACCTACACTGATACACACAGAGCAGACTGACTCAGATACGCACACGCACACACACAGAGCAGACTGATATAGATACAAACACATATACTCAGTGTTCGACAAACCTATACATTTGCAAGCCCCGGGCGAGTGGATTTAACATCGTGGCGAGCGCCTTTTAGCCCAAGCAGCACACGTTTGGTACTAGGTGGCGAGTAGATTTTTTTGTTCGGCGAGTAGATTTTTTGGTGATTTGTCGACCACTGCATATACTGATACACACAGAGCAGATTGACTCAGATACTTGCACACACACACTGATACACACAGCAGATTGACTCACATATACACACTGATACAGAGCAGACTGACTCAGATACACACTGATACACTCACAAAGAGCATGTGTGATACACACACACACACACACACAGCAGACTTATTTAGATAGTGTACACACACACACTGATAAACACAGAGCAGACTGACTCAGATGCACACACGCGGATACACACTGAGCAGATTCACACACATACTGCCATGGGAGAGGGAGTGGCTCAGTGAGTAAAGACATTGACTGTATTGTATTGTATTGTATGTCTTTATTTATATAGCGCCATTAATGTACATAGCGCTTCACAGTAGTAATACATGTGGTAATCAAATAAGTAACAGATAATATAAATAACAGATCATGGGAATAAGTGCTTTAGACATAAAAGTAACATTTCGGAGAGGAGTCCCTGCCCCGAGGAGCTTACAGTCTAATTGGTAGGTAGGTAGAACGTACAGAGACAGTAGGAGGGAGTTCTGGTAAGTGCGTCTGCAGGGGGCCAAGCTTTATGTATCGTGTTCAGAATATCCACAGTGCTATTCATATGCTTCTTTAAGCAAGTGTGTCTTAAGGTGGGTCTTAAAGGTGGATAGAGAGGGTGCTAGTCGGGTACTGAGGGGAAGGGCATTCCAGAGGTGTGGGGCAGTCAGTGAAAAAGGTTTACGGGCGGGGGAGAGGCTTAGATACAAGGGGGTAGAAAAGAAGACATCTTGAGCAGAACGCAAGAGTCTGGATAGTGTATAACGAGAAATTAGGGCGGTGAGATGTAAGGAGGGGCAGAAGAATGTAAAGCTTTAAAAGGGAGGAGAGAATGGGGTGTGAGATGCGGGATTTGATCGGAAGCCAGGAGAGGGATTTAGAGGGGAGATGCTGAGACAGATCTAGGAAAGAGTAGAGTGATTCTGGCAGCAGCATTTAGGATAGATTGTAGGGGAGAAAGGTGAGAGGAGGAGGCCGGACAGCAGGAGGTTACAGTAATCAAGACGGAGAGAATGAGGGCCTTAGTCAGAGTTTTAGCAGTTGAGCAAAGAGGAAGGGCGTCTTTGTTATATTGCGGAGGGAGGCAAAAGCGACAAGTTTTAGAATGTTTTGAATGTGGAGGGGCGAATGTGAGAGAGGAGTCGGGTGGACCCCTAGGCAGCGTGCTTGGGCTACTGGGTGAATGATTGTAGTTCCAACAGTAATGTGGAAGGAGGAGTATAGTAGGGCCAGTTGTGGGAGAAGTATGAGGAGCTCTGTTTTAGCCATGTTGAGTTTAAGGAGGCGGAGGGCCATCCAGGAGATATAGCAGAGAGACATTAGAAACTTTGGTTTGTAAAGCAGGTGTAAGGTCAGGTGTTGAAAAGTATATTTGTGTGTCGTCGGCATAGTAGAGTGATAATTAAACCCAAAAGATGTATTAGGTCACCTAGAGAGAGGTGTGTACAGAGAAAAGAGAAGAGGTCCCAGGACAGAGCCCTGGGGTACCCACACAGAGAGATCAATAGAGGAGGAGGAGGTGTTAGCAGAAGAGACACTGAAAGTACGATGGGAGAGGTAGGATGAGATCCAGTATAGAGCTTGTTCGAATACCAAGGTATGGAGAATGTGGAGGAGAAGAGGGTGGTCCACGTGTCAAATGCTGCAGAGAGGTCGAGTAATATGAGCAGAGTGTAATGACCTCTGTCTTTGGCAGCATGGAGGGTCGTCAGTTATTTGTGAGGGTGTGTTTCGGTGGAGTGAGCAGTGCGGAAGCCAGATTGTAGAGGGTCTAGGAGAGAATAGGGTGTTGAGAAAATGGAGCAAGCGAGAGAATACAAGACGTTCAAGGAGTTTTGAGGCAAAAGGCAGGAGGGAGACAGGTCGATAGTTAGAAAGACAGGTAGGGTCAAGCTAGCTGTTTTTGAGTAATGGTATGACTGTTGCATGTTTGAAGGAGGATGGAAAGGTTCCAGAGCAGAGGGAGGAGTTAAAAATGTGTGTGAGCGTAGGGATTATAGTAGGAGCAAGAGGTTTTAGGAGATGGGAGGGAATGGGGTCGAGAGGGCAAGAGGTAGAGGGAGACGAGGCGATCAACAGCGACACATCCTCCTCTGAGACAGTGGAAAAAGAGTCAAGGAAGGCAGGAGGAGAGTTAGGAAGAGGTGTAGGATGGGAGGAAGAAACAGAGGGGATGTTCTGCCGTATGGATTCCACCTTTTCCTTAAAATAGTCAGCAAAGTCCTGAGCGGAGATGGAGGAAGGAGAGGCAGCTGAGGGTGGTTTAAGTAGAGTATCAAAGACAGAGAACAGTCGGCGTGGGTTAGACTTGTGCATGTTGATTAGTGAAGAAAAGTAGGCTTGTTTAGCTTGCGAGAGGGCAGAGTTGAAACAGGATAGCATAAATTTGTAGTGAAGGAAGTCAGCGAGAGTGTGAGACTTCCTCCAGAGGCGTTCAGAGGAACGAGTGGAAGAACGCAGCATGCGCGTGTGGGAATTTAGCCAGGGTCTAGGGTTAGAAGGGCGAGTGCGGCAGAGAGAAAGCGGCGCATGTAGATCAAGAGACGAGGACAAGATAGAGTTGTAGTTCCTGACCAGGTTGTCAGGGTCTGTAGCAGAGCTGAGAGAGGAGAGGGAGGAGTGTAAAGTGGACTCAAAGTCAGGTAAGTGAATAGAGCGCAGGTTTCTGCAGAACCGGGGGGTAGATGGAGGTGGAGAAGGGGAGAAGCGAGATAGGGAGAATGAGATGAGGTGATGGTCAGAGAGAGGAAAAGGGGAAATGGAGAAATCAGAGAGAGAGAAATTTTTAGTGAAAACCAGGTCTAAGTAGTGGCCATCCTTGTGGGTGCTGGCTGCAGTCCACTGTTGAAGGCCAAAAGAAGAGGTTAGAGAAAGAAAGCGGGAAGCCCAAGGGAGAGAGGCGTCATCATTGTGGCAATTGAAGTCCCCAAGGAGAAGAACAGGGGAGTCTGAGGAGAGAAAGAAAGAGAGCCAGGATTCAAAGTGAGAGAGAAAGGCAGAAGGGGGATGAGTAGAGGTGGGTGGGCGATAGATGACCGCCACATGGACAGGGAGAGGAGAGAAGATCTGGACAGTGTGAACCTCAAAGGAGGGAAAAGCAAGAGAGGGGGGAATAGGAAGGGTTCGATAACGGCAGAGAGAGGAGAGCAGGAGCCCCACGCCTCCACCCCTGCCATCAGGGCGCGGAGTGTGGGAGAAGGAAAGGCCACCATAGGAGAGGGCAGCTTCCAGAACAGATTCAGACTGAGTGAGCCAGGTCTCAGTTATAGCAAAGAGAAGCAGGGAGTGAGAGAGAAAGAAGTCTTGTACAGAGAGGAACTTGTTAGAGAGGGAGCGAGCATTCCAAAGGGCACAGGAGAAAGGGAGAGAGGAGGGAGGGTGGCAGGGGATGGGTATGAGGTTGGAGGGGTTGACACCAGAAGGAGTAGAAGTTGCATGTGGGAGGCGAGGATGAGAGCAAGTTGAAATAAGACATGGACCAGGATTGGGAGAGATATCCCCAGAAGCAAGGAGGAGAAGCATGAATAGAAAGAGGATGTGTGAGGAGGATTTGTAGGGGTGTTTTTTAGTGCAGGGGATATAGCTGTGTGGTGTGAGAGGACGCAGGTAAGAAGGAGTACATGTGAACTGAGAAGTGGTGAAGGAAGGAGAGATGGAGATATATTAATAGAGTTTGAGACATACTGAGGCTGGTAAAAAGAAGTGCATAATTTGAGAAGAAGTGAAGTCACAGCAAATATAAAGGGTAAAGGCAGCATCACAGCAGTAATGATGCAGTCTGGTATAGATGATTTCCTCCTTTCCAGCGTAGTTCAAATGCAGGAATCAGGGCCAGTTAGGGTGTCCACTTCTTCTCCACTTCTTTTGAACTTCCTTTTAAACTTCAGTTGTTCAGTAGTCTTGCCAGTTGTTCAGTTGTTCAGTAGTCTTGCAGGGGAGCCTGGTTCAATTCCTGGTGTCAGTTCCTTGTGACCTTGTGACCTTGGGCAAGTCACTTTATCTCCCTGTGCCTTAGGCACCAAAAACATAGATTGTAAAATGGCACTCTACTAGAGTATGTCACAGCAAAGTGTTAAATAGAAACAGAAATTGGACAGCACTTTCAAAGCAAAAGAGCTTTGAGGTTGTTGGGAATAAAATATTACATTCTAGAGTGGTGCAGAGTATGGAAATCAAATCATATCATTTAGAAGTCAGTTTCTGTCCCAGGGTCATTAGTGACTGAAAATCATTAATAGAAATTAGATACTAAACTCAGCCTATTACCCATCAGACACAGGCTAACCTCACAGAAACTGTATCACTTGTCAAACGAATCACAATTAGCACCAAAAGTTCTCAGGTAGGAGCTGTTTAGTGCAGAGGAACAGATTGACCGTGTGAGAAATCAGCCTTTACTAGCAAATTCACTGCCAGCGATACACTCTATGCATTGCCCAGTGGGCCTGCTATGAATTCCATGGCTTTTACAAGTGCTTAGACATTTTTATTGACATATTAAAGGAGAGCCTGAGAGATGCGCGAACTCGTGATAATTTGCCGTTTCTCAACCGAAATTTCCTTAAAACGGAAACCGTTGCTGTCTTCATCTGCACTTTTAAGCTCTGAATAAAATGAAAGTTCAGTAAGGCTGTACCATTCATAAACAGGCAAGGTAGAGGAGAACTGATTATGGCGAGTAGTATAAAATGGGCATCTCCTTAAAATTTCATGGGAGACCAGGACAATTCACTGGGATCATAGCACCAGACAGGACGAAGGAGTTCAATAAAGCAGTTTTATTCTGGCCGGAGCCAATAGCTGTGACAAACTCACCAAAGGGGATTACAGGTGGAATCCTTGCTAGCTAGGGGCTAAGCACCGCTTCACAAGTCTTACCCAGAGCAGCTTCCATGTTCCATAGGGGTCCAGTTCCTCAGGATCTCACGGATGAAAATTCAGCAAGAGCAACTTTGAATTTCACCGCTCGGTTTGGCACTGAGCCTATTTCTGGGGTGTCTCTGGCACAGCGTCGGAGCACACGCTTTGTTAGTTTACGCGCTAACTCCTTAAATTACTGTGGAACTCAGATTAGGCATTTTTTACATACTCTGCCTGTCTCCATTGAAATGTATGGGAAACGGGTCTAGGACCATTCACAGCATGAATGCTACATGCTGCCCAATCACAGTGAGGGCTTGCCTGTGATGAACCAATCAGGGGCTGTGACTGCCAGCAGGGGTGGGCTTAAGGAGAGCGGGGATTTTGAACCAGCCAATGAGAACCGTGCCTACGGGCTCATACCCAGCAATGGTTTCCCCAGCCGTATATCTCCCACAGAGTTAGGTGCTTCAGTGTTTGGGATGAACAAAGGCTCTGCTATTTGAGCCAATGTTCCCTAGACTTGAGTTGCACCCCACCACACTCCCACAATGTTCACCAAGCACTACACCTCCCCCTTTGTGTAACCCAACCTGGATTCCTTTGTGTGCAGGCTGGATAAGTGAATTACCAGCCTGGCACACAAATGAGACGCAAAAAAACACATGCATCAGATTTCACATGAAATAAAGGTATACATACACAGGGTACAATGTATTTTGGCCATTTTAGCCACAAAAAGGGGGAATATAGAGGGGAAAACTGAGGAACCCATCTAGTCTGGACTGACAATGGCTTGGTTAAACCTTTAATATGCAAGACATATTGCCCCTACCGTCACATCTATATTCTCAGAATTGCCATTTGGGCTATTTTTCGGCTGAAAATTCCCAATGCAGTGAATAGGGATTTTCAGTTGGAAATGGCCCAAAAAGTTCAGTAACATAGCAATACTGGATCAAACTGATATATAATTTTCATCTTGTGTCTCTGTCAGTGTTTCAATATATTAGCTTGAAATATTATAACGCTGTTTTAAGCACCACATTTTGCTGTAGTTGGTTAACCTTTGGTAAAAAGCCCCAAGACATGTCACAAGAGTTTGTACACAACCTCAAGTGAATATCCATAAAAAATAAAGCTAAATGGCAGTGATTTAAAAGCCGCACTTAGGGATAACCCAAATAAACCTGTCAGATCTCTTTATTAGGCTATCAATAAGTCCATCATCTCAATCCCCATTAGTTATGATTATTTTATAATGGGTATTTAAAGGGAGTTGGCTAGCTGTAATATATTTAGGACGTTGAATCTGGTCTGCTGAGGGTTGGTGGCACAGGTGTGTTTATACACTGTGGACTATATATCATCAAGATAATGTCTGCTCAAGTCATGGAATATTTGACTGTAACGTTTGATGAAGCCCCTCCTGTTGCTTTGCTTGGCTCTGTTAAATTCTAGCAGACATCAGATGATGAGCTAATTAGTATAGTCTGAAGGGAGAGGCAGTGCTTTTGCAAGTTTCCCTTTAAACTAGATGAGTCAGCCATCCTGTGTGAGCACTCGTCCATTCGCAGATCCTCCCTATGTGTCCTCCTTTGATTAAAGAACACAAAACATCTGCCTGCAGTCTGCACTGTTGCTTAGACTTTGCCAGCAGCTCCCAACCTGGTCCCATCAGTTCCCCCACTATGTTTTACAAGATTCGATAAGTTGTGCATTGTATACACACTGGAGCTATGTGTTAGTGCCCTGAAAAGCGTGTCCAGACGTTAAAAAATATATATATATTTGTTTGTTTGCATGTCACCAAATGTAATCAACTTGTTCATCTAGTGGCTTACAGTATATCTGATGCAGATCATTAATTATTAAAGAAGTTTACTGGTTGGATAATTTGTGATCACAGAGATTGGAAAAAGAAGATACAGCATTTCATACATGATACGGTACATATGATATATATAGTATGTGCCAGTCAAAAGGTGCAATCTTTGTTAGTTTACAAAACTATTTGTAAAAATGTTTTAATAAAAGAACTTAACTTATTGTCTTCCTTAAACAAATGGGAATAAATTTAACACATCTGGATATTTTGGTTTCTTTCGAAATTAAGAATAATTTTCTTTCTGAATGTGGATGAGCTTGTTAGTCAACTCAACATGTATCCCACCCTGTCCCTGATAGAGAATCAATGAAGATAAAAAGACAAGTCAGGCTGGGGCTTTGCCTGTGCAGACTCCTATTCAGCACTTACTGCTATGACATAAAACACAGCAGGCAGAGAAAATAGAACTGCTCGCAAGTCTCTGCTTCCCATGTATACAAACTAACTGTAAACATGATTTAAAAAGTCAATCATCTGGGCAAACTCCTCAAATATCTCACTCCAGTTAGTTAGGGACTGATCCAAGTAGTTTGGTGTTTGAGGTAGGGGAGAGGTAAAGTGAGTTGCATGAGGAAGTGTTCTTACCAGGGCTGCCTACAGGTGCGGGTGTGTGGTGGGGGGGGAGAGGTGGGGGTGTTGGGGGTGTGGGGAGAAAACTGGATTATAGTGGGCGCGTGACGGAGCACATGGCATCGCGCCCGCCTGTCGCCTGAGCGATCTGTGGATCGTTCGCAATGGGGATGCGTGGTGGAGGCGTGGCCGTGACATCACGGGGCTGATTCACCCTTATTAGCCGAACCGCTCATGTGACGCGGCCGTCGCACGAAAAGTCAAAACAATTTGTATTTTCAAAAATCTGCCGAGCCATCGCGCCTCCTCGCGAGCGCGGTCGCGCGCACTATGGCCGGCCCCATAGATCTACTGCATTTTTAATGCGCCATCGCTCGCACAATGGACTTGTCCTACACCAACACATACCAGTATGTATAGCAGACATCGTGATCTTTTAATACTTTAACAATAAGACTGCTCTGCCAGTTTTTGATCCTCAGTGCTGTGGATCAGAGGAACAATTTCTATAAACCAGAAACTGGAAGATCTGCAATTTTTGTTTTGCAACCTGCCGAGGTGAAAATTGGGTTCCACAGGAATTGTATGTAGGTGACCTTTGGTAGGCCCCATAGGGATCTCTGAGTATTTTACTTAAACATCTGTCATATAAATATCCCTGCATTCTCTCTGGATATGAAGGGTTAACTCAAAACTCATTGACTTAAAAGGCTGTGGGAGTTACCTTAAAGCTTGCGAATGGGACTGTGATTTGGTGGAGAGGGGGAAGACCCCCAGCTTTAATAAACCTTTAGGGTTGTACATACAGTACATGGTGTTGCTGTACTGTGCAGCCTGGGAACATGGTCCTGCTGCAATCTTCAATTCACAAATTAAATACCATTTGCATTCACAGTGCTTTCTCCAATAGCTGGTGAGCTTGCATGAGCCTTACATTATGATAACCAAATGGTAATCAACAATATGTTAACATTGTACCCTATTGTGCATTAGCTGCAGGCATTGTTGATGTCTGAAGATGCTTTGCATTTTGAACAGGTTTTTTTTCCCCCCTCATGCTCTCATTGTGATGATCTGTCTGTCCTCGTCACCTTCTCTGAATGGGAACACATCATAGATGCCCTTGACAGTGCTCGTATATCACTACTGCTGCATGCTGTGAAAGCCAATGGCTCATGTGCAATGTGTGTAGTGTGCAATATCCTGGGAAGGAAACTATGCAGTTGGCATATCACAATACCCATGTGTGTATTCAGACCTATTCAACCTCCTTTAAAGAGGAGGGGGGGGGGGCAGCAATGTATTGCAAAGGGATCCATTCTGTATATGTAAGGAGGAGCGGTCACTGCTAGAGACGGGCCCAAGTTCCTTTAAGCAGCGGATTTTCGCAGATCAGTTTCAAAAAAGCACATTGTACATTTTTGGTGATAGGAAAAAACAAATCCAAACGAATCTAAATGTATAAAAATCCATCCCTGAAGGTCGCTACCTGCATACCCACCCACTAACCCTGCCACCAGCCAAGTCCCACACACCTTCTCCCGTTCCGCACACTTGTAAAGAGAACAAGAACAGGAAGGAAGTGGGAGGGGCTTTGCGCATGTGCGCGCAGATTCACATTTTGGAAAATCTATGATGGAAACCGATGGCGGATTGAGGAGCATCCGTCCGATTTGCTGCCCAATCCACCTTCGGATATACGACGACGGATCGGATTTTGACTAATTTGCCCATCTCTGGTCAATGTCTTTGAAGTGGGTGAACCGATATCGAATCCCAGTCTCAGCTGCTTATGATCTTGGGTACGTGGGTAATTTCCTCCTATCTCCATGCGCTTCCAGCATGAAGAAATAGATTGTAAGCTCTATGGGTCAGGAATCCTTGTACTATGCTATATCTAAGCTTTTTGTTGCCGGGCCTCAATAGGGATTAATTTAAAACATACAATAAGGGTTTAATGGGTCCACCTCACACCTCATTTGAACCCCAATTCTGCTTTTAATGCACTCAACCCCTTTTCTGCTGAAGCAACATTTTCATTCTGTCCAGCAGCTCAGGAGTCAGTTGCCACATATGCGAATACATCTTGGCCTCAGACACTTCACAGATATAAAACCAACCCAGAATGCAATTAAATGAAGCTATTATCCCACCACATGGCAGCTGTGCTTCTAAAGTTATGTATTTGATTAGTAATAGGGAATTCTCTGAAGAATAGTAATGCGGAATTGAGCACTAGTTGTAAAGAAAGGGGATCTAGCAGAGTCTTACACGGGGGTATAAATAAAGTTAGTTAAAGTCTATGATTTCGATTCGTAGGATTAATAAATGCAAAATGAGTCCAAGTGAAATCATAAAATCAAAAATAAATTTCCGAGATAAAATGGTAGTTTCAAAAAAATCGTTTAATACGGTAGCTCCGGAGCCGAATAATACAATTCTGTCTATGAAACTCTCTAATGTTGGCCCCTTAAATGGTATAACAATCAATCGACAATGAATATATATATATCTACAGGACCAGTACAGCTACTCCAAACTTTGAACGGCATCCGGGACAATGGTCTTTCTATGTTTACTGTGCCGAATTCTTTGCCGGCATTCTGTATCACATAAGGATCTGTGTACAAACTGTAAGTAAAGTTGTATGGTGTATTCTGGCATGGCAAGATGTCTTGTGGCAAAACACTGATGACTAAATATGAGCCATTAGGGTTCATTTCAATGAGTAAAACATAGAGGGGTATATTTACCAAGCAGTGCTTCTCCGTAAGACACCTTGCAGCACTGCTCAGTAAATATTGCCCTTTAAGGCATATTCAAGTGAATACACTGTAGGGTATCTTATGGAATTTGATGGGGCTGTAAGGTGTTTTCCAGCATGGAAGGTGTCATGGCGTAGCATTATCACCATCATTTATTTTTTAAGTAAAAGCACGCTGCCACTTAAGGGGGAACCACAATCCTTTACAGTCAGTTTAAGAACCAACTAAAATTATATACAATTATTTTCTTTGACAGAAAAAGCCAGAAGGAAGAAATCTTACACCCTGCCAGGAAACGTGATAAAATCGATATACACGTGAGTCCCAGACCCCTGAAGCTGTTCACGAGAAGAATCCAAAACAAGTGTGTGCAGCGCACAACATGAGAGAGAGGCAGGTCTGACCAAAACATAAAGCTTTATTGGGAACACATAAAATCGAGGGTAGTACGCGTTTCGTACAGGCTATGCACGTTATCAAGAAGTTCTTGATTAAGTGCATAGCCTGCACGAAACGCGTAGAAGGGCTACTACCCTCGATTTTATGTGTTCCCAATTAAGCTTTATTTTTTGGTCAGACCTGCTTCTCTTTGATGTTGTGCGCTGCACACACTTGTTTTGGACAGATTCCAAATATGGATTTATACACTAATGACTAGAGTAGTGATTCCCAGTGGAGCAGTCCCAGGGGTTCCGCCTAGTTGCCCGCACTCAATTGTGGTCCCCAACAGATTTCCTTCCCCCCCCCC
>CM071575.1:26916283-27054000 GCA_036426205.1 Ascaphus truei | reverse complement strand
AGCTTAATTGGGAACACATAAAATCGAGGGTAGTAGCCCTTCTACGCGTTTCGTGCAGGCTATGCACTTAATCAAGAACTTCTTGATAACGTGCATAGCCTGTACGAAACGCGTACTACCCTCGATTTTATGTGTTCCCAATAAAGCTTTATGTTTTGGTCAGACCTGCCTCTCTCTCATGTTGTGCGCTGCACACACTTGTTTTGGATCGTTTGGACTTCGGATACAGCTGCACGCATAAGGAAGACTGCTGGGGGTTTATGTGAGTACTCATACCTTTAGGCTAACCCAATGAGGGGGGGAGGAGTAGTTACTTGCTCACCCCCTACCTTCAGGGTTCTATGGAGCCTTTTTAATGAGGTTTAAAGTGTTACAATATTATTGCTCAATTGCCAAACCCAGCGTGTTCTCCCTTGTTTCTAATGGACTCAATCAAAGAATTATAGGACAGGCATTTGAGCATCACTTTGTTTTCATATGTCTGCACACGAGAAGGCCTGTCCACTAACCCTTCATAGGGTGCAGTATCCTTGCCACAGAGAGGTGGACCCTCCCTGAGGTCCTGAGATCAGAGCCAGTATCCCTTTGAGCCATCAAAAGAGACTGAAGATAGGCAGGCCCTTGGCCTTGCAAGGTTTTAAAAGACATAATGGCCAACTGGAACCGAACACGGTAGCACTTCTTAGTAAATATGGCCCAGGGTTGATTATAGCTTAGCACTGTGTGGATGATCTTGAATCAATCTAGGGCAGCAAGACCTTTGCTTTCAATGCACAACATGTGTTGTCTGACAGCAGAGGACTTAGTTCCAGCACTGCAGAGCAATAGGACTTGTTTTCATCTTTTCTTGCTGATATTATGGACAGAATCACAGCAACTGTTAACATTCTGAGACAATGCATGTGCAGATGGCCATGTATTTTTAATCGCCAATGGGGATTTCCTTGTTGCAGACTCGTGGTCTGTGATGGATACACTTAGCAAAGACATAATGTTGGAGTTTCACAGCACATGCACATAACAAGCAAGAGATGTCAAGGGATGTTGGTGGGAGAGGTAGGATATTAGTAAGACATTCTAAACCCTTGTGCTGCCAGAGAACAATGTGTTGCAGGCCCATCTGACAGCATGGCAACAGAAGGGTTAAAGCAGATAGTCAACAGAACTCAAATTAGCCGTGCATTCTGTCTTCCTTAAAAACACAACCTTTACTTTTTCACCATGATTTGAAAATCCTTTAACAGTTTTCTCTTTTCATAATAAGATTTGTTTCTTATATAGGCCTGAGAGTATACACAGTGCTGCACATAGATTTTTGCAGGCAAAATAAGTCTTAATTGAAGGGCTTTTAGCGGTTAGGGTAGGGGGTTAATTTAAGGGTTTTTAGAAGGTAGGGAGTTCATTTAAGGGGTTTTAGTGATTAGGGTAGGGAGTTCATTTAATGGGTTTTACCTGTTAGGGTAAGGGGTTAATATAAGGGGTTTTAGGGTAAGAGCTTAGGGTAGTAAGTTTTAAGGAGGGGGTTAAACATAGAGATTTACCTTAGTGGTGAAGCGGCCAGTGGCAACAGGTCCTGGCGGCGGGGTAAGTCACAGTTAAGCGCTAGAGGTCATTCTATGTGGTGGAACGGCTGTGACTAAATGTTGTAGACCATGAGTGAGAGAGTAGTAAGAGTGAGGGGAAGTGGGAGAGTGAGTGGGGAGAAATACAAGGGGAGAGAAAGAGAGAATGTGGAGAGAGATGGGGAGTGAGAAAGACGTGGGGAGTGAGAAAGACGTGGGGAGCGGGAAAGAGATGGGGAGCGAGAGAGAGATGGGGAGCGAGAGAGAGATACAGAGTGAGAGAGAGATACAGAGTGAGAGAGAGATGGAGAGTGAGAGAGATGGAAAGTGCAAGAGAGATGGGGAAGGGAGATAGAGGGTAAGTGTTTGTAAGAGTGAGAGGGGGGCGGGACTTGCAGGGCCATCGACAGGGAGGGCCTGGGGTCCACTACTGGTGGAGACTCCAGTTGTGGGCCCCAGGAAAGCTGTTGATAGCCATAGGTGACATTATCACTAAGATACTCCATCAACATTATTTTAAATAAATATTAATGCGATAATTTTTGCAGAAATTTCATCTTTGAGCTCTTTTAAAAACAACCCATTCCTAGCCACAGCAACTTGTGAATCATTAAAGCCTCCATACCCCATTTACGTTTGAGCACTTAAATATCAACTACATATATGTATAGCTTACATTGTGATCTTTATTGTGGTCCTTTAACAGACTAATATGTTGAATTATACCAGTTTGTAATCGACAGTGTGATGGATCAGAGAGACTATTTCTATAAAGCAGAAACTGGAAGAACTGCAGTTTTTTTATGCACTACAGAGGTGAAAATTGGTTTCCAAATGAATTGCATGTAGGTGTTCTGTGGAAGGCCCATAGGGATCTTTGTGTATTTTACTAATATCTATTCTATAAATATCATTGAATTCTCTTTGAATTCTCACAAGATTAAATTGCAAGTTCTGTGATCATCAGTTGACTCATTAACATATCCAAAGGCCTGTAGTGGGCCAAAGCACATATATTAGGTGGGATACATGCAGTTGGAAGGGGAAGCATTAGAAGAAACAAGAGCGGTATACTTGTAATGTTACACCTCATTTGGGCAACTAGCTTTGGCCCACCTTTACTAAGCAGGGCTTTTGCATAAACCTCCTAGGGTCAGAAGACACTTTATGGCCCATTTAATGGCGCTTTCCAGTGCCAGGAGGTGTCTTATGACAGAACACTGCTTAGTAAATATGGGCCGTGATGTGTGTCTTTCCTGTGTGTCAATTATTCCCCCACTTTGGAGGTCTTGCAGAACTCATTAGGGTAACCTATCTGCTACAGGAGTATCCAGTAAGGCATTGTAAAGGTATTTAAAAGTCCATTTTTAACCCACCGGCCCCCCTCTGGAAGCAAAGGGAGGTGCAGCCTACCTTTACATTTCCTAGCCCTATGCCGAAATCCTTTTATTTGAATGGAGCCGAACTCTTCTCAAGCATGGGGAAGCAACGTCACTGCATATTTAAAAAGGGGCCCAGCTCTCTCGCAATTGTCCCGGCCCTTGCACTTTGCTCTCCGATTGCAAGGAAAACGCACCGGATACTGTGTATCTAATACACATTGACTGAGAGCATCTCCTTCAAGCTGGGACATTAATTGATACATTGTATCACACGCTCAGCAGGAGCAGTCAATTATTTGAAGAAGATTCACAGTATGCAGAACTGAAATAGCATTGGATACCTTGTACTTGACTTCCAGCTTGGACCGGCTCCTATAGCTCTAAAAGACTGCACATTGTTTATTAAAATGTATGCCATTAATTGATTGATTAATTAGTGCTGCAGGGCTATAATTTTCATGTTCCATTTAATTTTAGGTATTTAACTTTGTGTGTTGGTGTGGTGTGTGTGTGTGGTGGTGTTGTTTTGTGTGTTGTGGTGTTTGGTGTGTTGTGTGTGGTTGTTGTGTGTGTGTGGGTGTGTGTGTGTGTGTGTGGTGTGTGTGTGTGTGTTGTTTTGTGTGTGTCATTGAGGCGCTTATAATAAAGGTGAAGCCCAGCCATTGCCCTATGGTGTGGATGAATATACAGGGTTGTCCTGTATACAGTATTCATCCTATTGTGACTCACCTGACCAAACTATGTGTGTACAAAGTATATGTGTAGCCTTTATTTCTGTCAAATGTATTTGTGCTTGTGTATCTTGGTACAGCTCAACCCCCTTATAACGCTGTGCTTGGGGTCCAAAGAATCACGTTGCGTTATAAGCGGATCGCGTTAGAAATAATGTACAATTGTATGCATTGTACAATAAAGTACTTAAGACACCAGTAATCGTGTTGTAAAGTATTCATAAATAAGAAAATTGGGAGCCACGCTTACATCGCGTTATAAGCGGATCCGCATTGTAACGGATCGCACTATAACGGGGTTGAGCTGTATTTTTTTTGTTCCCTGGACATGGTAGGCTAGTAATACACTTACCCAGCCTGCAGCCCCAAGGATACAGGTTTAGCTGGTTCCACGAGGCGGTTGAGGATAAAGGAGAGTGGGGATGAGCCGCCCTATCTGGGAGATGTTGGTCCGATAAGCGGAGCCATTGTCTGCCCCAGACAGAGAGGCGCGTATCTCATCAAGAGATAGCAGGTCAGCATTGAGAACATGGGCAGATAGGCGCTGTTCTCATTAGCTGATTTTTAATGCCTGACTTAGCCTCCCAGTCACACACCCCAGCCCGAATTGGCCAACACAGATGAGCCCTCATGCTGTGATTGGCCCAACACACAGTATCTGCACTGTGATAGGACGCTGCCCCATTCTCCATGATTTCCTATGATGACAGGGAAACTAGAAATGGCAGCCGATCTGAGCACCACAGACCGTTCTGAGGCTAGTAAGGTCAACTAGGATTTCCCATGTATTCCCCTGGTTTGTGAATATAGCTTTGTTCTGTGGTATTATGTTGGGTCTGCTGGCTCCGATCAAAATAATTAACCTTTATTTGATCTCTGTGTCCTGTCTGGTGCTTGATCCCGTGAAAGAATTCTGGTCTCCCGTGACAGTGTGTATACACACACGTATGTAAATACATATATATATATATATATATACACAGACACAAACACATAGATTAACATATATATATATATATATATATATATATATATATATACATCAATTCAATATTCAATACATATATAAGATAATATATTTGAATCTGTGTTTTATACAAATATATATGCGTGTGTGGCGGTATGTATGTATATATATATACACACTCATTATATATATATAATATACATACTTACATATTTACATTTTTTACATATAAAATATACATATTTACATACGTGTGTGTGTATACACACACATAAGGAATATATATATGTGTATATATGTAAAATAATTTTGATCCTTTAGTTTGGAAGTAGATATATCTCACTGTTAACCCTTCCACTGTGGCATCACAGGGGTTAAACTCATTAGCAACCATTCGTTGTATATGGGGCTGCACCATTACAGCTGGGGTGGTAAATCACAGATGCAGCCTCCATTATTCTGCACTTGTTATGATGTGTGAATTTCCATTATAACAGAAACTTATAGCCTTCTGTAATGGGCAATAGCTAATAGATTTCCCTATGGGAGAACTCCCTAGTAATTACAAAACTACTCCCATGCCATACAAAGTCAATGGTTAGTGGCAAGGGGGAAACGAGGGAGCTATAAATACTCACTAAAGAGGCATAAAATGAGAAGGTGAAGAACAATGCACAGGGGCAAATATTTTGCAAGCACCTGCTCTTTAACCACTGCACAAATTCACTAACACACATACTGTACAGTACAAAGGCACTGGTACATAGAGTCAAAACACACTGATATACATTATACACTGATATACGCACAGATAGATAGATATACACACACACACATACAGTGATACTGTACACTGTGGGGCCTCTTATGTATAAATAATTGTTATCTTTAAACGATATGAATGGGCGCACTGTGTTTAAAAAACATATATATATTTTCTCACCTGAAATTATTAGTGGCATATATTGGTATATCATTGTTTATGTTTTCATATTTGGCACAGGTGTTATTACTCTTTCCATGGTGTGTGTCATATTCATATACATATAAATGCATTAACAATTGTTTGTGTCTGTTTACATTTGTTTTACGGCAAGAAAAATTTGGACTATTTTGATGCATTTATGGTGCACAGAAGTGGCGCATACTATAGTTTAAATATAACATAATTATATATGTGCACCACAGATAATATCCAAACTCCACCTCTAACTCCACCACCTAGCGGCATTGGTTTTTCTTTGTCCCACACTACACATACAGCTGAGAAAAGCGTAAATAAAAAACACAGTCTGAGGTTATTTTGAAACAGAATAACACGTGAATTTATTCAAGTCAAGTGCACAACGGAGACAGCTTTTGAAAAAAAGCTCTCTAACAGATAACACGTTATGCCATATATTTATACCCTAAAACCTAAAACTCCACCCCTTTATGGGGAGCTTGCACGTCACTAATATTACCTCATTTGTAATACATAACAATACTAAAGCTGATGTCATTTTGTAATACATAATAATACTGGATATCTGTCTGTCAGCTAAAAATCATTATGGGGTTAAATGTGATGTCAGTTCTGCCACTTGGCACATTGTATGAGAAACAGTTTATCTTAGACTACTAACGAGGCTTTCTCATAATATCTGGCCTGTTTACACTTTCAATTTGGAAGCTGATTGGATGAGGAACGATCAATAAAGTCAGCTAGGAGCGAAAACATTCCATTCTCTGTTTCACACAGATTTCTTCACATAGAATGATGACATTAAAACTCACAAAGACAAAACAAGATGGCGGACTGAAAATAGTCAAACAAAATGGCTGCTTTGATCCTAATGCTGTTATGTCAGACCCCCTAATGTCTCAACTTCGTCACAGCACAACTAGTTTATATACATTGACCGCATGGAGATGCATTCACTTGCTATTTTTCTGTGTGTCTGTTTTACATCAAATCCCTTTTCTGCAAAGCTTTATATATAGTCGCCATTGTATAAACACACAGACACACTGATACACTATGCCAGGGGAGGTCAAACTTTTTGAGCTGCGCCCCCCTGCCTGCTCTCCCTCGCTTTTGCCACCCCCTCACCTTGTTTGATGTCACGTGACCCCGTTGCCATTGAGACGGACGTGTGACGTCACTCCGCATGACACCGCAGCATCATTTGACGCCGTGTTGCCATAGCAACGCATCTTACCAACTCTGCAGAATCCCGGTAAATGAGTTGCATAGGCCTCACACGATCCCCCGGCATTTAATTTAAATGTCTCTGGGAAGAGAGCAGGGCTTCAGCAACCGCCCGGACCCCCCACTTTGTGCACCGCTGCACTATGCAATGATACGCGCACATTTGCACATGTGCATAAACACAGACACACGCTTGCTTGTAAACTGTTATATACTGATGAATACGCATGTCCCATTTGCTCTTGTAAATATGGAACAGGAAACAATGGAGAAGTTCAAAATGTACTTTATTGTAACGAATAGCTGCCAGGGTGACCAGGAACATGTCGGAAAGGATCACTACCTTTTAATTAATTTATAGTTCCACTCTCAGGAGTGCCCACTATCTCCTGTGCTGAAGCAGGGATATCCTTAAAACCTGAGCAGTTGGTGGCACTTAAGGACTGGAGTTGGCCACTCCTGCACTATTTATTTTCCTACGTTATGTACGTGCCTTTAATGAAGTATACAATGTAACAAAGGGAAGACAATGGAAATTAAACATGGCACACAGTCCGAATGCTATCACTACGATATGGACATCGCAGATTGGTTTCGCTGTCTTTTTAACCCCTTGGGGGCCCCATTACATAGCTGCCACGTCATGGGCTCAGGCACTTCAGGAGGTTTTCTAGGGGAGATTGCGTTCTGCGCTCGTATGGAGAGATTCACCAGTTCAAATCCGTTTCCCGGAATTTCGCGGGTTATTTTAGACCAAATCCGTCTCCCAAACATAAATTCGTCTGTGGATTGGGTACTAAATAATCCATGCGGATTAATCCGAATACACCATTGGATACCATCCGGGTGGATTTTTTAAATACGCAGTCAGATTGTTAACAATCTGCACTCTCTCTCTCCCGCCTTGGATGTAATCTGGGTGCTAATTTTTAACAATCTAACTGTAGATTATCAATCCGCCATGTGGATTGTCAATTCTAGACAAAAAAAAATGAAAAAGGTGGATAGCCCTTTTCGAGACTGACCTGCGGAAATTCACGACCCAAAGGAACAGCCAAGGTGGAAAAAAATCCGCCCCAAACAAAATTGCCCACCTCTACTCATATAGAGCAGTGAAGACAATCTCACTGGCTAAGGCAGTGATTTCCAACCTTTTTTGTTTGGAGGAACCCTTGAAGTATTTCGAAAAATCTTGGGGAACCCCTATCTGGCTGACACATAATAGGTTCGACAGGGGTCAGTCACAAAATGTCACACCTCACGAGCCACCTCTATTTCTTACAATCTACCCATGTATCTCACTAACTCTCCCCCCTCCCATCTTGCATGTATTTATCCCTTGCGTCTCACTCTTACTCCATCTTTTCCTCACTCACTCCCTGCCGCCCCCCACCCGCCTCTCACTCGCCCTTACCTTCTGTCAATTACCCCGCTCTCACTCAATCCACCATACAAAATATATACCAAAAAAACCCACCCCCAGGGAGGGGTCTGTGGTGTGTAGGAGGAACCCCTGAGACTGCTTTAAGGAGCACCAGGGTACCACGGAACCCTGGTTGGGAATCACTGGGCTAAGGAATTGAAGAGGAGGACTCCTCCTTTTCCGTTCTTTCATCGCAGTCATGTGACCGGTCATCAGAAGTGCCAGAGGACCCGTGGAACTCTGGTGCCGTGGCCTCTCGGGCACTCCAAAGGTTAAAGGGAAAATGCATTCATCATAGAAATACTGAACCCCCCTTTGCGTCTTTGCAGCATATGCATGGAAATATTTTGCTGCGAGGTTGAACGAGTTGATAATTGCTTAAAATTCTGCCTACTACACCAACAATACTTCATTTTTTTCTTCAAGCCAGTTCATCTACTGCTCACAGCACGCCCACTTGAAATGAAATTCTTCTAATTCTGTTAATGCGCCCAAGTTCATGCACCAAGCAAGATGCTTTAGTTTTCATTTTGCTTGTACGCGAGATGAGGAGTTTTGATTTCTCATGCTTTTGATATTGACAGGCAGACAGCATAAATAACGCTAGGAACGTGGCAGCCGTGTCATAAATTCAAGGATGTTTTCTACTTTTTTTTTCCCCAGTCATTTATTTATGCAGTGCATTGATGTCTCATTCTCCTGAAATATATCATCTGCTTTTACTTATTTATTTTTATTTATTTTTTTTTGCATTGGAAATTGACAACTTTGCTCTGGTAATGAAACCGCCTCAATATCTGAAACATACTTAACGTGGAACACAGTAATGCCTGCTGTAAAACAATTCTACAACCAAGCAGGCTTGGGGATTTACCACATTGGTGCCGAGACTTCTGCCACTTCTAACAATGGCCCAGATGCGCTATGCTCCATCAGGCTATCTAATCAAGCATTAACCTAAATTAACGTTAGGTTAATCATAACACATGCACTAAAGCAATTTTTTTATTTTTTTTATTCCCTCCCCCTTAAGCTCAAGCTGCTTCAGCGGCTTGGGTGCTCTTGCTTGAGACTGTCCTTCCGAAATCGAATAAGTCCTGTTACTCCTCCCAAGGATCTTCAGCCTGATGGCCAGGAAGCTCCTAGTTCTCTTTGACGCCAGCCTCCTCTTCCTGTCTTTGGCCAGAAGGCCAGCAAGAAAGTCCAAGATTTTGCTTTTCGGCCGGATCCTACTTACCCAGGTCGTTGTCTCTCCGAAGAGAGATGGTGACAAGCCGTGCATGACTGCATCTCCTCCGCACACACAAACACATTTTTTTTTTTTTTTCCTCCCGAGAGGGTCCACCCTCTTGCTCATCGGATCCCAGTCCACTTCAGTGGATAGGGAGCTTGCCCTTGGACTGTCCAACCGAAGTCAGACCCGCCCTTGGTGCCCAGTTTCCCTGGAGGTTTCAGCCCGAAAGCCTAGGTCTCCAGGGACATTGATGCCTTCCTCCGTTAGGATTCAGGACATCCGTCTCTTCCTCCCTCTGGCCCGAGGCCCGCAAGGGAGTTCACATCATATCCCCTCTTTCAAGGGTTGTGCGGGTGCACCCCAGCCCCGAAGGGCTGGTTGTTCGAATGCCATCCCCCCTTAGCACGAAGGCTCAGGGGTTCTGTGGTCCTGGGCCTGGACACCACTTCTCAACTAGCTAGAGGGCCAAATGCTTGCCACAGACCTTTCCTACTGGAGCCCATGTAGGATAGTACTGCATTTGGTCATAGCTGTGCAGGTCGAGAGGAGCACTCATCTCGCTTGATCTTAGCCAAAAGGCCGAGAAGCGATAAACACATGCACTAAAGCAAATAACCTAACATTGAATATGGGCTTCTCCTTAAGAGGGGAACAGGGGGCAAAATATATATCCCCCTCAAACCCATCTTGAAACAACTCGCGGAGAAACACCTGTGCTGAAAAACGAGCACGCCTGGGACATATGCTAATAGGATATGCAAAGCAAATTTTAATGACTCCCAGGGGCATAGAGTTATTTAAAGGACAGGGTGCATCGCGTGTGCAATCTGCAGCCTTTTTTTTCTTCAAAAACAGAAATAATCCTTTCTAAAATATGTGTCCCAGATTTGGAGCCGAGAGACTAATACATAATTCCCATAGTTCCTCTGACCATCTCTGCTAGAAACTGACTCACTCACATGTTCTTCAGCCATAAGATTTGCACTTGCATAAACCTATGTTCCTCTAGAACCCGGGGGGTGCTTTGTATGCAGGGGGGGAGCATGAACAAATGTGCCAGGCCTGTAGGTGGAGAAGAGGGCATAGCAGACTTGAAGTATGTCCGGTCCGATTTCCTCTGCCGGGTCCACGTGAAATAGCGGAAAGACCGTCAGCAACACCCCCCCCCCCCCTCTCCCCTCTCAACAACCGGGGGTCAGCAACGCATTGCAGCAGCCAAATGAAAAGTTGATTTATGTGAAGCAACAACAAAAAACAGAGAAATAAATGATGTAACTAGTACAGCAGGAAACAAGAAGGCATAGAGTAAGTACAAAAAGCGTTAATAACATGGTGCAGGGTTTACACCATATGATTAATGAATAGAGAGGTGCAAATGGGTTAAATGTGCTTCACATCATCTTTCCACGTTTTAACACAAATCTGTCGCTAAAGGTCACAGTGCTCAAAATGTTGCCAGAATTCTTCTACTTTTTGTGGTCATTGTGCAAAAATAGCAGTATATAAAGGGTGATGTGAGCTGGAGTGAAGCTCATGTTTCCCGCAAAAAAAAATATGTTGTTGCAAAATTGGCTGATTTTTGCTAACCTTTTCAGAGCAAAAGTGCCAACTTCACCCCATTTTTGAACTTGGCAATTTATAGCTCTGGGGATCCCTTGTTTCTTAAAGGGCCATCTAATAGTTGTGGCTTCCTATTGGCCCATGAGACGCACAAGATTTATCAGCCATATTTAATTCCCAAAAGGGATTCAAAGCGCTTCACAATTACAGTACAGTGCGCAGTACACAGCACATACTGTAGGAACTTTTTACAGACACATTTTTGGGGCCACCTGGGATTGCCACTTTAAATAGGCCTGATCTCTCGGCAGAGCTATCAGGGAAGTAAATACAACACATTAATAAAATATTTAAATAGGCCAATGGATATTTATTGGTGTAAGGATTACAGAAGTTAAACCCAAGTTTAGTCAGATTAGTCATTGGGGGCTATTTATCCATTACGAATCTAGGGTAAGAGTTCCACAACCAAAAAGTCTGTATAATCTGGTGCGGTTTCCAACCGGGTTGCTACCAGGAGACTTTGCTAAATAAGGTGAAGCAGCCGACCTCCAACTAATTGGTCTTGTAACTGTTTGTTATTTTTATGGGACTCGGGTACAAAAGGGGTGTTAAAAACAGCACCGGATTGATCAAATTCCTTATACAGGGCTGCTGCAGTTTAACAGCTGTACACCTTTGATAAACATCCTTATATGAAGCTTCATATAAATGCTTCATCATAACCTACCAGACATTGAAATGCCCCCTTTCAGCAAGAAATACATTTCTAGAAACAAGTATTGATTACATGGATACTGACTAATGAGCTGAACGAACAAGAGATGAAAGCCATTAATTGCTTATCTGCCTTCTTAGGGTTCTTCCCAGGGGATTCTGTATGAAATGAATAATTCAGTAATAAATAACACCTCTCCACCCCCGTCATAGAATCATTCATTAGAGAGAATAATAGCAACCACACATGGCCATCATGTCATAGCAAGGATGCTAATACTATGTAGATTTCATGCAGATGACATTTTAAAATTGTTATAGTACAAAATAATCAAAGTCAACACTCCTTTCATCTCTGACCATTGTAGGGCTGGTCCATGCATTCGTTATTTGGTGTTTCAGGTTAACCATTTCACTGCAGGAAATGTATAGGATCCGCCATCATTAATAGTAGAGATGAGTAAAACCGGGTGTGTGAAATCAGAAATCGGCCAGAACTTTACATTTCAAAACCAAATCCAAAAGCACAATAATCCTTAAGATTTTCTGCTGAAATAACAGCGAAAATCCCAAATGATTTAAAACAAAAAAGCAGAACTCCAGGTCAAGTGCCCCTCTCTCCAGTAGAGTTTTAAAGTTATATTTATTTCATAATTGATGACATTGTAGTAATTTCCCTCCTATTTAGTTTTTTTTCAACAAATTTAGTAAAACAAATTAAAAAACGAAAAACAAATCAAGTGTTCAAAATGAAAAAATAAAAACACTAACCATTTTTAGAACCAAAACCCCATTCAAAACCAAAACCCGAAATATTATTAGAACCGAAGCATGTTAACTTAATTAATAGATATGTGTGCATGTTGACATTCCTGTTGAGTTCACAAACTGTATTTGGAAGCTGGATATGTAGTTTTTTTCCAGTTTGGTATGTATAGTAAGTTTTACTGTGTGAGAGAGCAAAGAAAGAGAGGGATAGACTGGGACTGGCACTGACAGAGGGTGAATTTGCTACATTTTCATGAAGCGTCAGTTTCACAAACGTATGAGAAAAATATTGCGCATTACTGGTAATTAAAAAGGATGGACATATTTTTGGTCAAATATGACTTAAATCAAGTCATTGTAGGGACAACGCCAATATATACTTTATAATTGTTCCAAATTATTTCTCCCAATTTAAGTCAATCTCATTTTGATTCATGTTATCTTTATCCAACTATTTGGCTAAATCTTGAAAGGGGGAAAAAATGAAAAGTGGGGGTGGGGCGATGATCATTAAACTGCGATAGTGCTCATCAGGCTGCATTGCACAAAAACTCCCATTGAGGTCTTTTGGGAAAACTCTCGTCTTCTTTTCATAATCTGCACCAACGCTGAATGAATTTGTGATTTATGAACGACACGACTCTATAAGCTGCTTTACTAACTCCGAAGTCAGACAATTAATTTCAGTCATCACAGAGTGAGAAGTTATGAGAAGTCATATGTAGCTCATCAACCATTCAGAGATCAGCATTCCCAATTTATAGCAGTCTGCAATTTTTAATGTGGGACTGAGGCATTTATCATGGGGCTGATTAATTTCAGTGGATGTTTTTTTTCTTCATCTGCAAGCTATATTTCTCTTTATTACGCTACCGTACGTGACTGATTTAGCATCCATCTGAGGCAAAAAAAACAGCTGTTCAGATTGAATTCTGGACAGGATAGAAGTGTATCTGAGCACCTTTAATGGGGTGATAAAAAAATGTGGCTTTGTACATACTGTATGGAAAGAAGATTTAAAGAAAGTGTGCTCCAAAAAAAATGAAACGTGTACCTTCAAAAATATAAAAAATACTCAGGAGATGTCCAATTATTAAGTTTAAAAAAGTAATGTTAATATATATTGTTTTCTATAGGAAAAAATATAAATTGCAAAAATAATACAAATTATCACCTACATATAAAATGCAAGTTTTAACAAATATCAGTAGAGTGATAAAGCAAATATATTTATCCTAGGTAGATACAAAATCAGCACAACGTAATCCACAGGTGAATGTAATGTAGGAAAGCTTTTTATCAGGCTCCTGCTGCTTCGTGGGGAAGGCCCTCCGCACCTCAGGTGTACTGTAGCTCCGGAAAGGTGCAGTCACAGTAACTACTGTACATTGTATTCAGTGGTAAACTTTTCCCTCGGTCAGAGATTGATTCTGTTATATAATCCCAGTATTCCCAGGCCGCAGGGTAATTAGGGGGTCTGTATGCTGACCCTGTGTGTAGTATATGTATAGCATATATGTGTGGTGTATAGTGCTGTGGAAAAATGTTGTTTGACAAAGAGAACAATGACAGGGGTGCATGTGATCCCAATGAAAAGTATCTAAATGATAGTCTACACTACATAAAAAAACAATCATTTTTTGGATTGGCAAATACATTTTTGTGGCCCACCCCATCTAAAATATCTGATGGTGCCCCCAATATGTACACACTTTCCCCCTTAACAGGAATTTCAACCTCTGGAAATAAGGGCCAGTATCATTACTTTTTATAGCACTTCAGGCAGTGGTTAAAAGAGACTATATCCAATGTCCCCTTCCAATTTCACTGTCTTTATGAACTAAAGGAGTAGAAGTGATAATGTTACTGTGTTTGAAGCAGGTGGACCCGAGTTCTAATCACAGAGCCAGGTTTCCTTTGGCATGGCACCTTATCGTCCTGTGCCTCAGGCACCAAAATTAGATTCTAAGCTTTATGGGACAAAAACTTCCTTGTGTCTGCAAAATTCTATGTACAGCGCTACATACTGTACACTGTAAGCGATATATATGAAAGACTTATTGTACCACATAAATATTGTAAATCTTGATAAAATACAAAATGTTTAATAAATGTAGATTTCCCCCCAAAAATCAGGAACCGCTCCTTTTTTAACCACTTTGCATCCAAAGGTCCAGCAATGCATTGCAAAGCTATTAACACTGGAGAACGCCGATCGCACGTTAGTGCGTAAACATCCCCCCAAGTGCAGTTGAGAATCAAGCACATTTTGGCGATGTGACTGTACCAATTAAATATCAGACTTGAGCCTCTTCCCACTGTACAATAACTCTCCCCCCGCTGTAGTTTGCAGCGTTTCTGCTAAAGAATGAGACCGGATCATGCTGGGATTGGCTGCTGAGTAATCTTCTGCATCGGCTGTGATAATGCAGTATCTTCCACAGATGCCAAGACCAAAATACACTGCGCTTGAATAAGCGCGGTGGGGAAAATAGCAGTTTGCTACTAACAGTCAGGTAACACGCAGGCAGGTAAACAAAAGTTCCAGCTGAAAGCTTTCTATCTGGCATTATATTATTCTCTGTAGGTGAGAAGAAAATATATATTCAGTCTTGCTCCCCTTAACTCTATGATTGCTTTCATCTTCTGAACCCCGTCACTGCCAGAGTTAATCCATAGATGTTCAGTCCCTGCCCCCAAGAGCTTACAATTTAATTTTGGTGCCTGAGGGCAGGGAGATAAAATGATTTGCCTAAGGAGAGGACACCAGGTTCACTCTCTTAAAAAGCAAGGACCATTGAGATTCTTCTTCACATGGTGTTGGTATTAGGCCTGGGACATAGTGGTGTGAGCAAGGCTGAGCCGCGCTCACACTAGGCACTGAGCCCCTGCAGCCGCAATGAGAGCAGCTTTAGCAGGGGCTCGCGCACGCGTCCGCACGCATGGGGAAGCGTGTCTCAGGAAGATTTCAAATTTGGCGCTCGCCGGAGCGCAGGGCCGGTCACGTGAGCGGTTCGCCCAATGAGGGCGAACCAGCTCCGTGACGTCACTGGCCCGCCACCTACACGCCCACGGACGGCGCGCTGTGTAAGGCCAGGGAAAGCACCGCTTTCCCTGAGCCTCAGCGCGCCTCCGCACAGATTAATTCACTATGTCCCAGGCCTTAGTTTGATAGAAAGCTGTTACCTGCTGTAAGATGCAGTCACAGGTAACTGAAGTCGTAGAAGGACTTGTAGCACCTTTCTCAAAAAGTCCCCCTGGAATGATTTAGCTGCTTCTCTGTAGACATAAGATTTGATGCATATTTTACTAAAACATTTATTTCACTACAAGAACGATGAGACATAATATAGCCACCAACAGACGGTAAAGCCGGGACATCTGTCTCGGGCTCGGAGACTGCTGGGGGCACAGCCGGCCAGCGCAGAAAGTTGTGCCCAGCCAGAGCTCCTGCCCAACTTCTGCGCCTGAACCCCTAGTTGCTGCGGGTGGCCCAACCGCTTCAGCCTGCCTCTCTCCCCTGCCGGGCCTGCCTCTCTCCTCCACCGGGCTTGCCACTCTCGTCCGCCAGGCTGCATCGGAATTTGGGCCAGACTTTACTTGAATTGATTATAAAGTGTGTTTCAGAGCTTGTAGGTGTCTTATGGCATAGCACCACTTAGTAAATATGGCCCATGGGGATGACAGTGTATGCAGAACTTTACCAAATGAAATACAATATTGTTATATCGAATATACAAGCAACATACAGTATTCCAATAGCTGTTTGGGAGATGCCAATATATTGAGATATTTTATGTTGATCATCATACATCTAAAACGAGCAAATCCACCCAAATCCATTTCCCAGATTTTCACTGATGTTACGCCCAAAATCCGTTTTTTAGCATGAAATCCGCGGAGTGTATTGGTAATAATAATAAAAAATCCGCAAAACGCAAACCAAGGAAACCGGCCAATCCGCTGCGGATCCAAATTCACCAATACAATTCGGCCATCTCTACTTCTAAGTATCTCCTATTCTTACCTGTTCAGTGACAACCGGTAATGTATTGTGACCATATTCACAAAGCAGTGCTAATCCATAACACACCATGAATGTGCCGTAATTTACCTTGTGGCCCTAAACCTGTTGGGTATACAGTAAGTGTCTCTTTTCAACATCAAAAATATGTTATTAAGTACAGTATCAAAATAGGGACTGGGGTTTTGATACAGACAAGTTTAAATAACTGTCTGTGAGTAGGTTTTACTGGCTATGTAATTCTTTAACTCTGGCTATGCTGGAAAAGCTGTGTAACAGGCTAGGCATAAGCTTATACAGGTCCATGTTAAAATTGATTAGAAGCAAAATGTGAAACACGGTTAGTGCTCATTTGCATGGCATTTCCCAGAATCCCTGGCTGCAGTGGAAGCATTGTATGCTAAGAGATAATGTGGAAAGACAGGGTTGCAGACTTGTCTGAGACATGCTAACGCCTCTTCATCCACTGTCGATCTCTCTGGCGGTGTACCTCAGGGGTCTGACCTGGAACCTCTTGTCTTTACACACTCTCTAAATATTTAAATCTCATATCTATGCTGATGACACACAAATTCACCTTTCAACCACTGACCTAACACCGCCTGTACAGACCAAAGTCTCTTAATGTCTCTCCGCTCTATCATTCTGGATGGCTCTCCGCGGACTCAAACTTAACACTTTCTCCCAAGCCTGGCTCTACTGCCCCCTTCTACATTACTGTTGGCAGCACTATTATACACCCAGTATCACAAGCACGCTGCCTAGTTGTCATATTTGACTCCTCTCTCACATTCTCCTCTCATATTCACAACGTAGCTAACACCTGTAATTTCTTTCCTCCGTAACATTGCAAAGATACGCCCTTTCCTCTGTTGCTCTACTTCAAAAGCTCTAATGCAGACCCTCATTCTCTCCCTTCTCGACTATTGTAACCTTCTACTGTCCGGCCTTCCTGCAACTTACCTGTTTGCCCTACAATCTATCCTAAACGCTGATGCTATAATCACTTTACTTTCTCCTAAATCTGTTTCAGTGTCTCTCTTACTGAAATCCCTCTCCTGGTTCCTATTAAACTCTATCCCTTACACAATTCTCCTCCTGACTTTTAAGGCTAAACACTTCTGTTCCTCCTTACATCTCAGCCCTAATTTCTTACTATACACCTGCCTGACTCTTGCGTTCGGCTCTAGGATATCTTCTGTCTACCCCTTTTGTATCTAAAGCCACCTGTCGCTTAAAACCTCTCACCCACTGCCCCACACCTCTGAAATGCCATTCCCCTCATGGCTATTGTCCCACACCCACAGTCATTTCTAACACCCATTGTGGGCAAACACTGCCATCTACTGCACTTACCTGTATTCCCTCACCTGGTTTCTCCGCAAGTCTCCCAACATACCACTTAGATTGTAAGCTCTCCGGGGCAGGGATTTCCTTTCCTATTGTCTGATATTGCTGCGCTTATTGTATTATTAGAATTCCCTGTGCTGTATTGTCTTTGTAAAGCACTGAGGACGCTGTCAGCGCTATATATATAAAGATATACATACATTTCCGACTGGCACCCTCTCTCTCCACCTTTAGGAGCTTTCTTAAAACATACCTCTTTAACGAAGCATATGGGTAGCTCCGCTGGCTGATACTATACATCTCAGATGCACTGACCTTGGCCCCTTGCAGACGCACTTACCAGAACACCCTCCTACTGTCTCTGTAAATTCTCTCCACTTACCACTTAGATTGTAAGCTCTTTGGGGATGGGACCACTTTTCCTTTATGAAGCACTTATTCCCATTATGTGTTATGATATGTCACGTATTGTAAAGCGCTATGTACCTGGATCGCGCTATATAAATAAAGATATACATACATGTGAATGTGCTCACAAGGGATATTTTTATTTTCTGTACACTGTACGGTGCAGGGCTTTTGTCACATTTTTTACCCATCATAACTTATTTAATGTGTGGTTGCAACAGACTGGAAAATGTGCAGACTAGGTTGGCTCAGTGGTTCTTATCTGCCATCAAATTATATGTCTCTATGTAACACAGGGATAACATGTACAAACAGAAAAGGTAAGAATCCCTGCCCTCAGGAACTTACAACCAAAGGATCGTTAATAGCACATCTTGTTCTCCAGCAGAATAATCGGGATGTTCTTATTCCCCATTTCTGCTGAGAGCAGGCTAGTTGCAATGTGAATATGTGAATATGTGAATATTGTACTCATTACGTGTGCCAAGCAGCAGATACATCACTCTCTCGTCCATTAGAACACTGGGCTGAAAAGAAAGCTCCTGATAAATTTTGTATAATCCAAGCACTAAATGTGTAAAGGTTGCACAGCCAGAAACGAGTTCTCGTAGTTTTATGGGAATGTTCTGTGCTGCGTAATTAATGCCAAAAGAACGAAAGGAAATTGTTGAGTATAACAGTTGGCTACTTGGTATGATCTTTTTGTTCACAGCATTACCTGGCTTGATCATAGCTCTCACTATGACACTTCATGGGTGTGTAGTTTAATTTGGGAAGTTCCTATGGGAACAAATCTGAGTGAATTAATTAGTAGAGTGGCTGGTTGGAGCCGGCTGAATTGGACTGATGCATAACAAGAACTGATTAACGTGTAGCCGAGAGATGATTGGTTGCTCTCTCTAATGACCAAGAATGCAGTTGTAGTGTGAGGTACTGTATCTCTCAAGGACCAGTCGTCCAAATGCAATTATTATTGCTATTGTCTAGGTCCGGACCATGAGAATGGGGGGTCTCTCTTCATTGAGTTAACAATGGACCTTAAATAAGTAACAGTGGACCTTGAAGACCTTGAACTTGGATTACTCACCATACACTGACTCTTATTAACATATATTGAAGATTTAAAGGTGTAATCTATC
Source organism: Ascaphus truei (assembly GCA_036426205.1). Lineage (NCBI taxonomy): Eukaryota > Metazoa > Chordata > Amphibia > Anura > Ascaphidae > Ascaphus > Ascaphus truei. The sequence continues at coordinate 27,034,544 of CM071575.1, read as the reverse complement.
CCAGGACCAAAGTGTAGTAATTGTAGTTACATGTTGGGTGACATTTGAGTGATTGATGCCTTGTTTACTAAAATGTGACACCTATATGTAGTTATAAATAATGTGTTGGTTACTTTGTAAACACAGTGAGCTGAGACTTGGTGGGGTTGGCTTTCCTCTGGCTGCTCCCTTTTGTCTGATGTCACTGTGTGTTGAACACAAGCTTGCACATCACTCACATCCCCTTATCTTTTTGGCTCCCTGCTAAAGCTTGTTATATAGTGGCCGCGTGCGCTACTCCGTGTGCGCGCGCGGCACTTATAATTGGCTGAGGTTAGACAGCCCTTCTATACAAGGGCGCGTGCAGAGCAGTGAGCGTGCATCCGGCCAACAGCGGAGAAGACGGGGAATACAATAATTTTGCGCTGCTACCGGCGCTGAAACGTATGTATATATGTGTGTGTGTGTGTGTGTGTGTGTGTGTGTGTGTGTGTGTGTGTGTATATATGTATGCATGTGTAGCCCCCTGTAAACAGCACAGGCTATATATATCTTTCTCCTACTGTGGTAAGTCCTGTTAAGGGCAGGCGCCAGTAGTAATCATGGGTTTTCCCCCTTCACGCCCTGCCTTGAGTGATAGATGCAGGCTCCTGACTCTGCTGCAGGCATGAGACAGAGGGGAGATCCTGCTGACATCATGAGAGGTGGGGCTGACTCTATTTAGTAGCCAGTTCCTGTGAGTGACAGTTAGTTTGAAGTCTAGTTCGAGTCTGTCCTGGGAGTTGGAGGAGAGGAGTAGGTCGAGCTCTGTCCTGGGAGCAGGAGAGAGAGAGAGAACGCTGGCCTATTAGTTGGAGAGTGAGCAGAGCTCCAGTGGACCAATGCCCCTCACCCTGATGCGGGGGTGATGGGGAGGATCTACCCCCACCCAGAGGATACCCTCTGAGGTGGGCATTGGGGTATTGAGGCCCCTCACAGACCATCCTGTCGGAGTGCATCTTGGAGGAAAGGAGAGGAGAAGGCCTGTACACCTGTGGAGTGCCTTGTGTGCTGCTGCTGCTGTGTGCTGCCAAGGCTGCTGTGTGTGAGCTAGAGACAATAAAGAGACATTGCTGATTTTACCAGAGACTGAGTGTGATTCTGGAGCATCCACCCTGGGACCAGGGTTATTTCTTCTATAAGGGTCCTACCCCATATCCCTGGGAAGTTATAGAGGATGGAGGCGCTGCACCACCACTAAAGAATGAGGCAACTACCCCAGAAGCCTGGTCCTGTGTCCCCAACATCATCGCGGGAAGCTCAGGCCCTCCTGTTACCGGCAGGTACGCACCACTCAAGCACATGTAGCCAGCCCTCACACACCCTAGATATAGCATCTGTGTCTGGGGGGGGGGGGGAATATGGGTTACACATGTGTATGTGTGTGTGTATGTGTGTATGTGTGTATGTGTGTGTGTGTCTGCACAATGTTAATAAATATTTTATTTTTACCAATGTGTTTTTTTTTAACTAAATACACACACACACACACATACACATACATACAGTCATACACTCACGCACAGTATACACACAAAACGTGTGTGGCACGTGCACGCGCCTTCGTACAGGCACGTGCCTTCACACAGGCATGCGCGCGCACAGCCGCACACAGTATATAATAGCCTTTAGGAAAGAGTTGGCTAAAGGGTAAAGAAAATAACTGACAAACACTACAGAGGCCCCAAAGAAAAGGGTATTTAATGTCCAAAGAAACACAAGTAGCCAGCCAATTCTTTGCAATACATTTGTTTAAGGAAGACAAATGCAGATGTAATCGATCTTACTGTTTCCGCCGCCTTAACCGAAACTCCAAAAAACATGGTACTGGGGAGTGGCTCCCGCAGCGGCACTTCAGGGGTTTGTTCCTTTCTTTGGGACCCCCCAAAGTGTTCATCTTCCCAGGCCACAATCGGCGCAATCACGAGACTGCGTGCGATCTCGGCGCCGGAACAGTAGAACGGTAAGAACGGCTACATCTGTAGATGAAGTTATTGTATTGTATTGTATGTCTTTATTTATAGAGCGCCATTAAGGTACATAGCGCTTCACAGTAGTAATACATGTGGTAATCGAATAAATAACAGATAATATAAATAACAGATCATGGGAATAAGTGCTTTAGACAAACATAACATTAAGGAAGAGGAGTCCCTGCCCCGAGGAGCTTACAATCTAATTGGTAGGTAGGGAGAACGTACAGAGACAGGAGGAGGGAGTTCTGGTAAGTGCGTCTGCAGGGGGCCAAGCTATATGTATCATGTGTTCAGAATGTTCACAATGCTATTCGTATGCTTCTTTAAGCAAGTGTGTCTTAAGGTGGGTCTTAAAGGTGGATAGAGAGGGTGCTAGTCGGGTACTGAGGGGAAGGGCATTCCAGAGGTGTGGGGCAGTCAGTGAAAAAGGTTTAAGGCGGGAGAGGGCTTTAGATAAAAGGGGTAGAAAGAAGACATCCTTGAGCAGAACCAAGAGTCGGGATGGTGCATACGAGAATTAGGCTGATGAGATGTAAGGAGGGCAGAAGAGAGTAAAGCTTTAAAAGTGAGAGAAAGAATGAGTGTGAGTGCGGGATTTGATTGGAAGCCAGGAGAGGGATTTCAGAGGGGAGATGCTGAGACAATCTAGGAAAGAGTAGAGTGATTCTGGCAGCAGCGTTTAGGATAGATTGTAGGGGAGACAGTGAGAGCAGGAAGGCCGGACACAGGAGGTTATAGTAATCAAGACGGGAGAGAATGAGGGCTTGAGTCAGAGTTTTAGCAGTCGAGCAACAGAGGAAAGGGCGTATCTTTGTTATATTGCGAGGAAAAAGCGACAAGTTTTAGAGAAATGTTTTGAATGTGAGGGGGCGAATGTGAGAGAGGAGTCGAGTGTGACCCCTAGGCAGCGTGCTTGGGCTACTGGTGGATGATCGTAGTTCCAACGTAATGTGGAAGGAGGTAGTAGGGCCAGGTTTGGGAGGAAGTATGAGGAGCCTGTTTTAGCCATGTTGAGTTTAACAGCACGGGAGGCCATCCAGATGATATGCAGAGAGACATTCAGAAACTTTGGTCTGTATAGCAGGTTGTAAGGTCAGTGTTGAAAAGTATATTTGTGTGTCGTCAGCATAGAGGTGATATTTAAACCCAAAAGATGTTATTAGGTCACCTAGAGAGAGTGTGTACGAAAAAGAGAAGAGGTCCCAGGACAGAGCCCTGGGGTACCCCACAGAGAGATCAATAGGAGGAGGAGGGTGTTAGCAAAGAGACACTGAAAGTACGATGGGAAGGTAGGATGAGATCCAGGATAGAGCTTTGTTTCCGAATACCAAGAGTATGGAGATGTGAAGAGAGAGGGTGGTCCACGGTGTCAAATGCTGCAGAGAGGTCAGTAATATGAGCAGAGTGTAATGACCTCTGTCTTTGGCAGCATGAGGGTCGCCAGTTATTTGATTGAGGGCTGTTTCCGTGGAGTGAGCAGTGCGGAAGCCAGATTGTAGGGTCTAGGAGAGAATAGGTGTTGAGAAAATGGAGCAAGCAGAGAATACAAGACGTTCAAGGAGTTTAGAGGCAAAAGGCAGGAGTAACAGGTCGATAGTTAGAAAGACAGGTAGGGTCAAGCTTGCTGTTTTTGAGTAATGGTATGACAAGTTATTTAAAGATGTTCTTTTTCTGCCACGTATTTTAAAAAACAATATGCAATGTAAGACTTTATCTACTAATTTTTAAAGGAGCAATACAAATGCTGGGTTAAAAAATGTTTGTTTTTATTGAAGCATGGGGTCCCCAGAGATGAACCCCATTAATTTCAGGTTCCAGGGGTCATCTGCTTCCTGAGATATTTACCTCTGTAGGGAGTGCCGGTATCTCTCTCTTCTGTTTAAAGGTCCCGGTGGTCACGCAGGCCAATAGGAAGCTGCGTCTGATGACGTCACAGCTTCCTATTGACTCACAGGATACGGAAGCTTTGAAGCAGCCATTACGTGAACCCCAGTCAGAGCTGCTACTGGCACCCCTGACGGAGGTAAGTATCTCGAGAAGCAGAGGATCACAGGAGCTTTAATGAATGGAGTTCAGCTCCTCATACCCCCTGCTTCAATCCTATGTATAAAAAAAAAACAATTTTAAAAAGAAACTCTGCGCTTGGATTGCCTCTTTAAACATTAATTTTGTAGTTCAGATTTAGGTCAGAAAGTTAGTAGCATAACATTACAGTGACAAATAACATGTAGACGTTCATGCTGAAATAAAGAAAAACAGTGTAGGAAGCCATCTTAAAAGTGACAGGCTGAATTTGTACGTCCGTGTACTGCACTAAATCACACGTAAATCATCTAATTGAATGATTTCTCCAGAAATGCCATTAACTGGTACAAGTTGAAAGAATTTAGGCGCAGCGTGATGTACATACCCCATGGTAAGATTTTCAGACAGGGATGATTGACACTGTATCATGTTACCTGCGGTGTGCTACTTAATTTCACTGAGGCTTTGCATATTCATTAAATCGGATCTGCATCAGTGACACAATTGTTGCTTTTTTTTTTGGTGTTTTTTTTTTTAACGCTTTCTATTCAAATTCCAAATGGTTCTTTGTTTTAGAGTGAGAACACATAGGAAACATTTGAGCAAAGCCAACTTGCTTCCTGAAATAAGTAATAAATGATCCTTCCAGTGTCATTTCAAAAGGATTTTACTGGTGTGAATAATTCAGCCATTTAGAATTTAGATGTTTCATTCTTGTTTTAATTGGCAGGCAAACAACGTGAGTTACACAAAATTCATTATATCGTCATTGGTGATTGCCGACTGAAAATACACTGGGTTTCTAAAGGTAATTATTTCCAAAATGTTGTATGAATAGTGAAAGCAGTCAGGAGTCTGTCCAAATGTCTCATGCAGTCCCAATGAATTGTTCTAGTCTTTGAAAATATCTAATTACATTTATTGAGCATATGTTCCATGTCCCTGTCATTTCATTCTTTGTAATTCAGTTGGATATGATATGGGTTATGGGTCTATTATAAAAACATGCATGCCCCATACTTTATCTTCAGCTTTAGCACATGACTATCGTGTAACACTAATTTAAAGTGAGTCCTTACTCACTGGATGACAGTCCAACTCCTTGGAGAGCAGTCTCACTCATTTAGAGTGAGTCAATACTCATTAGAAGGCAGTCAACCTCATTTAGTATGAGTGCCACTCACTACAAAGCAGTGTCATTAATTTAATGCGAGTTCAACTCATTGGAAGGCAGTGTAATTTAAAGTGATCTACTACTGGAATGAAACAAATTTAGAGTGAGTCCCACTCTCTGGAAGGCAGTTAAACTCATTTTAAGTGAGTACCGCTCAATGGAAAGTAGTGAAACTCATTTATGGACGCTTCACTGTTTTATAGAGTCCCACTCACTAGAAGGCCATCTCACCCTCTTATATTTCATTCGTAGTCATACAGATGTAGCTAGCTTTACCGACCGTAGTGGCTGTGGCACAGGAGGATTAACACTGTGGAGGATCCCATTCGGAAGCATGGACCTCCCGGAATGCGGTTGAGGCAGACTTTTTCTGCGATGGCCACAGTGCCAGGGACAGTTAGCCTTGCTACATCTGTTGATTTCAATGGTGTAACTCCATGAAATAACGGATTTATACATTTATAGACTATCTACTAATTATTTTTGGCTAGATTTTGTCCTTGATCCTATGGCAATATTTAAATCAACAATTTCATGTTTAAAGTATTATTAATAATATTACATTACCGCAGTGAATTGAACAAAAATTGCAATGCCTGGGAAATATATAATACATAATAATTATATCTTAAATGCAAATGTGAAGGTGACATGGGAAGAAAACCAGAGCACAGTGGTAATGCAGATGTCGAAACTATGGTTCTCCACCCAGAAAGGTTCTTCTCAACACTCTGCTGAGGTGAAAATTAGTGTGGCACAATTACAAAATATAATTTGCCGAGCGATGCCTCGGGGACTCCTCCTCATTAGCTTTCTCTGAGTAACATCTACACGCTCTGATGCTCTACATTTCTAATCATGGATCTTCAGATCAAGGTGGCTCCATTTACCTGCTACAAAAATGTATTATAATTTTTTTCTGTATGCTTCCTTTTTTTTTTGCCTTTTCCTTGTTATCATTAGACAATACTTCACAGTCTAAGCTCTAGGGATTATTTTATCAACTAGTGAGACCTCATTATGTTCCATGTGCTTTCAGAGTGAGTTTGGCTTCTTCGACTGTGAAATCACTGAATCAATTAACTCCCGATCTGTCTCTCGGATGCGGTGATAGATTTAACTCCCCAATATAATATTAAGACTGTAGCCCCCCCCCCTTCTTCTCCGTGCTGTAATTGGTGGCGTTAGCACCATGTTTTAATTAGGTCAGGCTTGCTGACATTTATAGTTCAGTTAAGAGAGCAGTCATCCATTACAGAATAACCTCAGTTTGCAAATATCACACAAGTTTGAGACAGATCTGAGCAAAGCACATGCAGAACTTATTGAAAAGGGGAAACATTTGAGATCTCCATAGATTCTTGCAACAAAGATGCAAGTGTGAAATATGAATCAATGCAGAACAAACTGCAGTATAACCCAGGGATGGGCAACTCCAGTCTTCAAGGGCCGGACATTCCTGCTTCAGAGGTTGCTCAATTGGTGGCTCAGTCTTTGACTGAGCCACCGATTGAGCTACCTGTGCTGAAGCAGCGATATCCTGAAACTCTGACCAGTTGGTGGCCCTTGGGGACAGAAGTTGCCCATCCCTGGTATAACCATGTGCATAGTATGGCGGTGCCCAAGGCGGAATGCCAGAAGCGGGGCCCCTCCTCCTGCAGCATCATTATGTCATAGCGTAAAGTGACATGCATTGCCAAGGCATAACAATGCCACACTGCAGAAGGAAGGCCACTCTACATAATGTTATACCCCCTGTGCGCACACACATGCAACTACACAGACGCACCCTCCCCCACCTCTGTCCCGCTGCCCTACTTGAGGTGAGCAGCGGTGTTGTCCTGTGCCGGTTCGGGGATTCCACAGCTCCCTCATCCAGCTCTTCCCTCTCCTCTCCAGCAGAATTTAGATCCCAGTGCCGACAGGAGGAGGCGGAGGAGGGAGCACGGGGACTCCCAAAGGCGCGGAGCCCAAGGCAACTGCCTTGCCCTAAAGACATGTATCTGGTGTATATCTGTGTATGGTTTGTAGGCAGCCTAATTCTTGGGCCAGGTGGTTAAGGTTGCCCCCCGGGCTAAAATATGTCAGCCAGACAGCCCCTGGGTGCAGGAGGAAAGCATATTTTAGAAAAAGTTAAGTGCTAGATCAAGAGCACATGCTCTGAAGATGAAGGTTGGGAGGCTAAGGGGAAATGTGAGGAAGAACTTCTTCACAGAAAGGGTGGTGGATTCATCGGATAGACTACAACAGAGGTGGTAGAGACTAATACAGTATGGCAGGTGTGGCCCACTCGTCCTCAAGGATAACAGGTCAGGTTTTTAGGATACCCCTGCTTCAGCACAGGTGGTTTCAATCAGTGGCCAAGTCATAATAATTGAGCCACCTGTGTTGATGCAGAGATATCCTGAAAACCGGACCTGTTGGAGGACCTTGAGGACTGGAGTTGCCCACTTCTACAATAAGGGAATTTAAAAAAAATGCTTGGGCTAGCCATAAGCCTATTCTAAATATGAAAGGAAGCCAAAGATCAAGGTCTGAGGTTGTACAACAGATAAGACAATCCATAAGAGAATTATAAACTAATTCTCCCACCTCAAAGGCAGTGTTTTTTCTAATAAGATACTATTTCATCCCATGCATCTGTATGTCTCCTTAGAAATTACAAAGTGGTGGGTGGGTGCATAATCGTGCCCATTAGTAAGAAGCACCATGCATGGGCTTTTTAATCCCAGTCTAGGTACAGTGACAAAGGTGGTCACCTTTGAGACAGCGTCCACATGCGAAACGTACGTCAGGTGGTCGAGCGTAATGATGTCACTCTGCGAGGCAGTAAAAATTGAAACAGGTTGGGTACACTTGAAAGAGAGTTAAGATACATTTGTTAGAATTGATATACACTTCACTACAATATGAGGCTATAATTTAATGCGGACATGAGATCCGCGCCTCTAGGCGTAAAGACACATTTGGTGTGCCTATTCCAAGTTGCACTTGCAGCTTTAAAGCTAAATGTATGAGCTCTGATTAGTTTATTTTAGTATTGCCACCATTATGTATTGGTATACCTATTAGGGGCTTAGAAGTTTGTTGGTCCTGGCTCGAAATAGGTGGTCGAGCCCAATGATGTCACTTCGTGAGGCGGCAAGAATCAAAACTTAACTGTGAGCTAAGATATATTTGCTACATTTGAAACTTTCTTCGCCACAATATGAGGCTATAACTTGATGCGGACATGAGATCCGCGTTTCTAGGCATAAAGACGCATTTGGTGTGTCTATTTTAAGTTGCATTTGCAGCTTTAAAGCAAAATATATGATTAGCTGCGATACGTTTCTTTTTGCAGTGCTACTATTATTTATTGTAATACCAATCAGGGGCTAAGAAGATCTTTGACCCTGGCTCAAAAACAACAGAATGAGTAAAACCATTATGAGAATAATTTTAATCATTAGAAGACAAAAGAACTAGATGTTATTTAAACAAGCAGCAGTAAATTTTTAAGTCCAGAATCTGAATATATATCATATATATATGTAGCCGTGACCCCTGATTCACCCAAAGAGCGGGAGGTTGCGCTTGCAAATAGTAGTTGAAAAAGCCCGCGAAGGAGAAGAGTGCATTTGGCGGGAGAAAGCAGTCCCTTGACCCAGCAGCCCTGCGGGGAGGGTCAGGTGAGAGAGTCTAGCCAATGGCCTGAGGAGGTGCCGAAGATATAGGCAGTGGTTGCGCGCACGTGAGGCTAGAGCTGATTGGAGAGGAGAGGAGACGGAGAGTCTGTGAGGGGAGGTTGAACCGCCCCGGCGCAGGCCAGGTGCCCCAGGCCCAGTTAGCCCTGAGTCACCTTAGAGACAAGCTGAGCTAGGGATCGCCTTAGTGAGGTTCCTGTTCCCCTAGTAACTATAAGCCTTGATCGGGACTATACTTGTGCGGAGGAGGTCTGGGCTCAGACCCCCTTGTGTTGCAGGAGTTCGGGTGGGAGCGCAACGAGACCCTTTGTGAAGATCGTGGCGATCCCGAGTACCGGAGTGCTCGGCAGGTACTTCATCAAGTGCACCAACGGTACCATTCATTCACCCGAGACACAGTGGCTGCGCAGTCACCCATACACACACATAGGGCCTGCTGTGAGCGGGAGGACTAATCTGTAAGGTTCGGACACGGGGTGGGCTCACCCGGTGGCGGGTGTGGAAAGTATTGTTGGCGTCCGCCATGGCGCATGTTGTGGGGCGTCCATCGTGGCGCTAGGTAATGTTGGCGTCCGCCGTGGCGTGCTATATAACGTATATATATAGATAAGAATGTTATGGCATGTAATGTACTGTGAGTTTGGTCTGCAAGTAAAAGAGATTGGTTTTAGAACTTGGCTGTGTAAGTGTAATTCTTGCATATACGTCCTGCGAAGACCCACTCCCCCTTTGACGGGAGCTGTCGCAGGTGGAGGCGCTGCACCCGTTATAAATATTGCATGCACCCCAGGCTCTCCGTGGCAGAGACTTAGGCCCTGTGAGCCAGCAGGAAATACAGCACATAGTAGCGGCTTGCTAGTGATAGGAAGCAGGGCTACATATATATGAATGATGCCTGTTGTTGCCTGCTCCTAAATGGTGTTTGCTGCATTGATTTGATCTGATAGCGATATTGCTTGCCAGCTGTAATATCCTTAATACACCAGTTATAATTTTGTGATAACAGTATGTATGAGCGGATTTAATGTGCATCAACATATTATTCCCTGTTTGGGGATTTTCATCCACAATCATTATGTGTGACATTCTGCAGTTTTTGAACATGTTTATAAACTGCATGTATCATAATTGAGAATATATCTGATACTAATTAAGTATACTAACTTCAAAATATAGGAGGCTATTAGAAAAAGTGAACAATAGAGCTACACTTTTAGGCTTTCAATATAGATCTGTTTTACCAGACACTGAATACAGTACATTTAGTAATATTGAATAAACACTTGAAATTGGTTCTGGTCTTTGCATGCTGCTATGATTAATGGTATGAGCCTAATAAATGGTTGAGTGACCTCACAGCTAGTAATACCTAGGCTGTGGATACCCTTTGTGTGTTTTTTTAAGCAGTTTTTTTTTAGAATTTTGTATCTGTTAGCCTATTGGTTTGTCTCTATAAAGGGACTTAGTGCTCCAGGTATATTATTTATCCGTGGGGTTTTAGATAATAAAATATATTGCCGAGAGTTTTTAGATAGGTATATATTACCAGATCTATACATCACAAATAGGTTGATGCACCAATAGTCTCTCTATAGTTCCTCAATCTATGTTCTCCACTAGGGACTATGATTAATGTAGTTACATACTGCTATTTTTGTGTGTTTATAATTAGTGTGTTGTTGTTGGGATTGGTCACGGATTTATTACTGCCAATCCTATTTCCACCATCTTTAAATCAATAGAAATTAAAGATGATATTTTATTTAATTCAATACACAATTCATTAGACAGTGAGTGCATTCTACAGGGACTTGCTTTCTGTATTGTTATATGTCTGTTAGTTGAAGTCTTGCTAAAAGATGAGGCGAGGGCTTCACAAAACCAGTGTATGATAGTATGGCCATGAGCGATAGATGCTATGATGGCTGAATTGATGATACATGCCAATAAAGTCAATGGCAGATACTGCCGATTCAGGTGTCTGTTCTTTTGTATCTGTTGTAAAAGTGTCTAAAAATCCCTTCACTCAATTTATTCCCCTGCGGTCTGTCTATCTTTCTTTCTCTGTGTCCCTCTTCTCCCCTGCCCTTGGGGGATTGGTGTGACCCCTACATAGCATGATCTTGCTCCTGGCTACGATGCTCCTGGTCCACGCCCGTGTCCCCCCCGCATATTCACCATTCTGAATTAATAACATGTGTGCTTAGTTTGACATGGATACTCTATAAAGCACTTCTAGTCTTGCAAACAACATCTAGTGTTTTTTCTGGACAGTCTATCCCACTGTGCTGGTGGTCAGGTTGTCCTCTTCCTGACCTACTGCTGAGGACTCTGATGGTGTTTGCAAAACATGTCTTTCAGGTTTATTTCCTTTTATAGTAGAAGGCTACTGTGGGGTTAAGTACAACTGTTGCTGATTTAGTATGAGCAGCTACCACTCTTTTCTCTCGGGTTCCACTCATTAGCCTTTTTTTGGCTGCTCGACCGGATGCCGATTCCTGTTCCCCTAATTTAGGGGACACACGGACAATTAGGTGTTAACTCTCTTAACATCAATGTAAAGTTAACATTGGCTTGATATTTAGGTCCTAATATGTTATAGTGCAATCATTATTCGCTACAAGAGAATTCTATGACCTCTTCACCTCCCCAAGGAAATAGCTTACAATAATAATAATAATAATAATAACATAAAAAGAAGTCTATGGATTAATGGAGACCGCATAAAAAGTGGCTTGTTGAAAGATGACATTCAACAACATGTTTAACAACAATAAAAAATAATAATATTAATACTAATTAATTTATGTAGCGCTTTACTCTCAATGGGACACAACGCACTTCACAATAAAAAACAAAAGATAACCATTTACAACTATAAAAGGGACTAAATATAGCAGAATATAGAATGGAAAGTGCAGTATTAAATACAGGGGTGGTGGTGGTACATGAATCAAATTTTTGGGTTAACAAGTATGTTTTGAGCTTGTTTTTAAAGATTTGCAGAGAGGGGATGTTTCAGACCATATGAACAGAGAATTCCAGAGCATAGGAGCAGCACCATAGCTTAAAGCTCTGACCCCAAAGGATGACGGAGATTCAGGGAACGGTTAACAGACCTTCATCTGCGGATCAAAGTGAACGAATGGGGGTAAAGTTAAACAGGAGGTCCTGCTGAGAGCTAGAACCTTGACTATGTCAGTAAGCTAACCTTGAAATAGACTCACCACTTTACAGGCAACCAGTGCAGAGAGCGGAGAACAGATGTCATGCCAGGAACTAGTCTGGTTTGTTAACAACCTGGCAGCAGCATTTTGCACCAGCTGCACGTGGCGTAGCTCTGTTTCAGGAAGTTCCAGGTACAGTGCATTGCAGTAGTCCTGGTAAGAAGACAAAAATACACGAAACAGCATAGTGAGATTCTCTGTAGGAATCAACCTAATCTTGAGTATGTTACTCAGGTAAAAAGGGGGTATTTGATCATAGCTGACACCTGTGGTAAGGCACAAGGAAAAATAATACTACGATTCTGCACACAATCCATTTAGCAGCTGAAAACCCCATGTTTAAGGCCAATTGGTTGACTCTGCTGCAATCTTGTTGTCATCAAGCAGCGAGCTCCCTCACTAGCACCTCTGTCTTATCAAGATTCAGCCTCAACCAACTGGCACGCATCCAATCAATGAGCTCTGTTAGACATCCATTGAGAACTAATAGTGGATCCTTAGTATCCATTTATAGAACAGTAGATCAAGTTATACTCTTAACCCCATCTACACATTACCTGTCTCACAAAAATAAAAGAAGCTTTGAGTTTACATGTGTAAAATGGTGTTTTGTAGAGAGAAACCCAATCAAAGCAGTGAGTAAAGACACTGACTCTGGACACCGAGTTTGAATGAGGGGAGACTGGTCCAATTCCTGGTCTCAGAGTGACTTGCCCAAGGTCACAAGGAACTATCTCCCTGTGCCTCAGGCACCAAAACATCAAGTGTAAGCTCATCTGGGCAGGGACTGTGCCTGTAACAATTCCTGTGTGCTGCGTACCACACGCTGTACTGTAATTGTGAAATGCTTTGAGTCCCACTGGGAGAAAAGAGCTATATGAAATAAAGTTATTATTATTAAACTACAGCAAATTATTTGGCTTTAAATAATTTGATGTGTTAGAAAGCATGTACAGTATCTCCCAGATAATATTCCAGACAACTCTTAATAATTTTATAATCACTACTGTATATTCAGTTTCTTGTTGATCCCTAAACCCACAAAATATGCACTCTGTGTATATGTATATATATATACTGTATATATATATATATATTTTGTAGGTTATGGTGGGTAAAAAAGTGACTAAAACCCTCCACCGTATAGCATATAAAAATATTACTTGTGAGCACATTCACGTCTTAGACAGGGCGGCAACCCTGCTTTTCGCTATTATCACCTAGCATACAGTGCATCCACAGCAGCAAGGGATTCTGGGAAATGACATGTAAATGAGCAAACAGTGCCATCTTTTGTCTTAAATTCATTATTACATGGAACCCTTAAGCCAATGCTCACTGTTTTAAACACAGCTTTTAAACATAGCCTGGGATGAGATACAAAGCCAGTAAACCCACTCACAGGCAGACTGTTTCGACCTTGTGGGTCTCATCAGTGTGAGGTTGGTTGTACTGGCTTTGCAATTTAAGACAATTGGGTAGGTCTTCACCACACATTATTTATGTTATGGTTGGTGAAAAGGTGACTTAAACCGTCCACCGTATAGCATATAAAAATATTACTTGTGAGCGCATTCACATGTCTTAGACAGGGCGGCAACACTGCTTTTCGCCATTATCACCTGGCTAGGGTATGCTAGTTCATATGGTGGAGGGTTTTAGTCACCTTTTCACCCACCGTAAGCTAAATAATGTGAATGTGCTCACAAGTAATATTTTTAAATGCTATACGGTGTGGCAGTGAAAGCCGAGGCTGCGCTGTCCATTATTAATGAAGAAAATACGTATTAAGAGACAGCCTATATTTATGGAATATAAGTCTGTGAAGAGCTAAGCATTAGCTATGCCGGACTGCCTAGCTCTCTGCTTCATTACACAATTTGAGGCGTGCTGATTAGGTTTAATTTGGTAGGATATACAAAAAACTAGCCGTGAAAAATCCGGAAGCACAGAGCCTTGTTCTCATTCAGCAGGTGATTGCAGGTGGTTTTTAGCTTGTGGCGAAAACAGCATTGTAGGTATCCTCTTTGCTGCCAGAGATGCCCAGACCCTGCAGTGCGAAAGGGTTAGATTGTGCTATTTGCCTTGTTTCAAACACAAGTGCTACACTTTTTAAAACCCTCATTTGACTGAGAATTTGATGTAAGAACTAGGCAGCTACGGTTTGCTGTTCAATACATCGATTCCCAAAGATTGAACCCTTTCCATGCCAGAGGACTCTTAGCCAGCAACGCTTTGCTTCACTCCACACAGTACACATTGATTGAGGCATTGACTGCTTTCATATACCCTCACGGGTACCTAAGGAGCTATTTTCATATGCCTAAGGCTGGAAAGTCTGTTCAAGCAACATGTATTGTACCATTACATTATGAAACGTTACTGCACCTTTTTAAAGGGACTCAGGTGTTGGGGTCCTGTTTATGTCTGTCTGCTGCATACAAACATCACGTTTGCCTGCCCTTAAAGACACACCATTGATTAAACAAGGTTAATGGTGCTGCCTAGCTCTGTTTGAAATAAGGCACAGTGTGTAGATTAATTAATAAGAGGGGAAATTGACATGTGCACGCACAGTGTGTTTGATGATTAAGGCTGTGATTAATTGAACGGTTTCCATTTAGCTGAGATATGTGGCACACTCATGAATAGGCGAGTAATTGTGCATAGAGCATCATACATTACTTTGCTATGTCCTAACAAAAGCTCATTCATTTGTTTTGACATCTGTAAATTGGGAATATGAGTGGATATGGTTTTGATATACTGTAGTGCTAAAAATGAATACAGCACTCTGCAGAACTGTAATCCCCCCAGTGTCAGGCTGGCTGGTAACGCATTGCCAGTGAGGTCATAATGACTGTATGATCCTCTTTTCAAAGTGATCTGTTAGAATTCAGATCTCCTTATCCTCCATTGAATGATATATACAGGGAATATGCCAATATAGGGGTGAATTCTATATACCTAGATGCAGCCGTTCGAGTAATTTACAGATACAAATCCTAATTGAAGCTTATTGGGATTTTTGTCTGCAAAACACCCCAAACAGCTGCTTTGGAGTATATGGAATCTACCCTATAGCGTCAACTCTGCTCGTAATGGGGAGCAGCACTTTACCTTACTCTACTTACTGTAGTCTACTATGTAACCTTGCAGAAGCTGCTAGAAGTGATCTGTTACACATGTATGTCTGTCAATCTTTCATACATCTGTTTCAGTTTGTCTGGCAGCCTGCAGGAAGATGGTGAAAAGTGACTGATGTTCTGAAAAGGCATCAATCACCCAGATGTAACTCCTTAAACATGTCACTGCCATTAGTACGATTTGGACCTAGGAGGGTCTGTCCCCTTCATGATGCGTTCCTCCTAGGACCTACAGTACATGAAATAATGCATGTGGCATGTTTGAGGAGTTACATATACAGTAGGTGATTGACACATTTTAAATAAATGTCAGACAAGTAGAAGCATTTTGTTTTTAAACTTGTAATGTCTTTATGGTGTCCAAATGCCCTTACCTTCATTTAACCACGAAACATGTCATGGACAATATTAATTCAATTTACTCCTACAAGCGATGATTCCTTTGATGCAAGAGTCCATGAACTTAAACAATTTCTCCACTATTATGAGAAATCTGAAACCAGAAGAGATAAAGGACTTTATTTACTAAGTGGTTAAATAAATAGGCTGAGGCCATCTTACAGCTTCAAATACTTTATAACTGTATGACCCTACAGCAGGGGTTCTAAACTCCAGTCCTGAAGACCCCCAACAGGTCACGCACAGGTGACTCAATCAGTGGCTCAGTCGAAGACTGAGCAACCTGTGCTGAAACTGGGACATCCTTCAAACCTGACCAGTTGGGGGCTCTTAAGGACTGGAGTTGAGCACCGCGGCCCTACAGGTACCTAGGTCAAAACTCTTAATTACTATTAGTTTTAAGATGAATGTGTTTATTGTTCTTCCTTCATGCCTGCCATTTTGTTTTGCTTTTTTTAATTAATGCCAGATTAGAGTCAGGGAAACGTTAAATTTATGCTGGGCTCCAGATGGATTTATTTTCTCCTTCTCTCTGCTAATCAGAAGAGATGCTCCTGAGTTCTAGAAGTCAATAAGATTATCACTTGGTTAAGCAAGGAGCTGGTTTGAAAGCAATGATGGAAAAACAGATTGCTCCCAATCTAGAGGTGTAATAGCAATTGATTCTAATTGAGTCCAGAGTTCCAGCATGTCCACCTTAGCTAATGCAGAAATTACACATTTACAATTCCTTTAAATTGGTAAATTCAGATCCATGTCTACTGGCTGAGAAACAAGGGCAAAACTGGTGCAGAAACATGGGTGCACTGCTGACACTAAATAAACAGCACAACTTATGAAGTCTAAGTTCCCTATTCAATATACAGTGAAACCACCTTCCATGTGCTGGGGAAGATTTTAGTCTCAGCCAATTGAATGGAGCTGAACTCTTCTCCAGCACTGGGAAGCATATTGAATATTGAATAGGGACCTATATGTTAATTCAAAGAAGCCTGTTAATAATTGACATTTGATGCAGATCTTTAGAGAATGAGGTGCAGCATTTGAACAGTGTCGGGATGGGAATCTGGTGCCAACCCCGAACTTTAATTGTAGAGTCTCCCTATCCACCCCACCCCCCTCCAAACCTCAAAGCAGTTGATGGGCTAGAAGAGGGACAATAGTTGTTGATCAGAGAAGAGGCACAGCTGGAACCTGTAGTGATGAAATGTCCGGGAAGCGCAATATATGTAAAAAAGAATGAATCTCGATGGATCTCTCCGGCCGGGTGAATGGTGTTTCAGCTCCCCCCTCTCTCGTGGCGTGCGTTCCACCGGTGCGTTCCAAACACCGGTCATTCTTTTTTACATATATTGCGCTTCCCGGACATTTCATCACTACTATTCTACATGAGGATTGACTGAGCAAACCTCAACTGGGTCACAGCTGCATCGTATATTTGTATAAGTATCACTGTACTATTTATAATATTATTATTGGTTATATCTGATTACTTAGAGCGCCACATTTTGATAAGTTTCCTTTGTATGCACAGCTGGAACCTGTCCTGGGAGAGGAGGTAGAGGTGGCCCAGTGGAAGAAGGGACCCAGCGGCCATGAGATAAGTCGGAGCCTGACTTCCGGGTCGGCTGGTCGGACCACGTTCCTTTGCTTGGCACGGGACATTCCTCTGTCTGGGGCCCCCTGGGGATTTCCGAGGTCTCCTGGCAGGCCCGTCTAAGGCTGAGTTCAGGGTGGATGCTACGCGACGTCACAATTTCGGGTTGTTCGGTGGGTGTTTTTAATCTGAAATCTCCACCGGCGGCAAAGTACAGTGTTGAGGCTGCTACAACCCAAAATTATATTTCGGGCTACAGTCGCGTCACGTGAACTGGTTCAGCGAACCAGCTCCGTGACACGTTCGCCGCGACCCAACTCCTGCAGCTAAGTCACAGATCGCTGAGCTGCGGAAGCGTGCACTGAAGCTCGCAGCTGTAGCAACCACCCTGAACTCAGCCTTACCCTGGATTTGAAACACCCCACTATAGTATGTGAGTCTCTTAACTCCTCCCCGCCAACTCCTCTGATTGACAAACCACAAATCACAAGCTGTTGTAGAAAGGGGCAAAAAAGGAGCAAAGTACCATGATATCTGGTGACCTAGAAAAGAACAGCCTCTAGGGAGGAAAGTGAAGCACAGCGCAGGGACAAAAGGCAGGAACCAGCACACCATAGATTAAAAACTACTTTATTGGTCGACAAGGGGAGACACCATAAAAAAGTAGCAACCACCCACTCTGACGCGTTGGGGGCTAGGTTTCCTCCCTAGAGGCTGTTCTTGCCTGATCTCCAATCAAGCTGGATGCATGCCTACACGGATTTGCTGCTGTTTGTCATCACTCTACATTAACAGTGAGTGGACTGTGGTATTATTGGCTGACTGTGTCATCAATATTGTTCAGTGACTTTACCTGAGTGTGGTTGGTTAAAAGGGGACCGTCTGCCTTTGGTGTTGTGTCCCCCTAGTACCCTATAAATCCCACTCTAGGTATTAAACCTTATTTGGCAGTCACATGTTCATGAACTTTATATTGAGATGACAATTGATGTCAATTCCCCTGGAGCAGCTTTGTTTCATTTATATACCCAGGATTAAGAATTTGGATGTCCGTGGTTCATGGGACTTATTATATGATATACCTGCGGAATATTTCTGTTGCACCATGATTGGACTCAATGTCCTGTTTTTTTTCATGGCAGAAAAAGGATTGGAGTTCTGGTATTTCTTTTTGATATACTGTCTAATAGGGTATAAGCAGATCCCTATAGCCTACCACAACACATAGCAACAATTGAAGTAAAAATATGTAGGAAAGTGGTACCTGTTTTCTAAAATACATTATTGTAAAAAGGATAAGCACTTTAAAGAAGCAGTGAAGAAAAAAAGGGGTAGTGTAGTGCGCTCTAAATTAACTATGTTAAACTACCACAGCACTGCTACTTTTGTTGCCCTTGCTAACAGCTACATTTACAACGCTCAAGGAGCTTTCTGGTAACTTTACTGCCTACACTGACGAGCTAAGAGCGGGTGTTTTCCCCTTTTGCCTTAACCAAAGCTACTTTTGTTGCCTTTGCTAACAGCTGCATTCACAACGCACAAGGAGCCTCTGGTAACTTTGTATCGTTTCAATTTTATGTTTGCTTAATTAATCTAGTGCTTTTTCATAGCACTCATTTGTGTTTCTTTTATTTCCATCTAAAATATTTTTCTATTTTGGAACATTTTTTTTGTGCTGGTATCTTTCTCTTTAACTTTAAAGAAGCAATCTAAAATGTTGTGTTTTTTTTTTTTTTTTACATTTTTAAAAATATATATAGAATTGAAGCAGGGGGTCTCCGGAGCTGAAGTCCATCAATTACAGCTCCGGGGACATCATACTTTTGGAGATACTTACCTCCCAACTATGTGCCGGTAGCTGCTCTGGCTCTGCAAGCCGGGCTTTCAGGTTTGGTCACATGAGCCAATAGGAATCCACACCGATTAAATATCTGCAGAGCGGACATATTGTGAACCCTGGTAGCCGAGGAGCATAGCTACTGGCACCTAATTCGCAGGCAAGTATCTCCGGAAGCAACTTTGGATTGCCTCTTTAAAAGTCAATGTGCAAGGTCATGGGGACGTTCATAAACTGTCATTTATTCTTAGCAATTTCAAAAAATTTAAGAGAGATCCGAAAAAGATTTCATGAACTAAATTTGAAGATATATTACCACCTCTAGTGAGACTCAATTGAAGTCTAAGGCCTCGCTCAGACAGGCCGCGTTGCGACGTGCGTGCGCACGATCGTCACTCTTTGAGTCTAGTGGATGTCAGTTTTCAAACTAGAAACTGCTTCTTTCAGCAAACTACAGCGTTGACGCTGCAACATTTTGCTGCCACAAATTGGTCCTCGGTGGTCCCTGTGGGTGTCCGGGGGTCCACATTGGCCTGCAGTACCAATCCTGTGCCGTAAAAATAAAAAGTGCAATACATTGCTATAAAGACGCTCCCACCTTTCCCCCCCACCAATATATACAGTACAGTAATGGGCAAAATTACTATTATCCAGATATGGATAATAGTGCATTTGCCCATTTAAAATAAAACATCAACCAGCAGCTTAAAGTTAACAAAACTTGCAGGAATAGACCGTCCTCATCCTCATCATCGTCCTTGTCCTCTGAAGATCCCAAAAGAAGAAAAGACCCCAAAAGGATTAAAATTAACAGATGAAGATAAAGAAAGAAGAAAAGAACTTTGGACTTGACCTGAGTCCTGCTGCTGTTTTGGATCGTGGATTTGTTTGAGAGCTTGCAGAGACCCCTGGAATCGGAGGGTGAAGACATTTAAAGGTAAGAAAAAACATTGAATGTATGTTATTTTTATTTTGCAGTTTTTTTTCATTGTATTTTTAATTTTTTATTTTTTTTCCCATTGATTGCCAATGTATTTATGTATGTCCCATTAGGGCTATAGATACAGTGACAATCAATGCTTTTTTGGCAAATGCTTGCTTTTATGTCTTTTAAATGTATTTTGGTTCTTTGCAGTTAATAATTTCGGCTATTTCTTTGTGTTTAGATTTTTAATGATGGGAACTTTTGGTGATGTTTTCAATTGTTTATTTCTGTTACTGTTTTGTTGCTCGCTTTTTAATAATGGTGTTTAGTTGGAGTTTTTTTGGATACCGGCACCCCATTCCAGGGCCTGTATCTCGGGAAGTAGGGGGTCCCAAAGGCTGAAACCAATGCGGTTCAGCACAGGAGACCCCCTGCTCACGTACACTATTATTAAAATCAATATTTTTACTGCACGATCGCCTGTAGGAACAGTGCATGGAGACGCAGTGTCTCCATGCAGCTCTTACAGGCTGCAGTTTTTCTATCAGCTATTGCGCTATATAATTTATAGCACAATAGCACTGATACAAAAAACAGGTCGCCCGATAGTACATTTTTTTATCGGAATATTGGCCTTCACTTCTTAGTGAATCCCGCTTTTGGTTTCTTATCTTATAGCACGATAAAAAAATGCATAGTCGGACGCAAAAGCTCTGATTTTATCACTGCTTTGTAAATAGGCCCCTAAATGACAAGCCAGTGCAATAGAACAAGTGCAAAGTAAAGATCTCTTCAGCAAGAGAATAGATCACTGGAACAGCAGATATATCAAAAGGTATACTCAATACAAACAGTCTTAGTGAAACACAGACAGCAAGCCTATGTATCCTCTCTGGTGTCCATCTGTATATCCAGCTTTATACCAGGAATCTAACTCCGAGGAAACATAAGGCAAACTGATGGTGCAGATAGTATAGGCAAATGTATTTATATGGACACAAATGGCACAAACAAATGTGCACACAGAGTGTAACAATTTAAAATTTGCATTCAGTGAATATAGGTATTTGCAGGAGCTCAAATGCTTAGTCCCATAAATTCATCCATTTAGAGGTCACAACACATGGGGAATATATTCAATTAGAGTGTAGTTCTCAATCTTTATACGCATTGGCTCAATAATTCCCTGAAGGTATGGGGTAATATTATAATAACTTCCCTTCCTCCTTGGGATGGCCCATAATAAATGAGAGTACTCACTGTGTTCCCCTGTGTGTCCTCAGGCGTGCAGCCGCGTCCAGAATCCAGAGATATCCAAAATAGTTTGTGTGGCGCACAGCAACAAAGAACAGGTCATGTGGCAATAAAAAAATGTATTTATTAAAGCTGCATTAAAAAAACGGTGGAGGGTGCAACACTCCTACGCGTTTCGTGCTGTGAGGCACTTTATCAAGAAGTTAGTCACACAAACTATTTTGGATAAAATTTGCATTCAGTTAGAGGTTTATGCAGAGTGCCAAAATCTCACCGCTGCCCGACCCGCACAGCGTCCGTGAGCAAGCTGATGCAGCGAAACGCATAGAGTCCAGATCTTGTTTCCTGTTGCCCCATGATGACGCTGCTACACCTATCTCCCAGAATGAAAGCTGTATCCTGCTGGATGTGACGTCCGAGTCACGGGGGATGCTGTACGGGTCGGGCAGCGGTGACATTTTGGCACTCTGAAGAGAGTATAAATCTGTAACTCGATGCAAAATTGTACCTGTTATACTTTGAATGCGCATTTGTTTGTGCCTTTTATGTCCACATAGATAAATTTGCTATACTACAGTATCTGCACCAGCAGTTTGCCTTTATCTTTCCTCTGAGGTGGATTCCTGTTATAAAGCTTGATATACAGATGGACGCCAGAGAGGATTCAAAGGCTGAGTCCATACTGGCGCTGAGCGCTCATGCTTGGAGCGCCAGGTGTCCTGCATGTACGCGCGCGTGGGGAGGGGGGCATTGTGGGTAGTTGAGCGCGCTGGAAAGTATAATTTGTTTGTATACCTAAGCGCCGAGCATGTTTGCCCGCGCACGAGCACGCGCGCACAGCGTGAGCGGGGACTTAAATATATCTATATATGTAAGTAACTGCCGCAAGCGCCGCCCACTCAGCGCTAGCGGGGACGCAGCCTTAGGGTATGGCCCCAGTGAGTGCACGCACGAACAACGAAGCGCCGCTAGCCTTCAGTCGAGCGTTCTGAGGACTTCAGATCACTCACGATGGGGAAGGGTGGCGGGTGAGTGGTGGGGGTGCTGCCATGATCACACGGCTGGTTCGCCTTCATTGGCTGAACCGCCGGACGTGGCCATTACACGGCCGCCGTGCCAAAAGTCAAATTTCTTGACTTTTCAAACTGTAGGTCGCGCCACTCACGCTTGATCATGTGCGCACACACACTGACTGGGGCCGGCCCCATAGAGAGCCGTATCTTGTTCAAGCTGTCACGCGCGCAGCCACGAGCAGTGGGGACGAGGCCTTAGGCTTGCTGCCTATATTTCACAAAGACTGTTTGTATTGAGTATAGCTTTTGATATTTCTGCTGTTCCAGTGATCTATTCTCTTGCTGAAGAGATCGTTACTTTGCACTTTTTCTATTGCACTGGCTTGTCATTACTGTACATCCAGAGCCTGAAATATGCCTTTGGCTGAGAGAGCAAAACTCATAAGTCAGACTGAGGATGGAGTTACTGTAGCACCACCTCAGGTCATTCCGCTTCCAAAGCAAGTACAATCCGGGCATTTTGGCTGTTAAACCGTGTGGTGTGACACTTTTTATAGACACAATTTAGAAATTGTAAGCTCTTCGGAGCAGGGACTCCTTTTCCTAAATGTTACTTTTATGTCTGAAGCACTTCTCCTCTTTATGTGCTATTTATATTATTTGTTATTTATATGACTGTCACGTATATTACTGCTGTGAAGCGCTATGTACATTAATGGCGCTATATAAATAAAGACATACAGGCATACCCCGGTTTAAGGACACTCACTTTAAGTACACTCGCGAGTAAGGACATATCGCCCAATAGGCAAACGGCAGCTTGCGCATGCGCCTGTCAGCACGTCCTGAACAGCAATACTGGCTCCCTACCTGTACCGAAGCTGTGTGCAAGCGGGGAGACTATAGAGCCTGTTACAAATGCGTTATTTACATCAGTTATGCACGTATATGATGATTGCAGTACAGTACATGCATTGGTAAGTGGAAAAAAGGTAATGCTTCACTTTAAGTACATTTTTGCTTTACATACACGCTCCGGTCCCATTGCGTACGTTAATGCGGGGTATGCCTGTACATACACATTTTGATTTGCAATAGAGAATAGGATTTATCTCACATTTCATTCCGCTACTTCTGAACTTGCCAAACCATGCGGTTTGGCAACGACAACTTTGGAGCTACTAGAATAGGCCCCTATGTGATACCGATGCTAAACATCAGTAAGACTGACTCCAGATAAGCAAAATTCACAGAAACATGGTGAGAGTTGACATGTTTGGGTCTCAGATTTGTATGGGAAGTGCTAATCCCATAGTAAATGCTGTGTACATACAATATACTGAACAGTAATGAGCTGCAGAGCAAGCAAACACAAAATTAAAAAAGGAGTGTTGATTGTGGACATAGAAAAAAAGCACCAAGTGCAGTATGTGCTGTGGGAATTTTTAGTTAATGCTGCTCATTATTCGAGGATAATTTGAATTGCCATTTTTATTCCCAGCTTGAAGACCGTCTTTTTGTTACTTATTAAATTGGTTCAATGGCTTTAATATTATATAATTAATGATGCTCTCCTGTAGCTTCAATTAGACTTGTTGAAACTGACTCTCGTAATTAACTGACTGATTCAGGCCTCAAGATTTATAAACACCAGTGGCTGCTCAAATGCTGGTTTGCATTAACTGTTTTCGGCACATTGTAATGTTTGCTTTGTAGTGGGTGAACCCAGTTTTTAATCCCAATGTCGGGTTACCTTGGGCAAGTCCCTTTTTTGTGCGTGAACATTTTTGTGTTAAAAACTAGTCAATCCCTTTATAAAATGTGTATCATATGATTGAAGATTTATCATATCATACATATGACAAATAATTTGAAATTAATTCTGCTGCATTGCATCGTGGTGAATATCGGATTGCTGCAATTTAAATTAAAACAGAATTATATGGGTTTTTTTTTTTTTAATTTAGAACTAGTGTTAGTAAATATACATTATTATTGATGTTATTTATATTAACCATACTGTGAAAATAATACACTATGGTGACCTAGAGATATAGCCACCGTTATTGTAATCCGTGGCACATTGCAGCGGGACATGCACAACGTGCCAGTGGGAGAGGTGGCCACTCTCTTCAATCAGCTGGAGTGTCAACCCTGTTGCAGATATTTATGTCATCTTCAAAAACACTTCCATCCAGTCCCTTACAGACTATTTGAAGGATCACTAATAAAGGTATTAAAGAGCACAGATCCATGAGGTACTCCACTGGTCATGTTCCTGTCCTCTAAATATCTCCATTTATCGCAACTCTCTGTTGCCTATCCTTCACGAGCATAGCAACTTGATTATCAGTCATCTTGGTGGGGCAGTGTCAAAAGCCTTACTAAAAGCTAGATAAGCTACCTTTACTGATATACCCTGATCTATTACTCTAGTCACCTAATAAAAAAAATCACTTAGGTTTGTTTGACATTCCACCCCCCCCCCCCCCCCCCAGTAAATCTATGTTGTGTGGGGTCTTGTAAGTGGCTAGACTTTAGATATTCAAAAAAAATTCTCTTTAGCCGTGTTTCCATTCATTTCCCCACTACTGACTCACTGGCCTGAAGTTCCCTGCTTCCTCCCAACTTCCGCTTATGTGAAGTGGGACTACGTTTGCGATTATCCAGTCATCTGAAACTACACCTGTTAATAGTGACTGATTAAATGTTTTTTTATATAGTATTGCAAACCTGGACCTTGTAAAAACTTGGTGCACAGTTTTGTGGCCTCTGTGGCTGCTCAGCATGGATTAATGTCACCCGTAGGGGTTAGTCCTAGGTGTTAGTGTGGTGTGTAATGGTGGGGATATTGGTAAACACCAATCTACAACCGCGTCCGGAGTGCAGAGTGAAGGTTGTGTAGCCGGGTCAGGGTAGGAGAGGTCAGAATGGTCGTGATACTCACCGTGGTCTAGGATTGGAGAAGTCGGTTGCATAGCCGGGGTCCAGGGGTAGAGAAGGTGGGAGTCCAAATGCAAGCCGAGGTCAAGTGTCAGAGAAGGCAGGGGTCCAGATACAAGCTGAGGTCAAAAGTTACAAAACAGCAAGACAGAATGCACAGAGCAACAGCGGGGCAGCAGGATGCTTGAGGCAAGCACTACGTAACATGAAAAAATGTTTATGCTCAGCCAATTTGCTTGAGACAAGGCTGAGCATATAAGCATCAGATAGCCAATGAGAGAGCGGCACAAGGCTGTGAGCAATGAGTCATTAGACATAGGCTGTCCACTGATAGGCAGGGGCGGGGTGTATCGCAGGTGTGGAGTATCTGATGGTATTAACCCCTAGCTTGCCTGTGTTAGTGCGGCACCAGCGTGTAGTCCGATCAGTGCTAGGAACATCCACCGCGACATCACGGACCGCGTCGTGGGGAGGGGGGACAGAAGCCTGATCCTGGTAGGTGTGGCACGGCGCTTCGTGCGGGGCACGTCACGGGACATGTCACGAGGGCGGGGCTTAAGCCCGAGCCACGCGGTGTCCCCCAGCCTGGCAGCATGACTCCTGTGCACAACCTCAGTGTGAGGTGCGTCACCTGACTTGTCACGGGACGCGTCACGGGGGCGGGACCGAAGTCCAATCCTCACATTATACAGTAACTGTTTAATAACTAGAATTGTTACAATGACTTCCTAGCATTCCTATCTCATTCTACTCAGTATTACAGTGGTGCTGGGTTCAGAAATAAAATAATTATATAGGTGCTCTATTAGGAAGTAACAATGTGAATAATAGTGACATATATATATATATATATATTTAAATAATAAAAAGTGCTCAAAAAGTGATATATAGAAATGCAGCTCAAAACCAGAGTCCTCTTAAATGGAGTTTAGGTTGATGGAGTTTTGGGGAACGCAGATATCATCAGATTATGAAAAATAGAAAACATATAATAGTGCAGATGGTCTGCAATGTGGATGAGGTATTCAAAAATGATCCATGAGATGTACTGTACACTCACATTTAGTGTAAACGATTAAAGCAGTTTCCAAATATAGTTTGGTATGTGAACGCTTGACCAGATGTCAGTCAATGAGCTATGGTACGGTGGTAGTTGCGGTGGCATGGAGTTTTCAGATCCCAACAAAAAAGATAGAACATACCATAGTGTGATCTAGTGTATTTAAACAATTAGAACATATAAATGAATAAAACACACTTTCATAAATCGAAAGTGTAACCCTGCCTCCCCCCCCTTCCCCCAGACTCTACGGTGGTGTCATGCGGTGTGGGGCATACCTGTGAGGAACAGGAGGGCCTGAGCTTCCCGCGATGTTGTGGGGGAGCCAGGACCGGGCTTCTGGGGTGGTAGCCTCCATGATCTCTTAGTGGTGCAGCCCCTCCATCTTCTATACTCCCAGGAATATGGGACAGGACCTGTATAGAAGAACCCCTTGGGTCCCAGGGTAATAGCTTCCAATTCACACACAGTCTTTGGTAACAAAGGATAGTCTCTTTTATTAGCAGATCAGCAATCTCACAACGGTAGTGGCTTCCCGTAGCCGCAAAACACCGACAAAGACTTGCTATTACACCGATCTCTGTCCACACAGATAATTCCTCCTCTCCTTCCCTCCAAGTCTCTCCGCCGACAGGATGGTCTGGGCTAGGGCTTCAATACCCCGTGGCCCACCCCCGAGGTTATCCTCGCGGTGGGTCTTGGGTTCTCCCCATCAACCCTGGCAGTGGGGTGAGGGCATTGGTCCACCAAGTCTATAATTCTATCAGCTCTACTAAAGGAAGCTGAATCTCTCCACTCCTCTCTCCACTCCTCTCTCTCTGCTCCTGCACTCTGCGCAGGGGAGACCGCGGTCTCCTCCCACTCCTCGGACCGATCTGCAGGACTATTCGACTCACGGCATAACACACCGGCAACTCCAGGCTCTCGGCATAAAACCGGCAACTCCAGGCTCTCGGCATAAACTAAACTCTACTCACAGGAGTTGGCTGCTAAATATAGAGCTAGCCCCGCCTCTCGTGATGTCAGCAGAACCTCCCCTCTTGCTCATGCCTGCAGCAGAGTCCAGGCCTGCATCTACCACTCAGGGCAGGGCTATGAAGGGTGAAAACCCATGATGATTACTGGTGCCTGATCTTAACAGGACTTTCCACAGAAGAAGGGAAATCGGTATAGCCTGTGCTGTTTACAGGGGGCTACACTCTCCCTATGGTGGAATCTAATGGTCCCCACTTGGACCTATTTTTAGCAGACCCATCCTGCGGCGAACCACCTGGGAAACAGCACACATAACATTGTCATAATACATGGCATAATGAGGTAGTTTAATACAAGTACACCCGGGTACTCCCAACATGGAGAACCCTACAGATAGTGCTTTGGATCTGGCTTTCTTACCTGCCGTCCATTATGATCCGTGACGGTCACAGCGAACGATTGGACCGGCTAATGCTCAGGCCTGTATGTAACACCGTGCATGTAGATACACCTACCGATGCTCCATATGCATACTAGCTCACTAATCTTATTCTCATTGTGATACCCTCCCTGACCGAACTTGGTCCTAAGGTATTCCTGGACTGCCTCCCTGAGCCAACTGTCTCTGTTCTCTTCAATTTCTCTCATGATGGGCTCAGGCACATAGGGATACTCATACCCGTGTGACTGCCGGTATCTAGCGACTATGGCCCGGTCAGCTCGACTTAGTTTGGTGAGTTGGCGGTGCCCTGCCCTGCTCGTCAGTACCCAAAATACAGGCTCCTCTGGAGCTACCTCATCGTACAATATACTGGGGCCTCGAGGTACAATCAGTTTCTGTTCTATCTCCCTAAACCTGTGATCTAACTCATCCTCCACCTCCTGCGGAGTGAAAGAACCAGCCGCCCACCAATGATCTATGACATCGTTCTTAATTACTAAGAACCGCGTACGGTCCATCCCCTCGTGGTACCCGGTGAACAAAGGCGCCCACCATTTGTCGCGGTGTTCGTACTCTGCGGAATGACTAGTGCGTTCTACATCAGACTCTACCTGTGATGATACACCGGACGTACCTGCATCAGTAGATCGCGAGCAATCTCTCCTTCCCTTGGCATTATATGTAGTGGGGTCATTTTGTGCGCCACTTTACTGGTAGACCCAGCCTCTACTGGAGTGTGAGACCCACGGGCCCTCCCTCTAGCTGCAGGAGAAAACGGCACAGGGTTAGGTACAGGTATAACACTTGAATACGGTATCTCCCCACCAGACCCTTTATCACTCAACTCCCAGTCCCACAAGTCATTGGCGTATTTGGGGGATTTACATAGCTTATCCCTGGTAGGTCCCGGTGGCACCACTCGTGACGGGGCAGGGGCAGTGGCCGGGGCAGTGGAGCTATGGGCCGGGGCTGGGGGAACGTCCAAGGCATTGTCCAGCAAGCGGGTGACACCGCGCCAAAGGAACCTGTGCTTAGAGGCACTCCCCGCCATACTTCTGGCTTCTCGGGAGGGGCCTCGACTCTGTAGGATAGCCGGGGCAATGGCTGAGTCTATGCTTCTAGAGGAGGACACTCCTCCAGGCCTTCGCTTTCCGGAGGAACCGGAAGCGACGTCGTCAGGATCGCCTGCAGAATCTCCATCCGCTCCGTGGTCACACACCGGAAGTGCGTCGAGGACCTGCGGGGGCGGTTGCGGAGCATCCGGTACACGGTCGAACAAGTAGGCCTCAAGCCTCTCTTTCTCGTTCGCCGGGATTGCGGTCTCCACCTGGTGGGAGTAAGGGGGTGGTGGAGTCTCCTTACCGCTCCGCTGCTTTTTGATGACATCGGGCTCCTCTAGGATCGTCTCAGTCTCTGTCTCCGTCTCCGTCGCACTGGGAGTCACCACTGCGGTGGGACTCTTACGGGCCTCCGGCCGCACCAGCGCTCGCCGTCGAATGGTTTCCGGACTTGTCTGCTCTCTCTTGATGCCTTTGGGGTGGTTCGCCGGTAGGCGCATCGCCACCGATGTCACGCCAATCTCTTCCTCCGAAGAAATCACGATCGGTTCCTCTGCTGGGGAGTCACCTGGTTCTTCGGCGATACAACCAGTGGGTATAGGTACAAAGTGTTCTCGCTCTTGTACCTCCACTGCGGTCCTGCTCTTCTCTGTTGCCAGCTCGCTCAGTTCAATAGCGAGCTGAGCCTTGGTTCCTCCTGATTTGGTATAACGGGGACCCAGGGCAGTCTTTTCTTTACCTTCCGCCACCTCCGTCAATGTTCCCGGAGAGGCACCCCGCAGGGTTCCGAACAAAGGCCACGGTTCATTCGGCCAATGGTAAAACGCGCCACATTGAGGGCATCGGGCCCTGGTGCTTGGTACCACGCCCGGTATCCCGCAGTGGACGCACAAACACCGATTTGCTCAGCTACCTCCACTACCAGTAGGCCTCCTGGTAATTGGTAGATGGAAGTACTCATCTCGGACATGGTTCACTCAGGGTTGGAACAGCTCAGTGTTCCAGCTCCTTGCTCCTCGAATGCCAGACAAAAGTGAAGCTCTTCGCTCAGGCTTCCGGTCCCTCCCTTCGCTGGGGAGGACTCTCCTGATTGGCTCTCTTTGTGCCCCCTCCCTCTGGTGGAATCCAGAGGTGGGATCTTTTCTTCTTCAGCGTGACGTGACCTGGCTTTCCGACCATTCACGGCACAGGTGGGTTGGCTTTCGGCTTTCGCGCCGCTCCGCTCCCCTTGCAAAGAATCTGGGTTTGGCGCCAAATTATTACACATGTCCCGCCAAATTCTCCTAATAGTCTCTGTGCACAACGCACGTGCTTGCTCCAGGCTTGGCGGGAACCGCCATTTTAGATCACTGTTCTTGCTCCGCGGAGCACATGTAGGGATGGACGCCATCTTGGATGAGTCCTCCAAACGCCCATGTGCCCTATCCTCAGTGTCTAACGGGTATCTCGTGCCTAAACACTGACTGACTGCTAACTGTGTGCTCTGCATTCTGTTTCTCACTAACTTGAGGTGGCTTGTACCCCAGGCTCAGCGGAACTCCTCTCCTCCATGCACTGTACTCGATGTCTACCATGCATAGTGTTCTGTGGTACGTGTGTGTGGGTGATAGCTATGGTACCTCTTATCTAGGTATGGGGCGTCTCCTGCTTTTGGCCACTCATAGCGTGGGCCCTGGGCCATGGTCCCTGGACTGGTTAACAGGCTGACCCCCCAGTTGCCTCACGCTACCTGCCTCAAGGGACTCGGTCAGCTCTAACTATTCACCCTTCCTACGCCACCTCCTATGGTGCCCATCCTTCTCCAACACTTGCACGGAGAGTGCATCTCACTCTGCCCGTTCCGCCTTGCTATAAGCTGGTCCTGTTCTGACATATCTCTCAGCAGCGCCTCCAAATGTAACCCTGCTTCCACCCCCTTCCCCCAGACTCTACGGTGGTGTCTAGGGAGCATAGGGGCAGATTACATGCGGTGTGGGGCATACCTGTGAGGAACAGGAGGGCCTGAGCTTCCCGCGATGTTGTGGGGGAGCCGGACGCGGGCTTCTGGGGTGGTAGCCTCCATGATCTTTAGTGCTGGAGCGCCTCCATCTTCTATACTCCCAGGAATATGGGACAGGACCTGTATAGAAGAAACCCTTGGGTCCCCAGGGTATAAGCTTCAATTCACACACAGTCTTTGGTAACAAAGGATAGTCTCTTTTATTAGCAGATCAGCAATCTCCCAACGGTAGTGGCTTCCCGTAGCCGCAACAACACCGACAAAGACTTGTTACACTGGCGACACACTTTATTCGAGCACGGCTAGTCCCGCGAATTCGGGTATACTCGAGTGTATTCAGGTTTCTGATAGTTTTCTGCCAGAGTACATTGCGTTATTTTCCGGTCGGATTAAGCTTTTATTCCGGCTGGTTACAATACTGCAATGCCGTCAAAATACACATGGGGCGCTTGCGAGCTATTCTCTGTGAAGCCGTCCCTATAATGAATTGTAATGCAGTAACTGTATACTGTATACTATATACTGTATATACTGTATAACAACAACCCCTGTAAGCCATTATACAGTACTGTACAGTACTGTACTGTACGTATGCACATACATAAATGATACTACTGTATGCGGCGGCGGGGGAGATGTGTTTGCGCAGAGAGAGATCCGCTGCTCTCTCTTGCGCAAATCCCGCACATAAAAAATATTTGAAATACATTTTTATTGATAGTGTAGAGTGCAGGGGGTTGCGGAGCTGAACGTGGTTGGTTTTAGGTCTGGGGACCCGTGCCCCCCGAGATACAGGCCCCTTTAGGGGGTGCCGGTATCCCTCTGCGTTTAAAGGTCCCGATCACGTGACCGCGGCCTTGAAACCAAGCAGAGCAGAGGGATACGGCACCCCTAAAGGCCTGTATCTCGGGGGGCACGGTCCCCAGACTGAAAACCTGTGCGCTTCTGCTCTGGAGACCCTCGCACATGTACACTATCTTTAAAACACATACAATATACAAGTATAAATAAAACTCGTTCTTTACCTTAGCGTCTATGCGCTATGGTAAAGAAGCATTATTTTAATAATATTGTAAAGTGAGCAGGGGGTTCCCTGAGCCAGAAATTAATGTCGGGAACCCCCCCCCCCTGCTCCTGATCAATATTATTAAAAATACGGAAAATGCTGCGTCATTACCATAGCGGATAGCCGCTAAGGCAAATGAAGGGGTATAACCCACCGTGCCCGCTTTATTGTGTGTAGTGGGGATGGTGTAGGGGGGGAGTTTTGGCCCTTTGGTGTGAGTTTAGGACTTGCGGGAGGGGGGGGGGTTGCGGGTGCACTAACCCCTTCACGACGTAGCAGTTAATACCGCTACGGTCATGAAGGGTTAAGCCTCCCCGCTACCCACCCCCCCCCCCGCAAGCCCTCACCCCAACTATCGTTGTGGCGCAATACCCCATTCACCCACCCTCGCAACCCACACAAAAAATACACCACAGCAGCCGCCAAAAAATAAATAAAAAAGACCAATAAATAATTTGAACATACATTTAATTGATAGTGTAGATTGCAGGGGTCTGCGGACTGAACCGCGTTTGGTTTATGGTTGGACCCCGTGCCCCCCCGAGATCAGGCCCCTTTAGGGGGTGCCGGTATCCCTCTGCGTTATAGGTCCCGATCACGTGACGCGGCCCTGTAAACCAAGCAGAGCCGAAGGGATACCGGCACCCCCTAAAGGTTGCCTGTTGTATCTCGGGGGGCACGGGGTCCCAAGAAGCCTAAAACCAACGGGTGTACAGCTCCGCAGGACCGCTCCTGCACATCTACAACTATCAATTTTAAAAATGTAATTTCAAATTATTTATTGTATTATAATTTATTTATTTTTTCGGACGGCTCTGATGGTGTATTTATATGTGTGTGGGTTTGAAACTGTATTTCCGTGGGTTTGTGTTCCCGGGTGACTATTCCTTCGTCTGCGCCTTCCGTCACGCGTGACGGCGAGATGATAATCTTGGGTGCCCGTGTGGGGAATGGGGGTATGTTGAGAGCACCCTGTCGTCTCTTCCCTCGCAACTGCTAAAAGATCGGAGTTTGGCGTGGGGGGGCGACAGCCCCCTCCCCGGATGCTATGGATCTGGATCACATGTGGGCGAATCTGAGGGGGCCGAGTTCGGCGGTGTGCGACCGTAAGATCAGGCCTCCGACGTTCACCGATTACAAGGCTGCTTTCACAGGAGATTGCTAGCGTGAGGTTGGGCGGCATGGATCGGGTCCGTACATACGCAGCTAATGACACCAACATTTCTTGGCAAGGCGCGCCAGGGCGCTCCAGGTAGGGTCAGTTAACGGGGGCAGGTGACTAGAAAGTGATGGGGGGGGTCAGAGGGGAAGCGCGTGGAGATGGGGGAGGGGCGTGCTTCTCAATCCCACTAGTCTGATGACCGTAGCGGGTTATTAACTGCTACGGTCGTGGAAGAGGGTTAAGTGCACCCGCAACACCCCACCCCCTCCCGCAAGTCGAAACTACACACCAAGGGCCAAAATACCCCCTCACCAATCCCCACTACACACAATAAAGCGGGACGGTGGGTGTAACCCCTCATTGCAAGGTTAGCGGCGTCTCCGTATGGTAATGACGCAGCATTTCCGTTGTTTTAATAATATTGATCAGGAGCAGGGGGGGGGGGTTCCTGAGCATTAATTTCTGGCTCAGGGAACCCCCCGCCACTTTACAAATATTAAAATAAGCTTCTTTACCATAGCGCATAGACGCTAAGGTAGGAAGAACGAGTGTTTATTTATATGTATAGTTGTATGGTTTATTGATGTGTACATGTGCAGAGGGTTCCGAGCAGAAGCGCACAGGTTTCAGGTCTGGGGGACCCGTGCCCCCCGAGATACAGGCCACTTTAGGGGTAGGTGCCGGTATCCCTTTGCTCTGCTTGGTTTACAGGCCGCGTCACGTGATCGGGGACCTTTAAACGCAGAGGGATACCGGCCACCCCCTAAAGGGGCCGGTATCTCGGGGGGCAACGGGGTCCCCAGACCTAAAACCAATGCGGTTCAGCTCCGCAGACCCCCCTGCCACATTCTACACTATCAATAAAAATGTATTTCAAAATGTAATTATTGTCATTTATTTATTTTTTGGCGGCCCTGCGTGTGTGTATTTTATTGTTGGGCGGTTGGGGAGGGTGGGATGAATGGGATTCGCCCCAACGATGGTTGGGGAGGGCTTTGCGGGGGGGGGTGGGGGTAGCGGGAGGGCTTAACCCTTCAACGTAGCGGTTGATTAAGCTACGGGTCGTGAAGGGGTTATTGTGCACACCGAACCCCCCCCCCCTCCCGCAAGTCCTAAACTCACACCAGGGCCAAATACCCCCCTCACCAATCCCCACTACACACAATAAAGCGGGCACGGTGGGTTAACCACCTTCAATTGATTTAGCGGCTATCCGTATGGTAGACGCAGCTTTTCCGCATTTTATTAATAATATTGATCAGGAGCAGGGGGGGGGGGGGGTGTTCACCTGAGCATTAATTCTGGCTCAGGGAACCCCCTGCTCACTTACAAATATTATTAAATATGCTTCTTTACCATAGCGCATAGACGCCTAAGGTAATAGAACGAGTGTTTATTTATACTGATATTGTATGTGTTTATTGATAGTGTACATGTGCAGAGGGTCTCCAGGAGCAGAAACGCACGGTTCAGGTCTGGGGACCCCGGCCCCCCGAGATACAGGCCACTTTAGGGGGTGCCGGATCCCTCTGCTCTGACTTGGTTACAGCGGGGTCGTGATCGGGATCTTTAAAAGCAGAGGGGAATACCGGGCACCCCCCTAAAGGGGCCTGTATCTCGGGGGGGGGGACGGGGTCCCCAGACCTAAAACCAACGCGGTTCAGCTCCGCAGGACCCCCTGCACACTCTACACATCAATAAAAATGTATTTCAAATGTATTTATTGTCATTTATTATTTATTTATTTTTGGCGGCTGCGTGTGTATTTTTTAATAATATTGATCAGGAGCAGGGGGGGGGTTCCCTGAGCATTAATTTGGCTCAGGGAGCCCCCTGCTCACTGACAATATTATAAATCTCTCTCTGCTGCAAACACATCTCGCCGCCCCAGTACAGTATGTGCCAGTAATTTACTGAACATGTACTGTAGAAAAATGCATAGTTTATTTATTCGGGTTTATTACACAGTATACTGTTCGGCTGGAAAACATCAGCACTTGTACAGCACAATATTACGTGTATCCATCGAAATCCCCCCATTAGCCGTTTTCTTCTTTTCTGAGGAAAACAAAATGAAAAGTTTTAATGCTACAGTAATGGTCAGCCCCTAAAGAAGTATACCCAGCCAGCCCCACCAAAATAATAGTATCACCATACTGTATACTGAATTTCCCATTCAGCTTGCGCCGGCGGCCGGCCCACTTCCAGCCAGCTTTCATCTCACCACGTCGATAGTTTTGCAGAGGGACTAGCCCACCTGTAGTCAGCGGGAAATCGCTTAGGTACATGCAAGCTTCATCAAAACTGGCTGCGAAATCCATCTCAGAGTTGTCACCGATGGAGATGGCATCATGATAAGCTGGTGCTGCTGCTGGTTCTGGTTCTGGTTCTGGCGCATTGCTTGGCAGGGACTGTCGCTTCTTATTTCGTTTTAACACGACCCTTCGCCTTTTGCCGCCTCCATTATCATAGATACGGGAAAAACCCGGTGCCACACACCAATACCCTCCAACAAATTGGGGATCAATACGGTGAAAACAGGGGTCACTACATAACCTTTTCCTTATTGCGCGCTTCCACAAATGAGGAGTTGGCGAAAATCTGTAAAAGTCATAATTTTCGATAAAATACTGATAAATTTGAACAACTGTTGCCATCTTATCCTCTGTTGCATTAATAGCGGCCCATATCAAATAAGCATAACTTCTGTCAGGTTTTTGGAAAGCGGGCTCCACTTGAACACTCATGTCTCTGTAGAATAGTGTAAGCGAAAATGATCTTTGTCTTTATTTAATACAGTACTGTATGTAAAGCCTAAATTGATACATTTTTTGCAACTCTTCCTTCAGTCTCAAGGACAAGTTACAATACTGTAGCATACTGTACTGGGAAAAAGTATCTTTTTTGGTATAGTAAACGAAACAACTTGCAAAGTCCACACATTACTTAAGTCATGAGTTTATGCCATCTGGTGGACAAACGAAACATTGCCGCCTAGTAAATTCTTCTGGTTATCATGAGTTTATGCCATCTGGTGGACAAACGAATCATTGCCGCCTAGTAAATTCTTCTGGTTATCATTTAACAGATCAGATCCCTCGTCAGCCAGGCATGAACCGTGGCTGGGAAGGCAAACGCAACGCAGCATGCAAGAGGTGAGCAGCGGCGGATTCAAAGTATCTGCCAGGTACAAATCGGGCATTTGCTCGAATAAAGTGTGTCGGTGCAGTATACGCCGCTCTCCTTCCACACAGATAATTCCTCCTCTCCTTCCCTCCAAGTCTCTCCGCCGACAGGATGGTCTGGGCTAGGGCTTCAATACCCCGTGGCCCACCCCCGAGGTTATCCTCACGGTGGGTCTTGGGTTCTCCCCATTACCCCTGGCAGTGGAGTGAGGGCATTGGTCCACCAAGTCTATAATTCTATCAGCTCTACTAAAGGAAGCTGAATCTCTCCACTCCTCTCTTTCTGCTCCTGCACTCTGCGCAGGGGAGACCGCGGTCTCCTCCTACTCCTCGGACCGATCTGCAGGACTATTCAACTCACGGCATAACACACCGGCAACTCCAGGCTCTCGGCATAAAACCGGCAACTCCAGGCTCTCGGCATAAACTCAACTCTACTCACAGGAGTTGGCTGCTAAATATAGAGCTAGCCCCGCCTCTCGTGATGTCAGCAGAACCTCCCCTCTTGCTCACGCCTGCAGCAGAGTCCAGGCCTGCATCTACCACTCAGGGCAGGGCTATGAAGGGGGAAAACCCATGATGATTACTGGTGCCTGATCTTAACAGGACTTACCACAGTAGAAGGGAGATCGGTATACCCTGTGCTGTTTACAGGGGGCTACACAAGTTACAGGTGTGTAGAACTATAGGTGTGATCAGTTTCTCTGATCACTGCTGCTGTGTACCGTCCTCTGGATACTTGCGTCTCTCCGGCTGTAGAGCTTCCAGTATCTCTACTTCCTGTCTATGGAACGCAGCGAGACGTTACAACGCATGGGGCTCCTTCATTGGCTAATACAGATGGGTGCTGAACCTCCAAAGGCTGGATCACAGCTGACAGGCTTGTAGAATGAACGGCAACTCTGCAACACAACAACTCAGGCGGCAGTGGTTTGAGACGCCACCGCTAGCTGCCATTTACCTTTCACTATCCAGAATCCTTGTCTGCAGCTTAACCACTGTATGATGTGGCAATGGGGTGAATGAAGCAGGTTTTGGAACCTGCAGAAGACATGCAGATACATTTATGTTTATTTTATCCTTGCTGTACTTTGTACAGGGAAGGGTTTTTACCTTTTTTTTGTACCCACCATAACCTGAAAGGTGGAGGAACAGACTGCCCTGAGCGATCAGGATGTTGAAAGGAGGTACACTATAGCAGGGGTACAATAATACTGAGGAGTGCGGGGGGTGCATTGAGCGCTGCTAAGATATGTGTGTGTACTTAGGATGCATTTAACCAAACTGTGTTCTCAGCCCCTTATATCTCGGCTTATTACAAATATTTCAATGCTATAACTTTTAAAGAAAACTGTATGTGTATCTAGAGCGTCATAACAATAACATTTTAATCTCGTCTGTAACTGTTACATATGCCTATAACATGTATTATCTTTAACTGTGCATGCAATATCTTCTATATAAGGTATAACCCTGTTCTATGTAACTGTTTACTGTATTTGTAGCCATGTACTGTATTTGTCATCATAACTCTGTGCCCAGGACATACTTAAAACAATAGGTAACTCTCAATGTATTACTCCCTAGTTAAAACATTTTATAAATAAATAATAAACTGTAGGAAATACCTAACTGGTTCACTGAACGAGAAAGAGAGGTTCTAGGGATAACTGTGCTTGCTCTGAACGATTGGCAGTCACTACAGTTCTTTCTATTTACAGCGGATGTAGGGTCCCAGAGGATTCCATGCCTCTGGATGGTTCTTGCTCTCTGATTGTAGAGCCTTGATCTTTCTAGCCAGCCAGCCATGAGGGCCTGGCTGGCCTCTCACTCCCAGCTGGGAGGAGAGGTCACACACCTCCACTCCTTAGAAAGGGTGGAAGCAGACTCACTATAATTTGGTGCTGCCTCCCTAAGGAACCAGAAGGGGAGGGCTCAAGGTCTGTACCTATACCTGATAGGCTATACGCAGGCCATGAGTCACCAACACACTTCATTCAACCAGAGAGGAGCATGATGGAGGGCCAATCGCCCTCATGACTGCCTGTCACAGCCTAGACTGCTAAGGACTTACGTGACAGGGGTAAAAGAGAGGTAGAATATTTACATATTATTATTATTATTATTATTATTATTATTATACACAGAGTTATATGTATAGGATAGTTAAAGAAAATGTGATTTAAAAACTTCTCTTTATAATGGTTAACCCTATTATAACTAGTAACTAATTACTCGGTATATTGAACTGCCTGACCCCTCTGGCAGTGAAGAATTTAATCTTGTGCAAATTATTTGCTGTCATCGTCCATAAACAATTTAATTAACCCAGTGGTATTTTCCAACCTACATATCACATATTTTTTTTTCCCCATTCATGTTACTTATAAGCTGAAAATATCATCCATTACCATAGTATGACAAAGCTGTCTTTATAAGACCCCAGGAATCCCATTAAAAGGTCCTTTGCTGACAAGACT
This sequence comes from Ascaphus truei, assembly GCA_036426205.1. NCBI lineage: Eukaryota > Metazoa > Chordata > Amphibia > Anura > Ascaphidae > Ascaphus > Ascaphus truei. The sequence continues at coordinate 26,995,897 of CM071575.1, read as the reverse complement.
ACAGCAAAGCTGTATTATTCAAATTGCATATCAGTCACAAAAATGGAAGGGTAATTTGTCAAAGTCACAGCGGTGCTCAATAACTATTTGAGGATGGCTCAGTAATTAATCATTAATATATTCTCACCCTTTCATTTTCTGAGTACCATACTCTGATTATTGTTTTAAATAATAACACAGGATGTTTGATGTTTGTAAAAAGGACATTTGACAGCTCTGTAGCACTCACGATTTGCCCCGGACCAGGCTTATCTTTTGGAACAAGAGTGCTTATGTGCTCCTTTTTATGTAGAATCCTTCATCCCCCGCATTTCAAATCTAAATGTTATGTATGTAGTCCCACTTAGCAGCTTATTTGTATTTTTTTAACGTTTACACTCTTTAAAGGCTCAGTTCCTCATAGGAGTCTAGTGAACTAATTGCAGTGGTATGTTGCATAGCCTAAATGTAAGTGATTGGCACCTGTTTAAAATAATCAAGTGTTAGTACAGATGTACAGTAGTAAGACTTACCGACCACGACATTAAATTTGCGTCGTCGGTGCCTCATTTGTTACCGAGCCATGGCTCATCTTCAGTTCAACTACAGTCAGCCAAAATAGTTATTAAAGATTGTATTATTTCACAAAGTCTGTTATTTATCTTTAAACTGTAATTTGCTGTAATTTAATTTAAAAAAATGTCATACTTTAAAAATATGTTTTAGTCATCTGAAGATTTTAGGGGAATGTGTGGTGGGTCACATTGAAATACATGGGATATCATATGTGAAATGAACAGGAATAAGGGATGGGTTACATTGCATTTCTCCGCCCAACTACACCTAGAATCCCCTCTACCCTCATGGCCCGAGACCTCGCCACCTACTTCGCAGACAAGATTGTCTATCAGACATGACATCTCTTCATGTTAAGTTCCACAAGCAACACCTATCTCCCCTCGCAGACCTAAATCCACTTTCAGCCCATTTTGCCTGTGACCGAGGATGAGGTCCTCATGCACCTTTCATCATCTCGCCCTACATCCTGCTCCCTTGATCCTATTCCCTCACAACTCCTCTGCACCCTCTCTGGCCCTCTAATCCCCACCTAACTCACCTTTTTAACCTCTCTTGCCTCTGGCACATTGCCAAGTTCTTTCAAAGAAGTACTCATCACACCTATTCTCAAGAAACCCTCACTTGATTCATCCTCCCCTCTAACTATCGCCCTATCTCTCTTGTCCCTTTTTCCACCTACAGTAGCTACTTGAGCGACTTGCATACAACCGCCTGACTCACTTTCTCTACTCCAACTCCCTGCTTGATTCTTTACAATCTGGTTTCCATTTTGTGCACTCCACCTAGAAAGCACTAACAAAAGTGACCAATGACCTTCTCACAGCTAAATGTAAGGGTCATTTCTCCAGACCACTCTCTTTGATCTCTCCGCTGCCTTTGACACTGTCGATCACACCCTTCTCCTAAATATTTTCCACTCCATTGACCTACATGATGCAGCCTTCTCCTGGCTCATGTCCTACCTATGCAACCACTCTTTCAGTGTTTCCTTCTCTGGTGTCCCCTCCTCTTCACTCCATCTTTCTGTTAGAGTCTCACAAGACTCTGTCTTTGGCCCTCTCCTCTTCTCACTCTACACCTCTTCTCTTGGTGAGCTAATACAATCTTTTGGCTTTCAGTATCATCTTTATGCTGATGACACCCAAATCTATCTCTCCTCCCCTGACCTCTCCCACTCTCTCCTGTCCCGTGTCTCCAACTGTTTCTCTGCAATTTTCTCCTGGATGTCTATCTCTACCTGAAGCTAAACATGTCCAAACATGTTTTTATATTCTTTCTCCCTTCCAATGCCACCAACACTCTCACTCACTGTCAATAGCTGGATAATCTCCTCAAAACCAAAAGCCCACAGTCTAGGTGTCATCTTTGACTCCGATCTCTCTTTCATTCCTCGTATTCAGTCCCTCACAAAGTCCTGCCGTCCCCCCCTCCGAAATATTGCCAAGATACGCTCTTTTCTCACTCATGATGCAGCTAAAATCTTAATCCACTCGCTCAAGTCCCGCCTCGATTGCTGCAACCTTCTCTTAGTTGGCATTCCCCTTGTCCGCCCCTCCCAACTCCAATCCATCCAAAATGATGCTGCTAGACTCATCTACCACACTCACCGCTCCACTTCTACTACTCATTTCACATATCCCTAAACTGTCTTCCCATAGCCTCTAGAATTAAATTAAAAACCTTAGTATTTACTTAGAACGGTCTCAAAAACACTGCTCCACATTACATTTCAGTCCTCATTCACAAATACATTGATGAAGTAATATTGCTGAAATGAATATACTGTTGATATTACTGAAATTGACTGGGGGGTCTCTGGAGAAGGATTGATGGTAATGTTCGGTTTCCATTTTGTCTGTTATGTTTTCAGTCTCGATTGTGTGTAAGAATGAGTGTGTGGTTTGAATGTGTTTTGCTCACAGTAGATTTACGACTGTGTCTGAAGTAATGCCCACATTCCTGTTAATAAGAAGTGTCTGGTTCCTATAGAGAACTGTTTTTAAGCCCATTTTTACCAGTTTTAATGATCTGTAAGATGATTAGTTTAAGAATTAAGGAGTGGTTAGTATATTCTGCCTGGTAACCTATTTTGAACAAAGGAATCAAAAATGTATAAAAAGGCTGTTTGGACACTCCTTGGCAGAGAGTCTTATAGACTATACTATATTTTACAATAAACTTCTCATTATCAATGAACCCTGTTTGTGAGTTTGCAAACATTGACAACATACAGTACTTACACGCGCCTATGTTCTTCCCACAATATCCACCTTATTACCTCCCTGCAAGACTTCTTCTGTGCTGCTCCCTGTCTCTGGAATTCCTTACCACATACCATCAGACTTTCAGATGTTTGAAAACTCACCTTTTCAAGGACCTCCAAACCTCTAACATCCAACTCCCTTCCCCCTATAACCTCATTGGGATCAGCTGTGTGTCTTGACCAATGTCCACCCTACTGTATGTAGCAGAAAAAAAAAAATCTTAATGGCTTCATCTGTGAGACTGGACCATATTCTAACCTGAGCCACACCTTATCCTAGACCGAGCCTGTACCTTCTTGTTTCAACATTGTCCCTCATTGCTTATTGATTGTAAGCTCTCACAAGCAGGACCCTGACTACTTCTTTGTACCCGTTTGTACATATTTGTTCTCACCTGTATGTAACTGTTTATGTTTTTGTAAAATACATAACTCTGTATTCCATTGTACCGCACTGTGGAATATGTCGGCGCTTCACAAATGAATAATAATAAATTGCATTCTGATTAGACACACTAGCGGCTCCTATCATTATTACAGAGTACTATGACCAACGCTAAAAACATTTTTTCTGGTCACAGTGCACTCGCGGCTAAGTCGCAATCACCCCGCAAAATGTAAATAATTGCCAGGGATTTCGACTTAGCTTCTCGCTGTCATGGTGGCAGTAAATCTTCCTACATCTGTGTTTGCAAATCATTGTATAATGTTTTAATGTCTTCACAGTAATCAATTGAGTTTTTTTGTGATCTGTACCTAATCTTTTTCATGATTGTACATAGAGCCACATGGTTATCCACACTGTCCCTTTTATTGTTTTGAGCAAACTAATTATCCTTCATTTTAATCAAAGATACAGAGGGAAATGTAAGTATCCGGTAAGATCACATTTACATAGGATTCAAAGAAAAACATTCAGTTCTCATAGGAAATAAATAAGTAAAAATATTACTTTACGGGTAATTGAATATTTCTAAGGAAGTTGATTACATTGATAAGATATTTAAAAACATAATACAGATATTTTGCCCCTTAAACCTCTATGCTGCCAGTAGGGTCAGTATTGCTGAGCATTAAGCAATAGGATTGCGTTTTTGTATAGTTTTTCTACAGCTAATAAGACAGAGAGAATAGGCAACTAACCCAGTGGTTTAATATTACAGTAATTGAGCAAAATAAAGGTAAAATAAGGTAATTGTGTAGCATATTTAATTGCCTTTTGTCTGTAATAGATTATACACTATTCTTGGGAATGAATAGGAATCTGTTCCCCTTGAGTATTCTATTTCTAGAATCTTTTAAAGTAAATTCTAAATATTGAAGATGAGAATTCTTACGATTCCCATTCCTTTTTTTTTAGTTCTGTATCTATGGCTAACGTGTATGCAATACTTAGTATATATCGTATAATATTTCTGCAAAAATAGTATAATATTTCTGCAGACACTGATTCAAATATAGGGAATTATTCTGCAAAACACAATAGAACTAGACGTGAAAATTAGGAACTACTGTAATTATTTTTGCCAAAACCTTTGCAATGTAGATGGTACAGGTATATAGTGACTTTTATTGTGTTACAGTAGAAAACAAATAACAATTTTTCAGAGCGGGTCCATTCAAAGAGCCTTATTCTACATATTGTTCGGGATGTTTTCAGACAAAAATCCCCCTTTGAGTCAGTCGCTTCACTAGATATAGCTTTACCCCTTCAGGCTCTTATTTAATATCGTGTAAGATGTCCCCTCACTAGAGGAAGAGTGAAACCCCATTAATTTCAAAGGAAGGTCAATGTTTCCTACAGTAACAAGGATATGGCTTCACAGAATTTGGAATAGGGGTCCTTGCTGTTAAGAGAATTAAATAAGAGTTGTGTTATAGGTCAGTCCATGCTCAAAAAGTCAGGGACAGGGTGTTGTGAATCTGAGCTATTCTTCAAATGAAACTTGAAGCTGTGGAGGCTGGAACGTAGTGACTGACTGAAAGAGAGACAGAAAAATGCACCATCTTAAAGGAGAGGAGTGGGTATCAAGTACTGTGAATGATACATAATTGAATATGAAGACTCCAGGGATGTTTGGCCCCCTAACCATCTTCTTGCTACAGAAGATATAAGCATCATTTATTTGAATGGAATAATAGAAAAGAGCTCAAAAGACACCATAAATAAAAGAGCCTACGATGTATGAATGTAAAAAATGGTGTCAAGATAAGTGAAGTGAAGCTTCTTAAAAATCAGTATGTGAAAAATATCAAAAGAATATTAAATGTATGTACAGTACACCATCCAAATGATAAGTCCAAGTGCAGCAAACACATGGTAGGAATTCCAAACGATTCCTTGAGATGATGAAGAGTAAAGAGCCTCCACAGATGGACAAAAGAGCATAACAAGGAAAAATAAGGAAAAAATGTATACCGTAGGAAATAATCACAAATAGGTCATCATGAAATAAAAATAAGTGAGTAGAAAGACGTCGAACCACGTCCCTTCAAGTTAGGTCTCCCGGTATCACATCGTCCCTCAAAGAAGCATTGAAGCTGTAAAGGAGTGATACATTGTGAGTGAGATTCCTTTCCCTATCTACATGTAATGAAATATATTACATTATATACACTTCTGTATCTTTTCTACAGGCATACCTACTGTATGATAATTATTACAGAATTACCAAGTGACCAGAAGGGACAGATAAGGCTGTCTTGTATATATTGCCTGATATTCTCACATAATTTGTGAGTGCATAATATTACTTACTACGCTAGTTTTTTTTTCTATTTTATACCTAATTTTTATTTATTTGAATAGGGCTTAAACAGTCCCTAACAAGGGACTCGCTTGCTAAAGAATCGCACTGTACCGGATTCACTGTATTCAGTAGTCACATAAAATTGTCCCCATAACATCTGCTGGAAGGCTGACTCATGCACCTGCTATTCAGTAGGAAGTACTTCCTCACATTTCCCTTTAGTCTGCCACCCTCCAGCTTCATGGTCCCTTGACTGTTGTCTATTTGCTCTGAATCAATGCTTCTCTCTTGCACCTTATTGACAGAGTCCCTATCTCTCATATCCCTCCTCTCTTCTCACAGATTTAAGGAAACTGGTAAAATTTCTTAGGGTTATATAACAGAAGGGTAAGCCTTAAAAGTTAGGATGCTAAACTAGCAGCCCACTATTTAATAATAATAATAATAACTTTATTTCATATAGCTTTTCTCCCAATGGGACTCAAGGTGTTACAGTATAGTGCGCGGTACACAGCACATAGGCATTTTTACAGACACAGTCCCTGCCCAGATGAGTTTACATTCTATGTTTTTGGTGCCTGTAGCGCAGGAAGATAAAGTGACTTGCTCAAGGTCTCATGGAGCTGACACCGGAATTTGAACCTGCTTCAATCTCAGTGTCATTGTTATTAGAGTTAGTGTCTTTAATCCTTCAGTTTAAAAACTGATGCCGGCTTCATATGACCTTGAGCAAGTCCCTTTATCTCTATCTCCCTGTGCCTCTGCTTGTAATAATGACATTGTAAACTCTTTGTGTTAGGTAGGCCATGCTTTGCTCTGCAGCATATAATCTCTGTATTATATAAACGTTACTATTGAGCGTGGAATAGGTTAAAGTCTGTGAGTAGTATAGCAAGCAAGGCGTTAACCTTCATTTTAAAATAACTATTTTTCTTTCCTCCTGTGGGGGTAACATGGTTGGTCATGAGACCTGACTTTTTATTGGTTAATAAAAACAATCACGAGTGATCCATGTTTACATTGAAGTGACATATGACAATATACAGATATACTAGAGATCTGATCTGGCAGTGTGATCTTCAAAGGGCATCATAAAAGTTCCTGGGACCCTCTGTGGCTAGCAGACAGAGGTATTGTATTGTATGTCTTTATTTATATAGCGCCATTAATGTACATAGCGCTTCACAGCAGTAATACATGTGGTAATCCAATAAATAACAGATAATATAAATAACAGATCATGGGAATAAGTGCTTTACACATTAAGGAAGAGGAGTCCCTGCTCCGAGGAGCTTACAGTCTAATTGGTAGGTAGGGAGAACGTACAGAGACAGTAGGAGGGAGTTCTGGTAAGTGCATCTGCAGGGGGCCAAGCTTTATGTGCCATGTGTTCAGAATAGCCACAGTCCTATTCATATGCTTCTTTAAGCAAGTGTGTCTTAAGGTGGGTCTTAAAGGTGGATAGAGAGGGTGCTAGTCGGGTACTGAGGGGAAGGGCATTCCAGAGGTGAGGGGCAGTCAATGAAAAAGGTTTAAGGCGGGAGAGGGCTTTAGATACAAAGGGGGTAGAAAGAAGACATCCTTGAGAAGAACGCAAGAGTCTAGGGGTGATGAGACTTAGTACACCATAGTACTTATAAATGATCTTGCATAATGGGGAATCTTTAATATCTGGTGAAATTCACAATGATATAAGATAAAATATGTAAAGGGCAGAAGTACTCGTGTATAACGATATAAAATATGAGAATATATCTGTATTGCAACTATCTGATAATTACTATCCCTCTTAAAGTTAGAAGTGGGACTATTAGAAGAGGTGTCTATGCATGCCTCAAAATCTTCCGAACGCAATGACGTGGGTAGCATTATTCTAGTAGTTACAGGGAGAGAGTTATGGGGTATTTTTATACAAAACATTCTCTATCGACTAGTAAATATCAGCCATAAATGTCATGAAACATTGATGAGTGGGAGTTTAGACACAACCACAAAAGGCTGGTCTGTCATTTGTCAGAGAGGCAAAGTTGTGTCTTTAAAAAGTGAGATTTGAGCATCCCTAAGGGAGAATTCATCTAAGAGGGGTATTACATCAATAACACATGCATTTTCATATTTCTAATCTCACGGCCCTTTGAGGAGTCTAGTACGGTAAGTGATAACGTATTAGGCTTTGTGTTTTATTCCCTGTTATTTTATTAAACTGTCGGCATTTATATGTTGTATGTCTTTGTAATACTCTTTTCTATAGCGAGCACTGTACACTTTTTGTTATAATAAATCTAAAATTTAATAAATACTATCTTTGAGATCTAATTGAATCTATTACCTATTTGAAGAGATTAACCACATTTTACGGACACGTTTTGCTAGATTGGTTTTCTTTGTGTTAATTCCATATTGTTTCTAATATTAAGTTAATCGAGGCCTGCTTAGGTTAAGGCCTTAAATTATTCTTGGTGGTGTAAGTGTAATTGGGGGGGGAGTGTTATTGTTTCTTGGGGCATCTGTGCTCATTTTTAGTGCCCTGTGGGGAGTTGAGTTAACTGGTTACTATTAACCCCTTTCACAGACACAGTCACGTGCATACGGGTAGTGGTGTACGTGGCAATACATATACATTCAAAGGTAATAAGTAGAGGTGGAGATGGATATAACTTCGTAGGGGGCTTACAGGGGGAGTAGAAAAAGGATTTGAATAAAAGAACAGGAGTTAAGTATGCTATGTTTCAAAGATGGGAATAGCTGAGGTTTGAAGAGGTGTCAGGATGGTAGGATTACACTTCTAAGTGGCAGATCCACAGAGTTCCATTATATCAGGGAACATAAGTAAATAGGTAACGGATGTCATTTTACCTGAGTTTAATGGGTATCCACAAACCTAACCATATGTAAAACCAATGTCCATTAGCAAAAGTATTATCGTAACGATATCTGTAGTAGCGGGGATGTAGCACAGAGACATGCTAAGCCGTACACTGCACATGTGCATTGGAAAAAATATAACATGCGTTCCAAGTAACGCACAAGCGTTTCCAAGTAACGCACATGCCTCCCAGGTGTGTACCGCCTGTGAGCACGTCTCAATTCAAATAAATATGCAATACATAGAGAAGTTTTTCAGACATATTAGCGGTGTACGTGACAATAACATTACATTATCATTGATGTGAATATTTCTTTAAACATCCCTGTATCGTGATATTATGATGGATAACATATTCAGATTGTTTTTCCTTCTGAACAACAACCACATAAATACAGATTAAATTACCACTCAGGTCCTATTATTTGATATGTCTACACTGAGATTGTGAGGGGAGAAACAAAGCATTCATCATCTAGGAAATATCAGCTAACCTTGTTCTATCTTCAGATCCTCTGTTCTGCTTGTATATAAAGCACTGGTAAAATATATATACACTCAGAGCCCCCGGAATCTGGATTTATTCCTCAGCTCTCCGAGTGTGTTATGCACTTGCAATTGTTTTCAGCCCCCGTAGTAAATAACATTCGAAATAATTGCTCGCAAGCCGATGGGAAGGACAAGTAATGCAGAGAGACAGAAATAAACATCAAACGCCGACACCACCTCATCTGTCCTGAAAGAGTAACCTTGGACATTCACCTTGGGGCCCTACTTTGGTCTAATCAAAAAGAAGTAACTCGCGGCTACATTTTCCACACTTTACAAGAGACTATAGAAAACGCAGCGTTTAAAAGGCATAGAGGATCTTTAAAATTTCTAGGCACCTCAGAAAAAGAGAGAGAGAAACTGGCACTGTGTGTCATTATATTTCATTGAAGAAGCCTGCCCTTCACTTTTGTAAGATTGACGCAATGAATGAGAGTGTCTTTTTAAGAGGACGGTGGCTGAATGGTGGAAACCAGCATTGCATGAATTTAAATTACGTACGAACAAATAATAAAGTAAACAGGGTTTTGGCAGAACTCCCGGTCTTTGTCGTTTGCAATGCTGTCTTCTAGGCTCCTGCAATGTCTCTGTATACTTCTGCATTTATGAGTTGGCAGAGAAACAGGGGAAGGGGTGGGACAGAGACTAAGGGAAGAAGTAAAAAGGTCATAGATGGGGTAGTGACAGAGAAGAAAATACAATCATAATCAGGAGCATAGATAGGACAAACAGGAAAGAGACAGTTTAGGAGAGAGTTTAAAAAAATCATAATAAGGGAATAGGGACACGGAAGTGACAGTCACAATAAGAATGATTATATGTGTAGCGGTTTTACGGGCCCCCACCCAATCTCACATTGGCCCCTGTGGTCTACTGGCCCCATTATATGTCTGTGTGATGTGTGGTGCACCTGCTGGCAACAGGACTCCTGAGTCTCCCGCTTGGTTGGTATGGGGAATATCACCATGACAGGCATCTGAGATAGTGTGCTTAGAGTCCTACTCACATTCGGTTACAGCGCCTCCACCCTATCAGGATCTCTGCGGCAGCAGGGGAAGTATCTGATGGGGAACTCCTTCTTGGTGCATCCTTCTGTGGAATAACTTCACTCTCACACAGAAGGGATCTTTTGAACCAGGGCATCTTCAATGTCATCTCCATAGGCAGACTGCTCCTCATAGCGGTCGTACTTAGCCGCTCATCTTGGGGTTGACCATCTTGAGGAAGGTTCCTTCTGCTCCTAATTAAATTGGTTGTCCACCTCTCCCCTTAAGGGAGACCACAGCTGTGCCAGGTCCCTGCGCACAGTGTGTAAGCAGCTTGTCTCTCTGCCACTTCAGCTGCACAGCCTCACAGCTCTTGCATCAGACACTGCACTGACTCTCACTGAACAGACTAACTTTAGGAAGTGCTGTGCAATATATCAGCTTCCAGAAAGACCCACATCTGTGTCACTAATAGTGGACACAGAGCATGCTGTCACTTCCTTTGCTACTATCTTACACATCACAGGGGTTGAGGGCAAACCTCCATGATGACTACTGGCAACCCTGCCCTTTTAACAGGAGTTACTGCTCAGTAAGAGAGAGATATGTACACCAATTTTACACATGGCTACATATGGGACAGATAAGACAGGCAGAGGATATTGACAGAAGAAAGAGACAGTTGTGGTGAGAAGGGGCATGAAGGATAGTCAGAAGGACAGAGATGGAACAGTACCACAGGGACAGTCACATGAAGATGAATAAGGATTAAGGACAGAGAATCTAAAGTCACATTATAGCACGCTGAATCCCTGAGGCAGAACTCTGCATGGCAATGCAATGTGTGGAGCAGCGAAAGGGTTAATGAATACTGAGGCAGTGACTACACATCAATGCCTTGGTGGCTCAGAGCTGGAGATGCTCAGAACATTCACATTTGCAGATATGGCAAGTACAGGTCATTCATGCACAATAAAAAACTTTTGTGAAAGTGCCAACATTTGCAAACAAAAAAAAGCTGCTAAAAATAAGCATTGGGAATCGCTGTTTCACTGAGTGCACAATAAACCTGTGGAACTCATGACTACCAGATGTTGTAACAGCAACTTGTAATAATTCACTTTAATAAACAGGACTTCTGTATGCATAATAATGGAGTGTGTCTATAAATTGCTATTACAAAGCAACCTCAATATACCTAAACACATTTCTTGTTATTGGGAGGGTAGGACTAGAGACGGGCGCATTTTTTTGGCGGATTTGGATCCGCCGGTTCCGTGGGTCCATGGATTTCTATGAATCAATCTCAAAAAGACCGACTCGTCTTATTCGGATTTTCTTTTTACCACAGACAATTAAATCCGTGGATTCCGCAATCTGCTGGGATTTCAAGAATCCACAGCTTCAGCAATTCACGGATTGGCTTCTTACCCGTGGATTTGCGGAATCTGTGGATTGGATTGGTAAATCCACCTGCGTATTGTATCCAGTGGCTGTTTTTGATTAATCCGCACGGATTGAAACTGGAACAATCCGCCAACGGATTTTACATCACGGAATGGATTTTGAATGGAAAGCTCTAGGAATTCAGTGAAATGAATTTTGACAGTTTCGCCCCATCTCAAGGCAGGACCAGGGATAAGTTGTTTTATAGGTACCAAGTTCTCCTTCTACCCAGAAGCCTCCTGTGTTGCCAACATTAGAGAAAGAATACTGCTCTTGAAGCCCCATTGGTCCTACCTAGTATGTACGTCAGTCATTATGTTCTCATATTCTTTACCAGTGGGCTGTGGCCTCGTGACTCGGCCTCTTATAGTAGCCCAAGAAGAGCCATGGAGCAATCACAGAATCATATTCTATTTGTCCTGCTGTAGGCAGAAACCACACGTCTTATCTGGACGACCTGCTCTTAAATGTGACTAATATGCATTCTAGAGACTAGCCCCTTTTCAATATGCTGTGAAGTTGCTTCCCAGTGCTGGAGAAGAGTTCAGCTCCATTCAAATGAATGGGGCTACAATCTTCTCCAGAGTGGTGAAGCTGCTTCACAGCATATAATTTATCAGCGTTTTTGGCTTCAAATCCAAGACACAGTTGGAGGCAAAATCTATAACTGCTTTAACAAAGGAATTTGTTGCTATAATAATGCTTTTTTTGCTCCCCATTTGCGCTGTTTTTGAAGCCAGGAAACATACATGGCCACCAAAATATCTTTGAGTTTCAATGGAGTGTCACTGCAACTTTTCGTTGCCAGCTACAAAGCAGCACTCCAGTTTCTTAATCTGGTGCTTTCCCATGTGCATTTAAATAATTAATGGTCTTATGCATTATACACTAATCTAAATGCATTAACAAGTACTTAATTGGGTCCCACTTGATCCTAGTACCCGGCGATATATTATATTACTTGTAAATCAATGCTACATCTTTGTGCCTCCTCAGGACTGTTTCTCCAAGCTCTCAGCAGGTAATGACAGAGGCATTCAGTCTTGATCTGCTCCTGATATCCATCTAGTGTATGGTCTGGCTTATTATGTACATTATAAATCTTTAAACAATCCAAATGCTACAATCTCTACAGCTAACCAATGTTATTTGACAATACTGGGAATTGATGCATGGAAGACTCGGATCAGTTCAGAGTATTATCACTGTCTAAGCAGAACCGTTGCCCACCTAACTATTTAAACAGCTCATTAGAATGTTCCACTCATACACAATGAATAAAGAAATACAGTCACATATTCATTTTAAACACACATTAGTGGACATTTATTTACTTTTGTATAATACAACAGTTTCTTGTTTCATGAAACTCACTATGTAAGACATTGTTTTATTGTATATATTGTATATTTACCCCAAAGGGGTAAATTAACAAAAAGCCAAGTTATAGTGTGCATAGCTTTTCAAACCATACAGGTATAGATGTGCAAGTTTTTTGCCTTCCTTTCATGAACAAGAGGAAATGTACCTTTTTTTTCTTTAAAAAAAAAGTAAGCAAATCTCATAGGTTATTAACATAATTACCAAATCTTTTTAATCTATATCCAGTAATATGGTTTTTCTTGAAGAGCAAAGCCCTATTTCAGGATCTGCATTAATAAGGTTTGGCAAACCGAACATTTTCAGGGAATGTGTCAGATTTCTTATAATATTTCTCTCATTTTCAAGCAATGCAAAATTACACAAATCTATGGAAAATTTGCTACAAAATTAGCTTACTTCTTCTGGAGACATTCGCACCTCTCTGCTCACAGGAATCTTCCAGTTTACTGTGACACCTTAGGAAGCATATATATATACATTCAAATGTAATAAGTAGTGGAGAAGATGTATATATGATGTATATAGATGTATAGCAGGTCTACAGGGGGCGTAATAAAAGGATAAGAATAAAAGAACAGGAGTTAAGTATGACAGGTTTTAAAGATGGGAATAGCTGAGGTTTAAAGAGGTGTCCGGATGTTAGGATAAACACTTCTAAGGGGCAGGTCCACAAAGTTCCATTATATTAGGGAACATAACATGACGTTACCTAAATAGGTAACGGATGTCATTTTACCTGAGTTTAATGGTATCCACAAACCTAATCATATGCAAAACCAATGTCCATTAGCAAAAGTATTATCGCAACAATGTCTGTAGTAGCGGGGATGTAGCACAGAGACATGCTAAGCCTTACACTGCACATGCGCATTAGAAAAAATACAACAGGTGTGTAACGCCTGTGAGCACGTCTAAATTCAACTAAATATGCAACACATAGGGAAGTTTTTCAGACATATTAGCCTGACCCTGCCGGTGTGTCATGATTCCCTTCCGCAGTACTTTTCGAAGACCTGTAGGGTCGCACCGAGGAGTCAGGACCAGAACTGGTAAGAACCAGAACAGTCAATGAGGCCAGCTGCTATCCTAGTTTGGCTGTAAAACCCCACCAATCCTGTTTGGTCTTTGCTTGTCAAATTTTCTGTTTACAGATCAGGAGGCAGGTTATTATTTTTCCCTAGCACTGCGACTTTACCTGTTCCATTGTATTCAGGCTTCCAGTTCTACTGATTATCTGGTACCTTCTTGTTTGTTATTCTTGTATTCCCTTTGCACTATTTGTGTCCTTGTTTATCATTTGTCTCTTGCTACCATTGCTGTTGCATGTAGCACTGAAGTTTACTTTAGTTTGCCTAGCTTTTCCCTTAGTACTTTGTCCCCTTGCTTTATTGCGCCTGTCCCTTTAACACAGCAAAACATTCAAAATAAGCCAAAGAAAAACCTACTCCGCTTCTGAGAATATCTACACATGTAGTCCAGCCCTCTCTAACTGGGTGGTTAGCTAAGCTAATTACCAGCCCAAATATATATATAGATATATACAGATATATCAGTCCCAGAAGAATGTCTTATCTGTTTCTTGTAGCTGTAGGGGAAGGCCTCTCTGCTCTCCTGGGTCAGTACCCTTGTGTGCTACGGCAATGTTCCCTTGTCTTGCTATCAGCATACAGTCCAGTCCTTCTGCAGCTCAAGACATCTGTTCCTCTGGTCAGTCCAGTGTGGACTAAGGAAAAATCAGGTCTGTCTTTCCCTGGGTCAGCCCTCAATTGTGAGACTAAGGAATCCTCTTCCTGTGTCTCATGACACTATTTCACAGAGCTGGGATTAAGCAGGTGGAGTTGGTTGATTGCACACCAGCAATTTACCAGCACACTGCTGGATCAGAGACAAGTTTCTTTAACAGGGATACGTCCCTGTTACACTGATAGATTGACAAGCCCAAGTTATCAGTCCCTCCTAGGTAGATGTATCTCACAGGAATACAGCTGGCTAAGCTAGACAAAACCTTGCTGGACTTGCAGGGAGTTTTTCTAAAACCTTGCAGGAAATGCAAGGAGATTTGTCAGCATCCAGAGTAGTTGTAACAGAATGGAATGCTACTGTATAATGGATAGTTTGCAGGGTCAGGTAACACCTTCTCTTGACAGAGGGGTGCCACAGACTGTTCCTACTTCCCCCAGTTCTATTCTGCGGGGTCCAATGGCCTTCAAACGGCTAGTGGGGTACTGCCCATTCCAGGTCACTTTCCAATGCTATCACTTTAGCATCGCCAGAACGGTATTTTGGGGATCCCCAGAAATATTAGATATTTTTAACACATTGCAGAGTGTGTGCAGCACACAGCAGAAGAATGAAGGAGAGCAGCATTTTTAACACTTTGTCAACTTAATTTTTTAGGCCGGCCAATATCTTTTACTGACCCCCAATTTAAGGTAGTGTTTATTATATCGTATTTGGGAAGGGATGCTGCCGCATGGGCAATCCCATTAGTACTATGCTTGTACTAGTACTGCTATACAATCTAGATCAATTTAAAGCAGAATTTCAGCAAATTTTTGGAGCTATCGTCCAATCAGCAGATAACCAGCGGCTGGAGCTTCGGCAGTATAACAAAGACATTTTGGCATATCTTACCCAGTTCAATCATCCAGTGCTAGAATCTGTTTGGCCTGAAGATAAAAGGGCTTCTCTGTTTTATAGAGGTCTCAAAGAGGAGATTAAAGATATTTTAGCCCAGGTTGTTCCGAGATCCGCTACCTTAGAGGATTTAGTTTAATTCGAAAACCATTTAACAGAACATAAGGGAGAAAGACAGAGGAAAGACTCCAGAACTATTTATGAATGCCTAGATTCAGCCCGGCATTAAAACAATGTAGGTCATATAAGTGTAACAGGTTTTCCCCCACCCGGAGGGAAAGTCACTGTTATCCAGTGTTCTTGTGCTGCTCACCTGCTAGGCTTACAGGATACTGAGTGTCCACCAGTGTTAGTTGGGGATGAACAGGACAGGCTTAGGGATCTGCACAGCTCTTCACTCACTGTTGCAGCACCTCCATTCCCACAGAGCCTATAGGGATAGGTGTAGTCCCCTGTGGAAAACACTCACTCTCTCAACAAAGAAACTGCAGCCTCAGGCAGGAGTATAAACAGTAACTTGTCTTTTTTCTTCATAGTACACAGCAAGGGGATACATGGCTGCATAAGATAACCTTCACCCAAACCCATGCAAATAGGGGGAGCCTAGGGATTCCATTCTAAGGAGGAAAGGGAAAGAAGGCTAAAGTACTCTACTATTTAATTTCCATTGTGAAAAGATAGGGTATTTTGTGCGAAAATCTCCCAAGAAACCCAATAACTTACACCAGAGCGTTAATAAACCAAAAACTCTACTTTGTTTTGTTAACACATCACAGGTGACCCTCGTACACTTGAACCTTTGAGCCATTATACAGTATGAAGACCATGACCCCATTGACGTTTCAGTCCTCATCGACTCTGGAGAAACCGGGAGCCTTTTTTCACTTATCCTTCACTAAAAGGTTGGGGATACCAAAGCAACACAAAAACAGGAAGAAATGGTCAGAACAATTGACGGGTCAATCCTTACTTCTGCAATACTCAGTTGAAAATAACCTTCAGCAATGGACATTCTGAAATCCTACAGTTTGATCTTATTGATGTGCCACATTTCTGTGTTATCCTAGAAATGCCCTGGTTGACGGAACATAATCCTACCATTGACTGGGAGACAAGTTCCGTGAAGTTGTCATCCACGTTTTGCAAGGATCGGTATTTGGCGGAAGAGCCCGAGAAACAAATAATGAATCAAGCTGTCTATCTTTACTCTTGAGTTTCCTCCATTCAATTTCTATTCAAATGAAAGGTGAATCCCTTCTTGCTTTTTTGATTACCAGGTTGATGTAGAACCTGGCGCTGATATCCCTTGTAGTATGATTGATGCACAGAAGAAGAAATTGGGCATGAATCGCATTGAAGGGCAAGAGTCCAAAGATAGCTATTTGGATGGGAAATACCTCAGGGAACTTGATTCTTCAGGACTTTTTGATTTAAAAGAAGAAATATTGATGCAGATGGAGATGAAAAAAGTGATCTTTCTGATAGTGATCTAAGATCTATTTCGCTGCACAGTTTAAGCTCAGACAATGAAGATGAAATGTTACAATTTATTGTTCACTGTGAACATAATTCAGCAAGATCCAGGGAAACAAAGAGATTGTTGCCCACTTGAGTCTGAATATCACAATATATACTGTATTTTCCTAATGCAGTAAATATTTTGCAAACGTCAATCTCTGACCTGGAACAAAGAATGCAAGATCAAAGTGGCTGGGAAGACACCTGTACGGTTCCAAAGGCAGTGCCTGTTTTTGATGCTCACAATATTTCTGCTGCCAATGAACTTTATAATCAACCATAAGAACAAGGCAAAAGCAGATTGGATTTAGATAAGTGTGCTGATAACCACAGAGATCTAAAGATTGAGCCTAATCTAGAGTTTGAGGTTTGGAGCATCCTGGATTCCAAGTAGAGGGGGGACTCTTGTATTTGATGGATTGGGCTTGTTACAGGTGTATCCAGTTAACCTGATGGCTACTATTCTGCCCTTGGGCTGGCATTAAACCCTGGTAAAATCAGGTTGCCAGTAGTTTGTATGGGGTTTTCCCCCTCCCCTTTGGTACTGCACTTGAGTACATCCTGTTGTAGCTGGGACCAAGGGGATGCCCGCCTCCTGGTTGTACTTAAGGGCAGGACCGCCATAAAGGTAGGAGTGTCCTTCCCCCTATGAGGAAGGCAGGTCACACAACAGGGAGCCTGTGATTGGGGCCTACCCATGTGCTCTTCCCTCCGGGGAAGAGTGAGTGTGAATAATACCTCTGCCTCTGCTAGGGAGGTGGGGAAGAGCTAGGATGGCTGCGGTTGCCCTTGGCCTGTAGTAACGGTCCAGGGACCATCCTTCAGTGAGAGCTGAGAGTACTGCATCGGGCAGAAGCCTGCCATGTAACTGTGCTGTACAGAGTGAATAAACCATTCCTGTTGTTATATACCTCCTGCTGGGTGTGTGACCTTACTGGGGGAGAGGTAATAAGTTCTACCGTGGAAGATCACCTTCAGTTCCTGGAGCAGTTCGATGGAGGCGCTGCACTGCTAAAGAGATATGTGGGGTATGAACCCCAAAAGCCTGGTCCTGTGTCCCCACTACCATCGGCGGAAGACTCAGCCCCCCTGTTGCCAGCAGGTATATGCACCATACACCATAGTAATGGACAAATCTCCCACCGGTTGGGGGAAACACAGTTACACAGGCTAGAGGGAAAGTTATGGGAGTTGGCTACTCAGGTTAATGCCCCTCACTTGATCTCCAGTTTTTATGTAAGACATCCTCAAAAACCTGGCAGTAGAAGGAGGCCTAACCGAGGGAGTACTCTCATGATTCCCTCCCGCAGTAATCTTCGTAGACCAGTAGTGGCGCACAAAGGTGTCAGGCCAAGAACTAGTCAGAACTAGAACAGTCAATGAGGCCAGCTGCTAACCTTGTTTGGCTATAAAACACCACCCATGCTGCTTGGTATTTTTCTTGTCAAACTTTTTATTTATTGGTCAGGAGACAGGTTACTATTTTTTCCTTGCGCTGCGACTTTCCCTGTTCCTTTGTATTCAGGATTCCAGTTCTACTGATTATCAGGTGCCTTCTTGTCTGTTATTCCCGCTGCACTATTTTTGGTCATTGTTTATCATTTGTCTCTTGCTATCATTGCTGTTGCATGTAGCACTGAAGTTTACTTTACTTTGGCTAGCGTTTCCCTTAACAGTTTATGCGCCCTTGATGTTTGTCTGTCCCCTACATAGCTACCATATCTTTTTGGTGTAGCTCTGCACATTTTGCAGACTCCATTCTGTTTTCCCTGTCTTATCAGTTTTAATATAGTTCTGTCTCCTGTCTATTGTAGGTTTCCATGCTGAATCCGAGGGTTCAATACATCCTGATTAGGTGATAACATGGCTGAAGAGGCTTCTACCTCTGCGGCTGCTGCTGACTCCCCTCAATGGGGCTGGGCCCAGTACGCACCGTCACGCAGAAGGTGCAGCCGCGCCGTGCTGCAAGGTTTTTCCCAACTCAATCAAATTGAGTTCAACCCTTGCAACGGAGGCGTGGCCACGCCCCCACCGGCGGTTCACCCAATGAGGGCAAACCAGCCGCGTGACGTAATGGCACGCCACAGCTGACCTTGCTGTTGGAATTATCAGGAGCATCACATTTACAGAGGAGGAATAAGAGATTCTCATTAATGGGGTGGTGATAATGACTCCATGTTATTAGGTGCACTGTGCTCCAAAACAAGCACAGCATAGAAAACTCTAATCTGATGGCATATACTGATCCAATTTAATGCCCTGTGCAACGCAGTGAAAATGGTGGACATGCTGAAAAATAGGTGGGCCGATAGAAGCACAAGGTGAAAACAAAGATGGCTGACCATGCTGCCCACATAAGGCGCACAGAAGATGTACCAAATCAGTATGCCACCACATAATAGACTGTAAAATAGACTGTAAAGTATGTAAAATAAATAATAGAACAGCATATTCTTCATTTTATTAAAGGTATCTTAACATGTAAAGAAATGTATATTTATGCACACAAACTCAATACAAATGTGGTTACATGTACCCAAATACTGTAGTATTGGATTTGATTATATTTTAACACGATATGAGATTACCATGGCTTTTTAAGTATTAATGGTGCAGGCCCCACATATAGAGTGATATTTTTCCTATTACACAGGATTGAGGGTGAGTCAACAGATGCTACGGCCGCCATGTGTAGCCTGGAGACAGGACGTCAGAAGGTGTGTGTGTGTGTGTTTGTGTGTGTATATAGGAAAGAGAAAGCTCTAGGGGGAGTTTCCTGGAGGAGTGAGAGTGGATGAGCATCAGTGAATATAGTTAATAGGTATGTTCCTGAGTATATAGAACAGACCAGTCCACGTTTATTATGTTCTAGGTAGGTAGTGCTCCTTTAGATAAGGTATCCAAGAGATGGCCAAGGCGAACCCAGCAGTTCACAAAAGAGGAGACATGCACACTACAGAGGTCCCAACGAGGGGGATAGCAGGGTGCCATAGGATCATCTCTACAGGCAGATCCACACACACCTCAGTTACAGTCTGTCTAGAAGTGGCAATTCAGAGACAGGAGTGTGGTGTAGATCCCCTATCTATATTGGGTCAACCAGGGCAGAGAAGAGGCCCATAGTGACAGAGTGTAACTGATGTTATGCAGAACTAGGACAGGTAAATTAAATAGAATTCAGTCATGTGTCCGCACCTCCCCAAGATGTTAAGTGAGGGTGCCCGGCGTTGTAATTGTCAAGAGTACAGACAAAGCCATATGAAATTGATGACACCTATGTACTATGAATGGATGAGAAGAGTAAAAGGGGGCATAAATAAAACGTGTTGTTTGTACTACAAAAGTTCCTGGCACTCATCATTTCTATCGTTGCTGCCTCATCGCTCAGCTGCATGAAGCCTGCACCCTGCGTAGCCACTAAGAGACACTGATGAGAGCCTAAGGCTGCGGTCCCAGTAACAGCCTGAGCGCACGGCGTGGCGTGCACTGTGCGTGTAAGCACCGCCCCTCAATGGGGCTGGGCCCAGTACACACCGTCACGCAGAAGGTGCAGCCGCGCCGTGCTGCAAGGTTTTTCCCAACTCAATCAAATTGAGTTCAAACCTTGCAACGGAGGCGTGGCCACGCCCCCACCGGCGGTTCACCCAATGAGGGCAAACCAGCCGCGTGACGTAATGGCACGCCACCGCAAATCCCAGACCACGCCCCCTCCCGTCGCAAGCTCCCCTCTCCCTGTCAGACCGCAGATCGCAGTTAGCGCTGTGCACGCGCCGCCCCCCCCCCCGCCGGCGCGCGTGTCACAGACATTACTGGGACCGCAGCTTAAGGCCTCGCTCAGACAGCAGGCGATGCGGCGTGTGCACGCTAACGTGCGCGCGCATGTCCGTCACAAATTTGGGTTGTGCGTGGGAGTTTTCAAACTGAAAATTCCACCAGCGGCAAAGTGCAGCATTGTTGCTGCGACATTTCGGTGATACAACCCAAATTGTAATTTGGGGCTGCAGTCGCGTGACGCGAGCTGGTTCAGCCAATAGAGGCAAACCAGCTCCGTGACGCGATCGTTACACGCCCCCGCCACGCCCCCAAATGCTGCGATCTGCCTCCTGCAGTTTAAGCAGAATCGCTGTGCTGCAGGAGCGAGCGGCGGGGGCGCGAACGCTAGCAAGCTGCTGTAGCAGCCTGTCTGAGTGAGCCCTTCGAGCTGGGCAGGAGGGGTTACAATATTATTTACCTTTATTTAAGGTCCACGGAGGACACTGGGGAGGATGAGATCCCAGAGGACACAGAGCGCCCTCACCAGCTGTTTCAGCACCCTAACCAGCTGTACCAGCTCTGCGACCTCCTGCTCCAGCACCAAGACCTGCTCCTGGTCCAGCACTGAGACCTACTCTGCTAGATGACCATTATGATGAGGCCATTCTGGCGTATCAGCAGCAGCTTCTCATGATGCATCACTCAGTCTATAGCCAAATGAATCATCATTTAACCTGCATGTCCCACACCTCTAGTCATCAATTCAAAGTGGTAATTCACCTCTTGTGGAAAACAGCATGAAAGTCCCCAACAGTTTGGCCCCACTGACTAGTGTGTTTAATGGTCTCACCCGCACAGTGTGCCATCTATGAATACTATGCCAGCTGCATCAACCAAACAGCTGGCAACATCAGAGCTTTCCAACACCGTCTCCTTCAATTAATTCACATACCCCACCTCCTCACCCAGTGGCTCCGGCTCCATTAAGCAGAAAGCGGGGTGTGAAAGACCAAGTTGAAGGGGACCTGTCCATTCCTCTGACAAGACAGCTGTAAGGGGAGATGCAGCTGGACCAGGTAAGGGATACTTACAAAGACGCCAAGCTCTCCCCCAACAATCATCTTAATTGTTGTGGGGAAGAGCAAGGGGTCTCTGTAAGCACGGGGCTCAGTGCAGGTGCACTGATGGAACCGCCATCAAGCCGGCCCTGGTGGTAAAACAAAGGTGAGCTAGCACAAGGGTTCAAACAATGTTTCCTCTATGCTCTTAAATCTTGGAGCAATTGGTATATCTTTGTATAAAGATATTCAGCATCATTATACACTGCAGCTTGCTCACTAGCTTGGGAGGTACTTGAGAATGTTCTTCCCTAACAAAGAATTCAGATGTCCTGAACCCAAAGTTAAAGTTTAAGACTGGAGCTACTGTACACTGAAACCATTGCCATTTTTTGATCCAGCATCAGAATAGTTAAGGAATCCAATCTACAATTTCAAAGATTAACTCATCTCCCAGGTGTAGGAGGAAACGCGAGGCTAGGACATTATTAAAAGGCAATGGACCATACGCTAATTTGTTCATGTTTTCAGTTAGCAGTCATTTATTAAGAATGTCTGACTTCATTCATATTCAGGTCAGCCTAATAATATCATATTAACCTCCTTCTCCATCCATGCAAAAAAACAAAAAGTCTAATCACATTTTTTTGTACGATTTCTCTGTGGAGGGATAATGGGATTTTTTTCTTTATTTTTTTTCTCCGGATATGCTATCAACAATAAAGAATTGTTAGATTGATCCTGTCGGCATATGCATACAGTACACATAGCAGTGTTTACTTGTCACAATTACTCATGCAGTTTTCTTGCGGGGAAAATAACAAGATTTGATTGTCTGAAGTGAATCATGCTTGAAAGTTTGGAACACGTGAGAAGGAGTTAAGTGTATGTGCTGAAAGATTGATATGGATATTTATTGAGGTGCAGTAGTAAAGGTGTGTTATAAAAGACGTCCCTTAGGGTAAGATTTTCTTCTGAAAACAAGATTTGTTGAAGGTTGTGATATCTTTTAAGGGACCTACATGACAGTTCTTCATAAATTAAATTGTAGTGTGTAGAGCATCCAATCCTCATAGATCTCCCAATGCACTTGATGAAGAGACCTGTGAGGTTTGAAAATCTCTGTACACTACGGTATATTTTTTAAGGGTGGGTACATTCAATTGGGTTTTAATTTTTGTTCTAAAAAGTTTTTGTGGCGGTTTTTTCTTTCTTTCTTTCTTTTTTAAATGTTTCAGTTTTGGTTCTGGGTTTTGCTAAAACTTTGTCTGGTTTTGGATTTTTACCAAATTATAAAAACTCAAAATAAGCAGGAAAATGCTAAAATAGCACAATAAAAGACAACATACTTACAATAAGCACTCATGCTTAAATGACACCCCGTACTCCACTCACAATGGCCCTCATTGTACTGCCAGCAAGAACCCCTACCTTTTCATTCCCAGCCAACTGCCCAGCCTGCTGCAAGGTGCCAACCCTGGATAGAAAGGAGATCGTTTTTTGTGGCATCATTTTGGCCATCCACATTTCACATCCCACTGCAACTGTTTCCTAATCGCCAATCTCTGCCTGAAGTCCATATCGTACTTCCACCACAACCCGGGACCCCCATAAAACTTGTAGGCCTCTCCAATCATATCAATCTACCTGGATGGTGCCAAGCAATGCTCCAGCTCCTTCTCCCCTATCACGGTGGCTAAAATTGCAAATGCATGCAAAAAAGATTTGGGACCCTGCCTCCTTTCCCTTTCTTCCTGCTTCTCTTTCTCATCCTTCTTTTGTCTGACTTTGTCAGCTCCTTAAAGTCCGTCAATAATTTCAGTAAATCAATATAATCATCCTTCCATAGCCGCTCTTTCACTCTCACCAATAGGTGCATCCTAAGCATGCTAACTAAGCAAAAGTAAGCGCCCCTAAACTAGTATCTTCTACCCCGACCTCTTTTCTCTTGTCAACTGTTGCCCCAACCCATCTAAGGGTTCCCCCTCTGGTGCCGCCACTACAGCCACTCCCACTACCCCTCCTTTTTTCACACCGCTGTCACCCCAACTGCTAAACTAGTCCCCTCAGGCTCTGAACCTCTCATATCAGCCCCTTGCCCTGGCACAGGCCCTACTACCCCTTCCACGCTTGCATACAATCCCCGTTGATTTACCCTTAAAATTCATCATTGTGTTCAATTCGCACATATTTTACCCGGAATTCGCCCCTGTAACCCAATCAGCGCACATTTTAACCCTGAAATCCGCCCTTGTGTCCGATCCACGTGGATTTTACCGGGAATCAACCCCCATGTCCATCCGCGAGAGTTTCCTCTAACAAATCTGCCCCCTCTGTCACTGAATCCATGCTAATTTTACCCTAAAATCCACGTCCCTGCCCCTCCCCTCTGCTTAACATCACAGCACCTTAGGGGAAGCACCCTTCGGCCTTAAGTCATGCCACCCCTTCCTTACAAGTCCAGGACTCTCTTGCCCTTGAAAAAAATGACTGAAAATAGGATTAATTCCTTCAGAGGTACTCAGGTTCAATTAGAGATCAAAGACAGTACTATATTTTAGAATTAATATATAAAAGATATTACAGCCCTTCTACAGACAAAATATGGCAAAATTACATACTGTACAATAAGAATAAGGTAAGAACATTTATAATATAAAAAGGAATAAAACTGAACATCTATACATTACCACCAAGTCATGTAGTATGTCCCCCAGGGAGTCATGAGGTGGCAATAAGATCCCCACATGTGTGCACCAAAATCTCACGTTCTTTGTCTCAGACACCAATTCTTATATTCCACAATTCTTTGTTTGGAGAAAGTGAATCCAGACCTGAGAGGCCTGTAGGGGTGTGTCCTGACAGTCATTTGTCATTTCTCCCTTAATCAGGGAAATCTGTATTTCATAAGGTCTCTGAAGGGAGCCAATCTTTCATTGTATCTGAGTTTTTATATCAGAGTGTTCATTCTCTCCACATAGTTAGTCGATGAATTGAGCCAGCGTCATCATATTCAGGGTAACCTCACAGATGTAGAGCTATGTCATGTAAAAAGTTTCTTTTGAACCCTGAGGCCAAAATGCATTATCTGCTATTTGTCACAGGACATTATGTACATTATGACAGCCAAATACATTCACAGTTCACAGATTTGTACATTACATCAATAAATGTTGTTTAGAATGTACATTATTCTCATTTACTGTAGCTTGTAATGAGAAAGAATATAGTGTCTTTGGTAACTCCTGTGTCTCGGGTCTCAGTGAGTTGTTTGAAGTTGACTCAGTTACAGTAACTTATCAGGGTACTTGTGATACATTGCTCCACGTGATCTGTCATTTGAGTATAAATAGTCATGGAAAGTTACAGTACTTGTAAAACTGTTGTTGTGCATCTTCTTGCCAAAACATAGTACCTCCTTGATTATCAATGACTTTACTTTCAAAAGGGACACCCTATACTAAAAGAAACCTGTACCCCCCTGGACCAGGGCAGCTCATTGTGGGTTGATTAATCCTTTGAATTGTCAAATATTTACAAAAATAATGATGTTTCGAAAATGAATATTGGGAGATATACCTAGGGTTGGGCACTTGGGCTGGTGTTTTTGTTTTGATTCTAAATCATTTTTGAGTTTTTGCTTTAAAAATATTAAGGACATTGTTCTTGGTTTTGGAATGTAAGGTTCTGGTAGGTTATGATTTCCCTCACCGGGTTTTGCCTATGTTTCATACATTTATCTATGAAGAACTCTAAAACAACTATAGATGACCAACCGCTCAACCTATTTTAAATCAAGAGGTAATTTAGTAATACATATACATCGGTGCTTAGGGACATCCATTAACCTATAAAACAAAAAGTGTCCAGCATTAAGCCTACACTAGATCCCTTTCTAAACTGCACTCTAGATGTAGAAATAGATTGAGACTTAAATAGTCATGAAATCTTAATATTCCTAATGTAGCAATGTTAAGCAGGTGATTAACTACTGTACTTAGATAGCAATATTACTGAAAAACCTGACAAAGGTAGTAGAGTATTAAGGTCATCTTTTACATAATATGAAAAACAATTCATCATATGCTGTCTGCAAATCAGCTGTTTGCAATACAGCGCGGGCGCGCACCTCCTCGATCACAGTGAGGATTGGTGTAAAAAAAATGACACGCTTCCCAAAAATAGTACTTTAATCAATGACACGGGTCCTCCCCCTCTGAAGAAGTGTTTCGGCAGCACATGAAACGTGCATAGGGCTTAAGGTGACGCCACGATGAATCAAAGACCCAAGTATTACTTCCTTTTCTCCAGTAAGGTTTATTCAACTTTTTCCCAACCATGGGAAGATATCACGGCAGTATTACAGCACCACTGGAGTGTTCTGCAAAGTGAAAAGTGTCTAGAAAACTCTATTGGTACACGAGTACAAATAACAGCCAGAAGGGCTAAAAACATTCTGCAAGACATCAGCTTGTTCATAGCCATTTTGACAAAACAGTGCCTGTAAAAAATTATATCTAAGGGCACTTTTCCACGTGGAAAATGTAAGTGTTGTGGTTTCATTTCTAAAAAGAAAACTTTTGTGATTAGCAGTGGAACTAGAACGTTTACAGTGAGAGATTTTTTTTAATTGCCACATAAAGGGGCTGATATATGTACTATCCTGCCCATGTAACCTACTATATGTAGGGATGACATCATGGGAACTTAAGGTGCGTTTTTTATAGCATGTCTGTAATATTAGGAATTCCGTAAAAGACTTGGCAAGAGCTAGAAAATTAACTGCAAGGTCTACTTGCATGGGGGGATTGAGAACGTTTCTCTTGACAGTAGGAGTGGCAATTTGGAGGCTGAACTCCTGCGCCACAAGAGTAGGTGGATTTTCAATTTTGACAGTGTAGCTCCAAAGGGTCTAAATGAGGACCTTAGTTTTTCATCATTTTTATAACTTTAGCAATTGATTGATAAATGGATTTGTAAATGGTTCTACTGATATATACAGTATATATATATATGTATATATAAAAGGTATCACCTAATACTGAAGAACTCATTTATTCTGCACTATATATATATACAATACTTGCTTGACCTGAAGAAGAGAGGATAACTCTCGAAAGCTTGTCCCATAACAGAAATTGTTAGTCCAATAAAAAAGGTATCACCTAATACTGAAGAACTCATTTATTCTGCACTATCGCAACTGGACTAACACGGCTATTTTCTGCTTTTTATATATATATATATATATATATATATATATATATATAAAAAGAGACGAAAACACAGGCGCACTCCTAGTGTATTACTGTTAAAAACAATTTTTATGGGACATAAAGTTCAGACAATTGCCCACTCACAAGAATAGCAAGAAATCAAGCATGTATGAGATTGTACTCAATCGCCAAACGCCAACTGCGCAGTCCATTACACTGTGTCTCTGGAACCCAGCGTTCTCCGACGTCGTTCCTCCACACTCCTCCACACTCTGCATTTCTGGTTTCTAAGTGCAACAAGAAAGGTCAATGGCGGCCGCACGCGGAGATTGAGCGCTCCCAACATTAAAGGACTACTTTCCTGGAGACAGCGGCGGACAGCACTATCCTATCTGGAGCCATTGCGGACATTCACACACAAAGAAGTGATCGAGGAGTCCTCAGTTGGTGCATGGGCAGGTCCCATAATATGCTTTATTTTATCAGACAAATTGTAAGTGTGCATTTGTCTTGTCCATGATATATTAAATATTGTTCATCTGATTTTACACAAGGATCGGGCGCTTCTTTTCTCTTTTTCTCTAATATATATAAATATATATATATATATATATATATATATATATATTGTGACAAACAGCTTACTCCGGGGCTCCGCCGTTTGTCCGGGACTGTTAGAACACAGTCTTCTAGGGTAGGTTAAATGACGAGGCGTCACATACTGTTCCTTTAAACAGGCTATGCCTGGTTTATTCAGTCCCAGACACTGAGACTGCCACAGTGCATACAACAGAAACACATCAAAACAAAAGCTGCTCACCTGAGCGATAACTTAACTTAGATTTTTCCCTAACTCAGGGTGGAAGTGGCTTTTCCACTTCCAACAACAAAACAAGGTACTTTTGCAGACTTAGACAAATGAACAGAATGATTAAACCTGTTTGGGGAAGAGGCTTCTCCCCTCTGTAGTTCAGCAGCCTTCCAGCCACCAGGCTCTTGGGGAGAGGGGGAGAGCAAACAGGAAATCAGTCTTACATACCTGATTTCTAATTAGCATGACAGGTGACAGAAATCAGGCAGCAGACAAATTCTGGTCTGGATCTCTCATCCCTCAGTTCCAGCGCTTGCCAAACTGTGGGATGGAGTGCATGTATTATAAGGCTGCACTCCCAAGCCAAACAGGATAGAAACTGTTCAGTATCCTGGGAGCCCTATATATGGAATTTATTACCATCCCCTGGTTTCTGTCACAATATATATATATATACCCCGCCGGCAGTCTCGCGCCCCCCAGTTTGCGCACCGCTGCACTAGCATGCTATAATAGTCATCAGTATGCTGGTTGCATGTATACAGCCGTACTAGTGGCTTAATCTCCAAACACCACAAAATTGCCCTATGATTATCTGTGTGGGCTTCATTGGAGAGGGTTTCTTTCTTTCCCTCAATCAGGCAATGTTTGCAGCCTCCAGTAATGCAGGAGATTCTGTTATTTAATCTGTGTGTTTTGGATGTGTTTGGTGACATGAGTATTTTCTCTGATGTATGTCTATGTATGTCCCTTTAGGTGCTCTCATATAAATTATATCTTTTGGCTTCATTATGAGCCACAGGTTTGCAGCTAGTTAGCGTAGATGTTTAGATCACCCCCCTTTTTTGCCGATTAACCGGCCGGTTGAAACCACTTTGTACCCAGTGTGGTCTAATTAGATAGAGGGGTTTTTCTTAGTTCCTTTTTTTATGCATTTTGTTCAGTCCTGATTATTTGTCCTTATTATTTAGAGGTCAGTAGGTAGGTTTTGTTTTAGTCAGTCATGTTTGTTATTTTGTCTGTGTTATTGCTTTGCATTGACTTTTTTTATTTAATTGATTTCATTATATTTTATCATCATGTCCGAGCGCTTTATGTGAGGGTTCTTTTTTCTTGTTGTGGTTCTAATATATAATGTGATACCATCACTATCCTCTAGGGGCTGGAACAGTGGAGTAAGTGTGCTTTCCAGTCCACAGAGCGTTAATTCCTCAAAGAGAAGTCAGCAGCAGCTGCTAACTAATATATATATTAGTATATATGGTCTCTAATATATATATATGTAACGTTACTAATTGCTTGTTTTCTTTGTTTTTCCATTTTCTCTTTCATGCCTGATTTAATACCTAGCAGCTGTTCATGGTTTGACGTCATACATTAAGGGTATGTAGCGTTCCACTGGTCTTTATATGGACACGCCCCTGACGAAGCCTGTTGGCAAAATGCCGTGTTGGGTGCTTCCTATCTCTGCTATCCAGATCATCAGTCTGCTGTTTTCCCAGTGTGTTCATTTGAGATCTGGTGCACCTGTGTATGCAGTCTCTATAGCATTCTGCTATCAACAGATGCCTGTGTGTGAAAATTACTCTAAGAATCTGTGCTAGCAAAATGGAACCGGTTATTTGAGTATACTATCTGCCGTTTTTCATGTTCACTCCCCTTTAACCCCTGATATACGGATGCCATTGTGGGTGAAGCATTA
The DNA here is from genome assembly GCA_036426205.1 of Ascaphus truei. Classification (NCBI taxonomy): domain Eukaryota; kingdom Metazoa; phylum Chordata; class Amphibia; order Anura; family Ascaphidae; genus Ascaphus; species Ascaphus truei. The sequence goes on along the minus strand of CM071575.1, from coordinate 26,966,401 downwards.
TATATTGCTGTGGGGTACGCTTTGATTAAATTCGGCAGATTTATAGCTATAATATTGCTGGAATACATCTATTTTTAACAACCAACCTGTTTATACCGTACTCATATGGGTTGTTTTACAACAGGGCTCAAACAGATCGGGATAAATTGACATTTAGTCTGATTCTCATTGTATCAGGTTGCACTATCATGGGACTTTTTTTATAGTAGTGGCATAGATTTTTTGCTACATGCTATACTCTTCATCAGAGATTTTGTTATGAGACATGGTCACTAATTGCCACAACTTTGTAACTTTACTATGTCAGTTTTTTCAAGTAGTTATTATTTAGTTCATTCAAGACTTTACTGCTTTTGTTCCACCAGGGTTTGAAAGCATATTATTATCTGTCAGATTTCTTTCCAGCTGGCTAGCCATCCCTTAATTTAGGAGAGGTTTTTTTTAACCCCTCATGGATTTCTGTGATTGCTGTGATTATTAATTTACAGACATATTTAGTATCATAATTTTTGACTACTGTTTTGTTTTGTGTGACAAATTAACAGCCTCCCAGCATGCTGCAATTATTCATGACTATATTTAGATTATCTGGAATAGGATTTATATGTGTAGCCAGGTCCCCTCTGGCTCCCTGATCCCCCGCGCTCTCTTCCCTACCTCCGCTGCTGCCAAGTGGTTGCGGGTGCCGGCGGGCTCATCAGCGGACCCTCGCAGGGGGCCGCCATGTTGGATGGGTGTATAGCTCACGCACGAGGGCTCGCGCATGTGCTGAGAGTGTGTGGCGGCCATTGAAGGGTTGTGCATGCGCAGTGGTGTAAGCGCATGCGGCGGCCCATATGAATAGGTTCCGCAGGGACTACAAGCCCCATAGTGCTCAGGGGCAAGGATATCATGTGACGCCAGGGAGCCAATCGTGCAGCTAGGTTTCCTGAGACAGGAGATAGATATTCGCGTGCTGGAAGAGGAGGAGTCAGTCGGAGCTGGGAGCGGATAGGGGTAAGAGTGTGTGTGCAGGGGTCTGTGACCCTCTGCACTTGGCCAGATTTCCCCCTAGGCCTCGACTCACGCTGATAGATTGTGGCTGCTACAGGACAGGCCCTTAGATAGTTCCATGCCCCATTAGATATATATATATATAGTACAGTGAAACAGGTGTTATGCTGTGCGAACCTGATACCAGTGGTCTGGGACCAGGCTACTGTGGCAAAATCAGAGACTATCATCAAGGTGGGACACTCCAGCAGGATACCACCCCGTGCAGAGGCGGACGCACTGTGGAGGACATCGCTGGATCAGCGGATCTCTATCTGGGTCATTGTCTGCGCGCCCAGGTGCTGGAGCACCCGGCAGGTACCTTACAGAAAGTGCACCGACTATAACTACACTCAAATTAGTGGGGCGCGCGGTCACACACAGTGGGTTTGGGTGTGGGACATTGTGGGACTGGGACTCTCAAGACATGGTGTGGGTTACACGATGGTGGGATACAGCCTTGTGAAGTGTGTGGGTAGTTGTACATTTAGTCCAATAGAGTATAGACGTTATAGAGTATAAGATACAGGCATACCCCGCATTAACGTACGCAATGGGACCAGAGCATGTATGTAAAGCAAAAATGTACTTAAAGTGAAGCACTACCTTTTTCCCACTTATCGATGCATGTACTGTACTGCAATCATCATATACGTGCATAACTGATGTAATTAATGCATGTGTAACAGCTCTATAGTCTCCCCGCTTGCGCACAGCTTCGGTACAGGTAGGGAGCTGGTATTGCTGTTCAGGACATGCTGACAGGCGCATGCGTGAGCTGCCGTTTGCCTATTGGGCGATATGTACTTACTTGCCTGTATATGTGTTCCAGTAAAGACCTTTCTATTTTACATTGTGTGTGTTCATTGTTTGGGTCCTGTGAGGAGCTCCTCCCACTACGTTGGGATCCCTCTCAGGTGGAAGCGCTGCACCAAGGTTGTAAGTATAAAGCCCCCGGGCTCTCCGTGGCGGAGGCTTAGGCCCCTGTGAGCCAACAGGTAAAGAGCAGCACCAGTAGCCATCTTGTTTAAGGGAAACAGGGATACATATGTTTGTTTAATTATTTTAGAATTGTTTTGTTTATATTCGACCTATGGTACTTATAATAATTCTTTTTATATTTTTCACCAACCTTGAGTGCCCCGCTTTGGAGTTTCTGCAGGGTCTATCTTTTGGAACCTGTTCTTTCTTTTTGTATCTAATCATGATTTAACTATTGCATTGTTATTTATCGGGTTCTTTCCTCTCCTATCTTCTCTATTTAATACTTTAATTAAACAACTATTTAGGGACCTGATAGAAGCAACGCAATCTTTAGGTTAGACATGCTTAATGATATGTTATTTGAAGCTAACGCAAGGCAGTTCTAATTTAAAATGACGTGAAACATAGGCTAATGAGATAACTAACGACCATTGTTTTTGCATGTATTTAGCTTTGTGGATACTCCTTAAACCCAAGGAAATTAACAGACGTTACCTATTTAGGTAGTCACGTTAGTAGCCCAGTTTGTAGGATCTACTCCTCTGCCTTTGCAGCTTTGAGCCATCTCTACTATACTCATTCACCCCCTACCCTCTGTCTTGATAAACTATCATGCTATAATTTTACATAAGTGTGGGCCTCTGGTGCAATCTCTGGCAAAAAAAATAGTTTTCTTTTTTTCACATCTGTACGTGGTTCTCTCGGTGTTCTGGCTTAGTCAGGCTTTAAATCCCCAGAAGAAACACATTATATGCTGAACACAGAGAGAATGATTCTTGTTCTCTACTGTTTTATTACTCCAGACATTGCCAGGGCTTGTCACTGGAGGCCCAGTATGCAATCATCCTGTTGATGTGAGGAGTGTGGGGGCCCACCCGATCTCATTGTCTGAGATCATTCGGAAGATAAACCAATATGCCAAAACCCTAAATACATGTGATATTCCAATATAATCTCTGAACATGGCACATATATTTATTGTATACAGTTTTCCCTAGGTTCTGGTCCTAACATGCTCTAATCCTACAACAGACCGCACACCACACACTGAGCCCAGGTAGAATCATACCTGTCATTTCTGTGGTTCTGTTATCCCTGACATTGTCAAAGCTTATTACTGAGAGCCCTGCCAATGCCTCCTTACTATTGTGAGGTTAGTTTGTGATTATTCTGTAATTCTAGTGATCCCCAAGATGACAAGAGAATACAACCCCAAGTAGACACTCCTACATACCCTAGCCTGCTCCCTTCTTTAAATCTTTCTAAAAATAAAGGACTACCTTACCTGGGTTATGATAACCTCCCAGGTTTCCCTACTTAAGCACATTCCATACGCTCTCTCCAAGGATGACAGCATCCCCATTCCCCGTTGCTTATATAACCCCCCTTTTACCTTCCTCTGTGGTAGCTCCCAAGGATATTTCTCAGAGTCCTCTTGACCCCAGTCGGGGTATCTCTGGTTAAAGAAGATCTGAGGAACTTCACCCTTGTTGAAGTACAGTTTACCATATTTGCATCTTAATTCCTATGGAACCAGTAAGGGTGTACTTAGTTTTTCACACATGGCCTCTCCATTTTGGCTTTATTTTTGTTAAATAAATCATGACACGGTGTAATATGTCATGTGTTGTTGTTCATCTGAGGTTGTATTTACCTAATTTTAAGACCTGCTATGGAACAGATGATTGTTATTATGTCCTGATATGTGAAACCATGGAATTCAAAGAGGGTGTACTTTCTTTTTCACACAACTGTACATCCTTCAACTTCAACCTGTATGCTAAATTTAGATGAGAGATACTTTATCCAATATTTGTACTTACACTGGCGACACACTTTATTGAAGTGTGGCCAGTTCCGCAAGCCGGGAGATTTCCCGGCTTGCAAGTGGCAGCCCCTCGGCGTGCCGCGCGTCACCGATGCGCGGTCATGCGTCATCGGGTGCCTGCGCCCCCTGCACGCGCGTCCAGGGCTCCCCGAGGGAGCCCTGGTGTCCCGCGATGTGGGGGACGGCGGCAGGAGGTTCCGGGGGACCCGGCGGACCCGGAGAGGAGAGGGGGAAGCCGCGATCGGTGGGCCTCTCCTCCGCTGCTTCGGCGCGCGCCCGGCACCCTCCGGCGCGTGCCAGGTAACTGCTGCGGCCGAGAACGGGCAAATGCTCGAATAAACTCGGCCGCAGCAGTACAGTATATTGATCCAGAGGAAGGCAAACAAAAAATTCCATTGAAACTGAAAAAAAAGACCTGGTGTGTGCCGAGCATGCGCGTTGTAAGTGAAACTTCTCTGCGCATGAGCGAACGGCGCTGGCTGCTTCAGCGCATGCACAGGCGGAGCTGCTTCTGTGCATGCTCAGGTGTAATGGCGCTGGCCACTTCTGCGCATGCGTGAGTGGAGTTGCCTACTTCTACGCATGCATATAGATCCCCCTTTTTTACTCGAAATAGCATTAAAAGAAATAAGAGGTTTTGGTGGGATGAGATTTTAACATTGTTCTAAATAAGTTCTTTGACGGATCTAAAGATTCAGAAAACTATGGGGACCACGGGAAAGGTCCTGGAGACTCCCGGGTTTTGTCCAGAGCCCCAGAGGAAAGTTATTTGGTTGATGTGTGGAGAAGTTTATATTCTACAAAGAGAGATTACCCTACATTACTGTTTGTAGAACTCTCATGCAACCAGTATCAGAAGCACGATGCCTAGGTGTCACATTTGACTCCTTCCTCACATTCTCCGCTCACATTCACAATGTAGCTAAAACCTATCGTTTTTTCTCTGTAACATTGAAAACATACAGTATGTCCTTTCCTCTGCTGCTCTACTGCTACAACTCAGGCCCTCATGCCCTAAAACCCAGGCCCTCATGTTCTCCTGTATCGATTATTGTAACCTTTTACTGTTAGACCATCTTGCCTCTCACCTATCTCCCCTTCATTCTATCCTAAACGCTGCTGTCTCTCCTAAATCTGTCTCAGCATCTCTTCTGTTGAAATCCCTCTGCTGGCAAATCCCATATTACACACAAAATTCTCCTCCTCACTTGTAAGGCTTTACACTCTTCTGCCCCTCCTTACATCTCAGCCCAAATTTCTTGCTATACACCGTTCAATTTCTTGTGTTTTGCTCAAGGATGTCTTCTGTCTAACCCTTTTGTATCTAAAGGCCTCTTCCACCTAAAACCTCTCTCAATCACTGCCCCACACCTCTGGAATGCCCTTTCCCTACTAGCACCCTCTCAAGCCACCTTTAAGACCCATCTTAAAACACACCTCTTTAACTAAGTGTATCAGGGATTTATTTTCTGACCTCTGGGTGGTACTCAGTGAGTTCTGAGCCCTTGTGACTGGTTCAGTGCGGTGGCCATTTTGGGAGTGGCAAGACTCTTGTGATGGGTTTCAGTCTGGTGACTATCTTGGGAGGGGCATGACCTTTGTGAATTTATCTGCCTATGTTGCACAGGAAGTGTTAGTTCCTGGAAGGCAGGGGGTCATAGGATGCACTGGAGGCCATGTTAGGCTCCAACAGGCATAGTCCAGTCTCACTAGGCCCCAGAGAAGTCCCTGAGCAACTTTTAGTTTGTGACTGTAGGGGGACCATATAGATAGGGAAATCCCTATAGTGCTAGATCCTGATATTACAGGATCTGTGACTGACAGGATCTATTACAGACTGTGACAGAGATCTGAAAGCTTGCAGTCAGTATCCAGGGACACCGTGCTGCAGTGCCATTTGTGAGGAGTGAGGGGATTGTTATTTGAGACCCTGTTGTGGAGGACAATTAGTCTGTCTCTTCAGGAAGTCAGGCTACCACTCACAAGCTCCAATAAGGTACAAGGGCAGCATCATATTGGTTCAAGGGGTAGAGCTACTCCCAACTCTTCAAGGGCCCCACCGGTGCACCAATAGTGAGAGGACATACAGAGTACCCTTGGGCTGGAGACAATGGGATCACCTTGCTATGTGCATGAGCACATGTATGTTTATGTAATTCATGTTCTAGTGTGTATATGGTATGCTTATGTTACTTATGTTTGGTAAAGTTATATATATTGTTCACTCCATTGCAATATGTGTGTTTATTGTGTAAAATATAGTTTCCTGGAAAGGATTACCCCTGTCCTTAGGCAGGGCCCCTGTCAGGTGGAGGCACCACCAAACTTGTTACACCAATTTCTCATTTAGCGGAGGCTCAGTTTCCGTCACAATTAGTAACAGTGAGGGCCAGGTACACCTTTCCCCGTAATAGTGGGGATACCCGGGAAAATGGTGCTACATAAGCATATGGGTAGTTCCGTTGCTGATACTATACACCTCATACATCAACTTTGGCCCCATAACACGAGAATACCCTCCTACTGTCTCTGTACGTTCTTCCTACTTACCACTTAGATTGTAAACTCCTCAGGGCAGGGACTCCTTTTTCCTAATCTTTTATGTCTCAAGCCCTTATTCTCATTATGTTTTATATTATTATGCCACGTGTATTACTGCTGTGAACCGCTATGTACATAGATGGCGCTATTTAAATAAAGATATAAATACATACATGAGAGTGTCTGAACTGGGTACATAAATATATCTTCCACAAGGTATGAGATATGGTAACCTCTGTTCTGTTTGTCTTGAAAAAAGCAATAGAAATGGTGGATCTTTTGGAGGGCTACCAAGCTGGTCTTGAAGCATGAATATGTGTTGAAAATATAAAACACTAGTGCAATACGTTTTTGTAGAAAAATATGTTTAAAGGAATGTGGGCAATATCAACTCACAAACATTGGTAGCAACATGAGCCCATAGTAAACAATAATAAATGGCAAGGGGAGATTGCATACACCGTGACCTTCTGTTCTAATGCTTCAGATTACCAGCCGTATGCTCCCGGCATCTCACGTCACTTCTGGTCGCTCCTGATGTGATGTCAGTGACAGAGTCTCTCGGTGTAATCCACTCTTGCCTTCTTCAATCTGAGACTCCAAATCACCCTATGCGTTTCGCAGTGGACTGCTGCATTATCGTATACTTGGTTACTAAATGGCATTTAATTCCAATATTATCACTGCCAGAAGGGACCACAATGTATTATGTATCTATGCGTTAAAGGCCCCTCTTGCAAAAAAAAGGGTTAAAGGAAAAAGCATTCTACTAATGAAGTGGGAATGGGACAAATTGAAATACCACCTACCAGGAGCAAGTTTGTTACAGACAAAATTCTTCACTCTGAGCTGCTGTCTTTGAGCCTTCATTAGCATAGCAGCTTGTTCAGTTTTCAGTAGCACATTCCATGATGTTTTCTTGTAGCAGTGGTGCAAAAAAAAAAAAACCTGGATACGGCTTATCAGTGTAATTGAAAGAAATAGAAAAGATCCAATCTCCTTTAAAGTAAAAAAAAAAAAAAATATTCACTTTCGTGTTTGGTATTGAAGAATACATTATTTCCTGTTCTCCAGATTCACAGATTTCATGCATATGCATGTTACTTATGTTTATCTGTGTTACAAATGATGTGATCATAATAACCTTACAAGCAAAGGACAAACGAGAAATAAAAATAATAAGATTTGAGGACAGACAAAAATATACAAAAATATTTTAGACAAAGATCGTAAAAACCTTAAATGTGCTTGTTTACCGTGGAAATGATTTTAATATATCTATGCTTGCCTCATTTTTTTAAAAGGTGCTAATCAGCTACATTTAACCTCTTAAATGTGCCCCTGCTATAACTGTACTTCACTTTGCTCCTAAAAGTGATTCTTTACATTGTAGTCTCGGTTAGAGAATGTTCAGAAAACTAAAAATAGTAGTGAACTTGACTACAGAAGAGAAGAAGCCTTCTGAATAAGAACTACAGATCTGCTCCAAAAAATGAAGGCATGAAACATAAATATAATGAAACAAACATTGAACATGGCACTGAAGGTGTTACTTGTGTAAGTGCTTTGGCAATCATGTCACTCGCTAAGTGCCAATACTGCTTTGGTAAAATGTCTCAGCGGCGGCTGATTTTTCTATGGATGACACTAAAGACACTTCCAGTATTAAGATGTGAAATAGCTCAACTAAAGCCCTGGTTTTGAAGCATGGACACTGATTTTGCTACATAAATCCCTTAGGTCTTTTTTTTCAATGTGATGTGAAGCTGCTTCCTTCTGGAAGAAATTGTAGTTCCATTTATTTGAATAAAGCTAATAAAGGAGGAACAACTCACCACCGACAACTCGCTGTCAAACTCATCAACTACCCGCGAACAGGGGGAATATGCCACATGAGAAGCCGGAGAGATGGCCACACATTTTCCCTGTCAAGTGGCTCAGAATCGAGCAGTTGCATCTGTATATATGAAAGCATTTTGCTGCAATTTTGCACGGTCTACTCCAGCTTGCACCTGGGGTAGGGTTATAATAAGAGGTAGCACATTCTTCGTCTCTCTGTGCCATTCTTCTTACCTTTTAGTTCCCCCCCAAAAAAAATCCCCACTTCTGAAGTGGGACAAATCTAACCTTTTGCATAAAATGTATTGTTATGTACTTTATACCGCAGTTCTGCTCCAAAAAACTGAGCAATGCAGAAAGACAAACCTTTTGCTACATTGATACATAGACTGTACTTACTATTCTTTTAATAAGGGCTGTCTTGTTGATGTATTAAAAGGTATCATAATGTATGACAAACCTATACTTACCATGTCGTAGTCTAGGACTAGTATGAGCGGGAGAGAATGAGCGGTTTAATATTAAGAAAGCTGTTTTTGCTAACCAGAACTGACTTCCCCTCTTTAGGTTGTGGGTCAACAACTCATTAAGTTCATGAGAAATTCATAAGAATGGAATGTGTATGGGAGTGGGATACATGCTTTTTCTATGACATTGCCATATTTAAAGTCGAATCACCTATGGTACTTGAGGTACTTACTTATTGCACCTTTTCTGTCCTCTACATTTTGGATACATACTTCTGTAAATAAAGTCATTTTTAATATTTACTTTTGTTCATATAGACAGTATACATTGACGTTTTGGCTCATCCCTGGTCATTGCAACTCTAGTCTCATTGCTGCAGTTTTCACAAATGAAACAAGATGTTTTGCATACAGTATGTCATCTAGGACCATATTTACTAATTACCATTATTATTTACTTATTTACTGTGCTTTTCCATAAGACACCTTCCCGGTGCCACAAGACACCTTATACCCATTCACATAAAGTTTCTTATGACACAGCTTAGTTAATATGGGCCATCGTCTTATATAGTAGCTCAGAATGGTCTTGAAGCTTTAAAATGCATATCTATAAGACATATAATAATACATTTGTCCTTATATAGCACTATATGTGTACACATTGCTGTACATGGAATATTTTGCAGGCACAGTAAAGCCCTTGCCCAAAGAGCTTACAATCTAATTTTAGTACTTGAACCACACAGAATGAGTTGCCCAAAGTCAGACGAAGACCTGACATGGATTGTCAACTGGTTTGACATGCTTCAAAGGTAATGACATTCCAACTGAGTTATTCCTTCACTCCAAGGTATCGCACATTGTGAAGTCAATGTTAAACATTTCCAATGCTGAAAGTTCTGTTTTCCAGAAGTTTCGCTGAATGGAACAGAATATAGGAGCATTTTTTTTTATTATGACTTACTAAACTATGGCTATTTATTACATGTATTTTGTTTTCTAATTCTGTAACATCCTACTGCATAATGAATCCACAAGAGAATCCAGTGCACACACTGGCATCTAAATGCTAATTGAATTGCAAAAAGGTTTCAATTAACTAACTATCCAATTTTAAAATAATTAATTATATGCAGAATTAGCAAGTACAGACAAAGATTTAGGAAGAAAAAAAAAAAGGTCCACAGCTTATATCTCTGCAATATGATTGCAGAATAGGGAACGCAGAATCATTTGTGATATTTCTCTGTTGTGCCGGAATATTTAACCTGGTAATTAAACATGCAATTTACATTTTACTGCTCAGTGGCTGGTAATGGACAAAAATCTGACTTGGAAAGGCCAAGATCTGAATCATTGTAAATTAATTCAGTGTTGTTTGCAGAACAACAAATGCAATGCAATAAGCAGCGTGTGTCGACGACCGCATTCTTAGCAACAACAAAATGCTGCAACCATTTCAAAGATGCAGTGATTGGATTGTCGAAGTTAGTTTTACAAAATAAATCCTTATCCAGAATCTTTGCAAAATTCCTCCAGAAAATTCCCCACAACAGAATACTTCTTGGAGATTTCATAATAAAATACAAGCTCCAAGTGGAAAAGGGAAGCATTAGTCACTTTTTGTAAAACATGAATAAATACTTTTTGAACTTTGTTAGAGAAGAATTTGTTGGCCTAGAGAAGGCTAAGGGCCAGGTTCACTCAACAGTGCATAGCCATAATATATATATATAATATATATATATATATATATTATATATATATATTATATATTATATATATATAAACAGAAAAAGAGAGAGAGCGCACGCCCCATAGCATAATACTGCGTGATTTATTATAAAATTGGGGAAGGGATGGAAGGGGGGGGGAATCGCACTCACAAGATAAAAAGTTTTAAAATGCAGTTTGTGAATTAATTCACCACCATCCGGTACTGCTGGGCGAAGTCACTTCCCGATAGCTGGTCAAGATCACCGCCAACCGGATAAGGACGCCGTTATACCGTCTGTATGCTGTCTGTATGCTGTCTGTATGCTGTTCAAATTCAGCTCTATATAGTGTGTTATATTGTACGGTACCGTTATATCGTTATTCTACTGTTAGTAAACCAATTGTTATATACTGGTGTGTGTATCATTTCACTGTAATTGGTCCTGAAAGGGGTTATCCCACGGCACTGAGATCCCTCTCAGGTGTAGGTGCTGCACCGAGGAGAACGAGAGCTCACCCCAGGCTCCCAGCTGTGGAGGCTCAGGCATTCTGTGAGCCACAAGTAACGGCAGCACAGGTAGTTCCTTTAGACACAGGGAAAGGGGCTACATTTATTAAAGGATCGATGTTTCAGTTATACTTTAGACCTGTGTGTTGATAAACAGATTTTGTTTTTTAAAGGTAATCGCTTTGTCTTCATGAGTCAATCAACAATGTTATTATGTGTTCGTATTTAGAGATTAAGAAGACATTTAACAGAATAAATTAAAAGTTGAAGATACTAACATTATATAACTTAATCTCATATAGACTTCTGGGGTGCTTGCTGGTTTAAAGCCGTGCCCTGACTAGAGATGGGTGAATCTGCCCAAATCAGTTTCCCAGATTTTCACTGATGTTACCCCCAAGATCCGGTTCACGGTTAAAATCCGCAAACGGATTTGGGCAGTTTCAATCCACCATTAGATACAACCCATGGACAGATTTGTAGAATCCAATCCGCGGTTTCATAAGAATCTGCCAATTGAATAACTGAATGGGTTGCAGAATCCAAGGAGTGTATTGGTAATATTAATTTAAAAATCCGCAAAACGCTGTGACGTGAAGGGGTAACCAGGCTCACTAATAAAGGTCAAGCCCACTTGGTTGCCCCTGAGTCACGTTGTGGGGTCCTAGAGTGTCAGCTCTTGCTTCTGGCTGTCGTGTATGTACTGCAATGCATTGTATGAAAATATGTGACAATAAAGAATTCTTGTGGTTTTGCCTTTCCAGGAGTGCCAGCAAGCAGAGATTGCTAGGCTATGAGTTTCACTGTGGGATTTGCGCAGAAAGTCTTTTCAGATTGTGGCTACGTAGCGGGGTGCCAGCGTTACTGGATACCCCAAAAAGGTAGCTGGGAATCAGGTCAGATTCTCGGATACCTTGATGCACAATGCTCCGGTCAAAATCCTACCCTGAAAACGTTCTTGCAGCTCTCCGCCAGGAGTCCCTGCTTCATTACAGACCAGAAAGGTAAAAATGGGCACAGGGATTTGGGTATCCGGGTATAGTCAGGGGTCCCCGGTTTAGGGGGAGTCCTCCACGGTATATGCCCCAAACCATCAGACCCGTTATAGGGGTTCGGGGTGTCTCCAACCCTGTGTAAGGTTGCGGGAGTAAAATTATTTCTACGTCCAGCTTCGGTACAATTGAAGCAATCTTGAAAATGAACCTAATCATTATTTGAAGCAACTTTTATTAAAACTTCTTATAGGAAGGTCTCGGAGCTCTGAAAATGAACGTGCGCGTCTTATCAGTAGATCCTAGGGGATGAGGGACTTGGAAGAATTTTGTATGATTTTTATTAAAATGGTATATAACAGAGTATATATATGCCCTGTATATGAACTGGGAAATGTCTAAGTCCTTATTCTGAGAGACCAGATGGCCACCAGGCTTGGTGCCACTGTGTCTGGTTGGGTCCCGGAGATGCCAAGGTGTTAGGGCGAGCGGAGTACCGGAGTTACACTCAAGAACCTATGTCCTGACATGAATAAGGGCTATCCGGCAACCATTTGCCCAACCCCATACTCTGAGGAGCCTGGCACAACCGGGGGTTCTATATGCTAATTGGCAGAAGTACCAGGTTGTTGCATGCCCCATTGCAGAATTAAAAACAGTGCCTGTCTGGCTTCAGAGTACCGGCAAATCTGTGATAGGCTAATAGAAATACTCCCACGTGCTGATTGGCTGTAGCGTTTTGTGAATAGGACTAAAATCCTATAAGAAACCTCGCAGCCAATCAGATCATCAGATTCTAAAGAAATTCTAAGCGCCAAAACAGCAGCAGCAGATTTGAACTGAATCAAAAGATGCTCTGAGAGAAATAGACGCGACACGGCTTCAGAAATTTTGAGGCAAGAAAAGTCCTGCTTTTCAGTGGCCAAATTCTGAAAAGGACATAGCAGTCGCAGCTGAAACTACTCCCAGTCAAGGGATTTCAGCACCTCCAGAGTGGAAAGAGTGGAGGCATCCGGAACTGCATGCCGAATTGAGTTCCAGGACTTTTGCGGGTACATCCCGTTCATTGAAAGGACTTGTAAAGACTTTGTTTTAAGGACTATCTGAGTTAGGAAAGGTTTGTTTTTAACCCAGACCCCCAGGAGGTGTGTTTTTTCTGCATATTGTATTTCATTGTGTGTATGTCTGTTTCTAAGGAATAAACGCAATTTGTTTTACTCCTTGGTTTTGCCCAATGAATCTTCCCAGTATAAAGGTGTAAATTTCCTGGTCTTCCATGACAAACGCGAATCGCCCTTTTATTCATTGATTCGCTATAATCCGTGGATTCAAATTTGCAAAAAAAATTGCTCATCTCTAGCCTTGGCACATCTGCAAGATTCTTAGGTTTAAACCCTGGAAATGTTACAGTTATAGTTACATAGTAGATGAGGTTAACAAAGACATATGTCCATCGAGATCAACCTATTTTCAATTTAGATGACAGATACTATCCACTATTTGTAATGATAGCATTTTGATCTATAGGATGTTAACTGAACCTTTTATCCGGCTGAGATTCCTAAATTGCATACTACAACCAGAGGATGATGTGACTGATATATGGAATTATATGACTAGAATTAGTGCTATGCAGAGCAACAGTTATTCATTCTGTCTGCATGAAAGCAAGATACACAGATATGTTAAACAGAGAGGTTTATTGTAGCAAGGATATCGTTTTCTATAAAGAAGTGACTAAAATAACTACAAGAGATGCCGCAATGACTATATTCCCGTATAATAACTGTGTCAGAGTAACTTCTCCCTGACTTTTCTATTGCTACATACTGTATAACCATTTCCCAAGTTGCTCATTTAAATAGGCAAATTAGATGTAAATTACTTTGCAACGTTGACACTAAGCGGCACATATTTCCAAATGACTCTTGGTATTAATTGAACAGCAAAATATCAGACTTTTGCAGTTTATTACAAAAACTAAGTAGGTTTTAGTATACAAGTGCTCAAATATGACATGGTCTTTCTCTTTTTATATGAATTTTCAGCAGAAAAAAAATATCTCTGTTTTTGTAGTCATTGAGACTTTTGCTAAACATGAAATTACTAAAAGTTCAGCAATTAATCTGAAGTATCTGACGATGATATTAATATTTTAGTATTAACCCCATTTCGTATCTGTACATGTTGTTAAGGAATGGTTCCACTAATAGTGTAATTGGTACTGTTACTTTCTTTTAGACATATCCCTTGATAAGGTGGGACCTGGTGAAGAAACATGAATACATCAAGAACTTGCCCCAAAGTCATGTAATACAACAAAGATAAGACTCCCCTTTAAAAATAATAATTTTACAACTTGTTAGAAATGTATATAATTGTAATATGCATGTTAAAACTGAGTAGAGCATCCAAGCTGGAGATTCCTAAATTCCAATACGGGATATGGGAGCTAGATGGGTGGTAACTGCTTTTAAGTCAATGGCAGTTAACACCAGATCGAGAACGATAACCCTTATCGAGAACCGATACCTTATCGTTGATCCATGAATCCAGGTGAAAGTGCTTTAAGTTTGACTCAAGGCCAGTGGTTCCCAACTCCAGCCCTCAAGAACCTCCTGTAGATCCGGTTTTAAGGATATCCCTGTTTCAGTACAGGTGGTTCAGTCAAGATAACTGAGACATGGATTGAGCCACCTGTGCTAAAGCAGGGATATCCTTAAAACCTGGCCTATTGGAGGTTTTTAAGGACTGGAGTTGGGAGCTCCTACACCAGGCTATAAAATCACATAATATAACATACAATGCATTTTAAGTGGGGGTCTGTTTCACATTTTAAAAGTGGCTTCACTGGACAGATTCTGGTATTTATGTCAAAAACATCCCTCAGAGAGCTGTATAGTGTTCATCCAAAAGAAGACATGGTAGCCGTGTGCTACAAGTGGATCCCTGTTGAAAATGTTGTCAGAATTCAGTAACTGGGCTGTGTCACATAAATCTGGCAGAACCACCATTGTTCTCTATGTTGAATACCACTGCTTATTTCTAGACAATTCTGACAGTACCACTATTCTTCTCGATACAAATTTCTGCTGTGTATTGTTGCATCAGCCTGGTGATACCTCAGTTGTTCTTGATTGGAATTATGACTAGGTATTTCTACACCAAAATGTCACTGCCCGTCTGCCATCCCTACTCTATTAGTGGTTCTCCTCTGGGTGTCATTATGGTTCTCTGATAGTATCTCTATACATCTTGATATCACTATCATTCTCAATGCAAATTACAGTATAACTGAGTATTATAACACTAGCATGGCCAGGCCGCCATTGCTCTTTAAGTAGATCTTGTGGGTGTTAATTACATTATGATGTAGGTGCAGAAAAGTAAATACATAGACATTTTTGTAGGTGTAATGAATCCCTGTCAATGATGTTTAGGACATCCGTTGCTGGCTGTTTAAAGGGTGGACATATAATATTGCAGTGTCTCATATCTGGGAGAGAATATATTCACTACAATTAAAACACAGAATTATAAGAATGCAGATAATTTCAGAATGAAAGAGGATCAGATTTTACTCTCAGGGATTAAAACAGTATTGTTGTTTTGCCCAACAATGCTGTATCTACGTAGCCCTCACTAATGTGCAATAAAGGAGTTTGCCTGTTAATTGTTAGGTGTTAAAGGCCACTTGGGCATATTCACCACCGCCCAACAATTCTCTGACCTCTTTCAACCCTAGAAGGAAATACAAAAAAGGAAAAGGACTATGATAAGTAGATCAATACAGAATGTAAGACGTGAAAGCAAAAGTAAATACATTAGTTAAATTAACATTATTTGGATATTTATTTTAAACCAAATTAATTGTATTCTTGAATCTATTTGCTTCCTCTGCCCTAGAGCTATTTCTGAATAAAGTGTAGTTACCTAATCAAGGAAGGTATAATTTCCTCGTTATATTTCCATAAGCAATGCAGTTGATGTAGTCTACTTAGATTTTGCAAAGGCTTTTGATATGGTGCCACACAAGAGGTTAGTTTAAAAAATCAAGGAAATTGGTTGAAACTAAGGTAGCAGAGTCGTCATAAATGTAACCTTTTCAGGTTGAGACAAAGTTGTAAGTGGAGTTCCCCAACGTTAAGTACTAGGGCCACTACATTTGTATTAATTACCTTGAGGTAGTATAGAGAGCATCTCCATCTCTGCTGGTGACACAAAATTATGTACATTAGTAAAATCCAGGCAGGATGTAATGCGTTCACAGAAGAACTTGGATAAACTGGAATCCTGAGGAGGTAAATGACAGCTGAGGTTTAATATACATGTAAAGGTTATGCATTTGGGAAACAAGAATAAGCAGGCTACAGTACATCAAAACTAAATAGGGTAAAAGTAGGTCAATCCTTAATGGAGGAGGATTTAGGAGGGGTTGTAGACAGCAGAAAGCAATAGTGCATAATGTCAGGAAGTAGCTGAACATGCAAATAGGATATTAACATGCATAAAATAGCGGTGGAAGGAAAAACAGCATCATGTTGCCACTGTAAATCATTAGTAAGACCATACTTTAAATATGGAGTACACTTGTGTGCATTGGCGCCGCTCAATATAAAAGACATTATGGAACTGGAAAAGTGCAGAAAGGAGCCACCAAATTGATAAAGGGGATGGAAGGTCTGACTGATTTACTGTGTAAGCAAAAGCTATCCAAGTTAGGTTTGTTTACATTAGGAAAGGGGCATATAAGAGGGGGTATGGTAACTATTTACAAAAATATTTAAGATCAATACAAGGAACTTTTAGTTTAATTTTTCATCCCAAACACAGTACAAATGACACGGGCGCATCCAATGAGAATAAATGAAAGGAGATGTCACCGGCAGCAAATGAAAGTGTTTTCATAATGTAAGGATAGTTAACTTGTAGAATCTACTACCCATAGAGACTGTGATGGCAATATATATCGTTAAGAAAACGTTAGATATGTTTTTAGAGTGGAAAGTTATACACGGGTATACCAATTATTAAACATAGGAAGGATGTTTCTCCAGGGAGAAATCTGATTGCTATTGCTGGATTAAGGAAGGAAATAATTTTTTCCCCTTATGAGACATAATTTACATAATTTACTGTTTTTCCCCCTGAATATCTCAGTTGACTAAATTTAACATATGTTGAACATGATGAATATATGTATTTTTTCAACCTCATCTAGTATAAGTATACTGAACGTGCTGTAACAATATTATTAAGGAGAGGTTGCAAGTGTACTCACATACTTATAGTTAGATTATACTGTCCATCTTTCCTTTCCCATATCATGCTTTGAGGTATAAAAATATGGTCTCCTCTCAGAAATTGGCAGAAGATTAAGAGTATTTCTATGCATCTCCACCCTTCCTTCTCCAAAGAGACAATAAAAACACATAGCACCAAAATATAATTGCCAGGTCTGCTGTGCTGCTTTTATGGCATAATTATTACCCCCATTGTCCTTTAACACCGTCACAAATACTTCAAGGCGTTTGTGAAGCTCAGTAAAAATGTTCTGCTCTATGACATACACCTCTTTCCTGAAGCTGCAACTAGAGATGAGCCAATCTGCCCAAATCTGTTTCCTGGATTCTTTCACATTTTCCTCCGCGAAATCTGTTTAGCGGTGTAAAAACTGCAAACGGATTTGGTCGGTTTTAATCCACGCAGATTCATCAAAAACCGCCATTGGATACAATCCGTTGATTGATTTGTAGAATTGAATCAGCGCAATCAGCAATCCGTGGCGCATTGTACAAATCCATCAATGGATTGCGGAATCCACAGAGTGTATTGGTAATAATAATAAAAAAATACGCAAACTGCGAATCGCCCTTTTGGAGATTGATCCGCTGAGATCCGCAGACCAAAGGAACCGGCCAATCCGCTGAAGATCCAAATTCAGCCCAAAAAGTGCCATCTCTAGCTGCAACCCATTGCAGAAGAAAAGCTGTTTGCACTCCTATCTGCACTTTGTGGTTTATGGATTTGCACTTTGTTTATTTAAATGTGTTTGCGTTTTTGAGATTAGTCTGTTTTTTTCTTTTTTATACTGTACACATGAATTTTTTTTCTATGTTTGATTAGTTCACTTAGGATTTTGAGCACCGATGTTTGTGGGTGTGTTGGACACATATACCCACAGCAATCATTTGACTACTCACAGCTTAACTCCTTTGCTGCTGGGAGGACCAACAACGCCTGGATGGATGCCAGTGCCAGTGACCACTGCCCTGTGAATCCAGTTACAGTGTTCCAGGATCTCCTAACAAAGGGAGGCATCTGTGCCACTTCCCATGAGCTCGGGAGCCTAGGGAGACCATATGGAAGACCAGGTTGCTCCCAGGAGTGCTGTATAGAAGGAGATCCTGTCTGTAGCAGCTCCAGCTCCTAGGTGGCATTCTGTAAAGAGTCCTGGCCAGCAAAAGTAACCTGGGCTATGTGAGGGTCTTCCCACTAGACCAAGCCCGCTGGTGGGACCTACGGAATCCAGGAAGCAGTACCTGAAGAGCATGGTAGTGGAGTTTGGGGAGTGCAGATTTTCACCAAGTACGCAATGTAAAAAACATAAAAAACATAAATAGTGCAGATGGTATATATAAAGGGGATATAGTAACTCGATGGGTTATATAAAGGGGTATAGTAACTATAGTAACTAGAGGTAGTCCTATAAATTATACACTCACATTTTTAAATATGAAATAAAGCAATTCCAAAACTGTGTTTGGTACCTGTGTGTTGATAGTGTCAACTTCTATGGTTGGGATCTGGTTGGATGATCATTCGTTCTCAGAGAAAGATGAAAAAGACCATAGTACGATCCAAATGTATACAAATTTATAGCAAAAAAATATAAAAGATCACACTTGCATACAAGCGTGATACAACGGCATGTAGAACAAAAGTTGTAATTGGTTTCTCTGATTACTGCTGCTCGGTGCTTGATGCTGTCTCTCGAGGTGCTTGTTCCGCGTTCCGGCAGTGCCTCAAACAACCTTAAGATTGTGCACCTGGACAGCCTGACTCATGACTGGAGTGACTAGGTGAAAGTTTTTAGTTGTTTACCAAATTGGAGATTTATTGAACAGGATGTAAAGTTGGAGGATAATATCACCTGCTCTGACAGCTGGATCACACCTGCACCTATAGTATATATATAATTGAAGCCCCATACTGGATGACGCACAACGGAGGACTGATGCTTACAACCAATGCGCATATTTTACTGAATTTTTGTAAGTGCTGATTTTAGCTTGTGATATTAAAACCTGAAACCCTTTACACTATGGAGCCCGCGGTGTCCCTTTTTGAGATATAGATTAAAAAACAATAATATATATATATATATATATAGATTAATATAATATATATATATATATATATATATATAATTTTTTTATTTATAAATATTATATAGATATATATAAATAGAGATATAGTATATTATATACACATAAAATATGAATGTGCCAAATCAGGTAGGTCTTCATTCTTACAGCCCCCTGTAGCTCATGTTTTTATTACATCACAAATTAATTTTTAATTCCATTGCTTTCTACAAAAGTGTCTATCCATAAAGCATGAGCCAACATTTTCAGATCGTTACTGCTTCCCTCCCATATGCATTTGCCAGTTTATTTGAGCTGTATGTCACTTTATTCATTATCCCTTATCTTTTTTCGAGAGCATTCTTGCAGTGGCTGCTATCTTCTAGTTATATATATCTACAGCATATACATGTTCTCAACATACCACTGATATCATACTGTAGCAGCTACAACTCAAACATATCTTCAATATTTTTATTTATATAGTGCTAACAAAAACCACAATGCTTTACAATATTGGGAAATATAATACAATAAGTGCATGAAATATGCAAACACATACTAGGAAAGGTAATCACTGACCTTGGGGATCTTACAATCTAATTGGGATGTTGAGAGACTTACCTAAACAGTAGGGAAAGGAGTAAGTGCAGTGCCTGGCCTTTATGTTAGGGAAGTGCTTTTGTGGGTGTGAAAAGAAGTGTCAACAAGCCCAGGGTCTTGAAATGCTTTATTCAGAAGATGTGTTTTTAGATTGGACTTGAAGGTGGGGAGAGACGTTGCCTGGGGTATACTGAGTGTGAGGGAGCCACAGGCAGGGGGCAGTGGGGGAACAGATTTACAGAGAGCAGTTGAGGTGAAAAGGATGAAAAGGAGACAAGTCAGGCTCATGAGCAGAAAGCAGACTGGGGTACAGCTAGAAATTAATGTTAAGGTATGGGAGGGGAAGGAGTGTAGAAGCCTTGACGGTGAGGAGGAGAATTTGAACATCAAATATTGTAGCATGGTTAACATCTCTATGGTAAACAAATATTTTGAGTGTTATAACAATCTTTATCTAAGATAAGCATGTGTGTAAATCCTCACATCTCCAGGATCTATAGGTAAATTGTTTTATGCTTTATGTGCTTGCAAAGTAATTACGAAGACCACATTAGTCAAAAAGATAATTATACTGTATGTAGCTGATAAGCATAAATTAAGCGAACTCAGAGCAAAGGAAAACATTCATTTGTAACAGGATAATCTTTTTATCTGCATCACCATGTCAGGCGGCCCTGCAACAGTGAAGTTAAGTGTGAGGACTTTACAGGTGGCGGCTGATTCTGACCACCGCTCATGTGTCCCTTTGCCTATTTGCCTTAGGGCACACGTCCCAGCAACTCCTGATGTCCCCCCTATCTCTGCCAGTACATAATCACAATGCCATAACTGTGTCCTCGTTTCTTAATGCCATTACAAGCTGGGAGAAAACAAACCAGATGCTTGCTGCAAGGAATACAGAGCATGTGTGTGTGTGTGTGTGTTATTGTCCCCATTTTCCCTGTATGTTATGATACAATAGTGAATTATGATTCTTTGTGGATCGGTAATTAGACAACAGAACAGATGGTGGAAGGAAGGTTTACAGTGTTGTAATGAGCAGGGATGGCTGAGTGAGCTGTGGTCTGGCTGCTTACTAACACTTACAGTAGATTTTTACATCATTTACATTCAGCCGCACTGTGCAGATTTTGTACATGAGGAGAGCCACAGTTGCATGTTTATTCTTCATGTATTTTGCTGCCAGGATCTGGAGTGTTAGACAAGGTATAACCGGGCAGGTTAAAGGGTAAAGATCTTACTGTAGGCTACATAATAAAAATGACAGGTTTGAGCATTGGTTTCCAACTTTTTTTGGGTTAAGGAACCCTATAATTATATTGTGAAATCCTGCACAACACCAGCGCATAGCGCTCTAATAGCGCATTTGAGATGAGAAGCATTGTAAGGAACCCCAACTCTCTCTTATAGTGCTTCTGAGATCAGATGCATTGGAAGGAACCCCAACTCTCTCTTATAGTGCATCTGAGATCAGATGCATTGGAAGGAACCCCAACCATCTCTAATAGCGCGCCTGGGATCTGATACATTGTGAGGAACCCCGACCCTCTCTTATAGTGCGCCTGAGATCAGGTGCATTGTAATGAACCCCCGACCCTCTCTAATTGCGCATCTGGGATCAGTTGTTTTTTAAAGTTTTCTATATGTGGTGCAATTTTCAAATGCCTGATAATTGCAGGGAACCCTTTAGGCATGCCCGGGGAACCCAAGGGTTCATAGAAACCCCTGTAGAAAAACACTGGGTTGGTTTCACTGTATACTGTAGCCCTTTTGCTACTAGAGGGGCCAGCAACTCATTGAAAGTGATAGTGCTAAGACGTTTTATTGGAGGGTAGCAATAGCCCAGTAAAAAAAAGAGATATAGTACAATTCCAAACATGTTGAATTAATACATCTAACTGATCTAGACAAGCAACGCATACTGCAGGTGCTGAAAGTCAGCTCAACACTGGCAATAGCAGAAAGGAAAATACATTTAGGGCTTATTCTAGTTAAAGTCAATCGGAATTTGTGGCCAAAAATATCCCACATTAGTGGACTATATGAGGCCGTATTATATAGTACAATCTGCAAAGGGATAGTTATAAAATTGATGTAATATACTAATATTCAACGTTTTTTAACGTCTTATGAAGCTACCATCTGGAGCTGAAACTACGGCTGTGCAATTTTTAAAAAAATCTATTATTTTGGCTACATATTTGAATGCCAGACCTTGCTTTATGCTAAATGTAACGGTAACACCTTATTATGTGTTAAAGGTAACAATGTGTCAGACCTTAATACAGTATGTGCTTCATGTAACAATATGTGCCAGACATTACTTACTATGCTGTAAAGACCTCACAAGTCTTGGTTGAATAATATAAGCAAAATTATCCAGGAACCTACAAGTTCCTGCAGTTCCTTTAACCCTTCAAGTTATTTTTTACAGCACAGTTCTGCAGTAAAAAATAATGTTATAGTTGATGAAAAAGAGACACTTGTATCTAAAACATTAGCTTGCAGAAATGTTTCACTTAATTATAGGGCCAACACCATAGTTGGCATTTAACCTCATACACATCAAAGCCTCAAGATACTGTAATCAAAGTCTAGTTGTGTGTGTCATGCTAACAAAGAACATACTGTAGGTACTTTATAATTGTATGGTAAGGCAATGTCTCATTTGTTAACGCAAGTACTGTAGATAACTGCAGTGTATAATTAATTATATGTGCTATTATTGCAATGCATTTTATCATATTGCTATCATCCTTCATCAATATATTCATTTATCCTTCTTAATGTATCCCTGTTTTGTGTCAGCCACCTTGTCCTTATCAAACTTGTCAACTCTCTCTGATTTTCTGATTCATAGGCTGAGTCCCCGGTGGTCATGGCGGCGCTCGCTATGCCGTGCGCGCCACACACCCCAGTGGCTGTGTGTGTGTGGGCGCACAAAGAACTGTGATATGTACGCAGGCAGGAAAGACAATAATTTTGTCTTCCCATGCCGCGACGCGATCGCGAGTATGTCTTGCCATGGCCGCGCCCCCATCATGGCCCTGCCCCCACGCTCCGCTGGACCTCCCCTAAAGACCGCCAATCGCGGCTGTAGTCTCTACACGCGCCGCCATGACGCTAGGCGCATGTGCAGCAGGGAGGACTGGGGCTGTAGCCTTTGGGGTAGATCCTCAAAGCTCATTAATTGACTTAACCAAATGATAACTTAAGTTAACATCTCGTTAAGTGCTAACAAGGATCTTCAAAGGTCAGTAACGATGCTCTAAGAGCTGTTAATATCTGTAATTATCCCTTCGTTACTATAATGAATGTTACTGCTAATGATATGCCAAAGAGGTGTTCTCTCTAACAACGCATATCAACAGAGCTCCATTAAAGTTAATGCAGGTCATAGCTAAATGTGGAGTTACTCACATTCAGACACTGACATCAATATTTTACAGGGTCTCGATAAGTGTAAGACCACAGTTAGGAGTCTCAGACTCACTGTAGAAACCATGACTAGTTGCTGTGTCTCTTTTGGAAAATGTTGGGCCATGCAACACCCCTGCCACTGTGTCCAAGGAAGCCTCTATACCCACAGACTGTAACTGAAATACTCTGAATGCGAGATCAGACCAGTATCAGAAGCTTTATCGCAGATGCACCCACCCGCAGAGTGGAGATCTCCTTCCAGCTAGTGGCATCAATTCTTCCTGGAGGCTCCTAACAGCAAGGACACCAGCCTGCTTGAAAACGCCAAAGCAGAGGAAACCACTGAAATTGATACAGGGGTTGCCCTCTCCACTGGAGGTCTGTCAGAAGAGCAGACGTACTCGGCTTCGAATTCCAGCTTGCTCCAGGGATTCTGGACCCTCAGGAGGATGGGACACAGCAGACTAAGTTTAGAGTGAGAGAGATTCCACTCTCCGTATCATGCGATAATCTCATTTTAATTGTGAGTTCTTTCCAAAACTATTTTATATATAGTGTGTATTATAAAGGATTTTTATGCAATATGTTTGCTTCATTTTGGGGTTTTGCTTTTAGGTACGTACATGCTGTAAGAAGAGAATTGGTAATGCAGAGGATTGGGCCAGCAAACAGAAGCTTTCTGTTTGATTTTTTTTCCTGTCTATTTCAGAAAGACCACAATTAGGTATGATTTACCTAGCATATTATTATTTACAGAGTCCATGTCCTCTCCTGTCTTCTCTTTTTAACTTTAATTAAATACCTACTCATGGCCTTGGTGGCAGGAATGCCACATTTGGGTAAGACTGACTTTATTCCATGTTATTTGAAGTGAACGCAAGGCAGTGCCAATTTAACATGACGTTATGCTAATGAGGTTATAAATGGACATTGTTTTTGCATATATTTAGCTTTCTGGACACCTGCTAAACTCTTGAAAACAACGGACGTTACCTATTTAGGTAACGTCACATTTGTTGCCCAGATTTAATGGAGCTCCATGGACCTATCCCTTAGTGATTTGGAATCAGTTTCAATGATTTTAAGCATCAGCATCCTCAGGTGGTCCCGGTGGGTGTCCTCAGGTGGTTCCGTGGGTGTCTGGTGGTCCTCAGGTGGTCTCCGTGGTTGTCCGGGGGTCCTCGGGTGGTCCCCGCTGGCCTGCGGAACCAATCCTGTTGCAAAAAAAAAAGTGGAATACATTGCGATAAATACACCTCCCCCCAAACACATAATGTACAGTAATGGGCAAAATAACTATTATCCAGATATGGATAATAGCTCATTTGCCCATTATAAAATCAAACATCAGCCAGCATAAATAAAGTAAATAAAACGTTCAACTTACACCTGCCATCATGAACGGCATCCTCATTAGCATACTGCAGTTCCATGTCCTCCGTTGCCGGAAAGAATACAAGAAAAAATACAATCTAATGGCCCCTAACCCCTTAATCACCTTAGCAGTTAATAACCACTATAGTAATTAAGGGGTTAACCCCCATCCCACTCTACCCACCCGGGAGACCTAAGCACCAAACCTGGACCCACTATACCCACCCTGTACCCAGTTATTAGTACAGTGATATATCATACCCATATAATATGGGCAGGATAAGCCACTATATCACTCAATGGTCAACCTAATATAAATAATTAAGGCCAAAAATACACAATAATCACATAAATACAGAAGCACCTAAATACCCCAACAATAAAATATCTAAATAGCCTAATAGTAAACATCACAAATAATGATCTATCACCAAAATAGCTAAATTATTACAATTATGTTATTCCAAAACAATACAATTAAATAAACAACTATCCAAGCAAACTATTAAACAAATAAAACCACTAGCCAACAAAATAATTCATTATTTTACAATTTAATTTTTGGATGCTCAGATACCAAGGCAGATTGTGGTGGTAGGGGACTCAATAATTTGGAAGGTAGATAGGGCAATTTGTTGCGATGACCACGTGAACCGAACGGTTCTTTGCCTCCCGGGTGCTCGGGTCCAGCACATTGTGGATCGGGTAGACAGATTGTTGGCAGGGGCTGGGATTGACCCAGCGGTCTTGGTACATGTTGGCACCAATGACAAAGTTAGAGAAAGATGGAGGGTCCTAAAAATTGATTTCAGGGATCTAGGCCAAAAGCGTAAGGCAAGGACCTCCAAGGTAGTATTTTCTGAAATACTACCAGCGCCATGCACTACCGCAGAGAGACAGTCAGAGCTTAGGGAAATTAATGCATGGCTAAGAAAGTGGTGTAGTAAGGAGGGTTTTGAATATTTAAAGAACTAGGACTCCTTTTCTGAGAGATGCCATCTTTATTCTAGGGACGGATTGCACCTTAATGTAGAGGGATCTTCTGTGCTAGGGGGAGAATGTTAAAAAGGTTGGAGGAGATTTTAAACTAGGATGGAGGGGGAGGGGAATGAAACAGATATTGAACTAAATAGAATAGATGAGGAAACAAGGGTTATGAGTTAGAATGGCGGCAAGTGCTAGTTTGAGAAGCAGCAAAACACTCATAGTAAATACAGATAATACTAGAAAACTTCAAAAGGCTAAACCAAGTTGGCGCAGAAAGGAAGTACCAGATAAGATAAAAGTACAGGCTGAAAAAAAAACTTAAATGCATGCTTGCTAATGCAAGAAGCCTGACAGATAAAATGGGGGAACTTTAATTAATAGCTGCAAGGGAGCAGTATCATATCATAGGCATTACAGAAACATGGTGGGATGAAACTCATGACTGGGCAGTTAATTTAGAGGGTTATTCCCTTTATCGGAAGGATCGAGCAAAAAGAAGAGGCGGATGAGCTTATATGTTAAACCGGATCTAAAACCTATTATAAGGGAAGATGTTTATGAAGGGAATGATGAAAATGTAGAAACCTTGTGGATAGAAATTAGCAGTGGAGGTAAAAGTATAAAGAAAATGTTTGTAGGGATGTGCTATAAACCACCAAATATCTGTGAGATTGAGGAAGCTAAAATACCTTTGCAAATGGAGAAGGCATCAAAACTAGGTCATGTTTGCATAATGGGTGATTTTACTTATCTAGACATAGACTGATGCAATGAAATTACCATTACAACAAAAAACAAAACAAAAAAGGAAACAGGTTTTTGGGGGTGCTTAAAGACGACTATATGACCCAAATTATTGAGGAACCAACCACGAGAGGGGCAATACTGGATTTGGTAATATCAAACAATGTAGAATTAATAGCAAATATTCAAGTCCTGGAACATTTGAGTAAAAGTGATCATAACATGGTCTCATTTGAAATAAATGATCA
Organism: Ascaphus truei; assembly: GCA_036426205.1. Taxonomy (NCBI): domain Eukaryota; kingdom Metazoa; phylum Chordata; class Amphibia; order Anura; family Ascaphidae; genus Ascaphus; species Ascaphus truei. The sequence continues at coordinate 26,939,748 of CM071575.1, read as the reverse complement.
ATAATCAGATTACTTGGGTTCAACAAAGTTAAAATTAAACTTTAGTAAAGCAGATTTTAATAAACTGAGGACTAATCTACAAGTAATACATTGGGATGATGTTTTTGCAGGGAAAAATGTAGAAGATAAATGGGCAGTCTTGAAAACATTGTTAGAAAAGCACACTCATCAGTGTATACCCTTGGGTAATAAGTATAAAAGAAATAAGTCAAAACCAATGTGGCTAAATAGACAGGTAGAGGAGGAAATGGAAAAGAAGAGGCAGAAGATTAGATCCTTTAAGTCACAAGGGGCGGAGGCACCGTATAGAAGATAAAAGAAAGAAGATTTGTGTTACCTGTTCTGGATCTTCAAGGTGGATGGCGTTGGATTGACTTTGATGACGTCGCGGTACGAGAGATTCCTGAATCGCCGTGATTTGGAGGGCCAACGCTTCTAAAGGTAAGAAAAATATTGAATGTATGTAATTTTATTTTTACAGGTTTTTTTATTGTATTTAATTCTTTTAATGTTTTGAATTGCCCATTGACTGAAAATGTATTAATCTGTGCCCGTTTAGGGTACAGATCAATATAGTGACTGCAAATTCATTTTTTGGCAAATGCTTTTTTTTCTATTGATTGTTGTTTTATAGTTTTCTGTTTATTGTTTGGCTTAAATTGTTTGTAATTTGGATGGCTTGTTTTTATTTCCTTTTCCGATTGGTTAGCGTTTTTAATTAATTATTTCTTTTGTTGGCTACTGGTTTTAATTGATGTGATGGCAGTGGTTTAAATTAATTAATTGTTTTGTTGGCTAATGTTTACAATTAATTAATTGTTTTGTTGGTTAGTGCTTTTATTTATTAAATTGATTGGTTGGTTAGTGCTTTTATTTTAGTATTTAATTGGTTGGCTAGTGCTTTTATTTATTTAATTGGTTGGCTAGTGCTTTTATTTTTGAATTTGGGTATTTAGATGCTTGTGTATATCTTTTATTATTGTGTATTTTTGGCCTTCATGCTTTTTTATTAGGGTGACCATTGAGTGATATAATGGCTTATCATGCCCATATTATATGGGTATGATGTACCACTATGCCAATCAATGGGTATAGGGTGGGTATAGAGGCCCCAGGGTGCTTAGGCCTCCCGGTTGGGTAGCGGGGGAGGGTGGGTTAACCCCTCAATTACTATAGCAGTTATTAACCTCTAAGGTGATTAAGGGTTTACGGGCCATTAGATTGTATTATTCCATCTATTCTTGCTGGCATAAACCTGGATTATGCTGGCAAGGATGTCCTTCATGATGGCAGGGGTAAGTAGAAAGGTGTATTTACTTTATTTATGCTGGCTGGCTAATGCTTTATTTTATAATGGGCAAATGAGATATTATCCATGTCTGGATAATAGTAATTTTGCCCATTACTGTACTGTATGTATTGGGGGGTATGTATTTATTTGAATGTATGCATATATATATTTTTTTAGGCACAGAATTAGTACCCCAGGCCAGCGGGGACCCATGGGGACCACCTGAGGGCCCCCAGACACCCTTGAGGACCACCCGAGGGCCCCCGTGCACTTGCGGGGCCACCCGCAGATCCCCGCCGACCTCTTGTATTAATTCTGTGCAGAAAAAAATATCTAACTACTTTGTGAAAAGCGCTTGCTGGCAAAAAAACGTCAGGTTTGCCATTTTTGGGCCTATCAGGCGATATTTTTTTCACTGACTGTTTATTGGTGATGAAAAGCCATTATAGTGCGTTACTGCACTGTTATCACTGCTTTGTGAATCGCACTGCAGGCAGTATCGCGCTATAAAGGCATTTATCTCACTTATAACCACTTCTCACTTCTTTGTGAATCGGCCCCTAAGTTTGCTCTGCCTTTATATTTATAAACTAAAAGGTCATCCTTCCTTTTCTAGTTTTGCCCATAATAAGTCTCCTCAACACTTCAAGATAATGCTTTTCTCTGAGACTAATTGAATGTGGTGTAATTATGCTACCCCAGGAGATAAGCTTGAATGTTCTTAGGTGTGACAGTTTCCTCTAACTAAAAGCTCTGTAGACATCTTGTAATTTTGCTTTGCAAGTACATGTACTTTCAGAACGAACAAAGAGCATTTTAATAAAGCAGCAGTGCACTTACAGGAACCCCCTTGAAAGTAACTTAAGAATAAAAGGTTAAAAAAAAAAATAGACATACTCTATGCCCGTGAAGTTTACCATGAAGTTCAACCTTTCACTTAGTTCTAAATTGGGTGAAGTCTTTATAGTTACAGTACATTGATCCACTAATCTAATTCAAAGTTATTGTAGCTGTGTTGGGCCTGGAGAAGTGTCGATTTTTCCAGGTTGTGATTTCTTTTGAGACAAACCTGAGAATTCTTTATAGATTACATTTTAGTGCCTTATGTCTCTGTTTGAAGAAAAGACCTGTACACTTGTAGAAGAGACGTGAAGATTTAAAAGCACTGTACATTATCATTTCATATAGAGCTTTCACTTGCTCTGCGTTAACCTTATGCGTGCCCCATGACATTGATATACCGTAATAATAAGCACAACCCCAAACTACATTGTATATACATTTGTATCAATAGGAATGCTACTGGGTTTGTGACCTAATGAAACAAAAGACAAAACGGCCCCAATGCTACATCCAAAATGACCAATCATTTAGTAGATTGCTATGTATTTTATCTATATTCTTTCTTCATAAATATGGTTCACTTAGTTCAATACTCAGGCCCAAATATTTAAATTCTACAAGCGAGCTTGCGCATCCCATTTCTCCTTGATCAGTAGGTCCTGGAACATACATGTGAATGAATAGTCTATTAAGAGATCTCTTCCCTCGAGGGGAGGGGTGGAGATGTATCTGCTGCTGCCACAGGCATGGGAGGTATATATACATTTTTTTGTTGTCTTTTTTCCCGATTTTTTCACTATAATTATTAGAGCTCTTCCGTTTTTTTAACCAGTTTTAACTGCACAGTAGCTCGTACATAGAACATTTAGTGCTTCTTACATTTTAACTCTTTAGGCACCACATGTCATGCACCCCCTGCTGTTGGCTGCAGTGTTTTATTTCCTCTTCTCTCAGTGCAAGAAATACATAAGACAGTATAATATTGGAGTGTAGGACTTACTGAAATGGGTTTACCGTGACGTGGTTGTAGGTTTTGGCCAAAGTATTTGACTAAATGACCCATATTTATGAAAAAACAGGGCAACATTTGCTGTATAAGGTTAATAGTGCTTCCTTACCCCAGATCTCTCTCTGAACCAATAATCTGCCCATGTATTCTGTACATTTTTTGATACCTTTCCTTTACTAAGAATACAGTGTAGCCAGGGTCCCCCTCTGGGCTTCCTGTCTTCCCCGTATCTCCAGGTGCACGTCGGTGGTAGTGTGGCGTCTGCTGGTGGGGGTGAGAGCTGCAGCAGGTGGTGGTGGCGATGGGATCACCGGAGGCTCCGGTGGCTCCCTTTGAAGGGCGCCACCATGTTGGTGAGCGTGCATGTGCGTGAGGACATTTCCTGCGCAGAGGATGCTGCAGGGGGCCAACCTATGCAGAGCTGTTGCCAGGGAACTACGGTTTCCAGAAGGCTTTGGGGAGTACTATCACGTGTCGTGCGAGGGCCAATAGGGTTGCAGCTTCTCCTGCAAGGGGAGATTGATACATTTGGCATGCCAGTCGGAGCTGGGACACAGAATCTTTTAGTGATTGATTTCAGGTGTTTGCCACCACGGCTAGTATCATTGGGATGACCTTTGTACTGCTCTTGGGATGAATAGTTCTTTTGAACGCTTCTTATACTGTCCCTGAATATATTTGTATATAGTTATCATATTCTCTCTTAGGCACCTCTTTTCTAATGTAAATAAATCTAATTTAGCTAGCCTCTCATAATAAGACAGATTGTCCATCCCCTTTATTAATTTGGTGGCTCTTCTCTGCACTCTCTGTCTCTAGTTCCATAATGTCTTTTCTAAGTAGTGGTGCCCAAAATTGTACTCCATATTCAAGGTGTGGTCTTATAAAGGGGCATCATTCTGTTTATTTCCCTTCCATTCATTTCCCGTTTAATGCAGTATTACCTAAATTGTGGTTTTTGCTGTTTGTTGTTACTCAGGTATTAAGGGGATTCGTATGTCCACTGGGTGGCGAAATGAACATCAAAAAGGCCTGGTGGGAAAAAGTTCGCCTGGAGGGAAGACCTTGTGAAAGTGTCATGCGTCTGCATAATGGCTGTGAGATGGGACCAGTTAAAAACGGAGCTGCTACTCTGGGAATGGGGTTCCCCAGACATCTTGTTACTACATGTACAACCTGACGCTGGTTTATTTTATACGAGTAATGCGTAGGAACTCATCGCAGTTGTTGGTCTGGTTTATGGACCCTTTACTAATATGGTATGAGAGGTATGAGATGACAATAAGGCTTGTGTGGGAAAAGGCTAAGGATGTTAAGGTGGTTGACTGATCAAGGAAAAAGTCAATAAGACTATGGCAGCATTTGTGGTTGAGGTGAAGGGGAGTGTCAATTTGGCATGAGGATTAAGAAGGGGAGCAGAGCGGATTATATCATAAGGACAAAGGGAATGACATCTTGGTGTTGGCATGGCATGTGTGCCTGGGAGTGTGGTGGGTGTGGTGGCGGCTCATTAGACCGATTTAAGGTTGGCTAAATGACTTTGCTGTTGTTTTGGAAAAGTGTAGCCTGGGATGTGGATTCAGTCAGTCTTGGCACCTGGAGGTGAGCTGTGTTAGAAGGTGGTGTCATGCCCGGGTGGGCAGCTGGTATGTGAGTGACCTTCCTGTATGGTGGGTTTAATGGGCCATATAGCCTTGGAGGCTAATGGCCATGTTTCGTAAGAGAGGAGGGTATCCCTTGAGCTCTTATGATGAGGGTGAAGTAATGCTTGCTATGATGTTATTTAAATAAAGCTGTGACCGGTTTATCCTCCCATAAAGTTCGTTGTAGCATATGTATTTGTGGTGAAGGGAGGGAACCGAATAGAGGAATGGGAAGTCATGTAGATCCAGTTCCGGCTTGATAGCAGTTCCGTCCATGCATTCTCACCAAGCCCTGCGTTTACAGAGGCCCTGCGCTCTTTCCCAAAACAATTGAACTGATTGCATAGGAAGAGCTGTAACACTGTTACCATCTCCGGTGGCATTTCTTCCTGCAGGGTCCTTGATCATGGCGCCGCAACGTAAAAATTGCTATGATGTTGCTATGACAATGGAATGCCACATGACGTCACAATACCATGCTGTGTCACATTGCTTTGACAACGGGACACCCGGTGGCACCGCATTGCCATGACAACGTGCCGCCGCTCTGACACATCACGTTGTTATGGCAACACAATGCCAATTGCCATTGTGGTGCCATGATGATGGGACACTGAAGAGGAGATGCCGCAGGTAAGAAGCCCCGCACATGTCCTTGCACCGAGCCCCGCGAACATCCCAGGCAGCTCTTTGCAGGTTGTGGTGCTATCGCACAAACTCTCATTGAAGTCACGGTTTAATGAATTTCCCTCTATGATTTTACTTCCATTGTCCTTCTCATGACTTGAAAACTACATGTATATCTTGAAACCTTAACTACCACAGTAAGAAAGCGACTTACCACGGTCACAAACAGAGATGTTTTCCAGAACACCATTAATAATAATTTATACATACACAGTGTACCGCTGACAATGTATGCAGGGCTGTGCACACAATTTTACAGGCACAATAAAGTACCTGCCCTGAATTTAATTTTGGTGTGGTGCCTGTGGCACAGGGAGATAAAGTGACTTTCCCAGGAGACCTGACACTGCAATTCAAACTGGGATAACCCAAACTTCAAAGGCATTACCACTAAGATACTCCTACAGCCCATGGGACAATACAATAAAACAAATGGCTAAGACATTGGAAAAATACATTCTTGAAATGTGTTGATTGTACACTCACTCCTGTGCTTTCTTGCTGCAATAAGATCTAACTCTCACTTGTCCAGTAAATGTTGTCACACAGTTGCACCTTCTGCACTTTTTTTCTAGTTCCCGGTTGGCTTTCTAGCTCAGCTCACAACCCATCTCCCTGCGAACCTGAGGAAGATACGCTTCACTTGCTGTAGCATACAAGTTATTGTCTTGATACAGCAAGCCATGAATTATTTATCCGTACCTTATCTTGTGGAATATTGTTTGTAACAAATGAACATGCTTTTGCTGCTCCAGTAACCCCATGTAAAATCTTCCCACGAGGTAGCCCAGCGAAATTCAAAGCAACTACAAAAGAATAAAGCACAAAATCAACAACACTAACAATAAGATACATGTAACAAGGCAACTGCATTTTCATGTTTGCTCAAAGATTAACTTGGGGAAGAAAACCATGGTGGGTATCTGTGCTAAGTTTTGATCTGAACGTTTGGCAGGTTTACAAAGAACTGCTCTGGATTTCTTTCTCCCAAATAGACTTTTCCGAGCTCATTCGAGACCCTAATCTCCAAACAACAAAACGCGCTCCAGTATTAAAAATTCATAACACAAAAAGCCTGGAGTATCTGGAAATCTGCTCCTCTGGTCTGTTGTGCTTTGATTGTTAGCTATTTTAAGGCTGTGATGTTTAAAACCAATAATCTCATATTTTTATTGATGTCGAAATAACATACATTGCTTTAAATCAGATAAATAGAAGTTATTATTAAATGCATTTTTACATTAAATGTATTTTTACATTAAAGTTTGTGTATATATCTTTTATACAGATGTAGCAAGACTTGCTGTCCTCAGCATCGCAGACGAATAAGCAAAACTGGAGCTGCGGCGGTCCATGCTTCTGAGTGGGACCCCCACAATGTTAATCCTGCTGTGCTAGACTGCCATAATCACATGACTACGAGTGGTAGTGGGTCGGAGGGGGTATGTGTGGGTGTGACTCACACACTGACATTGACACATATATATTTACATATACACACAAAATATTTCTATGCATCGGATTGAAAACCGCTCCACTAAATAACTTTGTTTCTGATCTAACTATAATGCGGTTGCCACATAACTTTGCCAAAAATATTTAGACAAGCTCTCCAAATTGTGCACTGAACAGCTTGCCTGGGTTGTAGTAAATAATCTGATCTGTGCCATCAAATGCTTCGACTCCTTTTTATTTATTTTTGCAAAATAACAGATCACATTTTAAATTGGACCCACTGAATTAAAGGTCTAAGTATAGCTATGCTTAACTGATGCAGAGAACATTGCTACATAATCGATGTGTTACAGAATGTGTTATATACATATGTTTATACAATATGAATATACATGTATGTGGGTGTATATGTGTGTATATATACATATATATGTATACACTGTGTGTATTATGGATACTAAATTATGGAAAAAAAATCAAAATAGGTAGATAAATACTTAAAGATCATAATAGAGCATGAACATGCTTAAACTAATTATAAAATCATAAAAACAATTAGAGATGTGCACTTGGCTTGGTGTTCTCGTGTGTGGATAGATAGATAGATAGATAGATAGATAGATAGATAGAAACTGTATATGATTAGGGGAAGGAGAACAAAAAACGACAATTCTAAAAAGTAACAGATAAAGGATTAACATCAGACAAGTCAAGTCCACGTTTCAATTCACTGAGCAGGTAGATCGAACATTGGTAAGCCTATTACAGTATGTTACTGTATGATCAGAAAGTCAATAACCAAAGATAACAGTCAAAACAAGTCTGTATTTCAACATACTGGGCAGGTAATCACCATACAAGAGTACTGGGATATCCATGGGCAGCAACAGATTAAGTCAGATAAACAACCTGGGATCGGAGTGAAGAGTTGAAATGGAACCTAGGGATCCATGTATAAAGAGGACTATGCAGGGATCAGGGATGGTAGCAGACAGAGAGTAGCCAAACGAAGCAGGGTTCAGGGCTGGCGGCAGGCAAAGAGTAGTCAGACAAAGCAGAAATCAGAACCAGGTTTTAAATATAGCAGGAAGCTGAGTCGGGAGGAATCAGTATCAGGAGAGCAACACAACCTGCCTCCATGGTAGTAAGTTTGTTGTGAAGCACAGGAACAGTAGTTGGGAAAGGTGCTTTCTTATAGGCCAGGGCTTTCATGTGTGTAGTTGGCACTGCTGAGTGCTGACATGCTGCAGTCCCAATACATGAGTCCTCCTGACATGCACTTAACCGAGTTTAGATTGGATACATTGTTAAGAACTTAGAGTCCTTGGAGGAAAAAGGAGTTGGCATGTAACATTGTGAGATCTACAGTAATTAAGCATAAAGTTAGTCTGGGGCATACAAGGTGGAAATGGAGATGGCAATTATTCAAAAACGTCCCATACTAGCATATTCAAATTAATGACTTAAGGAGAAATTACATGAATAAAGGCATCCAGATCTCAACCAGGTGTGTAAAAGTAAAGACCATGACCCAAAGCAAAAGTGTCCAATACTTTAAGTACCCATGGAAGTTAACTTAGTTCCAAAGTGGAAAGTTGTCATCCGGAGAAGGTGTGTATTCAAATCATAGGTTCGTGTCACAGGGACCTGTAACCCTATATCAGTATTGCAAAAGGCCTGTGAAACCACTGTGGGACAACAATGACCAAATCCTGTTGCCAAGCTGGATGGTTGGTGTTATAATGAACTACAGTATGTACAGAGTGGTCCATATGCTGATCTGTATTCTGGTCCCTTTAGGACAGTTTGAATTATAAGCTGCTTTTGGGGTTTCATAGGATTCCGATATGCCCAGGGCAGTCATTGTGGACTATCATGGTGCACATTCAATCATCAATGTTATGGGGACAGCTGCACTCAATTATTGGTGGAGTAGCTGCTAGCCTGAATCCTGGTCAATTTTGAACTGCTTCAATTAAATGCTCTGTTTGAGTGTTTACAAGATTCCTGCATGCAGGTAGCCCAGGGCAGTCGCTGTGGGACACCATGGCTCACATTCAGCCACCAAAACCTATGGGGACAGTTGCACTCAATTATTGGAGGAATAGCTGCTAGTCTTCATTCTGGTCCAAAAATAAAGAGACCATAATCCTGCATATGATAATGATTCTAGTTCGCAATAGATACCAGATACCGGGCACAAGGTCAGCTTAATTGGTTCTCTGTACCGCAATAGAAATAAACATACAGATGTAGTTAGATATACTGTTTTCAGTGCCACGCTAAACCAAGTATAAATCTTTATGATTTATTTACTATTCGCGGCCCTGTGACCGCTACTTCGCCGCGGCCACAAAAATGGAATTTAGCGGCGGCCGTAGTACTCTGCAGTAATGATAGTAGTCACTAGTGTGCTAGCATGTGTCTAATCTAGATGCAATGTAACCCACCCCTTATTCACGTTCATGTCATATGATATGATAACCCATTCATTTCAATGTAACCCACCACTTTTTCTCCTAAAAAAACCTTCTGATGACAAAAAAGTATTTTAAAGTATGATTTTTTTTTATTAGTGTAAATTACAATTTGATAAAGACTTTGTGAAATAATATTCTCAAGCTTCTTACAATAATACAATCTTCTTCAAACAACATCTTCTGGCTGTTTTCTGTACAGTTTCACCTGTAAAATAATTGTGATACTATTATTTATTAATAATAACCAAGAATAAAAATACACATGAATTACACGGTCTGTAAACTGTGCGCACGTGTTCTATGGAACCTATAAAGAATGCATATGCAGGTCATTGAATTTCTGTGCATGCGTGTTCTATGGAACTTGTTTGTAATGCATTAGTGAGTCATTGAATTTATGCATATGTGTTCTTTGAAACCTGTATAGAACGCATATGCAGGTAATTGAATTTCTGCACTGTGATAGGTTGAGTCCCAGCCTTTTTATTTAAAGAAGCAGCAGCATCAGACCCTGGGAAGAATGAAAGAGGCTTTTGTTGTTCTCTGAACCTTCTTTTTATTAGGTATTCCACATTCAGGTGTACAACAACCAGTTCCCCCAGCGTGATGTCTCCAGCCACAGAGTAGCCAGCAATATCTGCATTAGAAAGTTTGCATCCTCATATCACATAGCAGCAACAAGGAGTGCAGAAAAAGACCCCAGGGAAAGAAACCCCCTCCCTTTTATTATTGGTTAATTAGGACAAAACCAAATAAAGTAAACCACACAGAGGAGTTGTCTCCCAAAACTTACACAATTAGCAAACATAATACACTTCACACAACATACAATTTTCTATAGCAAGCCCCAAAAAACAGTACCTTTCACAAACATCCCATGCATGTCTTTACTCTGCAAAATAAATGACATTCAGTATCACTTACTTTAATTCCCCCCTCCCTCCCCCCTTCCATACCATGGTATAATCTACCCTGGATGGTATGCAGGAAGGAAACGCCCTTTTCCTTTTTAACAGGGACTGCACATGGCTGTGTAACATCAAACTGTGTTCAACATTAACCATACCTGCATTATACTGACTGACCGACCGACCTCAGGACACCACATTAAAGGTTAGTAAAGTTTCAGATAAAGGAAATAAAAAAAGATCGCTGGGCCCAGCAAAAAGCAAAACAGAAAGAAAGGTGGTGCACTTGATGCCAAAAAGCAAACATGCATTTAACTTCCACAATAGTACAAGCAGCCCTGTCACATGCGTTTTCTATGGAACATGTATGGAATGTATACTGTATCTGGGTCATTGAATTTCTGTGCATGCGTGTTCTTTAAAACCAGTATGTAATTCATATGCAGTTCATTTGTGAATAACAGTTCTATGTAAAGTTAATTTACATTTTTTATCCATGGGTAGATGTTGAAAATTGGGTGGCAGCAAGCCGTGGTTGTGGTTCAACCCATATTAGAAGTTTTATGAGTTGAAAGTATTTGTCTGGTTGGGACCTAAAAAAATGGATTGGGGGCTGTACCTGATGCACCAGAATATGTGTAGTCTCTTGTTTACAATCCTTATTGATACAATTACTTATTGCTTAGATTTGGGCTTTTTGAATGATTACTATGTTGCAATGTGTATTTTCTTTCTTGATCTTCCAGCTTAGACATTTTATGTGTTATATGTTTTATGCCTTATTTTACTGTTTGCGGTTTACACTGTTTTTGTGTGTGTTTTTTCTCCCTTTATTTGCATAACTATGAGTCCATTTACACATAGGGGAATGGTATAAGGGACTTCACTGTTCTCTGTGGTGTTCTTGAGAAAGACTCTATTGAGAGCCGAAAGGTCAAATAAAATTTGATGTATCTGCAATATGGAGGGTCTGCTTTCTCTCTCTTTCTCTCTCTCAATTTATGTATAATATATTTTAATGCCAGTCAATTACAGTACATTGGTTCATGAAGTAAATTCTAGCACATCTTCCAGTGAGTAGTTTACTCGTATTGTATCAAAAATGAGATTGTAAAATCCTTAAGAAAGGTATTCAGTTCTGCCTGTATTGCTCCATGATATCCTTTATCATTGGATAATCAATTAGAACAATCATTTTGGCCTTGGGCTACCTTGCTATCATTTTCTGGCGACCCTGCATACAATGATTGTATTATACTTAAAATACAGCATGTGCTCAGCTTTAAGAGCTGATCTTCTTAGCTTCTTTATAAAGAGACCCCTAGGTGCCATGTTGCTTTCATGCCTGACAACTTTCTCATTAAATAACAAAATTTAGAATGGATAGAATTAAAAATTCAGCAGCATTTTTTTTTCACCGCCAGCGCAATGAAAAAATTTTTTTTTTATTATTATTATTTTTTTTAATTAAAATTTAAAGGAAAAAGAAAACCTGAAGGAGTATTTATAATGGAATTATGAAACTCAATTGGTTCTTTCTAATTTAATGATATCTTTTCATTAGTTGGACCAAAACGACTCTTGGGGCGCCCTATAATTTAATTAAAGCAAATTTCAGGAGCATATTAAAAGGGTAATCTCCACATTTTCTACTTAACCCTGTTACCGCCATGAAGTCCTTCCAAGTAGTTTGTATATTCTTTGTTCTCTGCTACTGTAATTATAATATAAAAGGGGCACTAACCAAATCAGACAACAGGAAAGGAAATCCCTGCCCCAGAGAGCTTACAATCTAAGGAATGTTTGGAATCTTGCAAATACAGAAGGTGAGGGGAAAAGTGCAGTAGATGGCAGTGCTTGGCCACAATGGTTGGTAGGAACAACTTGGGATGTGTGATAGTACTGTAGCCACAAGTCTAGGCTATTGAAATGTTTCATTTAAGAGGTGAGATTTAAGGTGGGGAGAGAAGAAGCATATACTGAGGGAGTTCCACAAGTAAGGGGCAGTGAGGGAAAAAGGTTTAAGGTGAGAGCAAGCAGTAGAGGTGAAGTGGGTGGAAAGTAGACAGTTATGGGTAGAGGGCAGGAGAGAAGCAGGGGCATAGCAAGATATTTATTTAGGGTTACACTGTGCAAACTGCAGATTCTGTGTGTGGACATGCAAATAACCAAGGATGTCACTTTTAGATTCAAAATCCCTTTGTAACTTGAGTTTCCTTAAAGATTTCAGCCTGCTACATTAAAGTACCAACCTCTTCCCCTACAAAAAGTTGCTCGCCCCCTATTAAGGGAAGAAAGGTAATTATAACAAGGGGGTATCTCAATTGAAGATGACTGGTGTCCTCTAAGTAAAACATTTTTTTTACTTTTCCCTTAGCAAGATGGCAATGGTGCATCTTCTTCTTGGGAGCCAATCAGCAGTTATAACATCACCAGACAATGTGTTTGACGGTGCTGCTGACAGCGTCCCCCAGTTCAAAGCATATCAAATATGTAGAGAGAATATAATGGAGCTGATTACTTAAAGCAGCGTCTTGTACTAAGTTCAGGAAATGCAATAGAGGCAGAAGACCCAATCCAAGACAGCTACAGTATATTCATCCGTTTGAACTCATCTTGGGCGTGGTTACTGGTACAAAAGAGATCAACAGTAAGGTGAGGTATGTAAAACCATCAGCTAGGATAAAGAACACAAATATTAAATGTCACGTAAGCTGCTGAAATTACGTTTGTTTTTAGACAAATTGTGTATTGTTTTATTTTTCAACCTTAATTAGAATATGTATCTATGTATATATTATATATAATTTAAAATATATATATATATATATATATATATATATATATATATATATAAAAGCTGCAGCTTAAGCCCTTGTCAAACACCTGCTACATAAAGCCTCCCCAATGAACTTCCAGGTATTGCGGTTGCAGCCTCTCTCCTCCATGTTACTCCAACATATTTTCTGATTTCATCCTCCCATATTACTTTAGGTCGTTGTTTTAAAAAAAAAAATATTTATCCCTTGGAATCCAGTCGATTACCATCTTTGTCCAACGATGGTCGTTCCTTCTTGAAATATATATTTATATATGTACAAAATGTGAAATGCGCTCCAGTGTGTAACAAATTGAATTCAACGATCTAAAGCCTTTTAAAAAGAGTCCAGTCCAAATGGAGGGTATATTACAGTAGTTCCTTGTGCTTGGCTTCTCCTTGCCGGAAGAGAACCCCTGTGCCACCTCAAAAGTGTAAGTCTATGTATTATTAAACAAAAGTGCAAAGAACAAATAGCATCAAATTAAACAGCTTTTAATATCAAATAAATGAAAAAGTAGGAAGCAAAGTTTAAACTTGCACTCAAATGAGTATCTAAAAATGTAGCTCATATATATGAGCTACATTTTTAGAAACTCATTTGAGTGCAAATTAAACTTCTGCTTCCTATTTTTTGACATTCAATTGAGTGCGATATGTATATATATATACTATATATATATCTATATATATCTACTATATATATATCAGTCGATATCTAATTCTATCTATCTATTCTTCTCCGATATCAATCATCTCCTCTCTATATATACTCTATGATAGCTCTCTCCTTTCTCTCTTTATAATTATTATCTATATCTCTATTTTTTTTTATGATATATATACACACACAAAAAGTAGTGCTACTGTGACGTGAATAAATGTGAAACTAAAATATAAACACAAATTGTGAATGTGATATTCTAATAGTAAATATAACCAAAAGATGCAATAAACATAACAATATAAAGTCCAAAAAAAAGGATAAAGTCCAAATGTCTCCACTTAGTGTTGGTTTAGAGAAGGGGAGGATCCCAACAACACAATGATCTCAGGAGCTCCTTGCTGCTTCAGAAAAAGTGATCAACTCTCCCCTACAGAACCCATCATCTTTAGTAAAGCTATGAGTATTAAAAACTTAATAGCACCAAGCAAACTCAGCAATACTGTTCAGATTTCGGGTAACTATCAGCTTGTAAATGGGAATCGGAAATGTGGTAGATCAAGGTGTATCACATGCAGACACCTCCTAATGTCTGACACATTTACTTCACATAGTAATCATTCGGTGCATCAACTCAAGAGTTCTGTCAACTGTTTATCTACCTATGTTGTGTACCTTCTCTTCTGTTCATGTAACATCTAATATGTAGGTCGCACCAAAAGAGCACTGTGTGTCCGATTCCTTGAGCACAGGCAAGCTTTTATCAGGGGGGTTCTGGCACACAGTGTTCCTAGGCACTTTTCTCAGACTCATTCTAAAAATCCCAGTGAATTTAAGATTATGGTGTTTGAGACTATACCTGAAACAAAATTGGGTGGTGATGATTTAAAGCACTTTGTGTTAGGGATCGTTCTGGATTTATTCTCTTGACACCTCTCCCGCCCAAGGTTTAAACGAGTGTATAGATACGAGTGACACTGGTCTGAGTCTGTTCTCTTTTGCTGTCTGTTTTCCTCCTGATCGGGTTACTACTTCTCTGTTCTTATGGGTCATCCTCATTTTGTTATATCCAATACCACTATTTGTGGGTCTACAGTATATGGTATCTCCATATCCCTGGGGTTGTTGTTTTCTTCTCTTCCCCTTTGATATATAGTTGCTTAACCAACCCACCCTATATCTACATGGTTCATTCAATTTATTAATACATATTGTCCCTATATAGGTTTACACTTGTTTAATAGTTTTTAAACTGAGGTATATTAATTTGTAATTTATTAATAAATGTTGAGTTAATCCTTAAGTCACCTTCACATATTAGATTAGATTAGTTTAGGTTAATATAGTTAATATAGTTATCACTAATGCACCATTATTATGCATCACTTGGTATTGCTAGTGGTTATTTATATACACCTATCACCAGTGTTATTAAATTAAGCATTTACACTGGTTTATTTTCTTAGTTATGAATAGTACACCTTGTATTTTATGCCGTTTTATTATTTATTATTTTTTCTAACACTAACATTATATATCACTAGCCGTTTCGAATGTGTGTTGAATCAGCAGCCTGATTCGTCTTTTTGAGCATTGTTGCTGTTTACGTGGACTTACCCTATATAACTGGCTATGTTACACCAACCAATCAACTCCTGAGGAAGTCACGCAACGTGACGAAACGCATAGAGACATGGTGACGTCATCTTAGACGGATGTGTGGGAGGAGGTCCTGAGTTCCCTGATACTCCAGCTGATCCGCCTTCACTTCCAGCAGTGTACTACACATGGAAGTATTCTGAACATTGGAGACGGTGAAAGCGCTGCAGGATCATGGCAGGAGTTGCAAACAGCTACAGAGGTGCACAGTATCATTGTCGGACCCCCCCCCCCCCCGCTCCTGTAGAAGACGCCCCTTACAGATTCTCTCCAATGTTTGTGTATTTTAGCATCTGTAAGTGTATCTCCTAGGGACACTTTCCTTTAAATAAATTCACCCTATTTGTACACAGTTACGCGCTATGGAGCTTGAGCTTTTTTGTGTTTTGTTATATATATATATGTGTATATATGTGTGTGTGTGTGTATGTGTGTATGTGTGTGTATATATGTGTATATATTATATATAAAAAAAAGGGATAGACACACCACCACCACATCTGGAGCCTTTATAAAGAGCAACTAAAAAATCACACAGTGGTCCCTATACACCATACACCCCACCAAATGGGAAAACAACCATCAAACACATTCCCTAATGAAAATAATGCAGTACCCCAAAAAAGTCACTTATAGAAACAACAGAGGGATAGGGAGTGATCACAGGACCATACCAATTGAATAATGTAGTCAAATATTTAAGTGAGGTATCAAAAAGATTGTGCAAACTGTGAACTGAAAAGGTGAATCAGAAAAGGGGGAAGGGAAACCACAAATGAATGTGTACCCTAAAAGAATTCACTTATATGCACACCAAACTAGTGTAAAATTTACTTTAATAATTCCTTTAAAACATATATTACCAAAGTAATGTGTAATGTGGATTAAAAATGTATTAAATCAGAAATATCTGGCATCCATGTCTTTGATTATTGAGTTCGTGCGTCCCAGATGTCCACTAAATTAGAGGGATACAAAAGACAGGGGATGCTAGGAGTCAGGGTGTGTAACCCCTCTGGAGCAACGATGAGACCCAGTAGTGAGAATATATAGTTGTTCATAAGTAAGTGGCCAACAAATTGAGCTTCCTTGCTAGATGGACCAGCACTGCGCACTGCAAAGAGGCTTTAGTGTGTTAAAGTACAAGTGCCTGGCAGTAAAGCTAGCACTACGTGTACGTGATAATACAAACACTGCAACATACATCCACCAGACACAGCAGTGCTGGGTTGAATAGCACAGTAATAACTGGGAAAACACCTCTCATAGAGTGCAAGGAAGGCAGGCACACAAAAAGTGGAAATAAATGAATAAACGACTAGCTGCTAGGGTCTGCAAAGTTAGAACCAGGAGACTACAGACACTACATTAAAACAGCTCCAAGTAGGAGACTGACAACATTGCGCGTCCATGGACACTTATACACTTATACACTTATACACACTAAAGCCTCTTTGCAGTGCGCAGTGCTGGTCCATCTAGCAAGGAAGCTCAATTTGTTGGCCACTTACTTATGAACAACTATATATTCTCACTACTGGGTCTCATCGTTGCTCCAGAGGGGTTAACACCCTGACTCCTAGCATCCCCTGTCTTTTGTATCCCTCTAATATTAAGTGGACACCTGGGACAGCACGATTCAATAATCAAAGACATGGATGCCAGATATTTCTGATTTAATACATTTTTAATCCACATTACACATTACTTTGGTAATATATGTTTTAAGGAATTTATTAAAAGTTAATTTTTACACTAGTTTGGTGTGCATATAAGTGAATTCTTTTAGGGTACACATTCATTTTGTGTTTCCCTTCCCCCCTTTTCTGAAAATAATGCACATGCGAAAAAATGCAAATGAGCCATGATAGCATAGATATTACATCATCCCTACACCCTGCGGGGTTCAAATAAACTGCTTAAAAAATAATTATTAAGAAACACACTGCTATGAAAAATAAGACAAACCACATAATCATATAAACAAACATGTGTGGCATAAATGAATGTGTTAGAATAAACTCACACAGTGCGGGTCCAAACAAATGGCGGTCCCTGCCTGGAGCAGCAATCAAATACAGATTAGTCCAGCAAGGTCACATATCTGCAATACTTGCATCCTTTGTAAGTGTTCCGCTATTTTCGCTTTGTACCTTGACACCTGTATTTCGGACAAGGATTACTTTATTGTGAGCAGGTGTCGCTCCAGAGATCTCAATCTGGGTCCTTGAGCCCTGTCTGGACGTAGTTCGTGTTTAGTGCGGAGAAGGAGTGGCTCAGTGAGTAAAGACACTGACTGATACTGAGATTGCTGCAGGGGAGCCTGGTTCAATTCCTGGTGTCGGCTCCTTGTGACCTTGGGCAAGTCACTTTATCTCCCTGTGCCTCAGGCACCAAAAACATAGATTGTAAGCTCTACGGGGCAGGGACCTGTGCCTGCAAAATGTCTCTGTAAAGCGCTGCGTACAATTAGCAGCGCTATACAAGAACATGCTATTATTATTATTAGTGCGGGCAGCACTAATTCCAAGCATCAGATGGTCTAATTCTACTTACTTTGTGCTCATGTTTTTCCCTTTGTTATTTTTGTACACACCTTACAGGTACTCTGATAGCAGCACCCTTTCCAGTAATATGATTTACACTAGTGAAGTGTGTTACGAAATCCCTGCACACACGCACACACGCACACATGCGCACACACACATACAACTAAATTGTTGGTAGACCCCCTTACAAATATTTAAAAAAAATATTTCCAAAGAGAGTTATATAATGTGCATACTGCAGTGGTTATTATATAAATATAAAGTATGCAGCACAGTACATTGAATTTTGCCAGCACAGTGAATCCCCTCTCCAAAGAGCTTGCAATCTAATTTTACATGCATGGGGCATCTGGAGTAAAGTGATGTTGCAATGTGCTGCAGGGATCTCTGGCAGTGGAGTGGTTAAATAAAACTTGGCCAGCAAAACGGAGAGTCTCGCTTTTTACTTCCACGGTCCCAATTACATGACACACTTTTCCTTGCGTAGCAGCTATAATTGCTAATATGCCAGAAAACATCAATTTGCTGCTTCTACTTCCCATTTTAATTGCTAGTACTTGAAGTGACATTCTCCTGTCCTTACACCTTACCCTGCTAATTTCCAGGCTCTTGTAGACTCTGTCTTGCTCTCCCCAACATAAACACAGGGACTTGTTACAGCCCCAGCACTCTTTGGATATAAAACAAATTGATAGATGTACCTTTTTCCTTAATGAGCGTCATCCCTGACAGTCTGCAGTACCTTCTTACCTTTGGCTAACCATGTGACATGAGAAGCACAGACACTAACAGCAGATAAGGGGCATGTCCTGTCCCGTCCCACTCCCCGCCCCTCCCCACCATTCAGAGTTTGAAGTAAATACTTTTACTGTAAATCCCCTTTTTTTTCACTCCAAAAAAATTAGATTAATTTTTACATAACATTTTAGTAGTGATTCCAGTCTTAAGTAAAACAAAGTAGTGGCTCATTGGCCCTTATTCACAATGGCGTTGTATCACTGCACAGGGAAGTTTTGGGAAATGTTACATACTGTACATCGTTGGCACTGTTTAAATAAAAATATCTAGATATACAGTATGTACATTGCTTTTCTCTACAACTACCCCTCTGATTGGTAGTTATCTTTTTACAGCGATGACCCTGAGAATAAGGTGTCAAAAGCAATCTGACCCTCACTGGTCTCTTTACATGTACTGTGTAGAAAGAAGGAAGTACAGTATATACAGTCAATGAGAAATAAGTGAATATGTGAATATATTATGACAGCTTCTTGTGTCCCCAAAACCCGCTAAACCATATATATACAGATATAGCAGACGTTATTGCAGTGGGACACAGACAATGCGCAGGCTGGAGAAGTCTCCATTGAAAGCGCATTTGCCGCATGCAAAAAGGGTGTGTGGTCAATGTGAAAAGGGGTGGGGCTAACACAAGTGCATGCAATCATGTTTACTGCGTCATTATTTCCCACCAAAGAAGATGTATGACTCTGAAAATCGCATGTACAACTACCTCTCTGCTTAATACTCAGCTGTTCACAGCCGATAACAGATTTTCAGATGCAGCAGATGTTATTAACCTCATTAGCGCTAGATAATGTATCAAGTAACACGTGCTATCTCCCTTAACCATTGTTTTCAATAGCACTGCTGTTAAATAGCGTGCCAGCGGTAACGCAACGCATCGCATTGAAGGTGCAGTCACGTCTGCTACATCTGTACACTTCCCCCTGATAGAGCTGCGGGAACTCTCTGTTCTGAAAACTAGAAATCAATGTGTCTGCTGTATTATACAGCCATGCCCAGCTCAGTATACCACAGCAGTGCTGTAGAATCTAAATTATTAGGAGGATGAGAGGGAGCAGTGTACAGTACCTTGGTTACAATGCCTAGGGCTATTGGAATTTCTATTATCTGCGTCCTTGCTGACATATTATGAGTACCCACTTCATCATCAGTAGTGTTATTGTACTGTTCAACATTTGTTGGAATGAAATGGAAATATTTGGGTGTTTTTTTTCCAGATGACAAAAATAAATAAATAAGATGCTGATAAAGTTACTCAATAAAGGGTCAGTCCCTCTCAAGACAAAAGTGAACTGCAGTAATTCCAGTGACATGTTTAAATGGTCTAATCTGGATAATTGATATCTTTTTTTTCATCCAAATCTGACACCTATACATATTTTTAATTTATTATTTAAAGTTAGACATTGGAGGGGTTTGATTTCCTGTGGAAATAGAAGAAAATAGCTTCCTACGTGTGTCTTTAACAGGTTAAAAATATCTGGATATCAGGCGCAGCACTGCTTTTTAGCAGCATCCTGCATGAAGCACAGTCTATATTCCCATTCCCTCATTCAAGGTTTAATTTGCCTACTGTAATTCTTTGTGTTATCAGATGGATCTTAATTAGAGGGATTTAATTTCCACAGTTTGCAGCGTCATTAACGCCTCCTGTTAAATGTCCCTTTCTATTGATACAGTGCAGTGGCCTTGCTGAGCAGCCTGATTTACACTCTTCCCATCAGTGATAGTTTTGTTTTTAGTGTGGATGTGATATTATCTAATTGTGATACCACAGCCTGTTATTTCTAGAGGTCTGCTTTACCTATCACCTGTCCGTATCTCCTCTCTCCTGTCAGCTCAGTCAGAAACACTTTAATGCTCCCAGACCTGAGGTCTGATTCCATTCCATTCCTGATTGTGGCCCTTCGGATGTCCACAAGAGACATAAATGTTAGGCCGTGATTATACAAAAAATGCCAGCGGCATTGCTTAGTGTGACACTGCGCGGCGCAAAAACAAATGGCAGAAATTCTATGTAGGTTTACATACCAGCGCGCCATCTGGAGCAGCAGGGCGGCTGACTCTTGAAGAGATTTCCAAAATTATTTTTGGCAGGCGACGCGGAGTCACGTGAGCGGTCCAGCCAATGAGGGTGAACCGCTCACGGCCATGCCTCTACCACGCCCCCTTGTTTCCTCTCCTATCTTCTTCTGTGTAGAGGCTCCATTATCAAAATGTCGCTCTGCGCCAGCGCAGGGTGACGTCACCAGATCACGCTGCTGATCAGCGTCATCTGGTATAATCGAGGCCTTAGAAGGGACTATCGATGTGCCACCATGTGGGACATTCAATAAATGCCATAAGGGCACTTTAAGGACAGGGACCCATAAGACAACCACCACTGCCTACCAAGATGGTCATAGGTGGCACTAGTACGTATGCAAAACCAAGAAGCTGTTTATGGACCCAAAAAGCTCACTGTTACCCATTGCCATTAAAATTAAGATCACATTAAAATACAATTGGTAATTGGCCAAGAACCATCTGTGCCACTCATCTGAAAACATAGAAAGATAGAATTTGATGCCAGATAAGAACCACTTGTCCAACCTACTGTGGTATCCTATCTGTGGTAAGACCTCAAACCCTATATGATTGATGACTTTCTTTTATATTTCACAGTATGTATATCCCAAGGACTTTTGACTTCCCTTACTGTATTAACCGCTCTACCACCTTTGTTGGAAGTCTATTCCCTGAGTTCACCACCCTATCCATGATGAGGTAACCTCTTTACTGATCAATGTCTGATTAGCAGTGAAATATTGGTACTGCCTGATTCCATATAAATATGTAAGTTCTTCCACATAATTTTGGTGTGTTCTCAACTTTGTAACAAATGGTAGATATTTATTTGACAACACATCAAAATGTATTTCTTTTGGCCACATTTTAAATTAAAGCTGCAGCCCTCTAGTTTATACATAGTTACATAGTAGATGAGGGTGAAAAAAGACGTAGGTCCATCAAGTTCAACCTATGCTAAATTTAGACAACAGATACGTTATGCTATATCTATACTTACTTATTGATTCAGAGGAAGGCAAACAAAAAACCCCATTAAGGGGAAAAATGAATTCCTTCCTGACTCCAAGAATTGGCAATCGGATTAATCCCTGGATCTACATCCTTCCCATGTATATTTATTTGGTATACCTTTCCTATCTAAAAAGATGTCCAACCTTTTTTTGAACAAATCTATTGTATCTGCCATCACAGTCTCCATGGGTAATGAATTCTACATTTTTTTTATTTTTTTTAAACTTAATTTGTATTAAAAAAATTTAGGGAGAGGGGAGGAATGAAGAAAATAAAAAATGGAGGAGAGGGAAGGGTACAGAAAATAGAGATGGGAGAAAGTTCACATTCATTTACAATTTTACCTAACAAAATTTCTTAAAATATTCTATCACACAGTTAATATAAATATCATTTTTTTTTTCCTTTTTTTTTTTTGTTACAACAAAATTAAGTGGGTATTAATTTCTGGTTGATTTTCACTCAGAATACAAGGTAACCACACCTTCTGAAAATCTGTGTAGGTGTCGTTATTAAGACTAACCATTTTTTCCATGTAGCAAATTTGCCAGACTTTATTTTTAACTTTGGAAATTGAGGGAATAATTGTTTGTTTCCATACTGCCGCTAATTCACGTCTTGCGGCTGAAGATATGTGGCACAGTAATTTATTTTCATGTCTCGTGAGGGGGTAATATGGTTTGTTTAAAAGAAATAACCAGGGATCCATTGGTAGGTCCAAACCGAAAAACCTTTGTGACCACATTTTGATTTCCAGCCAATAAGCTGCTATGAATGGCACCCCCACCACATATGTATAAATGTGGCTTGTACTCCACATCCTTTCGGAAATGTAGTTTGGTACTCTGGGATGAATTTAGCTAGTCTCGTGGGGGTTAAGTACCACCTCATCATAACTTTATAGGCATTTTCTCTGATTGTGATACACATTGATGATGTGGCAACTTTTTGAAAAATATCATTCCAATCTTCCATGTCTAATACCTCCCCCAGGTCATCCTCCCATTGTATGCAAGGCAAAGGAGAGAGAGAAGGGCCACAGTGAAAAAAGACAGCTCAAAGTTTTGCACACTTTTTCAACAGGGTGGAGGGAAGGGGGGGGGGTTTGGGAGGGGTGAGAGATGAAGACAAGGGATGGCTGTTATTAATTCAAACTTGTTGACTGGGGACACACTCACATTAAAAACTCTCAAAACTTGAATTGATGTCTCCTCCTCTTCTTGTACTTGGTGTCTTCAACAGATGTCTTCTTTTCTATGTGCAGGTGGATGGATTGAGGCCGAGGAAATGCCTCCTAAAATCTTCCTTAGTAAAAAATAAAAGGGAAAAAATAGTGCAATACAGTTTATTAACGAATAAAAACTTGAGATTTAAAACTTACAAGCGACCGATCAATTCGAGCATAGGAAGGAGATGCCGCCAGGCTCCACTACTTGTCCCTTTCTGGGCAGTGGTGTCCTGTCTCTGCTGGTTCCCGCTTGGCAGATGTATACTGTCTGTGGCTTGGGTTGCAGGTGGCCGCAGTGCGGATGTCCAGAGCCCGTGCACAGGCTATGTCCTCCCCCTCCGGC
>CM071575.1:26826297-26916240 GCA_036426205.1 Ascaphus truei | reverse complement strand
TGCGGATGTCCAGAGCCCGTGCACAGGCTATGTCCTCCCCCTCCGGCGAGACGTCACTGAGGAAGCATTGGCGAAACGCGTCTGACGTTTTTTGGTCTCTACAAGCCACCATAGTGAGGAGGTCTGATTTCCCTGGCCCAGCGTCTCGCCGTCTGCGCATGCGCATGCACAGCGGAGCAAGGAAGCCTGGAATTGTCTGCACGGGGAAGATAGGCGGCCGGAGGTAGGATTATTATTTTTAATATGTTTTTAAAATATGCTTTGGTACTATTAAACTATTTTATTATAATTGTATAATTAAATGTTTATCACTGTTGTTAAGTATATGTATTTCCCTGTGTGCGGTCACATGCATGTAATTGGCCCGTGACTTTGGGGGATGTTCTATCAATCATCCTATGGAGGAGGGGAGTTTGATAGCAGTATGGGTATAAATAAGACACCCAGGACAGGTCACTGCTACTCCTGACGAAGCCGTCTGCAAGAACGGCGAAACGCGTTGAGCGTGACCTCTTAATCAAGAAGGAGAGAGTGCCTGGGTATCCGTAGCTGTTTTCCTACCGGCGGCGCAACCGGAAGTGACGTGACGGCCCCAAGACCGGAAGTGACGAGACGGCTCCAGGCTGAAGTGTACCGTGGCGGTTTGCTGACACAGAGACGCTGTGATGTGGTCTTGAGATCACCACCGTCAATGCTGTTTTCCCATTGGGATTCTGTAAGCCTCCACTTTTATCATTTTTGGATAAACTGTATTTTATTGGATACTGCATGTGTGCTTCTCTTTTCTAAAGATTATCTCCTCCAAATTGTTCCTGCTGATATATCATATTAGGCATTGGCCTTAGTATGTGGTGCCCAGCTGGGAGCTCCTTATAACATATTTTGCTACAGGTTGCACTATGTTTGTCTTTTTTTCTTTTTAAAGGTATCTACGCTCCCCTGGTTTTTTCTTCCTATGTTTCGTGTGGACCTTGAAACAGTCCGTCTAAGGGTTTGAGTGTCTTTATTTTTACTTTGTATTTTGTGTTCACCTTCACATTTATATACATAGTTTTTCCATTAAGTGTTTATATATTATATTATTCACTGTGTTTAGGTATTGAGCGCCATCTTGTGTGTTCCATATATCTGTTTTTGTTTTATTAAGATAGGCTGCACTATTTTTCACAATGGAAGATATAGAAATAGATAACAACTGCTCCAATATTTTCACTAGAAGACACACGAGATCTGTGGACTTCAATAGTATTCTGAAATTAGATTTGGATAAAGCCCCTATTATAGGGGAAGCAAATATCCTTGCATCAGAATTTGATAAATTGGAGAAGTTGTTAACTAAAGATATTAAGAAATTTGGGGATTACACCTTTTTAGAGCAATATGTTTTAAGTGGAAGAGTCCCAAGAGGCCTTAGAATTAATAAGGATCCATCCATGGATTTGGAAGATGAAAGCTTCCTTGACAAGTGGTATGGTCTTTTAGAGAAATGTTCTAATGACCTAATGGGTTTAGTTATAGAACAACAGAAACATCATGTGTCACAAATTGACATAGAGGTGAAAGAAATTGAAGAGAGAATTGGTACTTTAGATCAGACCGCTCTCTTCAAAGAAAAAGATGCACAACTGCAAAAGAAATTAGATAAATTATGGAAAGAAACAATTACAAAGAAAGTAAAGAAATTTTTAAGAGATGAGGAGGACTATAAAGACGGGCCCCCTAGAAAACTTGAGAAAATTGAATCCAGTGCTGTTAAAATAGTGGATAAAACCATTCAAAAATCTAAAATAACCCCAAAAAAACCCTCACCAAAAAAGGACATATCTAAGGGAAAGAAAAAACCTAGAAAATACACCCCTAAAAAAACTAGGAAAAGTCCAGAAAGGGAAAATTGGAGGACAAAACCATATAGAACCCCACACCAACAGGGTAATAAATATGCTAAAACACAAGTAAGCATAGAATTAACCCCGAAAAGATCTATGAGTATAGATTATGACTCAGAAGGGGAAATTAGTATATATAATAGAAAAGAACAACGAGAAACCCAAAGAGATAAAATGTTTCAGAAAGGTGGCCTTAAGTTTAACAACAAGAAGGATTTTTTAGGGGAGGGGGGGTCAACTTCTTTTCAGGGAATAAATTCATATGCCCCACTGATGAGAAGGGATCACTCCTCGGAAAAAAGGAAAAGGGAAAAAACCGACGAAAACGGGGAAGGGGACAGAAAGAAATACCAAAAGAAACCCAAGAAATAGGTAAAAACATATTCAACTTGAGCTCTAGGGTATTAACCAAACCCGAAGAGTCCCTTATTTCCAAAGGTTTAAAGTTCGCCCCCACTGTAAGCTCTAGTAATTTTGGCCTTTTCTTGGATGCCCAAAGATTTTTAAGGAAACTAACTATCAAAAGATTCTTTAGGCAGAAGGAGGTTGAGCTTAGAACCAGTGAAAACTTGAAAATAGATTCTAAGATAGATCCTAAAGAAGTTGACACTCAACCTAAAAGAGATATGACACTATCACAAGAAAATGCACATATTGTGATACATTCAGGTCTAAAACCATCCTCTACCTTTTACCCAAAACATATGAAAGGTAAAAACCTAGATGTCTTTACACAACTAGTTCAGAAAGATTTCGAAAAGCTAGCTAGTTCTGATCAGAAATTTGAGAATAATTTGAGTAAAAACGAAAGAGATGCCCTCAAAATCCTGCAGAAAGACACTAGCATTGTAATTAAACAAGCTGACAAGGGAGGAGGAGTGGCCATTCTCAACAGGGAAGACTATATATCTGAGGCACATCGGATTTTAGGTGATAAAAATACTTACACACCTCTAAAAAAGGACCCAACCTCAGACTTTCTGTGTAAATTAAAAACTTTGCTGGACAAGGGGAAACAAGATGGAGTCATAAATGAGAGCGAATACAAGTTTTTGCATAAAGAACATCCTATTAGACCCATCTTTTACTATCTCCCTAAACTCCATAAGAGTTTAGTAAATCCCCCAGGAAGACCAATAATAGCAGGTATAGATTCCCTGACGTCAAACTTGTCGGCATACATAGACACGTATCTGCAGAAATATGTGAAAGAACTTCCGTCATATCTGAAAGACACTACAGATATCCTGCAAGTTATAAATAACCAAAGATGGGAAGAAGGATGGTTTCTTGCCACATGTGATATAACTTCGTTATATACGTGTATCAGTCATAAAGATGGACATGATGCCATAGACAGAGCGTTATCTAAGGATACAAATATGCCTCCTGAACAGGCAAACTTTATCCTAGACGGGATAAAATTTATCCTAGAGCACAACTATTTCCTGTTTGAAGGAGTATACTACCTTCAGAAGTGTGGTACCGCCATGGGCACGAAATTTGCACCCAGCTATGCAAATGTTCTCATGGGTGCATGGGAGGAAGACCATATTTGGTCTATTGCAGAGCTGGGTGTGGATTTGTGCCTGTGGCGGAGATATATCGACGATATATTCTTTATTTGGAGAGGGGACGAGGAAAGTCTCAAAAGATTTATAAACTATCTCAATGATAACTTACTCAACCTCAAATTCAACTGTGAGTACAGTCGGGAAAGGGTTAACTTCCTGGACCTGACTGTACTCATAGAAGAGGGAGAGATTAGTACTCAAACCTTCTTCAAAGACGTCGATATCAATAACTTTATCACACCTTCCAGTTGCCATCACCCGAAATGGCTACAAAATGTACCATATGGTCAAATACGAAGGGTCAAGAGGAACTGTTCGAATGATGACGTGTTTAATACACAATCTCAATTTATGCAAGAAAGGTTTAGGGAAAAGAAATATGAAGAGCAAGTTATTCAAGATGCAGTAGAAAAAGTAGGATGTCTAGAAAGGAAAGATCTTATAAAAAACACAGAAAAAGTTAAAACTAAAAAGAACTTTGACTTCTCTTTTCTCACAAATTATAATAGACAATCCGAAAAAATAACTAAAATAATACGCAAACACTGGCATATTGTCCAAAATGACTCTATCCTAGGTGAAATAGTACCTGAAAGACCGACAGTCATTTTTAAAAAAGCTAATTCACTAAAAAATGCACTTGCACCTAGTGCTTTACAAAAGGTTTGTAAAGAGAGTAATAGGTGGTTACCCCAAATAAAGGTTTTTTTTGGGTGTACCACATGCCTGGCATGTAGACATAGATCGGACGATAAGTTTGGATTCCAGTCTAATATTACCAAAGAAAAGTTTTTCATAAAACAACACATTACGTGTAGATCAGAATACGTGGTTTACCTAATACAGTGCCCTTGTGGGCTTCAATACGTAGGCCAGACCACTAGGCCAGTTAAAACACGTATTCTGGAACACATTGGTAATGTGCGTAGAGGTGTCACTACTCACTTTTTATCCAATCACTTCATCAATATACACCAAGGTGACACTTCAGGACTAAGGTTTACAGTGCTTGAACATGTTCTGCCCCACTGGAGAGGTGGGGACAGAAATGTTGCACTGAAGAAAAGAGAGAGTTTTTGGATCTTTTCTCTCAAAACCTTAGTGCCACAAGGCCTGAATGTGGACTTTGAACTTGGTGTTTTTCTTTAAATTTGGTGTTTTTCTTTAATCTGGTGTTTTTTCTATTTTTTCTGTAAATTTCATATTTTATAGGATTTAGATGGGATTGCACCTTTTATATAATTTTTGAGAGCATTTTTTATTGACTGGTGTTCAGTCTTTGTGGTCCGATCTATGTCTAAAATAGTCAAGATGTCCTTATAACTATGCCTCATTTCATAAGATTATTGGAATTTGATGTTGTACCCTAACCTAATTTCTTTGTCTTTTTAAGATTCATCTATCGTCTGCTCAATATGACTAAGAAAGAGTAGGATAGCTGATGTGTTTTTTATATACTTTAATGTGTATTTTATTATGAGTTAGGATTATTATTTTTAATATGTTTTTAAAATATGCTTTGGTACTATTAAACTATTTTATTATAATTGTATAATTAAATGTTTATCACTGTTGTTAAGTATATGTATTTCCCTGTGTGCGGTCACATGCATGTAATTGGCCCGTGACTTTGGGGGATGTTCTATCAATCATCCTATGGAGGAGGGGAGTTTGATAGCAGTATGGGTATAAATAAGACACCCAGGACAGGTCACTGCTACTCCTGACGAAGCCGTCTGCAAGAACGGCGAAACGCGTTGAGCGTGACCTCTTAATCAAGAAGGAGAGAGTGCCTGGGTATCCGTAGCTGTTTTCCTACCGGCGGCGCAACCGGAAGTGACGTGACGGCCCCAAGACCGGAAGTGACGAGACGGCTCCAGGCTGAAGTGTACCGTGGCGGTTTGCTGACACAGAGACGCTGTGATGTGGTCTTGAGATCACCACCGTCAATGCTGTTTTCCCATTGGGATTCTGTAAGCCTCCACTTTTATCATTTTTGGATAAACTGTATTTTATTGGATACTGCATGTGTGCTTCTCTTTTCTAAAGATTATCTCCTCCAAATTGTTCCTGCTGATATATCATATTAGGCATTGGCCTTAGTATGTGGTGCCCAGCTGGGAGCTCCTTATAACATATTTTGCTACAGGTTGCACTATGTTTGTCTTTTTTTCTTTTTAAAGGTATCTACGCTCCCCTGGTTTTTTCTTCCTATTTTTTCACTGTGGCCCTTCTCTCTCTCCTTTGCCCTGCATATAATACACGCCGTGGAGCCGCAAGCAGAGTGACGCGCCCGAGGACATTCCACCCTTTATTCTATTCAAATCCACACAGAGGTTGGTGAATAACCTCTGAAAGACTGAGGCAGCGAAATCACTCTGTGGAAAGGACTGGAACCACATATTGAACAGTAGGAAAAATTCTTTTTTTGGCGCAAACTTTCCCCCCTTTTTTCCTTCATCCTCCCATTGTAGCATATATTTCAGTTTTTGATTCATTTGTGGAGGGGGGCTAACAAAGTATCCATACAATTTAGATATCAGTCCAGGTGTGTTACTATCTGCTAGACAAAGTGACTCAAATCTAGTTAGCAATTCGTGGGGTCGGATTTTGTTATAAAAGGCTTTCAATTGAAGGTATTGGAGGAACTGATTGTTTGGGATAGCCTTTTCTTTGTGGAAATATTAAAATGTTCTGGGAAATCCTTCTGAACCTACATCTTTTTTTTTTGTAACAATTTTTTTATTGGACACGTTCACATATAAAAGTACATACAGAAATGTCATGAGCCCGCAACATTTCAACTCAATACAATCAGGTGGTGACCAATAACATTTTCACGTTTTCCATAAGGGGAAAAGAGGGAGGGGGGGGGTGGGTAAAGGTACGTCCAGAGGCTTCCTTGATTCTCTCTCCTGCTGTCTGGAAGGGACTAAAGGTCTAGGTAGTTGGCCTTTTTGGGCTTTTTCTCTCTAACCAGGGGTCCCATGTGTTCCGAAATTGAAGCATCTTCTTTTGGAGCATAGCTGTCAGCTTCTCCATAGTCATGACCTCATTGATTCTTCCTGAACCTACATCTTTTAATCTTGTGATACCTGCTATTTTCCAGTCTATAAACCTATTATGGCCTATTCCTGGACCAAATTCTGGGTTATCATATAGTGGAGTCATAAGTGTATTCCGTGTTGTAAGGAAGTGTCGATTTGCAACTGAGTTCCATAATTTGAGTGAATGGGCTATAATTTGGCTAGATTTGAGTATTTCGGGACTCTTTCTCACTGGGGACCATAGAAGATTACTTAATTCGACTGGGGCAACTAAATCCATTTTCAATGATACCCAGCGTCTGTGGACTGGATTAGAGTGCCATAGTATTAGTTGGCTGGTTTGGCCTGCTTTGTAATAGGACATAAGGCATGGTAGTCCCAGCCCTCCTGTCTTGTTTGGTATATTTAAGATTTTCTTACCAATTCTTGGTGTTTTATTTTTCCATATAAATTTGTTTATTATAGACTGTAGAGTTTTAATTTCCTCCAATACCAATGGAATGGGTAGAGTTTGGAAAAGATACAGAAGACGGGGCAATATGTTCATTTTTATACTGTGTATTCTGCCTATCCATGATATAGCATGGCCGGACCACTTCCCAATATCAGACTTAAGAGCTCTTAGGACCTTTGGATAATTCTCCCTATACAGAGAACTATAGTTTTTTGTGATAAATATCCCTAGGTATTTGATCGTATTCGGTTGCCATTTAAAATCAAAGTTTAAAGCAATCAATTTAATTTGATCTGTAGGCAGATTTATATTTAGTGCCTCAGATTTGTTACTATTGATTTTGAAACCTGAGATATCCTTAAAAGACGACAGAGTGGAGTATAAATTTGGAAGTGAAGTTTGAGGTTTGGTTATTGTAAGGATCACATCATCTGCATAAAGTGCGATTTTGTATATCTGGCTCTTCACCTGAACTCCTGTTATATTTGGGTTGTTTCTTATGTTTGCAGCTAGTGGCTCCATACAGAGGGCGAATAGCAGTGGAGATAAGGGACATCCCTGTCTGGTTCCATTTTTTATAGGAAAGGTCTCAGAGGAGAAACCTTGGGAGTATATTTTTGCCGATGGTGTAGTGTATAAAGACTCGATGGCTCTAAGGAAAGGGCCTTCCACTCCAAATGCCTGCAATGTTTTTGACATGTATTTCCAATCGATTCGGTCAAACGCCTTTTCGGCGTCAAGGCTCAGGACCATCGATGGTATTTTATTTTTGGTAGCTAATGACACCAACTCAATAATGCATCTGGTATTGTCCGCAGCTTGTCTTCCAGGGATAAATCCCACCTGGTCCGGATGAACCAGAGATGGGAGAACTTTATTTAATCTTATAGCTAATATTTTGGAGAATATTTTTAAGTCTGAGTTTATTAAATAAATTGGTCTGTAGTTCTTACAGTCTGTAGGATCTTTTCCATCTTTATGGATTAGTGTTATGGTTGCCTGGAGCATACTGTTGGGAAATTGGGAGTCTATTAGTATAGAGTTGAACATATTTAATAGTACTGGGGCGAGGATGTTAGAGAAGTTTTTATAGTATAAGTTCGAGAAGCCATCGGGCCCCGGAGCCTTAGCCGGTTTGAGATCTTTAATAACCCTGAGAACTTCTTTGAGTGTGAAAATTTGGGCTAATTTGTATTTATCGTCTGGAGTAATTATGGGGAGATTAGCTGAATCTAGGAAGTTTTCCATTTTGGTTGTTAATTGTTTGCTTTGTTTAGTCTTATTACCATCATATAATTTGAAATAGAAGGCCTGGAATTCCATAATTTAGGTATTCTACATTTTAACTGCCCTTACTGTAAAGAACCCTTTCCTTTGTTGCTGGTGAAATTTCCTTTCCTCCAACCTTAAGGGATGGCCCCGTGGGATGAATAGTTCTTTTCAAAGCTCCTTGTATTGTCCCCGAATATATTTGTATATAGTTATCATATCCCCTCTTAGACGCCTCTTTTCTAATGTAAATAAATCTAATTTAGCTAGCATCTCCTCATAAGTTAGATTGTCCATCCCCTTTATTAATTTGGTGGCTCTTCTCTGAACTCTCTCTAGTTCCATAATGTCTTTTCTTAGGATTGGTGCCCAAAATTGTACTCCATATTCAAGGTGAGGTCTTTGCTAATGCTTTGTAATTTTTTTTTTTTTAAACGTTAGTTTTTACTGCTTTTGCATCTGTTTATTGTAGCTGTTGCAATGAGAACCTATGTGTGTGTGACTTGTGAGGGCCATTTAAATTTCATGGGGAAGCACATTTTCAGCAAATAACATATCTAGGATGAAAATACAGAATTTAAAAAAGGGTGGTAATAACATTACTAAGTATTACAGCAAAATTACTTTTTTTACGGTCAGTCGTAATCAAAATATTAAATTGAAATGCTTTAAATTATACATAATACGGTATATTTTTAAACAAATACATACCATAATTATTCTCTACTAAAGCAATAATATCTTTCGGTCACATTTAGCTAAAGCCTGATGTTTCAGTGATTAAAATGACCTTCATAAGAAAGGTTGATTTCCATCTGATTTTTTGTCTTTCTCATTGCAGTCCACAGGATGAACAAATTACAATCAGTTCCAGAAACACACACACACACACAAACACACATATATATATATATATAATATAAATATATATATATAGTATATATATATATATAATATAAAATGGGAAATTAACTTGTATGCTCATTTGCATGTCTTAGGCAGGTTGCAACCCCGCCTTTCACCATTATCACCCAGCACACAGCACTTCCTTCCACTGCAGCAAGGGTTCGGGAAATTACATGCCAAATGAGCACACAGTGCCACTTTTTGCTTTAAAACCATTTTAAACATGGTTCCCTATAGGCTTAAGCTTGGCATGTCACAGCTTATATGAAAAAATAGTTGCGGCACTCCTGTATATGCACTCTATGAATCTGGTGCTATGGCTGTTATATAATATATATATACATATATATATAATAATATATTATATATATATATAATATAGATATATAATCACAGTTTAGTAGGCTCATGGTAGGTGCTGTAGACAGTATGCTCACAGTGGTAACGCCATAAAGATGCATCTCCATTTTAAACCAAAGTGAAGTAATGAGAGTGATATGTTTAGCAGTAAGGCTTGCAAGGCAAGACAGTGATAATTACAGGAAGGCAATTACATGTTAATTAGAAAAACCTTGAACACCTGGCCTGCCAGTTATCAGTAGCCCTAGTTGAATGTGTTAAATCTGATGCTTTATTCATTTATCAACACGCAAGGGAGTTAACGGCGCTCTCTGCCATTTCAAGCTAATGCCAGCCCCGATGCTCTTTAACCACTTCCAAAACAACCACGGTTACACCGACTCCCACGGCTACACAGACTCCCACGGATACACGGACTCTCACGGCTACACAGACTCTCACGGCTACACAGACTCTCGCGGCTACACCGACTCCCGCAGATACACCGACTCCCGCAGCTACACCGACTCCCGCGGCTACACCGACTCCCGCGGCTACACCGACTCCCACGGATACACAGACTCCCGCGGATACACAGACTCCTGCGGATACACAGACTCACGGGATTACACAGACTCCCGCGGATACACAGACTCCCGCGGATACACAGACACCCACGGATACAAAGACAATGATATAGGATTGATGCTTTAAAGTAGCAATTCAAGCAAGCACGTTTTTTTTGCTATTTTTTTATTTTTAATACAGGCGGTCTCTGAATGAGCCTCCATTAATTTCTGCTCTGTGGACCCCCTGCTTCCAGACATATAGAACTCGAAAGGGGGTGCTGGTAACTCTGCTATTTAAAGCTTCCGCGTCATGTTGGCCAATAGGAAGCCGCACTGGATAACATCACGCCTTCCTATTGGACCGCAGGGCGCGGGAGCTTTGAAAAGCAGTCATTACGTGATCCCTGCTAGCCAAGCGGAGATTCTACCGGCACCCCCTATGGAGGTAAGTATCTTAGAAATCAGGGGGTTCCTGGAGCTGAAATTCATGGGGTTCAGCTCCAAAGACCCCCATTTCACACCTGTGTTAAAAAAAATTGCAAATCAAAAAATTGCCAATTTAGATTTCCTCTTTAACACACTGCTGCACACAGACACACACAAACACACAGACACACACTGATGCATACAATAATACACACAGACTTCCTTATGTACACTCAAATTCCTCAAGGGTACACAAACCCACAAATGCTTATATACTGCTATAAAATGCTGACATTTTAAGCCTGTTCTTCCTTTCTTATTCTGGTGCAGTGTTCTCATGTCAATTAGAAACAGTGACCTGGTTTTGCTGCTCTGTGTATATGCGAGGATAAACCAGAGCAGCCAGTGTTGAGTACTTGACATGTATATGTACAGTAGTATCCTGGCTTCCTTTTGTTCCTGTCTCTCCCCTCATTTACTCAGCCTCATGACAAACACTTTGCTCTCCATGCTTCTCATTCTCTTGTAAAGCCAGAAGGTCAAGGCACAGAGAACCAGCTGCAGAACCAGTCTCCCTTTACTGTAACTGGCTGATGGATGGAGTTAAAGCTTGTTAGTGGGAGAGGGAAATGATTGATAAGTGCACTGACAATGAACTTGCTGCACTATATAATGATATATAGTACATAAAATCTTACAATTTTTATTTTTGTTTTTATGGAATATAGAACCTGAATAGACTGAGTTTAAATAATAACCCATTGCAAAGCTCCCCCACACAGTCTGGGTGTCACTGTTATGGGCAATTCTATATCTGTGATTATTTTTTATTAATGTGAAACATTTATGTTAAAAACATTAGGTTCTACCAACCCTATTGCACCATTATCAAAAGTATCCAATGTACCAAGCATCATATGCATTATATGTAACCTGTGATTGTAACTACCTCAATGGAATGCTATGTCTAATTGAAATGCCCCGAATAAAAAAGAATTTATTTAAAAAAAAAATCTATTAAGGGCCATGTAACTGGGACTTATCACTGTTTGAGAGAAACTGCTTCTAAATCCAGCACGGAGCTGGTTAATTGCAGACAGGCAATTAACTAGACTCCACCTGGCTAAATTAGAGCTCTAAGAAAAGCCTCCTGGTGGAAACAGGAGAGAGATTCCTTAGCTCACATTTGGGCTGACATAAGGAGAAGGAGGACTGACCAGAGTTTTTCCTGAGCATACAACTATGCTGACAGAGGAAAGACCCGACTGTTATTCCTTGGAGTGGTTTGACTGCAAAAGCATGCAGTTGGAGGACCAGATAAGACTTTCTTATACATTTACTCCCTGAGAAAGATGATATATGTTTTTGGGACTGGGAACTGGCTTAACCAGCCAGCCACAGATAGATAGGGCATATACAGTACTGTCTAGTTATTCTCTAAAGTGGAGCAGGTTTTTCTTTTATGTTTTGTGTTTACAGTGTTTAAAGGATCAGTCAATAAAGTCTTGTATTTATGTCACCCGAAAACGGTATCCATTTGCATACCTCTGCACACATCTCTTACTGGCCATATTGACTAAGAAGTGCAATCTTAAAAGACACTTTTAAGGTTGGCTTAGCAAATATGGCCTATTCAAGTGAATGAGCTGTAAGGTGTCTTCCAGCATGTAAGGTGTCTTATGGAGTAACACCACTTAGTAAACATGGCCCTCTTTAGCCTAATCACTTAGAGGTAGATGCACAAAGCTCCGTTAAATCTGGGTTACAAACCTGATGTTACCTACAGTAAGTAGGTAACGTCGGTTAGTTTCCTTGAGTTTAACGAGTATCCAGAAAGATCTTGCACTGCTTGGGAGTTGTGTTAAAACCTGCTATTGAAATCAAAGGATGCTTTATAACTCATTAAAAATGGCATTAAGAGTTGAATAAAAAGAGAAAAACTAAATAAACAGTCACTATTATCTAATACTACAGAACTGATTTATTTAATGAGGTGTGGGGGGTTGTTTTGCTGACATTTTGCCGAAAACGGCAAACTTCTCAAAACCTTTTTGCCAAGCATTAAAAGTATTTGATACACTTGTAAATGTAAACTCAAGTTCCAGCACTCACTGACTATAGAATAATAGATCAAACCAATAATAGGGGGCCTGATTACCTTCACCCCATTGGTTTTATTATACCCCCACTGTCCTTGTCTATTGTTCACACCCTATCCCTGTGTTCCCTGTCCCTTACCACCCTTGCTGTATGGTCTATTGTTTACCCACTCGTGCCGCATCACTCCAGGTTTAGTTATATGGTCTTGTGCTGATATTAAATTATTTACTTTGGCATTTACCTTGTTTGATCTATTCTATAGTCAGTGAGTGCTGGAACTTGAGTTTACATTTACTATTGTCTCTAGGGGGAATAGGAGTCCCCCTGTGTTCCGTGGGCACCCTGCGCCTGTTTCTTTAATATATCCTTTACGCTTTTGACTGCTGTCTATTCTAATTGTTTTGTATATTTGATACACTTGCTACACTCCCCACCCCTCTTTACTGAAAGAAGCCTACAGGAGCCGTTCACCCTTTTATGTATAGGAAGTAGGGGATCTCCGGAGTTGAACCAAGGAAGCTGCTGTCGTTACTATCCCCTCCAGGGGAAACTAAACAGAGGTTTAAATCTCTCGTATCACACGGTCCAATAGGCAGCAGCAAGGTTATCCGCAGGGGGTTCCCCAGGGCTGAAATGAACTCAGTTCAGCTTCGGAGACCCCCCCTGCTACTTATACTTATAAAAAAATAGTGTCACAGGGGTGGGCCAGAGGGAACGGCTGTTTTAAATGAACAGCTCCAGCACTGAATGGGCTTCCATTAAAAAATTCAGCATTTCCCTCTGAAATGGCAACATAAAACCGGAGACACCAATTATCAGGCAACTGGTTGTAAACAAATTGGCTTTGTGACTAATTACTCAGACAATCTAATAAAGAGATGTTATCGTTGCTAAAATGCATCTCTCCCCAAGACACGCAATTAGGCGGATTATTTGGAGCAAGCTGGTAAATGTTTGCTTTTAATTTTGTCATAACATAATTTTCCAATGTGTCCTGCTGCCCTCACTGCCTCCCTGCAGCCTGTGCTTTACACTCCCTCTCGGAAGCATGCATTGTCGCTGTTGGTTTTCCACTGTATCATTTGTTTTTGTCAGGGCGCTTAGGGAAACAGTCTTTTTTGTGTCACCTTCTGTAACCCTTGCTTGTATAAAAGACAAATGCACTGCAAAAGCAGATCACATTATTGGCTCGCAGTTTGCCACAGGGATCTGGATGGTGCTTCACCTGCAGCCTGACACCCAGGGCTGGATTTAAAGAGACAATCCAAGCAGCACTTTAAAAAAAAAAAAAAAACTTTTTTTTTTGGTATTAATATACTGTATGCAGCCTTTGATTACCTTTATTGAAAATGAATTACCTAGGATTCCTTCTCCCGTGATCGATCAGCAAAGATCCTGCTTCTCAGGGTTCATTAAATGGCTGCCTTTCAGTTTCAATCAATCCTTCAATCAGTGTAACTCACAAGCTACAGTGTATTCCTATATTACTAAGGAACATTATCCACTGTTACTGTTTGCAGCTCAAACTGCTGGGGATATTGGCAACAAATTATCCCAAACATGAAAGCGTTGCAAAAATCCT
Source organism: Ascaphus truei (assembly GCA_036426205.1). Classification (NCBI taxonomy): domain Eukaryota; kingdom Metazoa; phylum Chordata; class Amphibia; order Anura; family Ascaphidae; genus Ascaphus; species Ascaphus truei. The sequence goes on along the minus strand of CM071575.1, from coordinate 26,902,088 downwards.
GCACTTCTGGGGAGGTGTGCTAAAACCTGTTATAAAAATCAAAGGATGCTCAGTATATTGAAACCCATTAAAAATGACATTGAAGGCGCATGCGCGACGGTGGAGAGAATGGAGTCCTGATCACAGAGCTCCGTCCCCACCGGCACATATATTTGAAATAAAAGCGGCAAAAAAAAGAAACTTTCATTCATTAAACATTATCATCTGATAAGCCGGGGACTCCCGCGCAATCAATTAGCATGGATCCCGAGTATGACCCTTCTACAGAAGAAGATAGAGATGAAGAGATGGTCCGGCGAAAAGATTTGAAAGAATTCTGTGCCCAAATGCAGAAGTTCTTCAAGACAGAGTTATGGGCCATCATACAAGACGTGGACGCAATAGGAGAGCGGACGGCCACTTTAAAGGCAACAACAGATAAAACAACTGCTGCCCTGATACAGACTCAAGAACAAGTCAGCACACTACATGAAAAGATTAAATTCCTAGAAGATAAGGTGGAAGACGCAGAAAACCGTAACAGACGGTGTAATATAAGTCTGCGGGGAGTCCCTGAAAATATAACAGACCCGGCAGATTTCACCAACAATTGGCTGGAACACCTGTTCCCGGATAAACCGGAGTCAGAAATCTGTTTGGACCGATGCCATAGAGCTTTGCGCGGTAAGCCGCAAGCAGGAGACTCCCCCAGAGATATTGTGGCCCGCTTCCACCACTACCGCACTAAGGAAGAGGTGTGCAGGATTGCCAGGGAAGCAAGGTCTCTGGAGTTTGAAGGAGTCAGACTTCAGGTTTACCAGGACCTTGCTCCAGCTACCCTCTCCAAAAGAAAAGCTCTCGCCCATATCACAAAGACACTCAGGGATAACAACATTAAATATCGTTGGTTGTTTCCTTGTGCTTTGCTCTCTATTAAAAATGGTGTAGCACACACTCTTCGGAGACTGGAGGAAGGGGAGAGCTTTTTGGCCAAACTCGGTGCCACAGAATCACCTCAGGGCCCCTCTCACCCCCCATCAACCAGCTTGAAGGCACCCGCCCCCACCGGGAACAAGGCTGCCCGTCCCAAGAATGGTTCTAAGAACAGCGATGCCACCGAAACCCCAAGCACCAAATATGTCCTTCCCGTGCAGCAGTGCCCTTCTTGAAACCTTACCACATCAACTGTGACTTAAACCTACTAACCACACACCATCAGGCATGAAGACGACTTACCAGGGCTGTTGGAGAATGATGAGTTCTCAGAGCAGCTCCGTCCACAACTTTGGAGCGGCAGCCATCTTCCCTAGGTACTTCTTCGAGGTGAGCGGGAGGCAGAATGGCTTTCCCGCGCTAGAGATCTGACGTCATTGTCAGGCACCTCCCTCTCGCAAGATCTCAGACACTTCCTGGAGATCTCATATTTCCAAGATGGCTGTACCCCGATACAGGAGCCCGTATCTTGGAGACTGCAACCCCTTTGTAGTCCTTAAAGTGGAGATGCGATAGGACATATAGCCTGCTCCACTTACAAGTATATACAAGTCCCGTTCCCTTTTACAGTTACAGTGGTATTAGGCTTTCAAAAATAAATTTACAACAATCACAAAAGCTACAAAAAACAATAAGATTATAAATGAATATATACATGTGCTATATACTTTATAAGATATAATTGGTGTATGCTGTGTGCCATATACATGCTGTATATATGTGTATGTTGTATGTGTGCTGTGTGTGTATATATTGCTCACTATTAGTCTGCTGTGTTGTATGCACGATATATATATATATATATATATATATATAATAGGTATATGTATAGATATGAGATGTAGATATATATATATATAAACTATACTGTACTGTACTGTACTATATTATGCTATACTATATCGAGCTGTTCGATACTATACAGGTACTATAGGTGGACTATGTATGTAGTATATACATGTGCGATGTACATGTGTAGGTATATGTATATATGTAGGTACACTATGTACGTGCTATTTATGCTATATGCTATATGTATAACTGTATGCTATATGCTGGACACCGTTTATACTATTTACTATTATCCTTTATTATTCACTATCAACACTATTAGTAGTATTATTATCACCATCAATATACCCCCGTTAATGATAGTTTAGCCCATCACAATACTCAATAAAGTATATTGAACTCTTTATGAAAAAGAGACTTATTTAGGGTACCTAAAGATACTATAACACCGTAGTTATTCACATTCAGAGGTTTACTTATGTACAATATGCAGATATACATATACATAAACCTGAGTCACTTTAGCTGTATACACCCGTATTCAGAGTTCTACCTGTATGAAATGTTTACCTAGATTTAGAGGTGTCTAATTAAGTCCAAATTAATGTAGTTAATATTTAGGGAGTTGATTATTTTTTTGACTAATTGTCACCTAATGTAATATAATTATAGCACTCGCTATAATTAACACAGGGAATTCAAGCTAGACGACGGACACAAATAAGATCCACATATAAGTTATATAGGTAGTATATATGATTGCGTAGTGTAGTGTATATATAGTTGTTATGACCTGCACTTTACATAAGAGATATGCAGATTATTTATGTTTATGTCCCACATAACCTCTGGATAATTATCCTCATTGGGATTGCAGTTAATACAGTTAATGCACTTAATTAATTGTTCACTATCTTATGCATTGGTTATAGATACGTTTATCTATACTACGGTGATATTAACGCCCGACTTGTCTCATGTGTCCATATATCTGTCTTATATGCCTTTTATGTCTCATTTATCATATGTCATGTATGTCTTCTCTGTCCCATTTGTCAAACAGTCCATAGAAATTATATGGGATAGTCTACCAAACGTTGCTCCATAGTTGTCACGTACAGACAAAGTTTTGACTATGTTGACATTAGGTTTTATGGTTTCTCACGAAGAGTACAATTGTGGTCCCTGTTCATACTAAGGTTCTCAATGTTATGTGGCACTCAAGACACCCAAGTTAAGTTGTCGCAGTTAATAAGTTAATACATTTATGAAAATTGTGCCGGAGGAGTTATCCCCGGCGACGCGCATGTGTTTCTTTTTTTGGTCCCTCAATAGGAGAGACCGACCACAAGTCCCAGGTAGGATTGCCTCCATTACAGGAGTCCGGTCCATCCATGTGATGGAGCCAGCAGACCTACCTACTGGGCACAGGAACAATCCTCGGGGGCTCCTGGGGCACGTTCTGGATTTTTGTTCACTCCTTTTTATATTTTCCCCTTTTTTTATGTTGCTTTTTAACCCACGTTATATCCCTCTTGTAGCTTCCCTTGTTTTGTCTCCCTATACTCCCTCTGTCCCCTTCCCTACCTCCCCATGGACAAGCGGAGCCATATGGACGAGACTAACCGACATACTTATGAGAGGAACATCGGACAGATTCACCAGAGCGATGGTCAAAGGTGAGTATAAGGGTCTTTACACTAGTTACTTCTTCCATTATAACACATGGCGTTAACCTTAATATCTCACAACGTAAAAGGCTTTAATAGTCCAATCAAAAGAAAATTAGCTTTTACGGACTACAAGAGAAAACAGGCGGACGTGTTGTTCTTACAGGAGACACTTCAATAAGAACAACCCACCCAAATTCCTAGAAAAGGGCTTCTCCCAATTTTTCACTTCATCAGCCTCAATCAAAAAAAGAGGGGTAGCCATTCTGTTTAATAACAGAATCCCATTTGTCTCCCAGACAATTAAAAAAGATACCGAAGGCCGCTATATCATTTTAGTAGGAACGATCCATGAACAGCCTATCACATTGGCCTCCCTCTACGCCCCCTGTATACAAGACGCAACTTTCTTTGATAAGTTTTTCAAAATACTAAACTCAGTAGCTAAAGGCTGCGTCATAGTAGCAGGAGATTGCAATGCATTCAGATATAGATAGATCAAGAGGAGGAGTCTCTGACAATAAAAAAGCGCAATCCGCCCTTCACAGAGGCCTAAAAGATACCCAGTTAGTTGATATATGGAGAGAGCTCCATCCATCTGCCAGAGATTACACTTTTTATTCTCACCCACATACCTCATACAGTAGAATTGACTACCTCTTTGTCTCGTGCCACCTGGTTCCTATGGTCACTCATACAGAGATCCATGATATTTCATGGTCTGACCACACACCAATAGAGCTAAGGTGCAATAATATCCGGGTCAATCGGCCAGGTGCAAACTGGAAACGTAATGAGTCTATTCTTAAGATACCTGAAATATGTGATGCAATAGATCAAGAAATAGTTCAATTTTTCAAGATAAACACAGGCTCTGTGGAATCCCATATGATACTTTGGGAGGCTCATAAAGCAACCTTAAGGGGCATATTGATTAACATCACAGCTAAGCGAAAACGAGAAAGAGATTCCAAAATTAAAACGCTCCAAACCAAACTACATTCTCTTCTCTTAAACCACAAGTCCAATCCTGATTCACAAACAACACATGATCTAAAAGATACAAAAATTGAACTGAATATGTTATTGACTTCCAGAGCGGATAACTCCCTGAGTTGGTCCAAGAGGAAGTTCTACGAAAAAGCTAACAGGCCGGATACGATGCTAGCTCAAGCTTTAAAAGATAGGCAATCTAAGTTTAACATCCAAGCTATACGCTTAAAATCGGGCATACAAACAGCCAATCCCAAAAAGATAGTAGAAGAATTTGGTTCATTTTATGGTTCCCTATACAACGGTAAGAAAGTGGCACATAATAACAACACGAGCAGAGCTCTAAGAGATTTCTTGGCCAGCTCAAAGATGGGGAGATTGACAGAGCAGGACAGGGAGGTTCTGGGCGCCGACTTCACATTAGAAGAAGTGTCACAGGCCATTAAAGAACTTAAACCATCAAAGGCACCAGGACCAGATGGTTTCTCAGGGCTATAGTATAAGAAGTTCTCAAATTCACTTGCCCCACGGCTGCTCCACATGTTCAACGCTATATTAGCAGGAGCCCCAATCCCCGGGGATATGCTGCGGGCGTCTATATCTCTAATACATAAGCCTGGCAAGGATCCGCTGAATTGTAAAAGCTATAGGCCAATTTTCTTAATCAATACCGATATAAAAATCTATGCTAAATTGTTGGCCAACAGGTTAAGTCTAATCCTACCCAGACTAATACATCCAGATCAGGTCGGCTTCATCAAAGGAAGGCAGGCAGCGGATAACACCCGGCGATTTATTGATCTGCTAGAATTGGCAAATAAAAATAATGCTCAAACCATGTTATTAAGTCTGGACACTGAAAAAGCTTTTGATAGGATTGACTGGCCATATTTAAAAGAGACGCTTGCAGCATTTGGCTTCGGAGATCGGTGAGTGGAGCGATTATGTCGCTGTACTCAAGCCCATCTGCCAGGGTTATACATCAGGGCTTTCCCTCACTTCCATTTCAAATTGAAAGTGGCACAAGACAGGGGTGCCCTTTATCTCCCCTCCTGTTTGCCCTCTGTGTCGAACCTCTGGCAGCACACATTCGAGATAATCCTGATATCTCAGGGTTAAACGCATACGCTCAATCCCATAAAGCGGCCCTGTATGCAGACGATATCTTATTAATCATCTCAAAACCCCTCACCTCATTACCAAATCTATTTGATCTACTAGACAAATTCTCCAAAATCTCTGGGTTTAAAATAAACCAATCCAAATCTGAAGCTCTGAATATCAATCTCCCTAGTCATATGGAGAAACTACGGAAACTAAATTTTAAATTCAATTGGCAGAAGTCTATAAAATATCTAGGGATTCATATCACCAAAGATGCAAAAAGCATCTACAATGCAAATTATCCCAACCTAATTTGGACGTTGAAACAGGACCTAATCAGATGGTCTTCCAAGAAGATTTCTTGGATAGGAAGGATACATAGCGTTAAAATGAATCTACTTCCCCATATCCTATACCTCTTCCAGACACTACGAGTGCCACTCAAACTGAAAGATATACTCTCACTTCAGTCTGCAATATCTAACTTTATCTGGAACGGTAAGAAACCGAGAGTAAATAAATTAAATATGAAAAGACCTACCTTAGCTGGTGGCTTAGCTGTACCCTGCCTGTTATCATACTATAAAGCGGCTCAATTAAGTCATATCATACAATGGCTTTCAGACCCTACATTAAAGAGATGGGTGGAATTAGAAAGTGCTGCGTGCTCCCCATTAGAGCTCAGTAGCCTGATTTGGTTACCTAAATTAGCGAGGAAACCCGCTACCCTGCCGCTCACCTCAATGATCAACTCTCTATCGGTTTGGTAAGCAACGAGAATCAAAATCTCACTCACATCAAAATGCTCTTTAATGTCCCCCATTTGGAACAACCCGTTTTTTTGCACCTGGCCTAATTGGTAGCAGTAGTTCTATCTGGAAATTAAAAGGATATAATAGATTCAAAGATATGGAAGGATACAATCTAAAAATCAAAACATTCGACCATATCAGACTAGAAAAAGACATTCCCCTCACAGAATTCTATAAATACCTCCAGATTAGAGCATTCTATAACAAATCCGCCCCATACCCTCCCCTGACGAATTTCGAAAAGCTCTGCCGGGTAGAAACCGACACTAAGGGACTTATATCTACGATCTACGGAGAGGTAGTCGAGTCTGCCACATCTACACAGCAAACACCCTCATTCCAAAACCAATGGGAATTAGACCTAGGGGAAACCCTAGAAGAGGAAGATTGGGACTCCATATTCTTAGCCACCGCCAAAAGTTCCATATGCACAACACTGAAGGAGAACGCATATAAAGTCCTTATGAGGTGGTACCTCACCCCACTCAAATTATCTAAGTTTGCTCCAGGGTCCTCCCCATTGTGCCCCAAACAATGTGGAGGAACAGCTGACCTGTTACATATGCTGTGGTCCTGCCCGCGGATCTCCCTAGTTTGGGAACAAATCAGGAATTGGATCCAGAGGATTTTCGACCTCTCTATTCCCCCAGACCCATGGCTGTTTCTCTTAAACAGACCCTTAAAAGACCTGTCAAAGTCGCATAATAAACTCATTGCACATTTCGCAATAGCAACGCGGTGTGAGATTGCAGCATTATGGAAACGCCCCGATATTCCAATTATCCCAAAGATTCGGAATCGTATTTGGTTTATTTGCCAGATGGAAAAGTTAACAAGCTTAGTTAATGACACTGGCGACAATTTCCTAAAAGTCTGGACCCCTTGGTCAGCACAGACAGACATTCCCGGGGTAGAGCGTGACACAATTTGGCTATGATAGTAATAGATGCGTTCTCCTGCAGAGAGGTGATGCCCGTACTCACAACAAATACCACACACACCATGAGTTCGCTCATATATACCTTGCCTCAGCTACTGCGGCTAATCGGCGGCAGTAAAGACATCTCAACAGCTCTCAGAGACCATTCCATCCATTCACTTCGATCTCCCATTCCTATCCTACTCCCCTTCCTTCTTCCCTCCCCCTTACCCCCCCCTTTTTTTTTTATTATTTATTATAATTTATTACTATTATTATTATCCCCCAACCCCTCATAATAAGAGTGACTATCCTCTCCCGCACGGTTAAGTAGGGCTCGAAAAAACGTGTGGGTCAGTTATGCGTAAATTATTGTTTACTGTATGCTAATTTGAACAATGTTTGTTTGAACGTCGTTTTTTATGTATAACAAGCATACATTCATCAATAAAATTCAAGTTATAAAAAAAAAAAAACCGTGGCACAAACTGGCACTCCAAATTTAAATTAACCCCTCCAGCACTCAAGGAGTTAAGTTTCATTTAGAGAAGGGGGTGCATGGGTGCATTCCGACTCTCTGTAACTTTTGTTCAATGTATCAAGGGGCTTTTCTCCCATATTGCTCCACTTGCGCCTGTAAGCATTTTGGGTAGGGGTTAGAGGAGGAGTTAGAGGAGAGGAGAGACAGCGCAATATTACAATGCCCTGGTTTAAATGTTGCTATTATAACTGGGGCAGTTTTTGGATTATTCATGACATCAAATAAATGGGCAAACTGTTTGGGCTAAGTAGTCCTTACCTGCGGACAATTTTTGTATTTCTAGGTTAATCGTGATAAAAAAAATAAAAGAAAGAAAGAGAGCAAATAAAAAAAAGAAAGAGAGCCACTTGACCTCTTTAATAGATGTTTGTGTTTTTCATTTCTCAAGGGATTTGCACTGCCGGCGGTATTCTTATATTGTATACTTTATATAGAAGCTTCTGCTGTCTCATTTGCTGATCAAATTAAAGGTCAGTTGGTGTTCTGCAAAACACCTTAATTTTCTTTTAGATCACAGAGGTGTGCTCCCCTATAATTTCCTGCTACCAATTCAATTTGTGTTGGAACATGTAATGCGTCTTTAACCCTTCCTGGGCCTTTAACTCCATCTATACCCTGCCCACTGGATCCCATCCTGTCCCCTCTGGCAATACAGGAGTAATGCAGCCATCTTAAAATGCATCACTATCAGCGCTATTCCTGCTCAGAGGTCATGTTTTTGTTCCCTCAAACGGAATATAAAAAAAAATGCAGTGGCATAAAATAAGGTAGAAAAAACAGATGTTTGTCAATATTAACACTGTGTGTGGGGTGGATTTTCCTTTTTTCGGCTGCAAATTACCTCAAAAATAAAACAGCATTCGATTTATCACAGAAAAAGAATCCTATGGCTATCAATACCTTTGGCAATAAAATATCAGAGCCTCGTGGAATACACATTTAAAAGTGTAATCCAAAACAGTGTGTGTGTGTATATATATATATATATATATATATATACATAGCAAGCAAGATCAAAACAGGAATAATTTCAGAGATTTATTGGATTAAAAGCACATAAGGACAAAGTCCTGACAAGCACTCTGACATGTTTCGCGCACAGGGCTCTTTATCAAAGACATGGTATATCTCACAATCCGATTTGGTTGTAGTACCATGTGATGGCAGCCATATTTTAAGGATGTGACGTACCTCCCTTTAAGATGACGTCACATCTTTAAAAAGAAAACAAACCCTGTTATATGCTACACCAGCCAATCGGATTGAGGGTGTACCATTTGACACTCAAATGTGACGTCACAGGCCTTATATAAGGCCTGTCCCATCTCATTTGAAGGCAAGAAGATGACGGGACAACATCCGCCCAATTGGATTATAAATATAGAAGAAAATAAAGAAGAAAGAAAAACTTACTGGCTGTTGAGGAGCAATGCATCGAGTGTTAAGAGGGTCCTGCTGTTGCTGCTGGACTCGGAGGGTGAAGACATCAATGGTAAGAAAAACATGGATTGTATATTTTTTCATTGCGTTTTTTTTTTTTTAAAGTTGCCTATTGACTGCCATTGTGTTTATCTATGCCTCTTTCAGGTTATAGATAAACACAGTGACCAGCAATGCATTTTTTGGCAAATGCTTGTTTTTATTTCATTGCTATGTATTTTTGTGTTTATTTTTATTGAATTGCTTTGTATTTTTGATGCTTGTTTTTTCATGTTGCCCATTGACTGCCATTTTGGCAAACCATGCCCATATTATATGGACATGGTGTACCATTGTGCCAATCAATTGGTTTATTGTTTTTTTTTTTTTTAATTTTGAATGAAATGTAATGTATTTTATTTGGTGCGTGGTTTTTTATTGGTAGATTGCCCATTCATTGCTATAGTGGCAAACCACGGCCATTGTATTGTATTGTATTGTATGTCTTTATTTATATAGCGCCAAAAGTGGACTCAGCGCTTCACAAAGAATACAGAACAGGGAATTATAATAATAGAATAAGTGCAGCAAAAATCAGACAATAGGAAAGGAAAACCCTGCCCCGAAGAGCTTACAATCTAAGATGTTTGTGTGGAAACTTACAGAGAGAGCAGGTGAGGGAATAAGTGCTGTAGATGGGTGTGCTTGGCCACAATGGGTGGTATAAGTGACTGTGGGACAGTAGCCATGAGTGCAGGCTTTTGGGATGCTTGATTTGTGGGGCAAGTTTAAAGGTTAGCAAGTGTTAAATGAAAAGGCTAACACCATTTACAGGGGAAGAGATGGCAGGGAGGCCTGGGAAAGATCAGGTGTGTATGTCTGGGTTCAGGCTTAGGGGAGATCCCCAGCAGCAGGAAGGAGTAGATGAGGGTGTGAATAGAGGATTTGTGGGGGTGTTTTTTATTGAGGGGTAAAGAAGTTGTTGGGAGAGAGGTGTATAAATAATTAAATAATGGTGCAGTGGGGAGTGGGGATGTTGGAGAGAACAGGGATGTTCACAAATGAGCGAGGAAACAGTAAACAGAAAAAGAAATAGGGAGGGCATAGTGAGATACAGGAGGAGAGACTGGTCAGGTATTGGAGGCTAGGAAGAGTACAAAGAATCACCACTTTTAGAAAGAAAAGTTCTCACAGTTGTAAAGTTGTTGTTCAGAGTTCAGATCCTCTTCAATCTTCACCTCCAATTTCAACTCCAAGATTAACTCTGCTACACACTTAAATGTTACACTTTGATGTTACACGGCCATGGTTTAACACTGTGCCAATCAATGGGTAATGGGGGAGGGGGTGGGGATAGTTGCCCCATGGAGGGTGGTTAGGCATCCTGGAGTGGGTAGCGGGGGAGGGGGGTTAACCCCTTAATAACTATAGCGGTTACCACCCGCTACTGTGATTAAGGGGTTAGTGGCCATTAGTTTGTTTTTTGATTGTACTGTTGCTGCCACGGAGGACATGGACACAGAGGAATGGGTTGAGGATGGTCTTCAACCTAGCAAAGGTAAGTTAGACTTTAATTAACTTTTTTGCTGGCTAGATAATGTTTTATTTTTAATGGGCCAATGCACTATTATCCAGATTTGGATAATTGTATTTTTGCCCATTACTGTACTGTATATATTGCTCCCATTGAGGGCATAGGTAACCACACTGGCAATCAATGGGTGTATTGGTTAGTATTGTGTTTTTTTTAATGTTTTGTTTTAATGTTTTTTTGTGGGTAGCAGGGGTGGATGAAGGTGGTATTTGGCCCGTGATGGGTGTTTATGCCTACTGAAGGGGTAGCGGGAGGGGTTAACCCCTTCATTACCTTAGCGGTAGTAACTGCTAAGGTAATAAAGGCATTAACTCCTCCCACAACTCTCCAGCAAAGACTAAGCACCCACCAAAGGCCAAATACCACCCTCACCCACCCACACTACCCACAATAAACTGGGCAATAGTCTTTAACCCCTACATTGCCTTAGCGGTTAGCGCTAAGGTTATGAAGCTGACTTTAAATGTATTTTTATTGCATTGGATTGAAGCAGGGGGTCTCCGGAGCTGGTATTAATGCGGGTCAGCTCCAGAGACTCCCGACTTCAATCTGATGCAGGAAAAATAAAAAATGTTGTCTAAGTCCTACTCGCAAATCCCATCTCTCCACCCTTGGGGTGTCGAGATGAAATATGCGAGGAGCTCGCTAGGTGAGAGCCTCGATGATCTCATCATAGGTACTAGAATAGGGTGATTTTATAAAAAAAACTGCGAGTTGGAGGTGTTTTTCAGCTCCCGCTAGGTGTGTTTGAGCAGGAGCGCTAACAATCAGGGAGATGCACTTCCCGGACGAGTTTGGCAGGTAATCGGAGCTTTCTGAATAGCAAACTTGCCAAATCGTACGGGAAGTGCTCAAAATCCTGGATGAGTTTGTTATCGAAGTTTATAGTATGGGCCCCTATGTGTCGTGTTGGACACCTTTTTGGACAGCACTAATATGGAAAGATAGCACATAGTATTGAGATTTTAGTTTTTCTTACTCTATTTTTTCACTTTAGTATTTCTATTTGTAGATGTTGAGCTTCCTGTCTGTCACTTTTGTGTGTGTGTGTGTGTGTGTGTGTGTGTGTGTGTGTGTATGTGTGTATATATATATACATTTGTACGCCCCGGGCGAGTGGATTTAACATCGTGGCGAGCTCCTATTGGCCCAAGCAGCACACGTGTGGTACTAGGTGGCGAGTAGATTTTTTGGTGATTTGTCGACCACTGTATATATATATATATATATATATATATATAATACATACTTGTCAGTATGGGGACCTGGGCTGTCTTCTGCATCAGAAAAGAGACATATTGTTTAATATTTAACCTGTTAATCACTGTTCATCTAAGTAAAGATAAATTGTCAGCACTATATGGGTCTACAAATAACAGCTTAACCTGTTCCTGGAAGTAGCTGGTGGCCATTTTGTCCTATCCCATGCTACTATAGGGTTATGTACAAACCTGGGAGACGGTGTGGTTTGCATTTTCACAATATGTTGCAGAAAAAAAATGGCATGGGCGGGATTGAACCTTTAAAGTCTAAGAGCCGCAGCATATGAGAAATATATCTGTGCAGAAATGTGACAGGTCTATAAATCGCCTCCACCGTATACCCTCGACAAGTGGCTTATGAACTTGTCCGTGAAGGAAAAAGATTGTCCCCCGAGGTCCCCTTATAATGGATGGACTGTAGTTCATAACCAGTTGTCCACAATGCAATACAGCCAGCTAGCAGTAAATAAGAGTTGCAGTCATCATGGGGAGGGGGCGTTGGAGGAGAAGGGAAAAGCGATCGTGCCCCAAACCAAGCTGCACAATAAGGTACAGCCTGGAAATTGCAATGGTCTAAGTGGCTTTATAAAAACAGCAGTACTGTGTCCAACTAAAAAATAAAAATGTACATCCTGTCTACAGATGCAGCGGCCATTATTGAAACACTTCACGCGGTGTACACCTCGGAATACCCATGTCATGGCGCGGCATTTCTTCCAGCCGTACCGCCTTAAGACGCGAGAGCAGGCGAGTGCAGAAAATGGCATTTTAGTGTTCTGGCTTTTAAACACCTGAAAGTGACACAGTAGCACAGTACTGTACACATTACAATTCATTCATTTAATTACATTTAATCGCACACAATCCATGAAAATTCAAACAAAGCACCGCGATAAACACGTGTGCCTGGGGTGATTGGCGGCGTTAATGCCGCGTGGAGTACAACAGCGCACACGAAAACGGCGCCATGATTTGTTCGAATAACGGCCGCTGCAGCTGTATGACACATTGGGGCAAAGATGTTTTGGGCCGGTGTTTTGCAAAGATTTAGGCAGCACTGTTAAAATATAAATAAATTAAGATGCTTATTAAAACAAAACAAAAAAAGAATGATTAACACGTTAACTCCAGTTGAATACAGTATAACTTTTAAAGACATTTAAAAGAAAAAAAATAGATATTACATCTTTAAAGCTGCAGTTCAGGCTCCCGGTTTTTTTTTTTTTTTTAGTTTTTTTTTTTAACTTCAATAGTTTCATGTGGGCAATCTCTACTTACCTAAAAAAAAACTGCATAGCTGCCGGTCAATTCGTTCTCCGTCTATTGATCTACAAAGTTTGGCGACATCTTTAAATATGGGGAATGTAAATCGTTGCTATAGCAACAAGCATGCTTGTTAAAATAGAATACAAGAAAATTGGTCTTTCAAAGTTGTTTTTTTTTAAAACAGAAAATGCTAAAAGTATTTTTTCTTACTACAGAACTGATTTATTAAAAAAAAAACACACATGCAGGATATTGCATGAACTGCAGCTTTAACCTGTGACCCCATCATGTGGGCCAATAGGAAGCTGCAACGCCATCCCTCGCGGCTTCCTATTGGCTCGCATGATGCCGGGGATTTAAATACACAGACTTATCAGCGACACCTTCTACGGTAAGTATCTTGGTAACCAGGGTGTCCATGGTGCTGAAATTAACGGGCTTCAACTCTGGGGATCCCCTGCTTCCCATCAACTAAAAAAGGAGGGGAAGAGAGAGGGAACTGCTACTTTAAACAAAATTATTTCCATTTTTTCGCCCCTAGTTTAGAAAATGAGACGCAGCAAAACAATTTGGAGCCAATGGACACCTTTTTCTTGGGATTCCGATGAACTAAAGACTATTGTCAGAGATTTAAAGGAATTTAATACTTCCGGGTTTGTATTTACATAAGAGTAGCATCAGAAACAGGTGGTTGTACATATCTTTTTACAACAAAAAAAACATTTAAATAACAAAGTTTGCATGATACACAGTAGCATGTAAGTCTTCTCTCGGGGAGGGAAATCCTTCATTTTCAGGTGAACCTGTATCGAAAGGTATTTTTTTTTTTTTTATCTACCATCCTAGCGGTCATTCTTTAAATGATTCATCATCATCCCAGTGTGAAAAATTGTCTGTAATTTGAATCAAGTTCTTTGTAAAATCCAGAATCAAACTGCATGGAGAGGGTTCCTTATTTTGAGAGGTTAATGCTTCCGTTCCTTGCGCTGGATCCTAACAATTTCCAAATGATGGTTTATTGCCACCCCCTCCCTCTCCTTTGAAATGGTGGTTATTTCCTTGGACGGTTTCTCATGTTGGAGCAGGTGAAAGCTAAAATGTAAAGTGGTTGAGGGATTTAAAAATGGCTGCTCCTAATTAGATTCTGACAGAGATTATCACTGTTACCTGGTTACTTCTGGTGCTTGGTTTATATAGTTTTAAATTGACATTGTTTACTGATGTGTCTTTCTTACAAAGAACCACTTTTTACCCTTTTTCTTTTGATTGAAAGCTTAGCGTTAGAAACAAACAATAGACATAAAATTATGTTTCCATCATTGATGATTTTGCCAAGTGCTGTAGTACTTGATAATATCTCTTAAGCGTGGCCTAAATTTGTACCACTGTTTAATGGTTCTGTAAGAAGGCTGACAGATACTGTACAGCCAAGGGCCCAAGAGTGACATTTTCAGACTTCGAGATCAACAAAAGTATATGTTAGAGCAAAAAATAAATCTGATGTCGAAGACTGGGAATCCATTAAGGTCTGTGGGTGTTCATGCTGATTTAGTGAATGGACCCCCCCTGAGAGATGCTGTCTACGTACGGAGCAGTGACTGTCAGGCAAGAGACAGGCTGTAGAGACTAATGTAGGAATATCGGTTAACCTCTCTAACACTAGAGGGTTCTGTCTGTTTCTCACTTGTTTGGAAGTCAGTCTGTCATACCCCATTTTAGTTGCCCCAGACTTTAATGTCATCTCTTATTCTGGAGTCATCCCATTGAGTTGTCATTTCAAATGGAAATCAATGAGATTGGGGGTGGGAGGGGTGGAATACAAAAATAGCATTTTAATGGATGGATACTGATTATTTTAATTATTGAGAGTCCATTCAAGTCTATTAAACAGTTGATGTTAAAATCAGTGAGACTGACTCCAAATCAGTGGAAATTAACATGTCAATTATTTTTTTGGGGAGGTTTCTCTGGACTTAAATGAATGTCTTTCCTCTGATGCTTTGAAATAAATGAACTATTTAAAGTTCCCAGCTTTGATCTGAAGGCCGAGCCCCCAAAACAAGTAAATGAAGATTTTTCATCCCCTTGCATATATGTCAAATATGAAACAGGCAAATGAAAATAGCTTTAATTGGCTTTTACATTGATTCCATCACACCACGGGGGAACCAGTGGCTCTCAGAGAACTAGTGCACGAAGAGGAAATTGGTTGCTGTCTGCAAGCTGTAAAACACGGCATGTGTCACAAGGACAGTAGGGTTCTGATGCACAATGTACGGTCTAATTGCTGCCATTTAAAGGTACTGTAGGGAGGCAATTTGGCAAATGTGATAGCACCTGGGGCAAAACGTAACCGTTTACTGCCAGGGGGGCCTGCAATGTATTGCTGGCTTTCTGCCGGCAAACAGGTTTAGCCACAAGTACCAGTTAATTATTGTGTGTGTGTGTGTGTGTGTGTGTGTGTGTGTGTGTGTGTGTGTGTGTGTGTGTGTGTGTGTGTGTGTGTGTGTGTGTGTGTGTGTGTGTGTGTGTGTGTATACTCATTCATATATACCGTACACACAACAGTACCAATAAATAACCGTCACGGTAATCTGAAGGTTGTCGCCTGGGTGCTCCGAATGAGTGACGTCCATCAAAGCAGAGAAGAGGATGTGCACACACCGGCCTTGAAAAGCGTCAACGCGTTTTTATTTCATGTTAGTTCAATATTTCAGTCCACAACAAGGATGTTTATCTTGAAAAGGTCCCTGTTGTGGACCGAAACGTTGGACTAACATGGAATAAAAACACTGACACTTCTCACGACCTGTGTGTGCACATCCTCTTCTTGCTTTGACAGATACTATATACCCACACGTATACATATTTGTTGAACCCGGATATATACCTTTTTGTGAAGTCCACGAGGAGTGTTTCACTGTGGTGAAAAGAAAATCACATAAAATAATATTTTCTCTGGCCCCATTAAAAATGGCAGCCGTTGTTGATTTTCTCCAAAGGTGCCTAATTTTTAACCCTGATCACTGCAACTTACTCAGCATTGGTTCACATTCCATGGTATTTGCTGTTGTCCTGTTCCCAGTAAGGCTTTGGTGACAAGGTTTGAGAGGCTAGAAAACATACCGTATTTAAGATTAAGGAATAAAGGTTGAAAGAAACATCAGAATGTGTTGCTACCTGGGTCAGTGCTGTTATTCTTTATTGCAGCTAGTAACACTTGCTAAATAAGGTGACATTTCTAAGATATTAACACAAGGGACATTTAAGACATGGGAAGGTTCTATTTAATTTAGTAAAGATGCAGCCCCAAAATGCAGGATTTAACTTTTTTTGGAGATCTCATCTATCAAAAAAATATATAAATATATATATAATTTTTGGGGAGATAGATGAAACCCATCTATGTTCCAAAATGTGATTCCTTGTAAAGAAAACCAGGCCTTACATAGAAAGAAACATCCTATTAACAACCTTTGTTCTGTCCCCAATTGCCATTTACTTTGATTTTCCCGTTACCAAAACACAAACAAAATCTCATATTGATTCAACTGCACCTTTACCGTTTGTGGAACCTACCTCTTTTGAAATAATGGGGTGTCTCCTATCTGGGATTTTTTAATCGACTGAAGAGGAATGGCTAGAACAAACATAAGTCACTATCAGTCCTCTTGACTTACTGGAAATCCTTATTAACTAGAAATCCCATAAAATACACACCATTGTACAGCTCAACCAACAGACACAAAATATTAGTGATGGGTAAATCCGGCTCTGTGAAATCAGAACCTTACGTTCCAAAACCAAAAAAAAACCCAAATTATATAGAACCAAAACTAGAAAAGCAGGCCAAGTACCCATCTCTATAGAGGTTTATTTTTAAACATGGGGTGTTTGTTGACATATCTTTAATTATTCTAAGTTTTTTCATGTAATATTATTTTAATTTCCTAATTATTTTTATGCTTCTATACTTATTTTAGGCATTGTGCTTTATTCTGCTAATTTAGCATCTTCCTTCTTATTTTGAGTTTGTTTGCCATTACTTTGTAAAAATCCAGAACCAAAACCAAACCAAATCGAGTTTTGGCAGAACCAGACCCAAAACACACTTTCCTTTTAGAACCAAAACACGAATGAAAGTGCCCACTCTTACCAAATATATGTTTGCCATTAAATGTGGAACACACAATGAGGTATACAGTTGGGTTGAATTAATATGTATGTGTGTATATGTGTGTGTGTGTGTGTGTGTGCGCGCGCGCGTGTGCGTGTGTACATATAACTAGAATGTACAGTAACTGCTTGAATAATTTAACTTACAGTGCAGTGAAATTTATACTGGGACTGCATGTTTAAATCCAAAGTATTTCCAAGGGTTTGGGTGAAATGAGAATATTGCTATTGGCCCAAAGGTGGAGAACATGTTATGTTTTTTTCAGCAACTCCACACTTCATAAAATGTTTAGGTACTTTAAAAATACTGTATATGCAAAACCTAAAATCTACAGCCAGTGTGACGCCTCTTTTCTGCCTCTGGCTTTTAAGTGGGTCAAACGGCATCAAATCCCAATGTTAGCTCTTCTTGTGTCCTTGGGCAAGTGACGTTGTCTCTCTCTCTCTGTTGTAGGCACCAAAAATTAGATTGTAAGCTTAGTGGGACAGGGACCGGTAAATTCAATGTGCAGCACTACAACCCCTGCAGCGCTATGTGAGAGAATAAAATATGTGCATTGAACTTTGTCTTACTGTCAAGAAACTATGGTTGCCTCTGTCATAATTGAACAGTGAAGAAGATGATATATTTCTACCCATCAAAGGAATGTGGGAGGGTTGAACAAAATTGTTTCTCACAAATCCCCCAAAAAAACCTCTACATGATAATAGATTTTGTAGCAATCATAATTTAACTCCCCCGAGTTAAAATGAGAGCTGGTAAAGGTTGGTAGTGTTCGGAAAACAATAGTTTTAGAGCCACCTGTTTTAATAAATAGATTTAGTTCTTGTTCAGTCTGATGTGTTAAAAGGTCCTTCTTGTAATCCATTGTCCAGTAAATTAGCGCACATGGTCTGCGAAGGGTCTCAAGAAGATCAGTCTCCCGCTGTAAAAGGGGGATCTTGATTCCTGTGTCTTTACATCGTATTAATACTCCTCGTTAATGTTGGTTTGGATTTGATTTCTGGCGATATCCAAAATTCAGAAAGGGGCCTTTCTTGTTAGCGGTGTGAAGAATATGCCGATTTTGTAACTTCAGCCCATGACGGCGTTGTGTGCCCCCTGTGTGGCTGCTTCCTGTTCCCCAGACACTATCGGGTAACCTGATAAAAGGAAGCAGGAAAGCAGTATTATTATAGATGAAAAGGAGAGAGAGACTAATGCAGTATTAAATCCTCAGTCATACTAAGCAACACACATTACGATCTCCATGGATGATGGAAGATGCATGAAGTACCACTATCATACTATTATAAAACCAGGAGTACTTTGCTATATTCAAATCAGAGAAAGAAAGGTGGGTAGCTGTGTTGGTCCTTTCTTCCATATAGTAAAGTAACAAAGGAGGGAGAGGGAGTGGGTAGTATGATATAGTTATTGGACCAAGCAAGCTTTCGAAAGCTCACACCTATGTAGGCTTGCACATTTAACAGTCCCTTGTTGCATACTACAATATAATAATAATAATAATAATAATAATAATAATAATAAATTGTTCTTGTATAGCGCTGCTAGTTTTACTTGGCACTTTACAGAGACATTTTGCAGACCCAGTACCTGCCCTGTAGAGCTTACAATCTATGTTTTTAGTGCCTGAGGCACAGGGAGATAAAGTGACTTGCCCAAGGTCACAAGGAGCAGGTTCCCATGCTTCAAACTCAGTGCCAGAGTCACAGAGTCTTTACTCACTGAGCCGCTCCCAGCTATAAGTATAGTAGAGAATATGTTACTGTACAGTACATGGATGGCTGTTTGTTTTTTTAACCTCGAAACCCATTTATGTTGCTAAGTAGGACTGCACATTTAAACCTACCACGAGACGAGATGGTCGCCCAGGAATAGGATCCTGTGACTCAAACCATTGCAGCGTGAAGCTAATTAAGTGCATTTAGGGCATTTCTGTGATACTGACTGAGCACAAAACACAGATAGGTATGAGTGAAATTTAATGTGACCAGCACACAAGGAGGATTGCCAATAATCTTTTCTATTTAAACTTCAAATTAAACTTGTGTCCTTCTCCTGAGCAATCCTCTAATTAGAGACCTTGAGAGATGAAGCCAAGAACAGGGCATTGTTAATTAGGGAGACCAGGCCATTCCTCTAAGACTGAGCTTGTGTGTCCAGGTAAGGTTTTAATAATTGAATAAGGGAGTAAATGTCTCAGGAAGTGAGATGTGTGTGAGGCAGAGGAAAGATTTTGTGATTGTGAATTTGTTGCTTTCTGACATCCATGGCTGTTGAGTTGATCCCTAATGTCAACAGCTCTTCATCCTCACTGTACAAATTCAGAAATACGTAGAGACACTCTTATGCACATATATATCCCCACACTGATACACACACAAAGGCACTGATACACAGTCTGAGAACAGATATATAAAAATGGCACAGATTTGGACGTGCACTGTACAAAGATACATTCAAACATGCTTACAGTATATACCATTATTTACTATGTTAAGTCACCGCCCTGTGTGTTTTTTTTTTTAAATTTTGCTTGTACGGGTTAAACGCCTCGCTTGTGAGGCATCTCTTTCCTTTCGCAATTAGCTGGGATCTGATGTACTGTAACAAATTACCTTCTGTACTCCGAGGTTGAAATTCAGACTATGTTAAACTTTTCGCTGTGGGAGGTTCAGCGGCAGCAGAATACAATCACATGGCCGCCCCCGTGGCTGAGGCAAAATGAAGTGTAGCAGGCTATACATCTGCTTCAGTCCGGCCAAATATCCGGTCACCCCCCCAGTAAACAAGCATAAGGGAACTCAAAAAGATAAAACAGCAATCCTCCCCACAAGCATAGTTGAGTTAAACTCATACAGTACAATGTTGCTCTTTTTAAAAATGTAACTGTTTTTCTAGCGTCAAAAAGAATTATTATCTTAATCTACTGCTTCTAAAGTTACCTTGGGCTCTGGGCAGAGCTTCATTTTAAAATCCCGGACACCTAATATTTTTAACTCCTGAACGAAGCATCAGATTTTATAAATAAAAACAGCTCTGGTAAGAGCAAGAAGAGGCCTAATAAATTAAATTAATTCGTGACCAGTGCAGGAGGGGGATTTTTTGTGCTCTTTATTGCTATTAAAACATTTCTATATTTTGAGTTGCATGTACAATTAATGTTGCAAAATTTTCAATTAAGCGGTTTAGCATCTGGTCTGTTGTCTTGGCAACTCAGAGGAGGGGGAAAATAAATATAAAATTGATATCACCGATGGTGGTGTTAATATGATTGAGATGGCTTAGCTATAGATTCTCCAGTGGTCTTGGCAAAAAAAATGTTTTAGCAGTGTAAAAGAATCAAGGTTTTGGTCCTACTGTGGACCTAGGACCGAAACATTGATTCTTTTGCACTACCAATTAGATTGTAAGCTCTTCAGAGCAGAGACTCGTTTTCCTAACTGTCACTTTTATGTCTGAATCACTTCTTCTCATTATGTGTTATTTGTATTATTTGTTATTTATATAATTGTCACGTGTATTACTGCTGTGAAGCGGTACAGTACATTAATGACGCTACAGTATATAAATACAGACATACATACATACTAAAACATTTTTTGCCAAGACCACTGGAGTGCCGTCTTCTTTCTTCCCAGGATCTGCTGTACCCCAACTTGCTGGGGCTTTCTGAGCACCCGTGGCAGCTCTTCACCGTAATTGTGAGTGCACCTACCTTCTCCTTTATGAGAAGTAGTGGGAGCAAAAACCCCAGCGATGCTACCCAAAGAATGTCCATATAGTAAGCACTGTGTGATCAATTCAACACATATATACCAAATATAAGTTCCCTTCGGACAGTATAATAAACCTGTTTCAATTGTCCCACGCAGTCAGTGATTGACACTGATTCTAGGCACAAGCCACCTTGGAAACCGTCATATAAGCACACTCAACAGCCTTAGTGAAAGGTAAGTCTTGTATGAGTCTGCAAAATCTTGACTTTCTAACTGGTAATCCGTGGTGCAGTGAATATAATCAGAAGAGATTATGCACTTTGTATGCAGTGGGTGTTCGGGTACTGTCTGCATGCTCCTACGGGGAAAGACAGCAGAGGAATGGAGTGGTGAGGTGGTGCAGCTGCCTTGGGGTAAAAAATGTGAACCGGACTGCTCTCTTGCTGTTTTTTATGTGCCATTAAAAGCTTTTTTTGTACGACTAGAGAGCAGTCCGGTTCACATTTTTTACCCCAAGGCTGCTGCACGCCTCACCACCCCATTCCTCTACCTTCTCCTTTAGCTACATATACAGCATACAGTACATTATTACTCCTGCTGGCAGGTTGCAGCGGGACATTCATAACACGCCAACGGGAGAAACCTGTAGGTGTCAGAATTGGTCGCCTATGAAAACGGAACACGGTCTACTTGTTATTACACCCGTTAATAACGCCCCAGAGGGTGCAAAAACAGGGGCTACATCTGTATGCAAGTTATTTTAAGCTCATACGGTAAGGTATCCCCTTAACCTCCAGAAGGGAGTGCATTACATTGCCCCATTATACTGGTCCACTAAATGTGTTATTTCATTCTCTTTCAAACCTGAAAAAGTTCCAATGCAAGATCTCCTGCATTTTGCTACCAAATATTTTTCACATGCTGCCCTGTATGATAGAATACAGTAAGAGCACAGTTAATCACTAACATTCATTATCATGATCAATACCGGCTATCACTCTTTAGTGAACACCCTCTTCTTCCTGTATACTGTAATTAGGAGGGCAAATGGCATTGGATGGCTAAAGGAGTAGCATAGTGGTAGGAACGCTGCCTTTGAACCTGGTTTGAAACCCTGTGTCGGCTCTTCTTCTGACCTTGGACAAGCCACTTTATCTCCCTGTGACTCAGGCACCAAAATTAGATTGTAAACTCTCCAGGCAGGGATTAATTGTGTTTGTACAATTCTTTATACAGTGCTGTGCATACGGTCAGTGCCATATATACATCCATATTGTTATATGGTGTCCAGAAAGGTCTTCAAAGTTTTTCTGCCAGTGTCCTCCAGACCCCTTTAAGAATTTGAAAGAGTTACATTTCCCACCAGAACATTCAATAAATGATGTTAGCATAATATTGTTTCAGAAACATCTTACAAATGGAATCAGGAATAATTCCAACAACATTAGAGAGGCAGGCCTGGGCTTCACTATGAGATGGAGCAATATACAAAATTCCCTTCAATTTGACAAAATATCCGAAAATTAGATTCTAAACTAAAGCTTCATAAACACACATGCATTTTTACAGCGTAGTTAAAGGACTCAATATTTAAAAAACACAAAAATCTATATGCTCTTCAGCTTTACAGCAAAATCTTTGCTCTGATTTCTCAGAAAATGCGCAGTGGTTATTTAAATGAAGTTGCTGCCACTCTGAGATTAATAAAATATGAGAAATGTGCAATAGCGTTTGTGGGTAGTAATAACTTTTAATGGGCATGGGGCATGGAGTAACAGTAATAGACTGCATTTAAAGCTGCAGACCAAGCAATATCCTACGTGTGTGTGTGTGTGTGTGTGTGTGTGTGTGTGTGTGTGTTTGTTTTTAAATAAATCAGTTCTGTAATATGAGAAAATACTTGTAGCATTAAAAAAAAAACACAATTCTGAATGACATTTTTAATGTATTATAAAGTAAGAAGCATTTTTTTGTTTCTATGGCAACAATTAACAAAGTCACATCCCCTTCCTCTTCTGAAACAGGCTCTGACACACCCCTTTTTGAGCCCTGCCCTCTCTCTAGCAGTGAATCAATTGTATCTAGTGACTGCTTGGTTACATGATCTTCCCCACAGAACCTTGTCTCTTTGGTCCTCTTCTGTTGCACTGACAGTCATTTAGTGAACCCCCGAGCCGAATCTTCGCCGATCGATCACAGGAGAACAGATCGATCGGCAACTTAGCTAATTACTTATCATTATGTGGATTGCATTGATGCACATATTAAAGGGGGGAAAGCCTCTTTTTTTTTTTTTTTAACGGCAGCTTGAAATGCTGCTTTCAAGGGGCAATGACATGTTTAACCTCTATAGTGCCCTAATGATATACCTAGTACGGCATAGGCCCTAGCGCTATGACATATCAGGTATATTATAGGCATATGCTAGTTATATAGAGGGTGATCGGGCTGACTGCTCTGAGGGAGCGGCCATCACGGTTGAAATGGAAGTGGGGTCTCCTTCACTTCAGTTTCTTACATCCAGGGCCTTATCCCAGTCACGTGATCGCCCAGGAGCAATCACATGACCTGGAAGTGCTAGAGGTCTGGTGCCATTGTTGTGCCACTGGACGCCAACACTCTAAAGGTTACACCAAGGTGTGTAATGCCCTTTTTTTAAACAAAAATCTGACACGCAAGTATTTTCAAACATTTTTTTAAAGCTTGATGAGCTGAGACTTGGGAGAGGTTTGATTTCCTAAAATCTTTTGTCTGATGACACAAGAGTTTGCAAAAGCAACGCCACCTCTCCCCTCCACCCCTTATTTTTATTGGCTCTCTGATAAGGGCAGGGTTGTTTAAAGGTACAGAAAACACTTGATTGACAATCAGTCCCCTATTCAGAGGCCTCTCAGAAATGCAATTTGTAATTATCTACCACAGCAACAAAAGGAACAAAACCTTTGCTTTTACTAAGGTTGAATTACTACATGGGATTGCACGTTTAAGACCTGAAGCAGTTTAAAGTACATGTGACAAGGAGACATGTGAGGTCTCAAAGGCTCTGCACACATTGTCACATGTATGTTGTGACAGTACATTGAAAGATATACATTATCACCACCTGAACTTCACAAGGACCAGGATAGCTATTGCGTTGCAAGCAGATTTAATAGTAAAGAAGTTAAGTGGTAGACAAGAATCCTTTAACTCAATATATATAAACACGTTTAAAAAGTATAGCCACAAAGCTGGCAGTTAGTTTACCAGCAAGGAACTCTAAGTCAATGATAAGTCTACTCATAGCTATTTTGGTGCGTCAAGTCAAAGTTCAAGTGATTTCGATCAAATAAGATGCATTTTATGGGATCAATATTATTCTCTAATGCCATTACAATAGATATAAGTCATAAAATGTCCAATTAGAAAGCCTTCAGGACACAATGAACAAGTTAAGAACATTGAAGAAGAGAGAGGCAGTCAGGCATCTACCAATAGCAAGATCTTCGGGGCTTATTTACTAAGTGTTGCTAAGAAGTAATAAACCTTACAGTCAGTTAACTTTAATGGCTTAACACTTGTTAGACATGGCCCATGGTGCCTGTTAATTTTGGTATAAGATGTTATTAAATATTCTTAAGATATTTAAATAGGACGCCTAAAAAGGTTTGTGCTTATCCATTAATAGGTATCACAACCAACCTAAAAGTCTTTAGGATCAATATGGGTCATAATGTTGGGTTCTGAACAGGTGTCAGATGTGTCATCTAGAAGTCTGAACTATCTTTATGGGACAAAGCATGAGGAAGAGAGTAGGACAGGACAAGAAATGTGACCTGTTTGGTTTGGGATGGAATATTAAAGGTACCTTCATTCTGAAAACAAACATCTCCCACAGACATGAGCAAAACTGGGACGAAACATCACGTCATGAGTGCCACATGCATGAAGTACCTTATTATAAGGCACAAACAAATAATATGGAAAGTCGTGTATATATATACCAGATATAATAATAAAGTTCTGGTATATTTCCCCATCACCTACACGCTTTCTTTGAATAGGTTTACTGGTTATGCACTTCTTTAACCCAGGCAGTGCTGAAAAGGTATGTAATATGTCAGGCATAAGCTTATAGGGGTCCATGTTAAAATGGACTTGAAGCAAAAGGGGACACTGTGTGCTCATTTGCATGTAATTTCCCAGAATTCCTAGCTGCACTGGAAGAATTGTATACTAGGAGATAATGGGGAAAGGAAGGGTTGAAGACCTGTCAGTGACATGTGAATATGGTCAAAAGTGATACTTTTATTTGCCCATCACCTACAAAATTCTCCACCCTCGCTTTCAAGACTTTACCTACTAATATCTCGGCCTCCTGTGCTCTTCTCTCTGTCACACATGTCCCTTCTGCTCTATCCCACCTGAAATCTCTTTCACTCCACCTCTACCCCTGGTATTCTCTCCCCCTCACTATACGCCAAGTTGCTTCTCTCCCCATCTTCAAGATCAACCTGAAACAAAAAATATCCCTACCGTAATGAGTGACACATGACAACATAGCCCACTGCATACACTCGCACCCTCTTGACCTGACCTAAAAAATTGTCCGCTTTGTGGACTCATTCTGTCTCTGTATAGTATTTCTCCCAATACACCAGTTCTATTTGGGACAGGGTCTCCTTTCCACCAAAGTTTTTACTTTTAAGTAACATGCACTTATTTGTATTATTCGTTTACATAGCCAAATTCTCCTTATATACACCCCTTGGGGGCAAGACCTTTTGTGTTTACTTTTGTGATACTCTGTTTTATACCAATGTTTGTTTTGTGTGGATACTCCTCATGAATATTGGCCTAAATCAGCAGTCCTAGATTCACATATTTTTTGGTTTGTTTTATTTTAATTTTAATATATGCACCATGTGAGCAGCTTTAATGAGAAACAATTACCTAAGCTGCCGATCGATCCCTTCTCCTGTGATCAATCGGACAACATCCTGCTCGTGTGCCTATCTAAATGGCCGCCGTCTGAGTCGTGCTGCAGTCTGTGAAATGCTACAGCTGCAATGTAACATTATATCACTAAGTGTAACACATTATTGTTACAGCTTTCAGCGCGATAGACAGTCTGCTGTTTTTGAACACAGCAACAGATCTGTTTGTGATACTAAAATGCAGACAGTATTATCTAATACTACAGAACTGATTTTGTTTTTACCATAGGATTTTTCATGTTCTACAGATGAATAAAGGAACCATTTTAGTGCTATATTTGAGCATGCATAATAAACTCTCTTTTTAGATATGAGATATTAGAGATAATTATTACACTCTGTAAATTTAAATTTTACGACCTGGATTCAAAAACACAGTGTGGTTTACCTTCACTAAAGTAGTGTAATAATTCCCCTGAAAAGTAGGCTTGCAGCAATATTTTATGGATGTCCTCCCAAATGGGATGCTATGTTTAGATTTCGCTGTGTTCCTGACTATATTACTTTTATGTTGCACTTTACACAGGGAGGGTGCATTACAGTGACCACAATATTCAGTTTCTAAAAATCAATGAGAAACAAACAGGAAGGTTAATTAGCAGGGCAAACCCTGGGATGATTTCCCTTCAGTGGAACAAAAGGTTTTGCCGTGAAAATGCAGAACAGGCTAAAAGGAGATGTACACGAGACCCGTGTCTAGTTCGTTATTGATGTCTGAATGTCTTCGCGGCATGGGTAGTTTCTGCAAAGTTCTGTTTAACTTGAGTGTTTAAAGGTGCAGTCCCATATAGAAGCAAAGTAGGCTGGGCTAAGTTTATGGTTGCATATGCATTAACACAGCAAAAACAGAGATGTCTCATCACTAAATATGGTTGGCTGGTTTGGCATGTTGTGGAACTTTAAAGACTTACAGCCTTTCTGAGAGAGAAGTGTTATACATTTGCCTTGATATGGAAGCCCTGGTTTGTTTTAGAGGGTAGGCAAGGCCTAAGAGTGGATATTGCCTTACTAGAAGTTTCCCCCTGTGGTGATTTCTGTCCGGTCAGTCTATAGCGCCACCATCACTAATTGAGTGTCTAGGATGTAACTAGTCCCTTTCATGGACTTATTAACCCGGAAGTGATGACCATATTTTCCAATTTTTCTTTCTTCCCCCTCCTTCCCTTTTGGTTTTGGCTTCATGATGTAATGTATTTATTTGTTCCCTTATGTTTTCTCTCCTCTTTTTCTGTATCCCATAAAATCTTCAAATAAACAGTTGAAAAACCAGCAAAGACGTAATAATACCCATAAGTGTATCTACATGTCTTCCTCAAGCCCCAAACGTCCTTCATTCATTCCATTGCCTTGATATACAGTGGTTAACCTGCAGACAAGGATTCTGGGTAGAGAAATGCAAATGTCCACACAGTAGCTGTGTCACTTTTACCTTCTAATGTACTTCTTTATTACATGGATTGCATTGACCGTTTGCTTGCTGCCTAACACAGCTTGTACAGCGAAGCCTAGGCAGAGGAAGCACAGAATTTGTGAACCCATTAAATAAAAGACAGCAGTTTTGTCCTCTTGCACTCCTCAGTTTGAGCTTTTTCCATGCACTGCAACTGAATTGTGTCTGAGATGCTTAAAAAGAAAATCAGATAGATATAAACATTTCTAACCATTTGTTAAGTTGACAGGGTGTCTTTAAACGGCATTACATTGTGGCAGCAATGGTGTTAACAGTCTGCTACATTTAAAAAAAAAACTGATTTAATCAAATATATTTAATTTAATACATTTGCCCCAAATCCCCTAAACCTCTGTAAACCCTTTTGGGACTGGAAGTCAGAGCTAATAAAGTCTCTACATTTGGAGCAATCAGAAGACATCCTCTGTCTCTTTGGGGGAAATGGAGTTAAATGTTAAACGTGATTACGAAAACTCATGCTGCTGGTCAAATTAAGAACAATGATTGCAATATTACGCAGCTGATTAACCGCGACACACAAGTAATTAGTTATTTGATCCCATTTTAATTACACCTTGTCCTGCAGGACAGCTACCAAGACCACGTGTCTATTTCTGATGAATGTCTGTACTAGAGAAAGTCAAAATAGACGTCTGATTAAACTACATCACCTGGTTTGGAAGCACAAACCTTTACCTTCCGGCTGCCAGAGGGAGCAGGGAAAGAAAAAAACGAAGCACTGGTTCCACTGAAGGTTAAAAATAGACACAGAGGTGCGTTCCCACAATAAAAGTTTAATAGATCAAAAAAAGCACAAAAACAGAACACCTACGCGTTTCGGGCTTGTGGCCCTTTATCAAGGTGAAAGTCCAGAGGGGACTGGAACACATTGCAAAGCAATATAATATCACGCCGAGCAATGCGTTGTTGGCGGTGAAAGAGTTCATGGTGCCTGCTGCCATTTAAAGCTGCTGACCCCTATTACTGGCACATGATGCTCTTTGACCACTGCACAGATTTGCTAACTCAATGATACACATACAGACACACTGATTGATATATACACAAAGGCAGTGATACCGTTTAAACATACACAGATCTGCAGATTTTCACATGCCCACTCACACATTTACAAAGCAACATACAGATCCTTCTACCCTACTATATACTGTTGAAATTGTAATCCTGGGCTATTTTGCCTGTTTGGGTTTTACGCCTGTGGGTATCTAAGGCTGTGCTTATATGGCGACAACAACGTCGCGTCAAAACAAATGCATTGCCGCCGTCGCTTATAGTATGTGCGACGCGATGGCGCGATGGATCGACGGCTTGGTCACGATCGCTGGAAGTCATCTCAATTTGATTTTTCCAGCGACCGTAGCCAGACGTCGCCGGCACTATAAGCGTAGCCTAAGGCCCTTATTCTAGAAAGGGCGAAGGCACCTAAGTGTCAGATTTCTGTTGGAAAGAGAAGGGTGGAAGGGAGACCCAGCAAAATATTGAAACACTAACAGTATTTTCAGAGTTTTGAAAATATGCAGTACAAATAGTTACATAGTAGACGAAATTGACAAACTCAAACTCAGTCTATGTTAATTTAGTCTACTGTATTACTCATTCTATATTTGTATTTATATTAAATGCAAAAGAAAACCAAACGAAACATTAGCCAATTATGTCATGTGTTTACGGCGACCATATATACCGGTTTGATCGGGACAGTACTGGTTTTAAAGCACTTCACCCTGTGTCCAGAAAGGGTCTCATTTGTTACATAGTTACATAGTAGATGAGGTTGAAAAAAAGATGTACGTCCGTCAAGTTCAACCTATGCTTAATTTAGACAAATTAACATGTATTTGACATTGCCGCTCCAAACCTCTTGGAGCAACAATTTGAAAACCGGAACATATGAGACGTTTGAGTTCACAGCTGCAGCCCAGCTTCCATTACCACCACCTCTGCCGGCGGATGTTTAAATCCACCCGGACATCGGGCCAAACTTCTGCATCCACCCACAGCACTGGTGTGGGACTGGAGGTCTTCCCCACCACGGTAAAATGTGTGTGTGCATGTTTTTCTTGGTGGGCAGATGCATGTGTTTTTTCTTGATGGGGGCAGGTGTGTATGTGTGTGTTTTCTTGGTGGGGGCAGGTGTGTGTTTTTTTTCTTGATGGGGGCAGGTGTGTGTGTTATTTTTGGCAGGGGCAAATCCCTCTGACCAAGGAGGCTAGGGAGAAGTCAGCATTCATTACTCCAAGTGGCCTCTATGAATTTTTGATGATGCCATTTGGGATGAAGAAAGCCCCGGCTACCTCCCAACACCTGATCATTAGGTTGCTGGAAGGCATGCAGTAATTTGTGGGACTCACATTTAGTGCATGTAGCTGCGGTGCTGAAAAGGATCAGGGAAGCAGGGCTGACACTGATGCCTGCAAAGTGTCTAGTGGGTATGGCTGAAGTGTTGTACTTAGAAAACAGAGTGGGTGGAGGGCATCTTAAGCCAGAACCAGCTACGGTGAAATTAATAGTGCAGTGGTCGATAACTAGGACCAAAAAGCAGGTCATGGCTTTTTTAGGAACCGCAGGCTACTTTAGAAAGTTTGTTCCCCAGTATAGTGCCATTGCTAAACCCCTGACTGACTTGACTCAGAAACGACTCCAGGTTCTGGTAGCCTGGTCTCCTGCCTGTGAAAAGGGCTTTCCAGGCATTGAAGACAGCACTGGCTAGTTCTCCTATCCTGGCGGCACCAGATTACACGAAGACGTTTCTTGTGCAGACCGATGCCTCCGACTATGGTATCGGTGCTGTACTCAGCCAGGTGGGCGAGAAGGGGGGGTGAGCATCCTGTGGTTTATTTGAGCAGGAAACTGCTACCCAGAGAAGTGGCTTGTGTCACCATTGAAAAGGAATGTCTGGCCATTAGTTGGGCTCTGAAGAAACTGCAGCCCTATGGCAGGGCAGTCACCGTGATCACAGATCATAACCTAATAAGTTGACTACAAAGGGTGTCAGGGGAGAATGGTAAACTGCTTCGCTGGAGTCAGAACTGTAGTCCTGGTTCCCGGGAAATCTGTCTGCAGCTCTGCTGACTCCCACTGCTCCCGATGTATTTGTCACTCAATGTCCTTCTAGCTCTTTGCTACTTTTCTGAGTCCCACCTGAGCCACCAGCCTGCGGAGCACTGCAGTGTGTGGTATGAAAAACAAATGGGGGCTCCAGGATTGTAGTTGATTTGGTTCAATTCGCCTCTGGGGCACACATGCGTTTTACAACGCAGAGAGGGAATGGGAAACTTTCAGTGTCATTCCTTTTCCCCTTCTCAAGATCAATACACCGTCCGGCAAAAAAAAAAAAAGCAGATTAAGTGAAACATTTGTCTAGACTGCAGCTACGGCAGCATATAATCAGGTGCTCTACAAATCTCACCAAGCACGCGTTAATTCTTTCTGCGGCAGCACAAAAAAAAGCAAAAATAATAAATATATAAAAGAAACGCTGAATAGGAATTGGCAAAAAGTAGAGTTTTCTTTATAAAAAGTAGTTTTCTGCCAACTTGCTGTAAAACACACCACATCTAAATCAAACAATGGCATGTAGTGGCAAGTGCATGCCTCATAGCAATCATATAGAAATATACATTACCCAAACCCATGGCTCAGAATAAATGAAGGGGCAGCACATCGCAGGCAAGTGAAAAAAATATGTATTATACGGCAGAAAGAAAATAATTCCCACTTACCTGCAATGTGCGGTCTCTTCATTTATTCCAAGCCATGGATTTGGGTTATATACTAAAAAAGAAAGATATAGCTCAAAAGAACCAGATGCTCTGCCGAGATTGAAAATTGAACAAGTTTTTATTTGAAAGTACAGCAAGCAACACTAACTTAAAAACATAGACATACTAATGACAGCCAAATAATAATATATGTGGAAAGTGACTATATGTCAAGGAATACTGTGTACCAAACAAATATATATATATACATACATACATACATACATACATACATACATACATACATACATACATACATACATAGAGAGAGAGAAGCAATGTGTAGATCTGTGCATTATTGTACATTGTGCATGCGCAAATCTGTGTCATTGTGTCACATGTATCAGTGTGTCTGTGTTTACACTGTGTAAGGCCGAGTCCCCAGTGTCCGCGGCTGCGACGGTGACAGCGACGGTGACAGCGACGGTGTGTACGGCGCACAGAAGGTAAGGCCTCTATGGCCCCTGCGGAGTGATGCGCGACCGCCTTTGCCAAAAGACAAGAAATTTGTCTTTTGGCGCGGCGGCCGAGCATTGGCCACGTCAAGGCAGCGGTTCAGCCAATGAGGGCGAATCGCTTGCGTGACATCATGGCCGCTCCCCCGCCACGCCCCAGCCCCCCGTCGCAATCTTTTCTTTCCCCCTGCCGCTCAAGCACAGACCGCAGATCATGGCTTGCACCCATGCACGCGCCGCCAGGCCGTAGCCTAATCAGTGCCTTCTTTATCTACATCACCGGCATGTTACAGTGTGTGCGTCAGTGTGTCTGTGTGTGCATCAGTGAATTAGTGCAGTGAGGTTACAGAGCACCAGGTGCTGGCATTAGGGGTAAGCAGCTATAGTGCAGAAGGCAATATTAATCTCTTCCCTGTGCACTGGCCGTTATGACAGCAAAGCGGTTTGTGCTTTTTATTCACTCTGTCTGTTTCCTCTCTACAGTGATTTGTTTCTCCCGTTTCAAAAAAAGATAATAGAGGTGAATATTTGATAGTGATTTGATTATATCTGATTTTCTTATTTATAAGGGAGACAACGGAATCTTTAGTTGAAAAATGTTTCATTTTTCTGCTCTCAGAAAATAATTCCCTCATCCCAAAGCAAGCCAATGGGAGTTTTAGAAATCCCCTGCGATTTCATCCCAGATCTCAATGGGAGAAGGTTAAGGATTAAAAAAACGTTTGCCAGTATGTGGACAGCACAGCCCTAATAAAGGGTACCATTTCATCCTAGGGGGCTAATATTGAAGATTTTCTTTATGGAAAATGTAAGAGGGAGGAGATTTGGGGCTACATTCTAAGCAGCACTCTGCCATAAGTCATCTTCCAGCGTTGGAAGAGAACTTACAAATCATTGACAGAGATGTATCATAGCAAATTCTGTCATTTTCATCTTGCCTCTCTTTGCATCAATGTATTAAGGTTGTTGCTATAGAAATAAAAAGATTTCATTCAATTATAAGGAAGTATTTCTTACAAATAGGTCGTTACACTCACAGTGCTGCCCAGTATTTGGATCATAAACCATTATGAGCACTTTACAATGGACTAAACCATTGAGAGCACTACGTGCATTTGAATGAAATGGACACTGACTTCTATTGTTCATAATAGTGCCAATTGTTTGCTCCATCAAACCTACCTCAGAGGAATGTCCTACCGACATAAAGAAGCCACTGGAGGTAATAACCAAAAGGGTACATCACCATGACGGTTAAGGTGAAGCTTGGTAGGGGGCTATATAGCCACATAACAAAAGCTCCCCTTCCCCTTGGTGTGGATTTCCCTCCTACCCTCCCCGAGCATCATGTTTTTTGTTTAGTTCATTGCTTGATGGGGGTTTGAATTCTCTTTAAAAAAAAAAAAGAGATGATATACATTATATTAATAAGGAATTTAAGGGGCTGATAATATGTGCCGGGGTGGCAAAATCAGACCCTTAATGTTAATTTGTCACAGCAGAGGTTTCTTGGGATTTTGTAAGGGGGAAGGGGAGTTGCCCTGTTTGTGGTTTTGGCTGGTGGTACGTCACAATATCCATGGCCTTTTGGTGATGGGTGGGCTTTGCCCGTCAATCCCCCTTATTCATTGCATGGTGTATGGTTACTATTAAGACATTTTTATTAAAACGGTGGCCTTTACTCTCAATTTTGGTGGTAGTGTTGTTATTTAGATTGGTGAGCCTGGCAGGGGGGTTTGGGAGTGGGTAAGGGGGCAGCTTAACCAAGTCCAAAATCATATTGGCAACAGTTTAAACATTTCAATTAGAATTAGTAAAATAACACTGACTTAGTGTGTCTGCTTTTGTCTTTAGTTAATCATCAGGCCAGCTGGTCCCGATTATCCATACCCCAACTATTAATACAACATTGAAATGCCTTTATATTAGCTGTCATTTATGTGTACCAATGGTGTCCAGCCTCTGCTGATAAGTGGCCAAGTACTGTTATTAGTACAACAGCTGCCTGAACCATTGTCACTGATGCGTTGGGTATTATTATGGCATGAAAGCTATAGGAATAATAACTGGCGAGAGCCCAGAATAATTCCACCCACCCTGTTATTCCATCCTGCCCATGGACAGACAATAACAACAATCTATTTTTTTTCATCCCTGACATTTGCAGGAAATGCCAGCACACACCAAAAACGTTTATTTTTCCCCCCTGTAATATGTCTATTATTTTTTATGTTCGGCTGGCTGCTTATTCTATAGAACAATTTGGAATTTCACATTTTAAATCTCTATCTCTGCCTCTACCTACTGTAATTAGTGACAGGTCCCATTCAACAAGACCAAAAAGGTCGTCTGTTTTTCAGCACTGTTTTAAATTAACCCCTTTCTTACTTAAAGGACTTGTATGGTAACAATGCTCAAAGCGTTCTTTAACCTTCAATGGGTTAACCCCTTTTCAGCCAGAGGGACCAACAATGCATTGACCACAACAGTTGAGAAAAAGGCCCCTTTAACTATTATGTTCTGCTGTCCTTTTGACGTTTTGTCCATAGACTAATCGTTGCTTCATATTATTTTTAATGTTTATACAATCAATTCAATGTTTTACTCATTATTGGCTGTTCTTTCTCGCCTCAGTACCTCGTTTGTGAATTGAGGGTTACATCCAATTTTTAGGTTTAACTGAAGCACAGGACACCCTGTGTACTGAATAATATGTGGACAAACTAATGCCGTCTTTTTCACTGTGCGAGACACTATATTTTAAGTCTGTCTTGTTTACATTTAAATAGGCCAACATGGGGGATGATTTTTTTTAATGGATGTAGTTTGTACAAATGTTTTTGAGACATCACACGTCTTTTCAAGAGCACATTTATAGGAAAGACCTGCGTAGAAACAACATATTTTTCGGTCTCTCTTGAAAGGTATCACAAACTGCAATGCTTTTATACTTCTGTAGGCTACAACCCAGCTAATCTTGACTATAGGGAGAGGTTAAAGGTTGACGATATTTACTGCGTTATTTATTGTGTTTTTCTGTGTTAACAAGGGTAATAACGCTTGATTTATCTTTAGGTCTCTAGAAAAGTCTGGTAAACCAGTGGGGAAGCGATCGTGGTGGGGGAGAAAGCTTTGCAGAGTTGTTCCTGCTTTTTAAATATCTTGACACGATTTGGGAGACATAAAGTTTACAGGTGGGCGAGGGGGAGTTGTCTGGTGGAAATACGACAAAGGTTTCAGGCAGTGGATGGCAGTTAGGAAGAACGGGAGGTGGGATTTAAAGGACATGGATTTGTCACTTATGACGCCGCAACATCCATCTCCCTTTTAGGGCTTGGCCAGAAGCGCAGGGCATGCAGGGCAGTCGTCGCTCTTAAGAAACAAGGATTGTGTTGGGTGCTCAACGAATGGAAGTGCAAGTGGGGAGCATCCTGCCATTTCAAACATGAGTGCTTTTCATGGGGAGGGTAAGGGCAAGGCCAGATACCTCGGGAAAGAAAAGGTTGATCGGGGAGAAATCACAGACAAAGCGATTGCTAGGAAGGGCAATAACTCTGCAGTGGGTTATTGGCTGATAAAGTTGCAGTCGTGCTTGCGGAGCGGTTTTTCTAATGGGTTGTGGATTCCGGTCAGGGAAGAGTGCGGCCAGTCTGCCCTGTGGAATTTGAGTTTGGTTTCGGAACATCTCGGAATAGTCGGAGCTAAGCTTGGGAAAGAGATGGTGTTTGGCTGATGGTGGGCCCCTTTGAAGTTCCCCCATTGCCGGTGTTGATGCTGTCTCTACTGAGGAGGTGCACAAAAAAGAACCCGGAAGGGTCGTCTGTTAATGACACCATTAATAAGGATCTATGCTAGATAACCGATGCATCCTTTGAGAGAGCAGTGGATCTGGGTAAGGTTTGTGGTCGTGCATTGTTTCTATTGTTGCTAGCTGTTTTCATTTATTGGGCTGTTTTTTTGTAGGGGAAATGTTGTTGATTTGAGTTTACTGATGAGTTGGTCAATTTTACGTTTTAGTTTTGAATCATTTAGTATGTTTGTGGAGTGGGTGGTGAAAAAAAGTCGGAAGTATGGGAGTGATTCACTATCTGGATTACTTCTTGTTTGTATGGCCGGTCGGTACTAGTGTGTGGGGGAGAGACATTGCTGGAGCAATTCCAGGTAATTGCAAAGTGTTTTGGGGTCCCATTAGCAACAGAAAAGACCAAGGGAACAGGTACTGTTTTGAGTTTTTTGGGGATTGAGATTTTGGGGATTGCAGATTATTTTCTGGCTGCCAGAGAAGCGGGGGGAGGTCAAGGTGACAGTAGGTGAGGCTTTGAGGGGCAAGAAGCTAACGCTCAGGCAGCTTCAGTCATTGTTGGGGCACTTCACATTGCCTGTTGGGTAATGCCAATGGGGGCAGGTGTTTTGCAGGGTGTCTAGTCGGAGCAATAACAGTACAATAGTAGGACATTGTGGCAGTTAGGAAAGGTGTTTAACCAGTACCTAGAGCTCTTCATGGACTCTGCAGGGTCGGAAGGTTCTGCGGCAATTTTGGAGGGGTAAGGTGTGTGAAGTAATTGCGTGTGGAGTAGACGAAATCAAGGTTGACCAAGAACCTGACATTCTTGGAGTTGTACCTTTTGGTGGTGAACGTTGAATTTTGTCGAGTAGGAGCTACAGAATAAGAAGAGACTTTTTAAATTCGATATCTTAAGGGGAGCGGTGGAGGTGATGAATGGGTTGTTTGCCAATTCTCCGAAAGTGGTTAGGCTGCTGAGGCACTTTGTGCTCAGGTATCTATAAAGTAATATTTTGTTCAGGGCATGCCATGTTCCAAGGATGGAGAACAGTGTAGCGGATGCATGGTCCTCTTTCGGGAGCCGCTGTGGTGGGATTGGATTGCCCCTGTTCACTTTGCAAATGGGATTGGAGGGCTGATGAAGGTACTAAAGGAGTCATTGGCACCTACAACATGGGCAACATACATGTGAGGGCTTGGTTGGCCTGGAAGGAATTTGTGGATGAGTTAGGGGGAGTGGATTCTGAAGAAGATTGCTTTCAAGCTACGGGGTTTCCTGTAAGCCAGGTTTAGTGAACAGGCATTATCCAGTTTGGTGAATTAACAGCTGTCCGGGATATAATTTTTTTCTGGGTCTGTTAGGCTGGCTTGTCCATACAAAACACTTGATGGTTAAGAAGCTGGTGAACCAGGGGTGATCCGCTAATGAGATATTAGGATGTCAGGGTTTTCAAGAGCTGTTTGAGGATAGCGGCGTTGAATCTCAGTTTGTTTGGCTCTCACTCCTTCAGTATCGGGGAAGCAAGAGTGTTCACTGGGTCAGGAGCGGCAGTGAGCATAATCAGCTTCACAGGTTTTGGGGATACTTGCTGGCAAGGTCCAGGGAATTTGTATATGGTTAATTGTAATGGTTAACAAAAGGCTGTGGCCATTTGAACCCAGTTAAGGTGTATGTGGTTATTGAGGTTTTTGGGTAGATGGAAGGTTCAGGGAATTGAGGGTACATAGGTGAAGGGTCTCAGATTAAATATTGCAGATTTTCAAAAATCTGATACAGTAGCTTTAAAAGGTGGTGTCTTTAGATTAGATATGGGCAAAACTGGATGTAAAATGAGAATTTACCAGAACCTTACATTCCAAATCCCTTAAGATTATTAAAACCAAAACACCCTCAATATTTAGAACCAGAACACCAGGCCAAGAGTCCATCTCTACAGTGAAGTTAAAACAGTGGAGTTTCTTTGCCATATCTTTTTAAATTATTTAAAGTTTTTACTTACATTATTTTAGTTTCCTAATTGCTTGCATGCTTATATACTGATTTCCAGCATTTTTTCATGCATTATTTTGCTACTATAGCATTTCCTGTTTATTTTGATTTTTTTCCATAATTTGGTAAAAATCCAAAACCACAGAAATCAAATTCCGTAACCAAAATCAAAGCCACAGCACAATTTCTTTTTAGAACCAAAACCACATCCAAAACACATTCATGCTGATGCATTGTTTAAATGAACTGACAGTGCTGCTCAAACATACCTGCTACTGCTATTTTCAAGAGCACCGCAAAGATATGTAACCCTCCCTAGCTAACACTTATGGCTGTATAGTGAGTTATGTATTTACATGGCTGTGCTCAGTCTCTGTTTCCTTGTCAGGGTGCTGGATCCTCGCAGGCTGAGCGTATGTATCGGTGGACTATTGATGGGCTCCAGGAAATATTGTAGTACAAGCAATGAGCCTTTATTAACATCCATTGACAATGTTCTTCTCTTCAATCACATACAGCATATTTATAGTTCGCTTCATTCTGTTGCATTGCTTGTACTAATATCCTTTGCTTCCCAAGGTACCCTTAGCTTAACACCCTAGGAGGTACTAACACTTGGTTTGACTTGGTTTAGCTGTGCTGTCCTCGTTCTGCATAACGTCTGTTATGCTCTGTCACTAAGGAGCCCCTTGTGGACTCTGGCCGACTTATCACTATTAAGGGATCTAGGTCCCGGTTCTGTTTTCTAACTGCCACTTCTAGGCAGATTGGTATGGAGGCGGATATGAACCTGCCGGTTGAGCTGGTCTGGTTACAGAGTCGAGATAGAAGGGGGAGCGCAGGTATATGTGGAAACAAACATACGAACAATAGTGCAATATGTCTGGTGATTTAAGGAAAATAGCCTTGTTCCCCAAATGCAATGAAATTTTACTCACAAATTCCACTTATTCATAATGCATATAAGGGTATCTTTATGCTGTTTAAAGCCACGTGTAATCCACAGGTTAGCAGTAAGTAGGTAGCGTGGACCACTGGATATAACCTTGGCGAGATACAGGTGGGCCCCGTTCTATGGACCACCCACGGACCCACGGACACCCAAGGGGACCACCCGAGGACCCCCGAACACAACTCGGGGACCCCATTGTGGTCCCAGGACACCCACGGGGACCACCTGGAGGCCCACAGACACCCACAGGGACCACCCGGGGACCCCAGACACCCGTGGCAACTACCAGAGTGTCCCCAGACACCAGGGAGAACCACCCAAGGGCCCCAGAAACCCGCAGGGACCACCCAGGGATCACGTTGGGGCCCCTGGACACCCGCGGGGACCATCTGGAGACCCGGGGACACCGGCAGGGACCACCCGGGGACACCCGCCGGCCTCTGTTATCAATCCTGTGTATAAAAAATTAAATTACGGTTTTATGTGGGGGGGTTGTGTATTGGTGAATAGTACAAATTGTAATGTTTATTGGGGACAGAGCGGGTGAATGAAGGGCCCCTTCACTCATCCCATCTGCCCCCAATAAAGCTGGTGTTGTTCCTTAACCCCTTCATTGCCTTAGCGGTTAGCCACTTAGGTAAGGAAGTTGACTGTAAATGCATTTTTATTGCATCAGATTGATGCCCGGGGTCTCCGGTGCTGATATTAATGGATAACAACTCCGGAGACTCCTGACATCCATCCGATGCAGGAAAAATGCATTATTTTTTCTAAGTCCCGCCTCGCTGCTTATCGGCAGCTTCTCACCACCCTCTTGACAACTTTTCCTTGCGAGGCGATTTTGCGAGGAAATCTCAATTCTAGAGCGGCGATTAGCCTCGATAAGCTAATCGGGGCTACTAGAATAGCGTGAGTTTGAAAAGCTGGCAATAAGTGGCAATAAGTGGCGATAAGTAGCTTCTTGATGCACGTTTGGCGATTTTTTTTTATTTAGGCAAAAAAAATTGCCGAAAAGCTCTCTTATCACCGACTTACCAGGGCTTACTGAATAGCAGTAGGCTTTTTTGTCGATAAGGTGGCAATAAGTGACTTATCAGAGCTTAGTGCCTAGGCCCCTAAATGTTTTCTGACCCGTCCCTTTTAGAGAACTAGTTGAAGAACCCTGCTCTATAGTGTAAATGCATGTCTGCCACAGGTCCCCAAACCTACTCCCTTTACTCCATTGTCCAATGTCATACAATGATTGAGCTGCAGAGAGGAGTATGCATTTCCATGGCTTTTTCCATCATTCACGGCTTTTTTTTTAAACACAGAAATGATGGTTTCTTCTTTTAGAAAGAAGATAGAGATTTTGAAGAGTTATACAGCATGAGGTGCAGTTCATCGGCGGGATGTCTAAATACCGGAGTGTCCTTTTTAATAACTAGTTCTCAGCCATTTTCATCCGCGCCCACTACAAATAACTGTCTGCCTCGTAAGAAAGGTGCCTGTGCCCATATTCTCTATTATATTGCTTTCTAAAGATCACAGATCTCCCCTCAATATAAACCTTACCAATCTGACAATTTGCTGGCATCTTGCGACTTTAACCCAACATAGGCAGCCTAATACAGAAGGTCAGAGCTGTGGGGGATTTTCTTTGATAGGTGGAATGGATGCCTAGTCTAAACAGTGGTCCATATTTACCAAGCAATGCTATTCCACAAGACACCTTCCAGAGCTAGAAGGCACCTACTGCACCAGCCGATTCGCGTAAAAAAGACAAACGCAAATCTATTAAACCCCTGTACCGGATGTGAAAATAACGTTTTATTTTTTATGTACAGCAGGGCCCCACTTCTCGGCGCATGTCCGTGCTTGCGCAGAACGGGCCGGCCAGGGGTCGCGCATGCGCAGAACGGGCCGGCCAGGGGTCGCGCATGCGCAGAACGGGCCGGCCCGGGGTCGCGCATGCGCAGAACGGAGGGGTTTCCTTCTGTCGCACATGCGCAGAACCTCGCATTGCCGATCTGCGCATGGGCACCTAACGAAAGTCGCCGGTTCCACTTTCCGGCGATTTTCGCTTTACAGCGGGTTCTCAGAACGGAACCCGCTGTATTAGTGGGGCCTTGCTGTATACATAAAAATGAACACGCACCTATTTTGTGCCTTGTGAATGACCAAAAACATCCAAACTAAACATTAGTATTTATTCTGTTAGAGAGAGGGGAGGGTATGATAAAAACTTTAAAACGCATCATGGGTTTTACCAAGGTACAGGAGGGAAGCATATTTCAGAGATAGAGAAAATCTAGAAGAAGAGGTCATGCTCTGAAGCTGGAGGGCGGGAGGCTCCGGGGAGATGCACTTAACAGAGTAGTAATAAAAAATACTAGTTAAATAATAGAGGAAGAAGGAGTATGCAGTGTGATACCCTTTTATTGGACCAACAGATACATGCTTTTGAACCTTGCAGGGTTCTTCATCAGTATTTACCCTTCAAGGTTTGAAAGCTTGTAACTTATCAACTATTTGTAGGCCCAATATCCTCGCCCTCCTTTGTTATTTTACTACATGGAAGAAAGGACCAACACAGCTACCCACACTTCTTTCTTTCTCTAAAAAGTATCTGTAGTTCTTGACAGGGAAGATTTATGCCCCAATCAAATGGATGAAGTTAAATATAGCAAGAGGATGATATCTTCACTGCATATTGAATAGAGGTATTTGATGTTTAAAATATATGCATGTTTTACCTTTGTTGTTTTTACTTTGTTCCCAGTACTACAACTCCATCCGGTCAGGTCGGGTAGCACTTTGCAGTCCTCTCCGTCTAAACATGGCTGCATTTGACACCACCACTTCTGTACAACTATAGAAGCTGAAACAGTAACACACAGGATGCGATGAAAACCAACATACAACTTTCAGCATTGTCAGGCAACAGGGAAAGACACAGTGCCCATGAAAAGAGTTTGGGCTGTATAATTAGCAGTGCTATTGCATACAGGAGGGCACCTTCTGATGCCAGGTGACAATTTAGGGTATATTCAAGTATATGGGCTTGATGGCGTCTTATTGCAGAGCATCAGTTGGTAAATATGCCCATAAATCTACCGCTATACAGTACTTACATACATGATTTACTGGTACATATTTACATACATACATGTAGTCACTTGTACATACAGACATATACTCATCCATGCATTCCCTCGTACATACTGACATAAACTCATATATGCATTCCCTCGCAGATACAGACACTCATACATGCATTCCCTCACACATACAGATGTACACTCATACATGCATTCCCTCACACATACAGATCTACACTCATACATGCATTCCCTCACACATACAGATCTACACTCCTACATGCATTCCCTCACACATCGATGTCACTCATACATGCATTCCCTCACACATACAGATGTACACTCATACATGCATTCCCTCACACATACAGATGTACACTCATACATGCATTCCCTCACACATATAGATCTACACTCATACATGCACTCCCTCACACATACAGATCTACACTCATACATGCATTCCCTCACACATACAGATCTACACTCATACATGCATTCCCTCACACATACAGATCTACACTCATACATGCATTCCCTCACACATACAGATCTACACTCATACATGCATTCCCTCACACATACAGATCTACACTCACATGCATTCCCTCACACATACAGATCTACACTCATACATGCATTCCTTCGCAAATAGGGACATTGTGCTGGAACCAAAGGGAAGTACGCTGGGTAATGTATGGTCAGGCAGCTTAACTAGTTTCCGTTTACAAGCACCACAAGTTCTATAAGTTTTCTTCACTTTATTGAAAAGCAGCAGATCACAGATATACTTGTAGATGGTGAAGTGAGAGAGAGTTTATCTGCAATAATAGTGCTTGATAGTAAGGACAAAAATTAA
Organism: Ascaphus truei; assembly: GCA_036426205.1. Taxonomy (NCBI): domain Eukaryota; kingdom Metazoa; phylum Chordata; class Amphibia; order Anura; family Ascaphidae; genus Ascaphus; species Ascaphus truei. The sequence continues at coordinate 26,859,517 of CM071575.1, read as the reverse complement.
AAACGATGCTTCTTACCAGGAACTGAGGGCATAGGTAGTGCCTGCTAGCCTGTTGAGGTGAAAAGAAAGCAAAATGGAGGGTCCTCACAGGAACAGAGACTGGGCTAAGGAAACTGTGAATACAGGCAGGGGGTAATGGAACAGTCCACTATGCCAGGGGAATAACAGGGGTAGTCATAGCAACCACTGCAGGAGGCTAGAAGAAAAAGAAACTAATGTATCCAAATCGCATGCACTGGGAATAATAACTGCAGGGAAAGTACTACAACATAAAGGGCCAGCAGGCAGAGCTGCAAAAAGGGAAAGGGAACAGAACTATGTTTCTAGTTCCAGGACAGACATACACTCATACATGTGTAGCCATGTTTAAAAATTGTATACAGTTCTCTCTCATGCTGGCAGTAAACCTGGTAAGTATACAGGATTGCCAGCATCAATCATGGAGTTTTGCCCTCACACCCTGGTGAGGTGTCATATGTACACCAGGGGAGTGGTAACATACTCTGTGTCCACTGTTAGTGACACAAGAGGTGTGGCTATTCCCTAAGTTATATAAGACACAGCACTGCCCAAAGGTAGGAGTTCTAGAGTGTGGTTCTATAGTGAGCAGTTTAAGGTTAATCAAGGTCTGCAGCAGTAAGGCTGGCAGGCTCAGAGAGAGTGTCTACACTGTGTTCAGGGACCTGGCACAGGTGGTGATCTCCCTGAGGGGAGAGGTGATCCAACTCCATTGGGAGGGCAGAATCTTCTAAAAGTCAGTGCTGTGGAAGAATGAGCGGCTAAGCTGACCGCTGCGAGGGGCAGTCTGCCTGACCATGCAAATAAAGATGCCCTTATTCACCAAAACCCTCATGTGTGAGTGTGGAGTTACTCAGCAGAGGAAGGCACCAAGAAGGAGTTTCTCATCAGATCCATCTCCCTGCGGACGCAGAGATCCTGATGAGGTGGAGGCGCTGCACTGGATATAGGTAGGACTCAAAGCACACATTACCTCAGCTGCCTGTCTTGCTGATATCCCCACTACCATCATGCGGGAGACTCAGGAGTCCAGTAGCCAACAGGTGCACCACCAGACACATCCATGTAATGGGGACCGGTTAGACCACAGGGGCCAATCTGAGATTGGGTGGGTCAAGGAGGGTCCAGAAAAACTGTTACACATGTATTCCCTCGCACATAAAGACATACACTCATACATGCATTCCCTCTTGCACAGAGACATACATGTAAAGTCTCCTAAATGCATTCACTGGTACAGTACATAAATATTCATAGAAGCATTTACTCATGCACACTTACAGACATACAGTACACTCATACACGTATCCCTCGTACATACACGCATACATGCATTCCCTCGCACATACAGACATACACTCATACATGCATTCCCTCGCACATACAGACATACACTCTTACATGCATTCCCTTACACATACAGACATACACTCATACATGCATTCCCTCGCACATAAAGACATACACTCATACATGCATTCCCTCTTGCACAGAGACATACATGTAAAGTCTCCTAAATGCATTCACTGGTACAGTACATAAATATTCATAGAAGCATTTACTCGTGCACACTTACATACATACAGACATACAGTACACTCATACATGTATCCCTCGTACATACAGACATACACTCATACATGCATTCCCTCGCACATACAGACATACACTCATACATGCATTCCCTCGCACATACAGACATACACTCATACATGCATTCCCTCACACATACAGACATACACTCATACATGCATTCCCTCACACATACAGACATACACTCATACATGCATTCCCTCTTGCACAGAGACATACATGTAAAGTCTCATAAATGCATTCACTGGTACAGTACATAAATACTCATAGAAGCATTTACTCGTGCACACTTACATACATACAGACATATACATTCAAGCATTCACTTATACATGCAGTCAATGATACATAGAGTACACAGTACATATACTATACTGGTGTTCCCTTGTACATATATACATACTGTACATACACTCATTGGACACCTTGTGAAACATTCCTTACCATCTACACATGAGGGAGCTGCCCTCGTAGTCCCTGCGACTTGTCCGGGAAAACAGGAGCATTTTACTGTCTGTGACCGTTCCTCAATCTTGTTCTTATTGCAGCATCTGTGAGCAGCGATCACTTCACAGGTTCCAGGCTCAACGTGAACTGCAAAGGCAAGAAACAACCGCTCTTCATAACAAAACCCAATACCAGGTGAGCTTATACTGTAGATGCATTCACTCAAAATCAGCATAGCGAAATAAAACCCCCACCACTAGAACTCACTTCTTTGCACTGTCAGACTCTCATCTACCCTAAAAGCTAATGTCTTCAAAGAGGCCTATCCAGCACCCAGTTATGAGCACATTCACGTCTCAAAAAGGTCTGCAACCCTGTCTGTCCCTATTATCTCTAAGGCTTTGTCCATAGTGAACGCGAGCAAGAGCGCTAGAGTGCTGCAGTGCTACAGTGCTACTTGCCTCGCGTGAGCTTTCCTCTCTGGCGATGTGTGGACTGTAGGTTTTTGGAAAGCGATTGAGGGGGTGGGCACAGTCATGACGTGGGGGGGGGCATGACAAGGAAGTGTCATGCATGAGAACACGCCTTTAGCAAATAATAAAATGCATAATGCCATGAAATTTACAGAAGTATTCTTTAAACATATACAGTATATACTCTATGTCATGCATGAAAACATGCCTTGTTGAAAAGAAATATATAAAATGTGATGCATTGAAATAAGCATTGTACACTACAAAAAAAATAAAAATAATAAATTAACAATTATATACAAGTAATGGACAATACATCAGAAATTTCTCTCCATACATTATTATTGATATTTCTGTCATGGTATGAATTAAAGGTTCAAGTTTGTAAACCTCAGAAATCAAATTCTCAATAGTTGAGTTGTCCATATTCTCATAGCAAGCACGCACAACTCAACTGCCAAAAAAAAAATTTGAACAGTATCCAGGCAGAATAGCTTACTAAATTTTAATTGGCAGTTAGCCGCTCCCATGACCACGCTGTCTCACTGCAATAGCAAACAAGTTTGTCTCCTCTGCTTTTTATATCCTTGTATAACGTGCACGTGCAAGCTCGCACTCATTATGGCCCTGCGCTTTGGAATACACACGTTTGTTTGTAGCTAGAGCTATGTAGCTCGCTCAGTATCTTACACTATGGAAAAGGCCTTAGCATATAATGCTTCCATGGCAAATGAGATCTCACTGTATGTGTGTTTTTGTGTGTGTGTGTACGTATATATATACATCTCAACCCCATTATAGCGCGATCCGCTACAACGCAGATCTGCTTATAACGCGGTCTGAGCATGGCTCCCGATTTAGAACATCTCCAGGTTTTTTTTTTTTATAACAATTCAATACAATATTCAATGCTTTATTGGTAACGGACACACATGGACACACCCACACGGACACACCCACACGGACACACACACAAGCAAATTGCGTAATTTCGTCAGAGTCACTTTGCGTCATTATATCAAGGGGTTTAGGGGAGGGCATAATCAGCGCCATATTATAATGAGTTGCATCAAAGTTTAGCGCTGGTGCAGTTTTTCTGTCCCCTTTGCATAAAAGAAACACTTACCAGCTCTGAGGCGCTGTTACCCTCTACTCCTGTGCAATGCAAATGTAATAAAGGGGATTAACTCGCCTCATGCATGTGCTACTGGCGCGATAACAGCGAGAGCTCCGCATTGTGGGTGATGATACAGATCCCTGTGTGTGTCCCATCACTCTGCTCCTCACTGTGTGAGGCTGCGTACACGCAACGCTATGGTTGTTTGGAAGCTATATTCTAATTTGGTGATGGACTGCACTGTGCAGTATATGTTAAGTTTGTTTATGGAGTCAGATTCATCACACCACCCTGTGGTGTAGCAGTTACAGAATTGTACTAGCATATGAATTATTAGGGGTTCAATTCCTGCATGGTGTAGTATAATTTATATATTATTATACTACCAGTATATACTTTAGGAATTGAACCCTTGATTTTTCATATACAAGTCCACTGCTCCAAGCACTACACCACAGAGGGAGATCTATGTTGTATTTTCTCAGGGTTGGCCATCAGTTAAAGGTGGCAACCATGAGTACTGCTTATTTTTGCTGCACCACATAGGAATGGATCATTGCAAAATTGAAATGTTTCAGAAGTGTTCCAGAGAGAGCCCTGGAGAGAGGTGGGAAAGGGGGGAGAGAGGGAAGGGGCGGGAGAGAGGGAAGGAGGGGGAGAGAGGGAAGAAGGGGGAGAGAGGGAAGGAGGGGGAGAGAGAAAGAAGGGGGGGAGAGAGGGAAGGGGGGAGAGAGGGAAGGAGGAGAGAGAGGGAAGGAGGAGAGGAGGGAAGGAGAGAAGGGAAGGAGAGAATGGAGGTAAGGGGGAGAAGGAGAGGATGGAGGGACACACACACAGAGACACACACACAGAGACACACAACCACAGACACACAACCACAGACACAAAGACAGACAGACAAACACAGACACAGAGACAGACAGACACACACACACACAGAGACACAAACACACACAGCCCCGATCCAGATCAGATAATGACACGCCCCCTCCCTTAATAGCCATGCCACCCCACTCTTGCTCTCAAATTATTGCAGGAAAGCCGCCGATCGCTCATGCTTGGAGAGTTGGTGACGTCACCGCTCTCAAGCATGAGTGCGCTCCGCGCTAGCGTGGACAGAGCCTGACCCTTATCCACTCTCTCCCACCTACTGTTACTACAGACTCTATTGCTGCGTCCCCCTACCCTGCCTCCAGTGTGGGGGAGCTGTCAAGTAGTTGGCCGGAGCTCCGCGCGATCGGGAGTGTGGGGGCGGCCATTTTGGTAATCGCGTATGCGCAATGCGGCGTGGCACGCATGCGCAGTGTGAGGAGTGTGGTGGCCATCTTAGAATGGCTCTGCAGACGCAGCAACGGGACTACAAATCCCAGAATCCCTAGAGGGAGGGACTGCAGCACATGGGACTTTACCAGCCAATGGGATGCGAGCAATAGACTGCTTCCTGGCCTAGGCCTCGATCTTGTCGCTAGGCCCCAGTTAGGTGCTGAGCCATAGTAGAGGAGTATTTTAGGGAAGGCTCCAGATAGGGACTCTTCCCCTTATTGTTATTCCTGCACCGGTGACTGGATGGCCACACGGTTCCCTGCGGCCTAGGACTGGGTCACAGATCCAGAGACATTGTGTGAGACCCTCCGGCTGGAGCTCACACTGCGAGGAGGATCAGGACCCTTTACGAGAGAGTAGATTTGTGTTGGAGGCTCCGCTACATGGGACCCACTCCAACACACCACGTCAAGCAGCACCGGTACCCAATGTGCACCTACATCCACAGGGGGTAGTGCTACCTCACCCTTGGGTGGGAATTGCTGGGACAGGACACCAGGGATATTGGTGCCATAGCACCCTCAGTCCTTTGGGGGAACCACCATGTGTTGGGTGATTGGGTGTATACAGTGGGTACTGTTATTGTATGTGTTAGTATGTGTATACAGTAAACCTTAGTTATATACATTGTGTGGTATATTATTCTTTACTGTGTATTAGTTCCTGTGAGGGGTTACCTCGCCAATGCTGGGATCCCTCATAGGTGGGGGCGCAGCACGCAGGCTCCCAGAGGCGGAGGCTTAGGCCTCCTGTGAGCAAACAGGTACAGCAGCACGCTTAGTTGCCCGTGTAGATTCCCTTAGCCATAGAGAAAGGGGGCTACATAATATTAAGAGACCAACCACAAGAGCAAAAATCAGCAAAATAAATGTGGTATTACAGATGCAGCGGCCGTTATTCGAACACATCACAGAGCTGTTTTCGTGTGCGCTGCTGTATTCCACGCGGCATTTACTCGCCAATCGCCCAGGCACACATGTTTATCGCGTTTGCTTTGTTTGAATTTCATGGATTCTGTTTCTTTGTGTGCAATTAAATGCAATGAAATTAATGAATTGTAATGTGTACAGTACTGTGCTACTGTGTCAATTTCAGGTGTTTAAAAAACAGAACACTAAAATTCCATTTTCTGCACTCGCGTCTAAAGGCGGTACGGTTGGAAGAAATCACGCGCCATGACTTGGGTATTCCGAGGTATAAACCGCGTGAAGTGTTCGAATAACGGCCGCTGCATCTGTAGAACGAGCTATTTTTTTGAAAACCTCTGGGTCTGTGCAGAAAAATATCATTGCTCTTCAGCCACTCCTTAAATGTTGCTGCACTTTCTGCTATGTCAATCAACTAGTGGTTGGAATTGCTTGGACAGAAATAGAGATACAATGCAGTAAAAATATCTATTAAAAAAATTAACTATGTACTGTATTTCAGATATGATTATTAAACAATATTCTACAAAAACTTAAAGAGAAAAGGTATTGCTAAAATAAAATAAAAAAATGTTTAAACTGGTAGTATGTAAAGAGTAAAAAAAATAAAACCTATTGGTACTGTATGTCATACCCCCTGGTACTATCACAATTCCACCTCTGCAATCAACAGAGCAACTTGAGTGTATGAGAGAAATACGAGACATGTAATTCTACATCTCAAAACATAGAGAGAAAAATGGATTCTGCAGTTATAAATTAAGTGCAATTATAACCTGATTTGATGTCATTTTTGACCCTGGAGTAAATTCATCCTTCATCTCACTCTCCTTGGCATTCAGATCAGGAAACGCGCATATATTTTATGATCTGATCTCCCGGTCATTAAAATTCTTGCAGTGTTTTCCATCTGTGCAATAAAATAATCATGGCCCATGATAGCATAAGGAAAAATGAACGGTAAACTGCACACACAATGGACCTGTTTGAATGTGCTGCTCTACATAGCAAAATAGGATGGCGTTGTAGTATATTGAATGAACTCAAACACATTTCCCATGTTTTTTATAGTGGTTTCAGAGTATGGGAGGATGACATGTTTGGGCGCAGAAGCTTAACTGCAAAACCGTAATAACAATGGTCACAGAATATACAGTACGTAACCGAGAAACTAATGTGTGTGGCCAAGATCAAAGGCGAGCTATATAGTAACATAGCAGTTAAAAGGTTGAAAGAAAAAAAAGAAATTTCTCTCTATGCCCAATCGATTGAGATCAAGTCATGTCAGTCACTAATATGACTTCATCTCACCCAGATAGAGAGTCCAACTGATTTGGAGTCAGTCTCACAGATTTTAGCATCAGTGTCTCTTAGGTTGCATCCACAGAAGGACAGTCAGCGCGGAGCCGTGCGGACGCTCCGCGATGAGCCCCGGCATCCTCAATGAGGATGTCTTGAGAGGGGGCTCCCGCGTGTGTCCGCAGGCGTGCTGAAGCGCAGGGATTTTCAGCCGACAGCAGAACCTGTTTCTGAGCGCGCTGTCGGCTGAAAACCTCAAATCAGAGCGAAGCAGCGTCAACATCACGGCGCCATGACGTCGGCGCCGTGACGTTGACGTCAGCGCTTTGCGGGCTAATGGCCCAGTGACGTCAGTGCCCCGCTTCCCCCCGACCTCCCGATTGCGCACGCTGGCTCGTCTGCTAGTTCATGCAATCGCTCCTGTTGCGCAGACGAGCCTCAGCATGAGCGCGGAGGAGCGCTGACTGCTAAACTATGGACGCAGCCTAAGTCTCACTGATAGCAATCTGAACTTTTCCACTAAAATGCCACTTTCTTCGCCCAGATCCCATGTTATTATATTTGTAGCAATCTACAGGAAAGCCAGAAAAATATCCCAGTGTAACATTTCACAATCTGTCTCGCAAAAGAAAAAAAAATCCTACCTGATTCCAGTTATTGGTAATTAGATCTCTCCCGGGATCAACACAGTCTATGTTTAATTTTATCATATCAAATCACTCAGTAGATCAATACAATTACCTACGTACGTTTTATCCTGTTCAGCATATCCTGTATACCTTTCCTACATAGGAAGATATCCAATCTTTTCTTAAATGTATCTACTTTATCTGCCTTCATAGCCTCCAAGAGCAATACATTCCCACTGCCCTTGCAGTCATGGCCATTGACAGGGGGAGGAGCACAGGGACACTTGTCCTGGCCCTGTGGCGGAGGGGGGCACGCCCTAATGGTCCAAACCCGGAAGTTAGGCCCCATCAGAAGTCAGCCCAACTTCTATTTTCGGCTGCCTGGGCTCCCTCTGGTGTATGGTAGGTCCAGGACAGACTCTTCACCCCACTTTACAGGTAGGACCAGGTGGGAGTAAGCAAAGTGAAAAGGATGAAATGAGAGGGACAGAGAGAGAGAGGGGGAAGAGGGAGAGAGAGAGAAAGGTGAGGAGAATAAGAGAGAAGGGGGAGGGAGAGTACGTGAAGGGGAGGGAGAGTGCCTGACAGGGAGGGAGAAATGGGGGAATGAAAGGGAAAAGAACCGAGAGTAAGTGAGAGGGGCAGATTGCGAGAGAGGGGTGGGGCAGAGTGAGGGGGGGGGGGGGGGGAGGGGGGGAGGGGGGGGGAAGGGGGAAGAGGAACGGAGAATGAGAGAGAGAGAGGGAGAAGGGGCGAGCGAGTTAGAGAGGGTGAGAGAGAGGTGGAACGAGTGAGAGTGAGGGAGAGAAAGGGGGAAAGTGCGAGAGAGAGGGGAAGATCGTGAGAGGGGGGCACATAGTAAGAAAGGGGGGGGAAGAGTGAGTGAGAAATGAAAGAAGGGGGGGAAGAGGGATGGAAAATGAGAGGGAGAGAGAGAGACGGGAGATTGAGTGAGAGATTGGGAAAGGGGACAGAGAGAGTGAGAGAGAAGGGGAAAGAGTGAGATAGAGGGGAACGATATAAAAAAGGGGGAAAGAGTGAGGGAGAGAGTAAAGGGCAGATAGTAAGAGAGAGGGGCATAAAGTGAGAGGGGGAAGAGGGAGGGAAAGTAGGAGAAGGAGGGATGGAGAGTGGGCGGGGTGCAGATAGTGAGAGATGGTGGGGGAAGCATGAGAGGGGGGAGTGAGAGAAAGGGGGGAGAGCAAGAGAGGTGTAGTACGTGAGGAGAGAGGGAGGGGGATGTGTGAGAGGGGGGCTGGCAAAGCCGTCTGCACACAACAACCCAATGTCCCGGTGGAAACTCTGGTCCTGAGCCCCGAGAAAGCAGTTGGCTGCCCTGCTCACTTTAAATATCAAGTTCCTATGCTGCTGGTAAAAACACCTCTCCTACACCTCAGTGGTAGGAAAAAGCAGTCTTCAGGAAAGCTCAAGACCCCTACAACAAAAGTTTGTTTCAACGCTTCGCCCCTACAACTTCACACGAGTGTGATCGGCCATTTCAACCCCATTGCAGGTCCCACCGGCAGCAAAGGGGTTAATCTCCAAAAATCATTCCCACCTCAGAGAGACAAACTGAGTCCAATTTATAGAAACAGCGTGAACAGTTAGATTTTTCTGCCGTTGCAGCTCTCTTTATTAAATTGCAGGCTATAACCCAGTTATTCCTGTACTTGTACGTTATACTACCATTCAACAGATGGTGACTGTCAGCAGACCTGACTTTATTCTAAAATTTAACATATATATTACTTTTTACATAAACTAGAATCAGGAGTTCAGATTACAGAAGAGTTTGAACTAACTGCTGCCAGCACCCACGTTGATGAATAAAGATTTCAAGTGACTGGGTCTTTTACAGTATAACCAGTGTTGTAGACCTTTCTCTTTTCGTTATCACTGCTATAAAGTCTATCATAAGGAGGATATATATATATTCAGGCTGGGCATGGATATGCAATGGAATAATGATGGGTGCCAGGAGCGTTTATAGTACAAACAAGAGTTTTAGTCACAGCCATTGATAATGCTCCCCATAAAACGGGCAAACTTCACTTCAGACATTACAGTAACTTATCAAACAACATGGTTACTCTGTGCTTCTTTCCCTTGTAGCTCTCACTCTTACACTCTTAGGGGCCTATGCACTAAACGTTCATAAAAAAAATTAAAAAATCGCCGGGCCTACCGGGGTCTGCCTTTCTGTAATAGATGCTCAGTAAGAGGCTGAATCAGTCACTCTAACTGAGTGCCTCTCACAGGCGATTGCGGGGGTTTTATTTAATTTTAAACATTACAGTAATGTAGCAGGGTGTCTCCGGAGCAGAACCGCATTGGTTTCAGTTCCGGGGACCTCCTATTTCCCGAGAAACAGGCCCCGTTATGGGGTGCCAGTATCTCCTATGCATTTGATTCACGGCGGGACATTTTAATGCATAGGAGATAACGGCACCCCATAACAGGGCATGTATCTTGCGAAGCAGGGGGTCCCCGAGGCTGAAATCAATTACAGGTTGGGTATAGTGGGCCCGGGGTGGGTGGTTAGGCCTCCCGGGTGGGTAGCAGGGGAGGGTGGGTTAACCCCTTAATTACTATAGCAGTTATTAACCGCTAAGGTGATTAAGGGGTTAGGGGCCATTAGATTGTATTATTTATTGTATTCTTTCTGGCAATGGAGGACATGGACATGGAAACTAAATGTGTGCATAAGAACATGCATTAGGTATTCAAAAATCTCTCAAACGCTCGTCCTTGATTCTTCAAGTCGTTAAAGTAAATTCGGCACAACGCTGGATCAGCATTATTTGCACTTTATAGAATAAGGGCTATAATGTTTTAACATATGGTGTGTAATGGGGGTCGCTGGCAAGGGGGTGGGAGGCATCGGGACAACTGTCCTGAGCCAGAGGCAGGCGGGTCCCAGCAGTCTGAACCCAGAAATTAGGTTATGTTGGTCCAACTTTCGCTATCGAACCTCCCCCCCCCCTCGTTCAACAGTGAGTGCCCCTGGTGAACAGTTAGGGCCACCAGAAACCCCCTGGTGAACAGTTAGGGTCCAATTACCTCCTCTCTGTTGAGCAGTCAGGGCCCAAGGACCTGCCCCCTATTAGCAGTCAGGGCCCAAGGACCTCAGCCTTGTTCAGCAGCTAGGGCCAAATGACCTCCCCCCTGGTGAGCAGTTGGGGCCCCGAACTATCACTCTTCACTGCCCCTGTGCATATCCAAATGTGCGTATTTCACAGGTATCTCAGGTTTGTTCCGGCTTAACACTTTATCGGTTCTGGTCCCCATTGGCTGAGACATTATCCAGCATAGGTATTTAAGTAATACCAGGGGATCACATGACCAACCCCCTGAAGAAGTGTCAATCTGACAAGAAACGCGTTGCGGTGAGGTCAGACGCAGTAACGTGACGCCCGTGACGACGGACACCTGGAAGCTGCAGTCCAAGTACACCACGAGGATGCCGACAGGATTTGAGCGCTAGCCTTATACACCCACTTTAGCTGGACTCTTTCGCTTAAAGATCTGAGGACTTTCTGATCGCGGGGTTCTGGTAGACGGAGCCCGACCCTCTGTGAGTTTACGGACATCAGAGTTAATTCGATCCACCTCTTTTTATGTAAGTGTTATATGTTCCACATTTTTTTACATATAAAATATTATTGAGTACTAATTTAGGTTTTTCTGTTTCTTTCCCTGCGCCCCATTTTTATTTTTTATTGTTCCGGCTTGATCATAGGTATCTCTACATATGTTGGATAAATAAGTGTTTGGGAAGGTATACAAGTCAATTGGTAGTCTCTCTGTCTGTGTCTCTCACCAATATTTCTGGATTGGAGTGACATCACCTTTAGTTACCAGGATTAACGCCACCCATGATTATTTATGTTACTGCAAGGCAGGGCTAAATTAACACGTTAAGCCTATGATAATGAGAAATACGACGGACGTTGTTTTGCATATAATTTATGCATTAACGTCAGGGAATATAACGTCAATTCATGATTTTAAGAATGGCCCAGAAGTAACGGACCTCTGTGGTCTGGGACAGTTTCCATGTAGTCAAGTGACATTGTTTAGTGCTGTGGAACTTTACTGGTGGGGTGACACCGTTTTCCTTAGACTCTCCTCTGTCTGATTACATAAATTATGTTTCATTTAATCGTAATTACTTTAATGGCTGTCATACTGGGCAAATTAATGGCGTTTTTTTTATTTTGTTTCTGTTGCAGAGGAGAGGTTACATCACAATCACCGAGCTGATTGAATAATTGAGGCTGAAAATTACATGCAAACTGGCCAAGGTGCAGTGGGTACACAGATCCTGCACTGCCAATGTTTAACCTGCACGCCCTGTTACAGCCCAAGCCCTACGATGTCCAAATCATAAAGATACCAAATGCAGAACATCTATCAATACAAAAAGTGATACGAGCAATGCGTTGCTGGCCCCAGTGGCAGAGAATGGGTTAATAAAAAGTAGTTGCACTGTGCTCCGTTTCAAGAATGTTTAAATTTGTTTTAAACGTCTATTGACGTCTATTTTTAAAGGTGTATACAATATGTATGCTTCATTAAGAGCATTGATATCCGCTCTTGATCTACATGCCCCTCTTTCTCTCTGTTGTTCTCGCCGTTCTAACCCCAGACCCTGGCACAAATTACCACACACGCATGCTGCGTTCCTGCACTCATTCCTCTGAACGCTTCTGGAGGAAATCTCACACTCACGCAGACATCAAGACATCCCCTCTACATCCTCCTCCCATCCCACACCTCTTCTCCCTCTACCACTTGCCCTGTTGACCACATTCCCTTCCATCTCCTAAAACTTCTTGCTCCTACTCTTAATCCCTACGCTCTCACATATTTTTAATGCCTCCCTCTATTCTGGAACCTTTCCCTCCTCCTGCCAGTTATACCACTACTCAAAAACAGCAACTACCTGTCTAACTATCGCCCTGTCTCCCTCCTGCCTTTTGCCTCTAAACTCCTTGAACGCCTTGTATACTCTCGCTTGCTCCATTTTCTCACCTCTTATTCTCTCCTAGATCCTCTGTAATCTGGCTTATGTACTGCTCACTCCACTGATACAGCCCTCACTAAAAGAACTAATGACCTCCATGCTGCCATAGACAAAGGTCACTACACTCTGCTCATATGGTTAAACCTCTCTGCAGCCTTTCATACCGTGGACCACCCTCTTCTCCTTCACATTCTCCATACTCTTGGTATTCGTAACAAAGCTCTATCCTGGATCTCCTCTTCCCTCTCCCATCATACTTTCAGTGTCTCATTTGCTAATACCTCCTCCTCTTCTATCGATCGCTCTGTGGGGGTACCCCAGGTTCTGTCCTGGGACCTTTTCTCTTTACACACTGTCTCTAGGTGACCTTATTACATCTCTTGGGTTGAAATATCACCTCTATGCTGATGACGCACAACACCTTTCAACACCTGACCACCTGCTGTACAGACCAAAGTTTCTCAATGTCTCTCCACTATATCATCCTGGATGGCCCTCCGCCGACTCAAACTTGACATGTCAAAAATGGAGCTCCTCATATTTCCTTCCAAACCTGGCCCTACTACCTCCTTCTACATTAATGTTGGAAGCATTATCATACTAGCACCAAAAGAGAAAAGAAATGCCACAAACGAGAGCACTCTAATCAAGTGAATGATGACATGGTGGTATGGAAATAAAATCCGTTTAGTGGGAGCTATGCTCCAAGTAAAATAATGAGTTATAATTATGTAACAATAAACACAAGCAGACTGTGTGTTAACGTGGTCATTAAACACACCGAAAGGATGCCTTGATATTAAAGCGCAGTCTGGTTGGGTTTATTGTTATATAATTATAACTCAATATTTTACTTGGAGCATAGCTCCCATTAAACTGATTTCGTTTGTGGGGTTTCTTTTCTCTTTTGGTGCTAGTTCTAGTTGTTTACCCCTGATTGCAGTACCACCCATTAACTGTATTTGTTTTCAAGTAGTTGCGAAGGTATTCTCTTTCCCCCCTCCCCCAGTATGCAAGCACTATTATACACCCAGTATCACAAGCACCCTGCCTAGGGGTCACATTTGACTCCCTCACATTCTCCTCTCACATTCAAAATGTAGCTAAAAGCTGTTGTTTTTTACTCTGCAATATTGAAAATATACGCCTTTTCCTCTGTTGCTCTACTGCTAAAACTCTGACGCAGGCCCTTATTCTCTCCCGTCTCGACTACTGTAACATCCTGCAATCCAGCCTTCCTGCCTCTCACCTGTCTCCCCTTCAATCTATCCTAAGCACCGCTGCTAGAATCACTTTACTCTCTAGTAAATCTGTCTCAGCGTCTCCCTGCTGAAATCCCTCTCCTGGCTTCCTATACAATCCTGTATCACACACTCCATTCTCCTCCTCACTTCAAGGCTTTACACTCTTCTGCCCATCCTAATATCTCAGCCCTAATTTCTCGCTATATACCATCCTGACTCATGCGTTCTGCAGGGATATACAACCGTGTTCCGTAGTACCACAACCGCACCACGTGACGTCACTGTCGTGACCCCAGCACCCAACTACGAAAGACGGTTGTATAGCGATGATACATTTCATTACATATGCTCTCCTGTTTACCACTTTATAGAAGTTCTCTGCAAAACGTGATATGTATGTTAGTCCTAGATGTGTGACCACACGACTCCATCCCTACTAGTCCATGTGGGGGGGGGGGAGGTATCTGCCTATCCTAGCAGGGTGTGCACACACACAGTGATTCTGACTGCAGTGCTACAGTGTTTACACATTACTGTTAGCTGCAGGCGTCCCTACAGTGGATTGAATCTATGTTTTGCCTCAGTATTGAGATTTGAGTGTGATTCATGCTACAGAGACACAATATCACCTCAACACAGGACTTCTTATATGAGAGAGATATTACTGTTTTCTTTAGTATCACTACCGTTTCGCCTATAACCATGATTAGTTATGGTGTGTTTTTCTTGTTTTGACATATTTTTTTCATGTCAGGACATTAGGTTTGTACATTACTGTATATATAGGCTGCTAATTTGCAGCACCTGACTGCTGCAGCTGTTCCTCCCTGTTTGGAAGAGATTGAACATGCACTGTATTATCTGATGCTGTGTTTCATTGAGACAACCAGATATTCAACTATTCGTCGTTAATGCTGAATACCTCTACATACCTATCAACTATTCCTAATATTTTGCTAGGATAACACGGGCTGTATCATAGTAGTCTTATCTCTATTTGTTTCCACACCCACCTTGAGGATTTTAACTCTTCACTTCTACATATTAGTTCACATTGTAAACGTTGTTTAATGTCATGGTAGACAAGGTCTTTTAACACATTTAGATTTTAGGGATCAGTCAAGAGGCAAAACAAGGCAGTGAAATAAAATGGGGTTTATTTGGATAAATGATAAAAGGAATAAAGGGCACAACAGATTTAGAATATCCTAACTCATTTATTGAGCCAACACAACTTTTCGACTGTACTGGTCTTTATCAAGTGACATAGTGGCACTTGATAAAGACCAGTACGGTGGAAACGTTGTGTTGGCTCAATAAATGAGTTTGGATATTCTAAATCCATTGTGCCCTTTGTTCCTTTTATCATCTATCCAGGACTGATCACCGGCTTTCGTACAAACATTGGAGCTCCGGTAACTGTATCGATTTTGTTTACAATTTAAGGAGTGCAGCATTTTTCCTATCTATCTGGTTTATTTGGATAAAATCTTGGAAATACAACAAAACACAAAATACAGAAATATACACACTTACTGGGGCCTGGGGGTTGAGATCTAGCTTTTCCTAGGTGCAGGGCACCCGCTTGCCCTGATCGGAACCTTGTTCTGGACGTCCTGGACCGAGATTCAGCAGAAAATCCTGACTGGGACCTACTGTAGTCCCCGATAGTCCTGGAATTGTTTTCAGCCAGAAATCCTGACTGCGACCACTACGTTCTAAAATTAGAACTTGGTCCCCGCATCTGAGCTTCAAAACGAAGCCGGTTGCTCTGCTATTTGGAACAGAGCAACTTTGAAAAGCCCGTCCTAGCTTCATCGACTCAAGCCACAAAATCGTCTGGTTCTCTGACTGGGGCTTCTCCTTATATACCCTCCACTGAGCTATGTTCAACATAGAGGAAAGAGGAGCAACCAACCAAAGCATGGGAATTCCTCCCCGCCAGCCAATATAAACAGGGGCTTGTCTCTGGGCTGATGTCAGAGGAGGAGGCGTGCCAAGCCGGCTAAAAAGCCGGGTGAGTGGTAAATATGATTTAGCCAATGGGAGAAGCGCCTACGAGCTGTATCTCCCCCAGCTAACTCATTGCCACCCACTGGGCAGGCTCCGCCAAGTCTGGCAGATACAAAAGTTGTCCCCACAGGGTGCCCTTTGTTCTCTGAACTTGGCAATTTGCCCTTCCTTGCCCACCAAACTGTCTTCTCACCTCTGGATATCCTCTCTTCTTTGAACAACATACTCTATACAGACATGCCGGCATCTATGCTGATCCCCTGGCTGACTGTATAGAGTCGTAGAGCAAATGTTTAAAACATTATAAAGCACTCTTTAATAAAGTATACAAATTCGGGAACCTTATACTTTTGTAGCCCCTTTACCCCCACCCTAAGTGAGATTTGATCTGCTACTAGTGTCTTTGGTGTAGAATGGTGCATACCTGTAAGGTAACAGGAGGGCTGAGAACTTCCGCGGTGGTGTGGGGAATCATCAGGACAGGATTTACAGGCTACCTTTGTTCATTGGTTGCAGCGTCTCCAGTCAGCGTGGATCCTCTGGATAGTAGGATGGTCCAGACTGACACCTTTCTTTAGCCCAAGACAGTGAATCACACTGGTATATGGTTCCATGGTATTTATTATAGTGTTTAGGATCTTACACAGCAAGTACATCACTTTCCTTGCTTCCCTTAAGTAGGTCACTTCAAGGCTTGAGGCCCATCCAAGCTTCCTCCTGCATGGTGCTCCTCCTGATGCCCCCTTATGGGACACACGGAAGTTGTGGCTCACTCCACAGATGGAGGAAAGAGGCACACCCTTTTTTTGGAGAGAGACCGTATTTATACCCTGGGGTTTGGCTTGTAACACTGCCCCATAACAGAGCAGGTCTGATACTGACAGGTCATCACAATCAAGCATGACACCAAGCCAGTACCTCCTCCAGGCTGACACTTGATACTGTATTTGGGCTCGAAATTCAGGAGTCTGGGGGACACTGGGTTGCCCCGGTGTAATTCACCACGCATACGACTAATCATACCTGCTCATCGGGGAGAATTAAAGGACTACCAGTAACTTCGGCCCCCGCACTCCTGCAAACAAAATATTTGTATTTCTACCCAAATATCCCCCCTAAAACTGATACACAGGAAATCTCACAGTTCTAGGGCCAAGGGAACATGAAAACAGAAAAAAGCATGGGTCACTTTATTTTCAGCATGTATTATCCCTGGTCTCTGACTTATGGTGCTTATACCAGGGACCCCACGGTTTCAGGGGTTACCAGAGGGCTTAACCTTTATTATGTAGCCTGGTTACCCCCTACGTCACAGTTAATATATATGTATCTGTACATTCTTCCTATTGTACATACCAATTAGATTGTAAGCTCTTCGGAGCAGGGACTCCTCTTCCACAGTGTTACATTTATGTCTGAAGCACTTATTCCCATGATCTGTTATTTGTATTTGTTATTTATATGATTGTCATGTGTATTACTACTGTGAAGCGCTATGTATATTAATGGAGCTATATAAAAAAAGACATACATGCATACGTTAATAAACATTTATTATTTTAATTCTGAGTACCTTAAGGGGTTTTGTGTCACTGTTGTGACTGTTTAGCGAGTATTGATCTCCGAGACCATTGAGTCCTTATCCGTATATTATTTATAAATGATCTGACCATTTGTTCTAAATTTCACTCCAAGCTTGCACCAATTTCCATCAATTTGCACTATTTCATATTCTATTTCCTAAATTTTTTTTCAGAAGGGCACTCCCTCCCAAGACCCCTCCCCAGATTTTTTACAAAACAGAATACAGTATATAGTGGGGCAAACTGGTGAATACTTGGGTGAAATTTGGAAAAAATTACGTGTCAGTCAGGTCCTTTATAAATAACATTCTTCCTTGTCAACGATTCTTGCGTCGCACTTTTCACCATTTTGTCCAGTATTTTTGGACAAGCCATCTGACAACCCTAGTGACTGCCAGGAAGGGTGACTGCCACGATGGGGGAGGCGGGGGGGTGACTGCCTTGGTGGGGGAGCGTGACTGCCGGGGGGGGGGGGGGGGGCAACTGCAGAGGAGGTGACTGCCGGGAAGGGGGTGACTGATGGGAAGGGGTGACTGTGACTGCCAGGGGGCCCGGTCGCCAGACAAAGAAGTTGCCGGCGGGCCCTGTCTCTCCCCACCTGCTCTCCCACGCACGCCTGCCCGCCCACTCATGGCACCACACACCGGAAGCTTGGCCAATCTCACTTCCGGCGCGCCAATGTCAGAGAGGCCTGTCGCGCACTGACATCAGAGGGCCAGGCATAGAATAGAGGACTGCTCCCCCTGAAGAAGCATGGTGTACACGCGAAACGATCGTCGGGAAATGTGATACGTCACAAGTGATGTCATCAGAAGTGGCGACATCTTTGATCCAGGCAGCAGACGAGCGTCAATACAGTAAGGCTTGTATCATTTACGGAACCTTCCTTGACCGCTGCGGTCTAATTCTACCATTCATCTGTGACGGTTGTGCCCCGATTTGGGTGTGCGAGTACGGATCCTATTAGGATCTGCATAGGAGTTTTCCTACAGTATGTGTATATAGGTATCCATGACTTGTGGTTATCTAGTACTGAGATGATATTGTGGGAATAAACGTACCACTAAGGATATACATCCTAATCACTGAACATACAGATGTGCTTCTGGATACTAATTAGGTGAAGTGTATACTTACATACAGTGGGAATATACATCCAAACGTATGCCTATGTTATTGTACTCAGGTACTACTATATATGATACATGCAAGATCTTATTACAGAGTTCTGACGAGCCTATAATCTCACAAATGGATTAAATTAGTTTTATTTCAAGATAAATTTATATATTGTATTTTTCCAACAGCCCTATTATTTGATGCCAGGATCAAACTACTGACCCAAATACCATTTGGATCTATTTTGGAATAGATGTTTATAGATAGCAGTCCGAACCCATGATATATAGACATACTTATCCTTGAAGGCTGCCTATATAGCCACTTCACTATGGGGTTATTTTAATGTATGAATGAATCTAGGTGTGTATTTAACAAATATTTGAATTAATAAAACTTTATTGTTTTCTGATCTTTCCGGTTCCTATAGGTCAATAGACCTAATAACAGTAATTATCTGTTGGACCACTGTAGTCCGCCTATTTAAACCCAGCATAGAGTGCTACATATAGAGGGAACCTTTCTGATCCTCCGTGGATCAACACAGCTTCAACAATGACCAAGTTGGAGGACTTGAGAAATTATCTAGAGATGGCAAACGCTGTTATTACCGCCATGGTGAAGAAACAGAGCCACTCTGATGAAGGTATTGCTGACTGGAAGCAGAAGTATGAGGAGTCTTAGGCAGAGCTTCTCAGAAGAAGACCATCAGTTTCAGTATAGAGCATGAACTCTCTCAGAAAGAACCGCAGTCTCAGTACAGAGCTGGAAATCTCTCAGAAAAAGCTTCATACTCTCAGCATAGAGCTGGATGTCTCTTGCCAGGAGGTCAGCGTTCTCAGAACAGAACCCGCTCAAAAGGTGATTCACAGTCTCAGTACAGAGCTGGAAGTCTCTCAAAAAAAGGTTCGTAGTCTCAGTACTGATCTGGAAGTCTCTCAGAAGGAGCTCCATGTTCTCAACACAGAACTACAGTAGGAGTCTCGTACCAGGAAACACGAAGTCTCAGCACAGAGTTGTGTAAATGGAAGGATGACTACAGAAAAGTTCTGAATGTTGTAGAGATTGTTAAGAGAGAACAGAAACCTGACAGAGAAGGTTTAATATCTGACCAAATCATTGAAGGAAATGAGAAGCTCCACAAAGAAAAAAAAAAGGTTAAGAAACAAATCCAACAAGAAAAGAATGAGGTAGAGGGCTCTTTTCAGCAGGAAACTAGCTAATCCCTATGTCTTCAATTAGAACTCTCTTTGATCAGAGCAGACTCTAAAAGAAGTGTTCTAACTACAGAAATACTGCAGAGAGCCTATCCAAGGAAGATTGGAGAGAGAAAGTTCTGTGCAAACGCTCTGAAATTGTCATCATACAGGCTGCCTACAGAGGAACAAAATCTCATCAGCTTTATCGCCAAACTAAATCAGCATACTGTACCTTCTCCAGTCAATATGGAGAATGCAATGACAAAAGAA
Organism: Ascaphus truei; assembly: GCA_036426205.1. NCBI lineage: Eukaryota > Metazoa > Chordata > Amphibia > Anura > Ascaphidae > Ascaphus > Ascaphus truei. The sequence goes on along the minus strand of CM071575.1, from coordinate 26,839,238 downwards.
AGAAATATGAACATTTGATGCAATGTGTATTTGTGGTCCAGTCAAATGTTAGTCAGTATCTGCAGCAAAGATGCTACAGGAAAATGAAGGAAGCTGCCATTGTGGTTCAGTCCAGATATAGGTTCTACATTACAACCAAGAAGCTGTGCGTTGCTGTAAGCGCATTTGCAATACTGTCTCAGTGCTACAACTGGCTTCCATAAAATCCTGGAAAGTAGAACAGAATTAGGACTGCGAAGTACAGTAGAAATCCAGTCATGCTACCATACCCATGTGGCCCAAAACAGATTTCTTAGGCTGAAAATAGCCGCTGTAAAGATTCAGTCTTTGGTTAGAATGAGAGAGGTCTATCCGTGATCACGCCCCTAAAGATGCGACACTGGTTGTCCACTCATCTTTGCAAGGAAAAAGGCCCGCTGCAAAAAGGAGAGGCCATGGGTAATGATTAGGTGTCAGGAGAACTGCAGCAAGATTGATGTACTAGAATTTAAGGATCCTGACACAGACGCAAATAACCACTCTACTGATAAGGGGGTCGTGTTTTTTTGTGGATAAACACGTGATAGATATGGAAGCTGTAGGCAGTGGACACCTGCTACTAAAGGAGCTTCAAGATGGTGCCACTGTAGCTTAGGTACCCCGCCATATATCACTGGAGACTTCCCCACACATTGAAGAAGCGAACAGGCTAGATAATTGAATGCATCAAGTAAGAGAGGCCCAAGACGTTATCTATCGACTGCCAAACAAAGATATCATGGGAGTCAATCAGAATTGATAAACTCCACCAAGGTTGAGCCGCCTGAGATCAATGATGACGAACCAGACGCGGGTGGTTACTCTAGTGAATGGGAAGAAAAGAGTGCTCGACGCGTTAATACCCCCTTGCTAAGAGAGTAACAGAAGACTTGGTAAATTGGAGGAAGGAGATTGAGTGAGAAGTCCTCAGAAGAGTTGAGGAAGCCAAGCATATCGTGGAAAGGCTGTGCTGTGAAAAGGTCCTCCACGAGTGACTAAAGCGGGCTGAATTCAAGTGTCTGCTTCAAGAGACACTGGTGATGTACATAGGTTAAAAGTACTCCAATCCCATCTTAACTGGGGGCTCTCTCTCCCTTGAGCCATTCTCTCTCGATCTAGGGTTAGAGGGTTCAGAAAGTGGAGGGATGGGCTTCTGCCATTGCTATCCCTAGCTACCCACAAATGGGGAGGAGTGTAACAGGGTGGATTCCCGCTCGCATAGTAAGACAGTGAAATCCTGTTCACACAACTTGATACGGCACTGAGGAGGTTAATCCCAAAGCAGGCTATTTTATTTAATCTCCCCATCTGACAAGTTAGGGGTATAAAAACCTACAGAGGCTCACTACTGGGATCTGTCAGAAACGTACCTAATAGAGATTGGCGAATCCACCCAAATCCATTTCCTCCCGGATATTCTGGTATTTTATCCAACTGCCTCACCTCCTCCCCCCCCCCCCCTCGCCCCGCCCCCCAAAAAATCAATTTTGCATTGTAAAATGCTGGTAACTTTTAGTTGTAGGTCCACATCCACAAAGCTCCATTGTCACTTAGCATGCGTTAACCTAACTTAAGGTCACGTTACGACTCGCGGTTTATCTTCAAAGGACAATAGCATAACTTTCAGCCATGTTTCCTGCCGGAAAGAGCATAGCATTAACTATAACGAACGTTAGTGATAATGACATGGGAAGATATGCAAATGAAGCGATAGCATAGCTTTACTGAGCCACTAAAATCCGCTACGATTACTGCAGAGACAACCTCATGTAACTGACAAAGTTGAGAAAAAAGTACATTAAGGGGGGGGGGGGGAGGTCTAACGTAAACAGCACTGGGATCTGAGCAGCCATTTTAAGTCAGCATCCATCTTAGGTGACTGAAATTGTCATCTATTTTGTTTATTGTCTGCATGAAAGTGGAATGAGAATGGAAGTTTGAAAGGGACTCTTTTTTTTTCTGCTCCTTAGTTTTTAGTGATAATAAGCCTTTCAGCTAACCACAAGACCTTGGAGATGGAGAAATGCGCCACTGTTATGAAAATATAACAGCCACTTCTCACATTTAGGGGGAGGTTCTCATGGTCACATACACCCTTTCTCAGAAATCACGTATATAGAGAAAAGGTCACTGGCTTGAATAATAGTATGAATCTTACAGTTATGTTATTAACTCAATGTTCATATTCATATTTTGTTTATCTTATACGCTTATGTAAATGATGCACACGCCACCTCACACAGGGGGCGTGGGCTTAGTATTTTTGGTATAAATATGGCTTGTAGGCCAATATGTCGGTGGGGGGAGTTTTATTTTGAAACTTCCTTCTATGTGTGCACATGTATACAAAATAAACTCATTCGTTATTCTGTCATAATCCTCAGACTTGTTTTATTTATTCACGCTTTTCACATAACCCTCTCTGCCCAGCTCTAAGGGCGTTTACATAGGTGTCTGGGATATTGACTACTCAGGATGTGCTACCTTTCAAGGCGTGTACCTGGGCGTGTATGCAGATGGAAATTATGGGCGCCAGGAACTTTATAGTTACGGAAGAGGCATCTTTTTTTTACAGTCTGTACATATGCTGTACAATATCTTCCACAGAAACAGGCATTCATTCCTGGGAATTTTACTTAAACTGGGGTTGATGATTCGCTGTTAGCTTTATGAGTGACTTTCTCTCACATAAGGTCCATGGCTTCCTGTAATTCCTGGCTCCCAACTTGGGATACCCTTACTCACTGAATTTGGGGGGTCATCATCCCTGCACACCTCACCTGCAGCACTCTGGTGCTGAGAGAGCAGGTGGTATCCATTTAGCCATTGACTACACCGTATTCCCTCTGGATCAGTATCCAGGTACTGTATAGTGGGCCTCTTATCAATGTTGATCCAACTGAGTCCCAGAGCTATGGTTATGGTATGCCCTATGGGACACAGGCTTCCCCTATGCAATCTTCAATTCTATCATGGTTATGGACCTTACCTATGTGGGGCATTTCCCTGACTATAAAAAAAACAAACAGGGATATATTTATATACATCATCTATCCCCTTACCGGGGACCGATTTACACTTGTGGCTCCTCCACTTACACCTCCATGGAACCTGGGGTCAGAGCTCATTACAGGTTCACATATACTCCCTGATGACATCGCAGATCACCATAACTACAATGGGAGTTGCTATAATTATATTCTATCCCCTATACCAGGTGGCAGGATAAACACCTTCCAGAAAAGGGGCATGGTTAAGGGTTTCACTGCTCAGCAACTCTACGCATGTGATGCGAAACAGTTACACTGTAGTTACCCATACAGATAATCGCTTTAGAGTCCATTAACTCCTTAGTTGAATATAGTAAATCCCACAAAGGGGGGTTACATTTATATTACTTCAGTCATAGCTAACCTTGGTGTTACACCATCCAGACTCTGAAATAGGGCTTGGATGGGTGTAATGCCACAGTTTGGCATGATTTACCTAACTACTGTAGTGTTATATCTTGGTATTATTTCCCTCTCCTCTTTTTATGAACTAGAGTTAAAGCCCTATTTGAGGGTCTGGATCAGAGTACCACTAAGATGTACAAGAAAAAACGGAAACAGTGGTTTCTAATTTGGCAGGACCATTAGTCAACTCAAGGTACAGATAATGGAGCACCTAAGGTCCATCAGAAACAAGGACCTTTGGTTCCTAGTATCCATACACTTTTCCAGTTGTCCCAAGGTCAGATTAATGCCTTTTCGTTTAGTGGTCTAGAATACATTCCATTACCCATCAGGAAGGGTAATCGCCAGAGTGTCCTCAACAAAAGAGATGTTCTGGATTTTTACCCTTAATACATTAAGACCGTCTGAGATTAACACTGACTGGGAATTGAAACACTTTCTCATATAAGATAATGGTGTCCCTAGAGCTGATTATTATATTTCATTATATTTTATTAATTATAACTCAACTTGTTGATATTCAATGAATACTTTTTTGTATTTCCTGATGATGAATTTGGTCCATATGTCCAATCCATGATATTTTTTGTGGCTTACATACTATTATGTGTAGCCATCTTTTTTCTGTCCAGTCAGTCTTTGTATTGACATGAGTACAACATTTTCCCAAGAACTATACATACATATATTTGTCTTGGTGTACATATATGCTATAGTACTACTACTAACATTATCTATTACATATTTAGAAATACTGTCTCATACTTTGTCATTCAGTTATCTAACTAACAAGATTGATTTCTTTGTTTTTAATTATGTTTTATTTTAATCTTTTACTTATGTTACTTTTCATAGATCAAAGTCAGATGTTAGACAGAACATTTAACAATTTATATATAATTCATTAGGACTTTGACTTTACACATTACACACGTTTGTAAGGTTTTTTTTTGCATTACACGGGTGTTTGACTATATTTATTTTTCTGTATGTCTTTAGTATTTTTATAGTGCACGGATGTCATGTGAACCCACACATGAGGAATCGCCACTCGTTGCTCTACCATGCCCTGCTTTCAGTGCATTTGTGCCCTGGGGGACGGTCTCTGGAGTTACACGATGGCGAGTCTTCCGGTTTGTGATCCCTACATATTCTGGTACCTTGAGAAGAACTTTACTCTTTGACAAAGCGCACGCATGCGCAAAACGCGTCAGAGGTTCTTCTCAATGCTCCTGTTTGTCAACATGTTGCAGTGTATCCAATAAATTAACTTTTTCATCAAGCGATCTAACCTCCGTCATCCGGATTTTCTTGGGACGCAGTGCACCGCCTCAACTCTCCCCCTTGGGATACCATTTCCTGTAACACTAAGATGTACCCTATGTAATTTTTATGATACAATAATGTGATGTTGCGCTTAGCTAATGAGATGTAATTTGGACATTTATTATGCATTTAATTAGCTTTATGGATACCATGTTAACGCCCGTTTTAGATAACATCATATTTGAAACCCTGCTTTACCTGAACTTTATAGATCTAGCCCTTAGATGTAAACCTTTTAGGTCTACAGTACCTCAAATTTATCACCGGTATTCACTAAATGCTGATGGCGGGTATCAAACGGCAACGTCAGCTTAACGGCTATTTACTTGAATAGGAGGTAAAACAGGATTGTGGTGTGATACCCCACCTCAGCACTTAGTGAATCTCCCTTTAAGTCCCTTTGAAGACCCTCATTGCCTATTTGTATCTGTTTGTGCATGTTTTTCCCCATTGTAAGTAACTATCTATTTTTATAATACTGTATACACAACTCTGTACCCATTGCACCGCGCTGCAGAATATCTGGGCGATTCACAAATAAACGATAATTATAATGTGTCCTCCAGAACTGGACTCCCACTGAGGTCTCACTAAAGTTCTGTAAGGTGGCATCATTATTTCCTTATCTCTGTTGGATCAATACAGGACAAGCATATAACAGCTCTTCAGGCCAGTGGTAGGGTATATTGTATCAGTAAAGCTGCAGCATGGGATTGGTATCTAGAATTACATTTCAGGCAAGTCGAAATTACTTAGATGAGAGCTTTGCAACTTCCCAAGAGAATCATAAAAGCTGCATCACAGCTGCAGCCAAAAGCAACATCTGTAAGCTGTTGTGCATGCACATGGCCAGCCACTTGTCATCTAACAGCTGAGCCCTATTGTTACGTGCTCATTTTATATCCTAAGCAAAGACAGAAAACCCTTTAGTTGCATGTATTCCACAGGTCCACACACCTGCTTTATGCACCCCACCATCATACAGTTGTTAAGCTGCAGATGAGGATTCTGGGTACTGACATACAACTGAGCACCCTTTGGGCATGTGATTTTTAGCTTCCGACACCATTTCTTACCCATGTTCAATAGAGCTTTTGCATACAGCAATATACGGCTTGTACAGCTAAGCCTGATACAGAATCAATGCATCTAGACTCTGACAGTGAAAGAGTTTATGTATTTATATTTGTATTCAAAGTTGCAACAATGTGCTTTACAAAATCACCCTAACTACCCGAATATATATATATATGTACTGTATATACATTCTGCAAGAATGGAATCTTTCTGGAAAGGTATACAGGGATATGCTAAATATTTGAAAACATAGGAAGAGCATTGATCTAGGGAGAAATCTGATTGTAATTACTGGAGCCTTATGGAAACATTTTCCCCCTTATGAGATATAGTAGGCAGCTGTTTCACTGGGGGGTTTGCTTGCCTTCCTCTTGATCAATAGAACTATACATATTGCATGAGCATCTTGTCCAATTTACAATGTAGGGTCGAATGCAATGGACATACTGTATGTACTTTTTCAACCTAATCTACTATGTAGTGAAAAGCTGTGTTCCTGTAGGGGAAATAAGTGCCAGAACAACAAGCAAAGGGAAATTAATTAATATCTGAATTGCAATAAATAATCCAAATTTAAATCAACAAAATACATTTACCTCTTGCAAGGTAATTTTCTAGATCTATCCTAATAATTTCATATATACTATAAGGAGTTTTTTTATTTATCCATAAAAAATAAGATGCTGTAACTAGAGATGGGCACATTTCTTTTTGAGGATTTGGATCCGCCCCGGTCCGGCCGGTTCCTTATTTCTACAGATCACACTCAATAAGGCAATCCGCCTTTTTTGGATTTTTTTCTCCTCTCTCTCTCTCTCTCTTGTCAGTAGTATTATCAAAGTAAAATGAAACACTATTACTTTGAATTTTTCTTGTCTGATAATTCTGACAATGACTTTTGCACCAGCTTTGCTAAATAAGATTGATACATCCACCTACCGTATATATCTCTACTCAGAAGTGCCCTGCAGATCCTGCCCAGTTTCCAATGGCTTTAGATGATGTGTTTAGGTCATGAGCCTGGGTCATATCATGATACAACTCTACACATTGATTTCAAATGAATTAAGAAGTCGGCTGCCACAGAATTGCCAGGTTCAATATCAGCCAAACTGTTACTCTGCAGGTCTCCCTTCCAGTTTAGGTGGCAGCCTTCTATTAACCTCAATTACTCCCCGAGGAAGAGTTTTCTCTTAAGAAGTGCAGAACGCCACGGCAGCAGCATCGATGTGTGGGAGCTGAAAACACTGATCGCGTGCTCAAGGACAGACAATGACACCTCTAGCAATTAAGGTGTCAGGTCTGTGGGATGGGATGATGTCATGGAGAAGATAAAGACACAGAATATTAAGTCATTACCACCACCTCTTAGCTAAGTAGGACCTTGGGCATCTGTGATATAGTATCTGGGCGGATACTCAACGGTAAATGTTAATTGGCATGGCACTCACACTATAAGTAATGGGTTAACCCCTTTTAGTGCCAGAAGAGCCAGCAACACAGGCTGTGGCTGTCAAAATCAAGTAGATGAAGTTAGGCGCATGTGGCAGGGCCTTTCCCCGGTTTAAAATAGCAACACACATAGAGCCTGTCTGTAGCAGATGAGTCCAGCAGTGAGCTGGTTAATTGCAGCTAGAGTCAATTAGCCAGTCTCTAACTGGCTCCTCAGGCAGGTTTAAACGTGTGCTGCCCAAATTGCATGGATCTCTCTAGCACAGGGGATGTGTGACAAAGAGAGATCCCAAGAAACCAGACCCTCTATTAAACTCACCACAGGGTGCACCCCACACACATCAACCAAGACCTGGAGACTGATATAAAGAGCTCCCTGCTTACAGGTATCTCTTTGGACTTTGGGGTCAGAGATTGGCAAGAGGCCTATCCTTCGAGCCCTGCAGATAGGACTGGGAAGTATGAGTCAGCCCTTACAAAGGGAAAGGCCTGTTTGATTTGTTTTTGCTGACATGAAGCTATATTGTTTTGAAGCTACGGGACAAATAAATGCCACTGTTTATTTCCCCAATCTATGTCTCCCTGGTGGTACCTCTGCACTCGTCACTTACAGTGCCCCACTGGCCTTGTTTGTTAAAGGTGCAGAAATCTTAAGCAAGGAAAAATAAATGTATGTTGAAACTACTACTAAAATACTCAGGTTTAAATAAAGAAATGTGGTACAGAAGGCATTTATCCTTCTCTCCCAGTTAGTATTCCAGCTTCTTTCCTAATATTGTAGTTTCATAATCACTATATGGAATATTTTGTTGACCAAGCTTTGCCGGAGCTGAAAATATAAGAGGTGCCGGTACTCTGTTACATTCAAATATAGCCCTGCCTAAAATTATAAATATAAACAAATCCAACGCAACGCCGCAACAATCTGTGCCACATTAGGCTTCCCTAATAAAGCAACTGAGTGTTGCGAAACGCGTAGGATCTGAGTTTGTTCTGAGTGAGGATCCATACAGTGTGTGTGTGTGTGTGTGTATATATATATATATATATACACATATATATATACATATATACATATATACATATATACATATACATATACATATATATATCATATAAATTTTAAGTTATGGTGGGTGAACATATATACAATATACATACACATATATACACGCACACATACATACATATATACACGAACTGATAGATAGATAGATAGATAGATAGATAGATAGATAGATAGATAATGAGGGTTTACAGCCCCCCCAGCAAAAGTAGCACAACCTGGGCATTGCAGGGGTTAAAATCCACAACAGTAAAATGCTGGTCACACACAAGCACATGTAGGTGGCTTAACACATTCGCCGCCACTGAACACACATTCTGGCAACCAGGGGGTTAAATATCCTATAACAATAAAAAAAAGGTTAAACGGAAGGAAAGAGAAAAGTTTGCCCTGGATCAGTTATTCCCAAGTGTCTCTTACCGGATTCCCAGCGATGCTGCCGTGTAGTGCAGAGGTGACTCCTGCAGCACTCCCTGCCTTCCCATCAGCACGCAGCCTCCCGTCCCCTCTCTCCTGTCTCCCAAGTTGTTGATCCTTGCCGGCCTATTCTCCCTGCCCGCTCCTCTCTCTCCTCCCCCGCTCCCCAAACATGCTGTGTTTACTTTCCCTGCCCCTCTTTTGATGTGACTCGCTCCCTTTGTACTCTCCCTCTCTGCTTCCTCCTCTCCCCTTCGCTTTCCTCTCATTCACTCTACTTAAAAAAAAAAAAAAAAAACACCTTGTGCCACTCACTTCTCATTCCCTACTTCTCATTCCCTTCTTCTCACCACACCTCCTCCCCCCTCTCTCTCGCCTCTCCCTCCTGCTGGTTGTAACCTCTCTCCCCCCCTTCTCAGTGAGAGGCCGGGTCTCTCCCAGAACAATCACACAGCCCAGCCTCTGGGAACAGCCCAGATTCCAAAAGGCAGGATTAGGTTTCCTAGCTGAACACTCCCCCTCCCTGCTTATCCCAGACATGTCTCGAGAGGCAACAGAAAAAAAGCCAAAAAATAGGAGTATATGTTGTATATTTGCATGTAACAGCCATTCCTATGGAGCAGGAAAAACTGCCCCATTCTTTGCATTTATGGCTTTTTGTTCAGTGATGTTGTTCAGTCAATTCCCTGTCTCACAAAACAAGTCTTGCTTCAAAATCCACCTTTTAGGAAGCAAGGAAACACTCACTATTCTTTACACCATCCTATCACTAAATGCACAGGCTTTCCCATCAGAAATGCATTTACACGATTTGTGGTCTTTTGTAGGTTAGAAAACCTCCCATTTAAACATAAACAGATTTTCACACCTCCCGTAGGTTTTATCGGAATCTGGAGCTCTGGTTCCTGGCTGTATTGCATATGCAAGAAATTCTGTTTAAATTGTTCTGGGTGTGAACGTGCTGTGTGATGTGTTGCAGCACATTCATACTTGTAGAGATATAATGGCACTCCAATAAAGTTAAATTAACTGCATGGGTGCAGGTCTTGAGCATGGCTCCAGAGTGAGCTGAAACAATGTTTAAATACATTTGATATTTAAATTTCAAGACCTAGGGTGTGACACAGACACACACCTCATTAAGTGCATCTTTTAAATTTTTCATGAAAATAGGCTTAGTAAAGAAAAAAAACATTTTTTTTGTTAAAAACACCTAATCTTCAGAACTAGTCGTATCAAAGTACCTTCCTTTTTAAAGACAAATGTTCCTGTCAAAAATAACATTTAATTACTTTTTCCTCAATACTCAAAGAATGTAGTTAATTACTTTGACCTCTACAACGAATATATATATATATATTGGTTCGACAAACCTATACATTTGCTCGCCCCGGGCGAGTGGATTTAACCCCCGGGCGAGTAAATATTGGCCCAAGCAGCACACGTTTGGTACTAGGTGGCGAGTAGATTTTTTGGTGATTTGTCAACCACTGTATATATATAGCAGTGTTCGACAAACCTATACATTTGCTCGCCCCGGGCGAGTGGATTTAACCCCCGGGCGAGTAAATATTGGCCCAAGCAGCACACGTTTGGTACTAGGTGGCGAGTAGATTTTTTTGTGTGGCGAGTAGATTTTTTGGTGATTTGTCAACCACTGTATATATATATATATATATATATATATATATATGTGTGTGTGCATGTGTTGTGTGTGTACAGTATGTATGTATGTATGTATATATATATATATATACACACACACACAGAAAGGGAGGGGGATGGGGGAGACTCTCGCATCAGCTTATACAATGTAAATGACACGGTGCAATAAGGACAAGATAATCGTGAACACATAAAGAGGAAAGGCCCCGAATTAATGCACTCAGTGTTGTGATAAATTGCTTTTAAATTAAAACCATTTTATAATAAACATGTTAAAAATAAATTGTATTGGTATAATAGATCCATGGCCAATTTATAAACACAGAATCAGAGATACAGAAAAATAATAAGTAATCTATACACACTATATAGTTCAACTGCAATATATAACTGTTGCTATAGTCATTTATACTATATTAGATACCAGCAATTTTATTTACAAAAACTCCACATTCACTAATTGAATATGGAGCACAAAAATTCCCATATACATGGCAAAAATAAATGCCAAATAAGGGTGCAGTCAAACTAATAATTATACATTACTTACAATAATGCGCACATACAAGTTTAAAAAAATGAAACCTATACATGATCTTGATGCTCGAATAAGTTGATACCGCTGGCTGAAATATTAACTGGTAAGGGTTACAATAATAAGCAATGTTGTAGTTAACACTTGTGGCAGTGTGTTGACACTAAATATGTTATGACCACATTATTATGCCATAATCCCATTCATGGCTTGCTTAAATCCCTCTATCCAGTGCCTGCTTGGAATTCACATACACACAAACAGACAACTTGAGGTAAGATATAAATGAAAGCGCTTAGTTTATAATATTATCTGGTAGGGTAATGATAATAAGCAGCATATTGTTGTTGGTAATTGCAGCGATTAGTAATGCTACAAATATAGTTTTTACATTATAATACCACATAAAGTTTTAGGAAATATGAAACGGCCTCTATACCCACTTGATGTATTATAAAGGGGCAGAGTGACTCTACATCCAAGCTAATAAGCATAGTGTCTGTGTCAATAACTACATACAGATGCAGCGGCCGTTATTGGAACAAATCACAGGGCTGTTTTCGTGTGCTCTGCTGTATTCCACGCGGTATTAACGCGGCCAATCACCCCAGGCACATGTGTTTATCATGGTTGCTTTGTTTGAATTTCATGGATTCTGTTTCTTTATGTGCAATAAAATGAATGAATTGTAATGTGTACAGTAATGTGCTACTGTGTCAATTTCAGGTGTTTAAAAACCGGAACACTAAAATACCATTTTCTGCACTCGCCTGCACTCGCGTCTTAAGCCGGTACGGTTGGAAGAAATAATGCGCCATGACATGGGTATTCCGAGGTATAAACCGCGTGAAGTGTTCGAATAACGGCCGCTGCATCTGTAGTTGATTATGTTCAAAGCTAAATTCCCACACACGCATGCTGTGTTCCTCCACTCGTTCCTCTGAACGCCCCTGGAGGAAATCTCATACTCTCGCAGACTTCCTTCACTACACATTTATGCTATTCTGTTTCAACTCTGCCCTCTCGCAAGCTAAACAAGCCTACATTTCTTCACTAATCAACATGCACAAGTCTAACCCATGCCGACTGTTCTCTGTCTTTGATACTCTACTCAAACCACCCTCAGCTGCCTCTCCTTCCTCCATCTCCGCTCAGGACTTTGCTGACTATTTTAAGGAAAAGGTGGAATCCATACGTCAGAACATCCCCTCTGTTTCTTCTTCCCATCCTACACCTCTTCCTAACTCTCCTTCTGCCTTCCTTGACTCTTTTTCCACTGTCTCAGAGGAGGATGTGTCGCTGTTGATCGCCTCTTCTCTCTTTACCACTTGCTCTCTTGACCCCATTCCCTCCCATCTCCTAAAACCTCTTGGTCCTACTATAATTCCTACGCTCACACACATTTTTAACTCCTCCCTCTGCTCTGGAACCTTTCCATCCTCCTTCAACATGCAACAGTTATACCATTACTCAAAAACAGCAAGATTGACCCTACCTGTCTTTCTAACTATCGACCTGTCTTCCTCCTGCCTTTTGCCGCTAAACTCCTTGAACGTCTTGTATTCTCTCGATTGCTCCATTTTCTCAACACCTATTCTCTCCTAGACCCTCTACAATCTGGCTTCCGCACTGCTCACTCCACGGAAACAGCCCTGACTAAAATAACTGATGACCTCCATGCTGCCAAAGACAGAGGTCATTACACTCTGCTCATATTACTCGACCTCTCTGCAGCATTTGACACCGTGGACCACCCTCTTCTCCTTCACATTCTCCATACTCTTGGTATTCGGAACAAAGCTCTATCCTGGATCTCATCCTACCTCTCCCATCGTACTTTCAGTGTCTCTTCTGCTAACACCTCCTCCTCTATTGATCTCTCTGTGGGGGTACCCCAGGACTCTGTCCTGGGACCTCTTCTCTTTTCTCT
>CM071575.1:26644761-26826222 GCA_036426205.1 Ascaphus truei | reverse complement strand
CTCCATTTTCTCAACACCTATTCTCTCCTAGACCCTCTACAATCTGGCTTCCGCATGCTCACTCCACGGAAACAGCCCTGACTAAAATAACTGATGACTCCACTGCCAAAGACAGAGGTCATTACACTCTGCTCATATTACTCGACCTCTCTGCAGCATTTGACACCGTGGACCACCCTCTTCTCCTTCACATTCTCCATACTCTTGGTATTCGGAACAAAGCTCTATCCTGGATCTCATCCTACCTCTCCCATCGTACTTTCAGTGTCTCTTCTGCAATATCCTCCTCCTCTATTGATCTCTCTGTGGGGGTACCCCAGGGCTCTGTCCTGGGACCTCTTCTCTTTTCTCTGTACACACTCTCTCTAGGTGACCTAATAACATCTTTTGGGTTTAAATATCACCTCTATGCTGACGACACACAAATGTACTTTTCAACACCCGACCTTACACCTGCTGTACAAACCAAAGTTTCTGAATGTCTCTCTGCTATATCATCCTGGATGGCCCTCCGCTGCCTTAAACTCAACATGGCTAAAACAGAGCTCCTCATACTTCCTCCCAATACTGGCCCTACTACCTCCTTCCACATTACTGTTGGAATTACGATCATTCACCCAGTAGCCCAAGCACGCTGCCTAGGGGTCACACTCGACTCCTCTCTCACATTTGCCCCTCACATTCAAAACATATCTAAAACCTGTCGCTTTTTCATCCGCAATATAACAAAGATACGCCCTTTCCTTTGTTGCTCGACTGCTAAAACTCTGACTCAGGCCCTCATTCTCTCCCGTCTTGATTACTGTAACCTCCTGCTGTCCGGCCTTCCCGCCTCTCACCTGTCTCCCCTACAATCTATCCTAAACGCTGCTGCCAGAATCACTCTACTCTTTCCTAGATCTGTCTCAGCATCTCCCCTCATGAAATCCCTCTCCTGGCTTCCGATCAAATCCCGCATCTCACACTCCATTCTTCTCCTCACTTTTAAAGCTTTACACTCTTCTGCCCCTTCTTACATCTCAGCCCTAATTTCTCGTTATGCACCGTCCAGACTCTTGCGTTCTTCTCAAGGATGTCTTCTTTCTACCCCCTTTGTATCTAAAGCCCTCTCCCGCCTTAAACCTTTTTCACTAACTGCCCCACACCTCTGGAATGCCCTTCCCCTCAGTACCCGACTAGCACCTCTCTATCCACCTTTAAGACCCAGCTTAAGACACACTTGCTTAAAGAAGCATATGAATAGCACTGTGGATTTTCGGAACACATGCTACATAAAGCTTGGCCCCCTGCAGACGCACTTACCAGAACTCCCTCCTACTGTCTCTGTACGTTCTCTCTACCTACCAATTAGACTGTAAGCTCCTCGGAGCAGGGACTCCTCTTCCTTAATGTTACTTTTATGTCTGAAGCACTTATTCCCATGATCTGTTATTTATATTATCTGTTATTTATTTGATTACCACATGTATTACTACTGTGAAGCGCTATGTACATTAATGGCGCTATATAAATAAAGACATACAATACAATACAAAGCATCCTTTGTATCTCTCAGATATGAAGGCAATGAATGGACAAAGGATCGTCACATCTTGTCCACATACAGTATACACTGGATTGCTCGGTTAGGTTAGAAATTCCCGAAACAATCGGTCTACCCGGCGGGGGAGACGTGCCCTTGTGGACATTGGGTAGGCTATAAAAAGTAGCCAACCACAGAAGACCTCAACGTGGATATAGATAGAGACGACTGGGAGGATATTTGGGAAGCAGCAGCAAAAACATCAATTTGTACTACAACAAAAGAAAACATATACAAAATTCTATTTCACTGGTACTTAACCCCGAGTAGGCTGAGCCAGATTTTCCCTGGGGCGTCGGACCTCTGCTGGAGGGGATGTGGCCAGAGGGGAGATCTGGTGGTCCTGTCCTGAAATCCAGAAATTCTGGAACATGATCCGGGAGTTGATTCAGGACCTTCTAGGAGTGGACATGCGAATGGACCCGCTGTCATTTCTTCTTGCCAGGCCTATTGAGGATCTTCAAACCTCCTAAAGTAAACTAGTCTCATTCATCCTTACCGCGGCCCGCTGCTCCATAGTGGCGGCGTGGAAACAAATCAAAGCCCCATCAAAACGTACAGTAATTAGAAGAATTATTGAGGTGAAGCTCATGGAGCAACTCTCAGCCCTCCTCAGCCAAAAAGTGGAACAATATCATAAGGTGTGGGACCAATGGACTGAGCACTAAGAATAGTAGAGAATCTATACACAAAGAAGAGACCCCCAGGGTGATAGTGGAAATGTCTGGTGCGATGTGGCACGGGTCAGGGGGGAGGGGACAGAGGGGGGGTATGAGCCCTCTCCTCCTTGCCCCACCCACCCCCTTCCCCATTGAGGTTTCTCCCTCCTCCCCCCCCTCCCTCTCTCCATCCCACTGTCCCCTTTTCTCTTTCTCTTTCTATCCTTATCTCCAGCTATCCTTTCCTCATGGATTATGCGGGTTTGAATTAGGAAAAGTCGAACCCCTAAGTTAAATTAAGGGAGTGCACTTGCATCTCAGCAACTTATATACATTGTGAAACCACATAGTTTATCCATAATCTGGGTTTCTGACTCTTTATATTGTAAAGGAAAAATACGATGTTTGGCACTCCTATGGGAATTGACTTGATATAACTTCGTTGTCCATGTCTTGAAAAATACAATAAAAAAGTTTGAAATTAAAAAAAAAAAAAAAAAAAAAGTAGCCAACCTACTTGGAGTTAATAACAGTGTATATTCTTTGTTAGATATAACCTTTTCTTGTAGCCCCTGGTCCAGAATTAGTTCTAATTCTTTCCTAAATTGGACTGCCGGTTTGTCGGTAATACAATATAACAAAATGGCCGCACTCACTGGGTGAATTGCCTAAACAGGCCAATGTGGTGCTCGGTAGAAAATTTAAACAGTAGTCTTGTCAAAATTACCAGCACTGCACAATAAGTATAAAGAAACAAGGATTTATTTGTCCAAATTGTCACTGCAATATATATACACACACACACACAACAACAAATAGCCAGGGTCGCCGACAGCTTTCCCGGGGGTCCAGGACTCGTGCCTCCACCGGGGCCCACAAGTTCGAAACACTATGGCAGCCCCCTCCACCTCTGGTCCCAGGACCATTATCCCCCTTTTGAAGGCTCTGCAACCACCACCATTTATATATACACACTAACACAGATGTATACATATATACATATAAATGTACATTGGCTTCTTATGTAGTGGACTTTTTCCAATTACGCCCACTATTTCATATGTGAATCTGTCTTCCCCATACTGCAGAAGATTTTAGTCCCATTCAGTTGAAAGGAGCTGATCTCTTCCCCAGCACAGGGAGGCAGCTTCACAACATATTAAAAGGGCATAAGTAAGAACTGTATCTGAAATTAAACATATTCATGTTCCTGTAGGTTGTATAAAAGACATCCGCTCAAAGCAGCAGAAATTCATTTGGGGTGGGTAGAAATAAGTGGCCTTATCCTGCTGAGATTAAGGTTACCTGACAAAAAAAAATGTACAGTTACAACTCGTGCATAATGATGGTTTATTATCAGGTTCGGAGACTTTACATGCAGGGCATAAGAAGGAATTCAGAAAGTGGAGCATTGCCTATAAAGGTCTCCTGACAACACAGTCCCCAGTAAAAGGTCAGGATCACTCACACACATACACACACACACATCTATATACACACAACAGAGAAGGACAAGAGTGTCTGAAAATCTTTCTTCATTCTGTTGCTTAGGAATCTTTCTTTGGCCCATATCTACTAAGCAGTCTTTTGCCATAAGACACCTTACAGCCCATTGAATGGTATGGGCTGTGGGGTGTCTCTCATTGCCAGCAGGAGCCTTCTGGCACTGTTTAGTAAAGATGACCCTATCCTTTAGTGCTCAAGTCTCAACTACTCTCTCACCATGTAACTCCTGCGGTCCCAGAGGTGCACAGTAATGTGTTGTAGATCCCCTTGGCATGTTTTCTCATAGCGATTCTTGCCTTCCTACTTTATGATGCAGCATTTCAGAGCCATCTGCCTGGATGTTTTAGGTTTATTGTAAAAAATATTTTACAGAGATGTCAAGCTCCGAGGACCCAAGTCAGTGGGATTTTGGGCGTTATGGACCAAAAAATTAAATTTTAATGGAAAAGCACCGAATTTGTACCTGTAAGATGCCACTGACATCTTTAAGATGCTGATATTAAATATCAGTGAGACTGACTCCAAAGCAGTGAGAGCTGACGTATGGTATTAAGCTACTGATGTGTTTTTTTTTTTCAATGTAGGAAGTAATGGTTTTGCGGTCTGTTGGTTTAATGTATAGGCTATTATTTCTAAGGGGTACGGAGTGTTCTGCACCAGAATACCACTACTCTTATTTTTTCATTTACAATCTTGCCGTTCCATTTCTTTTGAAATGAAAATGGTATTCAGTTAAGAAGCCTCTACCTTATGCATTTATCATTAATATCCTATCTATCTTTTTAAATTATGATCCAAAGAGATTTGCCACAATAAATATAGATTTGTGTAACCCTTTGGGTGCCCTATAGAGGCAGCTACTATGTCATGGGGTCTGGCACTCCATGGGCCCCGTGAAATAGTAGCTACGTCATAAGCTACTTGCTAGTTTTTGTAGAGTTGATCGCGTTCTGCTCTCCTGTGGGGCCCAGAATGCAAATCTATCTTGAAAACGAGGACTCCTCCCCTTCTGTTCCGCCATCTTTGAACAGAGCCATCATCGGTTAAATCATACCGGCACCACTACTTTTTTTTAATGCCACTTCCACCACACTTTCTTAGTAAGAAGTATATCATTATAAAATACCGTTGTTTTGGAGGAGAAAAAGACAGTACGGCTGTCACTTGCGATTTAATGCAGTCCCTTCTAACAAAGGCCAAAGGTCGCCAAGACCAGAGTTCCCCTGGTGTATATTTCATTAATACGTGGAGCAGCACTTTGAGGGCCCTTTAATTTTTGATTCGACAAGAATTCCCCTGTGATGTCGTAGCAACACGCACTCCTTCTGTTATCCCTGTCTTTTTATTAGCCCTCTCCCAGGAACCATATAAGTATTACTAAAATATTCATTACAGACAGTAGAGAAATAATGTGTGACAGGAGAGATTTCTCAAGACAAGAGGTGGACAAGAATGTCAGATGCTTCTTTTAATGTTTCAAAACATGCTTTCTGGTTTTCTTTTACCCTTCGAGTGCTGGAGGGGACGCAGCACCAGCGTGCCACCGCCCCTCCGGCACTCACGATCACGTGTTCGCCTTGTCACCAAGTCCTCCTCTTCTTGTTAAGAGCACAGAACGTGATCTCCGCTACAAAAACGAGCAAGTAAATGATGACGTATACACGATTCGTTACTACGTGGTTTGCATCATACTAGTCAAAACAAAAATGAAGAGAGGAACCTACCTGATGAAAGGACACGTTGGCCTGAAACGTCGCATTATTGCAGGGGTCTCAAACTCAGTCCCCAGATTTTATGGATAGCCCTGCTTCAGCACAGGTGGCTCAGTCAAAGACTGAGCCACTGATTGAGCCACGGGATAGCCATAAAACTTGTTCTGTTGGTGGCCCTTGAGGACTGATTTTGAGACCCCTACGTTATTGGGATGTTTGCCTGATTCCTGGTCAGTAAATGCAATTATTCATCATAGAAATCTTCTTGTGATTTTTCTTCACATGCAGTAAGAAATTTGAAACAATGAGCCTGTGAATTTTGAGTGCGCTGTCCCCTCTCCATTTTTGTTTTCTCAATTGTTTGGAAGCATGGTTATGCTTCTTGGGGCTAAACACACAAGAGTCAAGATGAATGCAACTTGGGATGCCCCAACTCTATGGGAACAAGAGCAACAAACAGGAAAAGTAGTGGGTGCTGCAATCAGAAAAAAACCTAATCAGGGTAACTGCATGTAGAACAGAAGGGAAGCTGAGCACACCAACAGAAATGCAATAATTTATTTTTTATAAAATCATTTTATTGACTGATAACAGTCACAAACCATTAGACGTTTCGGTGTACAAACACCTTCTTCATCCATCCCTGAAGAAGGTGTTTGTACACCGAAACGTCGGATGGTTTGTGACTGTAATCAGTCAATAAAATTAACTTTTTATAAATTATTGCATTTCTTTTGGTGTGCTCAGCTACCCTTCTGTTCTATATGCTTCTTGGGGAATATGCACCTTATACCAATGGATATGATTGAATATATTTTTTGCTGTTCATTATGATATCTGGATTCATTTTCTATTGGCCATCATATTAGTCATGCATATGGGCCACACCCCCTTATTGATATTAGAATGTCAATAGTTCACTAGAGTTTATTCTTATTTCCTTCTATCAAACAAAAAGAGAAAATTAACTGGGTGCCACTAGGTCTAGATGGGCAGTGATCCAGTAAAGACCCCCTAAAGGAGCACTCAATATCACTCTAGAGGGGGAGTACTATATAGGTAATGATGGTCGGCTACGGAAATAAGAAATTCCACTGAATGAGTGATATGTTTTATATAATAATTAATATAACAAGAGAGGCTGCACACCACATATAACAAAGTCAAAATACTTGCAGGGACCAGTGCTCCTGGTTCAGGGATATCTGCCTAAAAATCCAGTATATGGAGAAAAAATGAATGATCCAGGGCAACTTCGGATTTCTTTGAAAAATTTAATCAGCACAAAAGAACACAACGTTTCATCCCTCCTAGGGGACTTTATCAAGTGACTGGCCAGTAACTTATATAATAATTAAACAATAATTAAACATCTTTTTTATTAGTACAATAATTGTAAAATAATGGGGATAAAAATATGAATTCGCCAGAGTGGAGGAATCCCGCTAATACTCCTGGTCAGATGATAAATATATATGGGACACAAATGAACCCGAAAAGATAGATAAATCCAATGGACTGGGTAATTCACTTTCCAGCCTGGTGTCTGGTATGATGTAAATAGAGTCCCCTAGTTGCGACCATTACTACTACACACTACTAAAGGAGCTCCCCCAGTGGGGTCTGCAAGAGGATAATAAATGGTGAGGAAGACCGAATAGCAGCATAGATATATGTAGCCCCCTGCTAGGGACTATCATGTGATACTGGGTGATTGGCAGAAACTAAACCACACCCAGTTTCTGCCTGGTGATAGTGACATCTGACAAAGTATAGCGGAAGAAGGCCATTCACAGGAAAGGCATACTGATCCACAAGAATATTGTGTGGATCCCCCAGTTGGGGTGTGTGAAGGTAGGGGTTGCTGGCGGACCTAATAAAGATAAATCCCAGCTATTTATCCTAAAAAAAGTGTAACTTGGCTGTCCTAGTAATATTTCATCCAGCCAAATGGCTTTAATATCTGGGGAAGAACTGTGGATATGTAAATGTAACCCATGTCTGTAAGAATGTATTTCAAAGCACTGTCATTTCTATGGAGAAAGACTAAGCAATCCACTTAGTTGAAGCTCTCCATAGAAATAATAGGATTAGAACAAGAATTGGGACAGCTAGGTGTCAGGACTCCTGGGGGGAGGTGAAAGGCTGCTGATCAGATTTGGGAGTAAGAGCTTTGTACTGCCCAGACTCTTAGGCTCCTATCCAGTGGGAGGTCTTGAGTGCCTAAGCACACTTTCCTCTGGCTTTTGTGGCACCAACCTAATCTGTGCTCAGATTGGCCAGCAGCCCCTCCCATGTAAAGGAAAGTCAAAGAGGACTATATAAGGGGTGCTGCTGATCAGAGCATTAGATTCCCTCAGAGGGAGAGACACTCTGGGAAGGAGTGTGGATATTCTCTCAGAGGACCATCTGAGAGACACTCTGGGACGGAGTGTGGAGTTGGACTGTGACCAGCTGGAGATACATGTCAGAGTGGCTGCTGTGTGTTCAGCACTCTCATCTTGAAGCAGAGAAGTGGACAGGGGAAAACCATTTGAAGTGGGTCCCTGCACCTAGGAAAGGTAGATCTCATTCCCCAGAACCCCGTAAGTGTATATATTTTTTTATTTTGTATTCTTGTGTGTTTCCGAAGTTTTATCCAAAATAAACCTCATTTTATTTCACTGCCTTGTTTTGCCTTGTGACTGATCCCTTAAATATAAATGTGTTAAGAGACCTGGTCTACTGTGACAGGGTCCACCGAGGGTTGCCAGGTATCCAGTATTGAATCGGACTGTCCTGTATTTGGACACACTGTCCAGTAAAAAATAAAAGTTAATACTAGACATGTATGTGTCCGGTGTTACATCTCTTGGCATGAATGTGTATTACCTCTGGACATAATTACCTGACTGGCTTGAGGGGCCACAGGATTTCCCCCAAGCTGGGAGAGAGCAGGGGTGTTCCTAGGGTGCCGGACAGCTTCCTCAATCCTTATTGGCTGCTGCTGGGTAATGCAGCCAATCAAGAGGAGGTGTCAGGAGTCTGGGAGTGGGGCCAAGGAGAGGAAACAGCATGGAGCGGAGTGGTGTGTGCGTATGTGCTTGTCTCGAGTGCGTCAAACCTTTCACCATTGTGTCCAGTATTTTTGGAGAAGCCACCTGACAACCCTAGGTCCACCAGATATACAGTAGGGCATTGAGGAAGCTATACAAGAGATTACCAATCTACTGTAACATCACTAAATGACACAAGTACTGTATAAGACCTCCCCAGCATATGAGTGAGAGCTACCTAAGGGATGAAATCCTAAAGAAGTTTAAGTACCTCCCCAGTGTAGGAGTGAGAGCTACGAAGGGAAGAATCACAGAGTAACCGTATTTTTTATACCAGTTACTGTCTATGAGAAGTATGTCCTATGCATGTGGAGCATTTTCATCGGATGTGAATAAAGCTCTTTGTTTGTAATAAAAAAGTTCCTGGCACCCTTCATTCTAATATCTGCATATCTACACCCAGCCTCCACAGCTCCAGCACCCTGCAGAGGTATGAGACACTGAGCACAGCCATCTAAATACTCTATCGTTATGTGAACTCCTTAAGGACCGGGCAAGGAGGGTTACATAGATATACTGTATTAATGATGTGCTCAGTTAACTCTCTCCTATTCACAGCTACTACCCAGAGTGCCAGACCCCATGCTGTAGGAGCTATGTCCGTGAGCACCCTAAGGATTAAAGAGGGAGGCAAGCCCTCCTAAGGCCAAAGTAAGGACAGTGGTTTATCATGTTCAATGGAGCTGTTAGACACCTTAAAATTAAAAAAAATCAGACAAATACTGTAAGTATTTTTGAATAGTTGTTTTAAAATGTTAACATTTCCAGACCAAACTAACGTTTTGGAGGCATTTTATAATATTTATCTAATGCCGTTTGTCAGTCCTCAAAGCCCCAGGTAAATTGTACTTTTTGTATTCTTTGTTTGCAAAGTAATTATGAAGTCATCCCCCTAGGAACACCCCTGCTCTCTCCCAGCTTGGGGGAAATCCTGTGGCCCCTCAAACCAGTCAGGTCATTATGTCCAGAGAGGTAATACACATACATGCCAAGAGAGGTAATACCGGACACATACATGTCTAGTATTAACTTTTATTTTTTAATTATGAAGTCATCATTAGTCAAGCAGATAAACGTAAGTAGCTGATGTGCTTGGATTCAGCAGGGCCGGAGAAAAGCAAACTTTTTATTTTTCACAAGATACAGATATGTAAAACACTTAAGGGCCTAAAGTATGTACTTAATGTCGCAAACAGCTTTTTTGGCACCAAAATGGCTCATGAAAATCTTATTTTAAACCGCTAACTTGAAATCTCTCAATCTGCACTATAAGTGTCAAAAATTATTTCTTTCCTTTTTGCCGCACAGAAATGGACTGCGCTAGACGTACAGATGTTAATGGGTTATACTAAAAAAAAAAATTACGTGTACCAAAAAGGAGATTGTGCATCAAAACTATTGACCATGTTGAACTTGGTGTATACCCTAAAACGTCTGTTAATAGTGTTAGCGCTGAAGGAGTTTGCTATGTATCAACCCAAAAATGTACTTGATGCATCACAGATGTTTCATTATATAAGTTGAGAAAATGTGTTATTTTAACAGTATGGCTTTTATAAAAAATATCAATCTAGTAATTCATATTTATTAACACTAGTTATAAATACAAAATACACAATTCTGTTTTCACTTACATTGTATAAATTAGGTATTCAACATAACTTGAAATTATGCGTCAAATGTATGAAGTCGCATATTTTAAATGAAGGTTTGTATTACCTACTAGCTGAGAGACCCGGCGTTGCCCGGGATGTGAACTGTGAATAAATAAGTATGTGTAAATGTTGTATTTGAAACTTGTAATGTCATGTCAATGTTATGTAATATTATTGAAAAATGTGTTTGGGGCTCCGGAGGAGCTGCGTGCGTTGTCCGGTGGTTATGTAAGTCTGATAGTGGTCTGGGAGGGGGGGGGAGAGGTTAATGGTGTGTGTGTGTGGTTTTTGCGGGTGTGCGTTGTCCGGTGGTAGTAAGTATTGATAGTGGTCTCGCGGGGGGGGGGGGAGAGGTTAATAGTGTGTGTGTGTTTTTTGGTCCTCCGGAGTAGCTGGCGTGCGTTGTCCGGTGGTTATGAAGTATGATAGTGGTCTCGGGAGGGGGGGGGGGATGAGGTTAATGGTGTTGTGTGGGTGGTTTTGGCGGGTGTGCGTTGCCGGGGGTATGTAAGTATGATAGTGGTCTCGGGAGGGGGGGGGGGAGGGGAGGTTAATAGTGTGTGTGTGGTTTTTTGCGGACCTCCGGAGTAGCTGCGTGCGTTGTCGGTGGTTATGTAAGTCTGATAGTGGTTGGTCTCGGGAGGGGGGGGGGGTTGAGAGGTTAATGGTGTGGTGTGTGGGTGTGGTTTTGCGGGCTCCGGAGTAGTGCGTGCGTTGTCCGGGGTTATGTAAGTACTGATAGTGGTAGCGGGAGGGGGGGGGGGAGGGGAGGTAAGGTGTTGGTGTGTGGCTTGTTGCGGGCTCCGGGGAGCAGTGAGTGCGTTGTCCGTCGTGGTTATGTAAGTATGATAGTGGTCTCGGGAGGGGGGGGGGAGGTTAATGGTGTGTGTGTGTGGCTTGTGCTGGCTCCGGAGTAGCTGCGTGCGTTGTCCTGTGGTTATGTAAGTATGATAGTGGTCTCGGGAGGGGGGGGGGAGAGGTAATGGTGTGTGTGTGTTGTTTTTTGCGGCCTCTGGAGTAGCTGCGTGCGTTGTCGTGGTTAGTAGTGAAGTATGATAGTGGTCTCGGGAGGGGGGGGGAGAGGTTAATGGTGTGTGTGTGTGGTTTTTACGGCCTCTGGAGTAGCTGCGTGCGTTGTCCGGTGGGTATGTAAGTATGATAGTGGTCTGGGAGGGGGGGGGAGAGGTTAATGGTGTGTGTGTGTGGTTTTTGCGGGCTCCGGAGGAGCTGCGTGCGTTGGCTGTTCGGGTGGGGGGAGGGACTGCGGTAGCGGGAGAGCTGTGGCGTGCGGTCGTGGTCTGTATTAGTGTGGGAGGGGGTGGTGGTCGAGGGGGGGTGTTTTGAAGAGGCAGTGTCCGTCGGTATGCGCTGCGTGTTCGTGCGGTGTGTGGAGGTGATCGTGCGGTGTTGTGTGAGCGTGTGTAATGTTGGAGTGCTGAAAGCAATGTTTATATAGTTCAGATTCTGTACCTGATTACGCAGTTCTGTGGTAGCAGGCGGTGAGGGTTTTGTGGGTTGAGAGCTGTGAAGCGTGGCCCCAGAGCAGTGAGGGTTCGTTGCTTTGAAGCGTGGTCCCAGAGCAGTGAGGATTAGGTGGTGTGTAGCATTCCAACATCTCCCAGAGCAGTGAGGGTTAGGTGCTTTGAAGCGTTCCCAAAGCTCACTGAGGGGTGGGACAGTGTGGCAGTGGTGTTGGCCGCAGGCCAATGAGAGTCAGTGAGGGGTGGGACAGTGTGGCAGTGGTGTTGGCCGCAGGCCAATGAGAGGTGTGTGGGGACGGGCATGGCCTGAAGCGGAGTGACAGGCCAAAGGTGCAATGCGATTGGCCCTAGGGACACAGGCCATGCAGACAAACATACAGTGCTTTCAGAAATATATAGTAGAATTACTGTAGCACAAAATACAATTCCATTTTGTACATATACTGCTTCCTATTCTTTAAGGGTGCTTGATGTAATCTCTCTAAGGAGGCTAATTACTCTGATATGTTGTTTAAAAATATAAAAATAAATATATATATTTTATATTACATGACTTGCTATGCTATGTGGGACTTCCCCCGGGAGGAAAGAATATGTTTAAGGAAGTATATTACATTACGTGTTAACAAAAAAAATAGGAAACTTTAAGACAACATTATCAACAAAATATTGTGGGGTCTATGTATCAAGGTAAAAGTGGAGGAATTCTGGGGCAAAATAAACGCATCATGTATATCAAAGATAAAAAATCCCATGAAAAGTAATAGAATTTCATTCATTGTCATACAGTACCCGGTGCCATTTTGTTTTGCCCCAAACTTGCTCCACTTTTGCTTTGATACATTGGGGCTTATTCTAGCAGCTCCGAAGTTGTCCGTGTCGAACTGCACGGTTTGTCATGTACAGAAGTAGCGGAATGAATTGGGAGAAAAAAAAACAATTCTCTATTGCAAATCCCATCTTCTAAACCGCCTCTAAAAAAAAAAAATGTGACCAACCGCACGGTTTAACAGCACAAACGCCTGGATTGTACTTGCTTTGGAAGTGGATTGACGTGAGGTGGTGCTGCAGTAACTCCATCCCCAGTCTGACAGAATAGCAGTTGAGAGAAAAAAATGCGAGTTGGAGGCATTTTTGACAAACCGATTGGATTATCAGAGCCGGAGTGAATCAACATCTATTAAAGTTGTTTAGATGCGGTTTGGACATCCCGCTTCTAAAGGACACTTTCGAAAGGGTTGTCAGACTTCGGAGCTTCCAGAGTAGGCCCCTAAGTATCAAGTCAAAAGAGTGCATAAGAGGCATCAAAGAAATAAACCCTATTGATTTCAATGGGACTTTTTTTTTTATATATATATACTGTATAGTGCAAAGATTGTGCTCCACTTTGGCCTTGATACTGTACATACAATATGCCCCTGCACCTTGCAATGATAAAATGGGAACGGTCACTTTAAATTGCTAGCAAACGGGGGAAGGGAAACACAAGAAAAAGCAGATTGCCTTTGTCTCAGTTTATCATCAATAGCCGCACGCTATGACCTGGTGACTTGTTTATAGATTTTTTATCGACTTTTATTGTTTTCTGCTTTGCTCATAAAAGTGTCACCTTCATTGTGACTTCTGTGATGGATGTCCCTATGATTTTAGAGAAATGACTCCTCTGGGAGAGCCTGCAATATTTTAGAACTAATTTACTGTATCCGACGGCAAAATCTCCTTCCTCTTCCACGGACTCTCTGTCAGTAAATAAGCACTTCTACTGCACACAGCATGAAATATTTACATCTTCTTGACCAGAAATGCATATATATATATGTATTAAACCAGTCTGCAGAACCTTGTCTAGAATTGTAAGCTGCAGTACACATGTGGAAATGTTTTCAAATTAAAAAGTAGTACAGGGTGAGAATACATTTTTTTTTAATTCTAAACTATATTAAATATTGGGACAATGCTGTTTGAACCCTAATTAGAAAGATTTTAACATTTATGTCAGAAAAACATGAAGGGTAAGATAAAACTATTTTTCAATAAAAAAGGAAGTGGAACAGTTTCTAGAATATCCTATTTTCGAATATCCTAAAATAATACCTCGTATTTTGTGTGATAGGGCTAGATAAGGTAGACTTTGTAATATTATTATGCAACATACTTCAATCAATAGATATATTTTGTCATGCCTACTTCATTTATTTTATTACATTTTATATTGACATAGCTGGTTACGTATACTGTCACAAATCGCACACCTGTGAGAAAGTGACTTGTGTATGTGACATGGGTTAATACATACTGCTATGCAGCTGACTCACTTATCTTCCTAAAATGAGCTGTATCTTCCCCTAAACCATCAAAGTATAGCTCAATTCGCAGCCTCCACCAAAAATTGTTTCAAGTCTTACCAACAGAATTTGTAGTCTAGGTTCAAAATGATTACCCCACAAAATCGTATTGTAGCAAAATGTATCCAAAAATGCAGTTACTCCCTTCAAAACTTGCAAAGTTTAATTAGAGCCCAAAACAGTAGTTATTAAATTTTCGATTTAAAATACTAAAATAATACAGTGCTTAGTTACAGATAAAAAAAATGTTACAAAAACATACAATTCTATAACTACAGGCAGTTTCCTAAAATAAACAGGATCAAAACAGAAAATCGCTCCATGAGGTCATGTAAATTGGAGTATGAGAATTTGCATGTCTTGTTGGCATAAAACACTTCTCTGTTGCATTTGGTACATGACTTTACAGTAGAATTCATGGTTTTTATCCTAAAAATACCTGTATTGGAAACAGAATAAGTATACTTTCTGGGGCCGTGTCCTTAACTCCCCATCATCAATCTGTAATGTAATTTTAAAGGCTTGGGGAAAGAAAATATTTTTTTGGATTAAAAATTGCTGAGTATAAAACTACCCCATAACTTTCTTTCTATAATGTCTAGACTGATGCCACCTTCCCCATTGCATTTGTACAATTAAAATACACATGTCGACACCCATCTTGATAGGGGTAACTTTAATCTTTGAGGGTATAATATGTATCTGATATGTAACATAGACCAGCCTATCATATTTGATATCAATCTAATCAGCTGAGCTCCCTTGTCAGAAATATATTGTTTTGTATCTTTGTGAATCCTATCAGATCCAATATATCTTTATTTTTAGTAAATCTGTACAGACATGTGGAATGTCTTCCTGGCCACACTCTTGTTTTATCCAGATATCGTTCGAATTTATTCTGCTACATAAAGAGGCTCTGGTAACTTCCACTGTCAACCAGGTTGCTCTTAGATAACCCCACTTTTAGACAAACATAGAAAACAGGCTGGGTCATTCTGGCCTGACCCCAATAAAACAAAAACACGTCTTTTTTCCTGTCGTTTTCATCTAAACATCTCCTTGTTTTACTGACAAATAAATACCTAAATACCTAGGCGAGTTTGACTTTACATAGAAGAAAAATAGTTATGTTAAAAAATATACATTAATCCCTTGTGTACCAGATTATTCAAATACGGAATATTTTAATGGTTTTATGACCTATACATTTATTTTTTTATTTTATTTTTTATATATATATATAACATTACATATACAGAATCACCAATCTGATAGCATACCGTATCCAAGAGAATGACAATGCTGGACTGAGTTTTCCTTAATGCATTTTAATTTTAAGTATATTATATTACATATTAGGTGTGATATATATATATATATATATATATCACACCTAATATGTAATATAATATACTTAAAATTAAAATGCATTAAGGAAAACTCAGTCCAGCATTGTCATTCTCTTGGATACGGTATGCTATCAGATTGGTGATTCTGTATATGTAATGTTTTCAATAAACATAATGTTTAAAAAGATGCAGTTTCTGGCACAGCGCCTTTTGTATTCTAGCTTGCTCAGTTTCTTTTATAAATTGAGCAGTAATGGCATGACACAGCTGTCTGTGTTTGTATGTAGATGTGTCCCTGCATTTAATAATCCAGAGCACGCTGATCTATAAATGTAAATGATATCTGGTACAGTAAATTAAGGGGCATGAGAAACAGTCCCTTACTTAAGGGTTTGAGTGGAGGTTCCTTTTTTATATTTACGGTATATTACTGGACACTTGGCAACCCTAGCTGGTATGTATATGGTGCATATATGTTGTGTGTATATATGTATAGTATATGATGCAGAAATTTGCATGTATGTTTATGGTATTCATATTTATTTGTACGTTTATGTGTTTATTGTATGATATGTATATGCATGTGCATCTGGTGTACGTGCATATATGGTGTGTAGGATCCCTGTTTCATGGGACCGGCAGTTTGGCTTGCCCCCCCCCCCCTTACAGTACCTGTGCCCTCCTGCTTCTGCTTCAAAATCGAGTGACAAATGACGCTGCGGACGTCACAAACGACAACACACAGCGTCTCGTTGCCATGGCAATCATGACGGCGCAACGTCAAATAACGTCATGACCCCGCGTTACCATTGTGACATCAGAGGCATCATTTAACGCTGGATTGGGAAGGAGAAACAGGGGCGGCAGACACGGGCTGTGTGTGTGTGTGTATATATATATATATAAATGGAAATAGCTGTGTTAGTTCAGTTGCGATAGTGCAGAATAAATGAGTTCTTCAGTATTAGGTGATATCTTTTTTATTTGGATTATCAATTTATGTCATATGACAAGCTTTCAAGAGTTCTTCTCTCTTCCTCAGGTCTTCAATACTGGTTTACAAAGGAATCAATGGCTAAAAACAGAGGTTTGGAAAGCAGAAAAAACAGAGATTTAGATATGGTAGGTGAGAAAGGGATGTTTGAAGAAGGTGACAAGTAACAGCATTGAGGGGGAAGGGGATGCTGCGGGGGGGAGGAGAGTTGTGGATAAGAATATTGGCAGAGAGACAGACAGGATAATTACATACAATTGTGAGTATGTAAGAAACCCCATATCCGCATTAAGTCCTCTTGTTTTGGTGTCAAAGAGTCTTATCATTCTGAGTTCAAATATTTTCTGTTCTTGGGTGCGTTTAAACATTCCATTGAGGATTTTGATTTTTAAATAATTTATGGAATGATCTGGTAGAGAGAAATTATGTCCCACTGGTGAGCAGTATCTTCCTTCTTCGTGGTGGAGTATAGAGTGTCTGTGCATATTCATTCTGCCTTGAAGTATTTGGCTGGTTTCGCCAATGTAGAATCCTTGGTCACACTTGTTGCATTGAATCATATAAACCACATTCCTGGATGTGCAGCAGTATGATCCTTTAACATTGAGTGTTCCATGGTTGTGACTGGCTGTGGGATCTTGGCATATATGTTTGCAGAGATTGCAACGTGTGTTGTTGCACGGTTTTGTGCCATTATCAGTGTCTTAAGTTCGTTATGAAGTTTTCTGCTGACTAATTTCTGTGTGAGGTTTGGTGGTCGCTGGAACGCAAGAATGGGAGGCCACATACAACCCTACCCTAGAGGGAATACGAAAAATAATCAAAGATCTGCATCCCATGCTGGCAGAGGATGTGACATTAAAATAAATATTTCCCAATCCTGCCATTCTTGCGTTACTCCTTCTATCGGCGCAGGACATTGGGTCCAACTTCTGACCGGAGGGAGCCATGGAGTCCCGGACTAGAGGATCATTGAGGAGACCTCACCTCAAGGTAAGATTGTTGGGGGGGGGGGGGTTGTGTATCACCTTCTCCGAAACGGCATCTCCTTTTGCGTCACGCAGTCATGGCAACCTGACGTCACTTGGAGCTGTATCGCCATGACAATGCAACATCACATGACATCGTGTCGTTCGAGAGCCGACATGAAACAAATCGCCCAGGCCAATATTTGCTACCTGCCCCAGGTTATAGAATAAACAAGGGATCAGCACTCAAAATGTACTTTATAAAAAATTATTTATTTCAATAGTTCTATTTTAAGAAAAAAAATCTTATCAATTTAATTACCTAATAATATATGAATGTATACATCCATTTAAGGCAAAAACAAACCTTAAAAAAAAATAGGCTGTGATTTTTTTTGTTTAAACATTACCAAACAACAGAAATATATAGAAAATACAAATTATATGAACAAAAATAAACCACTGATAAAAAACTTAGCCCCTGGTTATATATGTATACACACATACTGTAGTCATTTGGTTAGTCTGTGACACCATCACCATATGTTTCAAGGTTGGGATACCCTCTCAGTCTTCCTCCTTGACCAGAAAATTAATTTGCACCATGCTGGAGAGATAAAGCATGACTTCGGAGTTTGAGCACATATTTTTGCCCTTCCACAAAGGTGCAGGAACAACCTGAGCTGAGATATTATCTTGAACAAAGCAAGAAAGAAGAAACAACATCTTAGCTAATGGGATGACAGCTATTTTTATGACATTCTTCAGAATACACTTCTTTCTGCAGACACAGTAAGAGCTACAAGGATCCTTGAATATTTTATGAAGTATAATTGGCAGTGCAGGATACATTACATCACTCTTTTTGTCCATTGGGAGATTGGGCATAGCACCCATATGAGAAACTAAACCCAGACTTAAAGTGTCAGGCGCATATATAAACATGTGTGCACCTGTAAATATACGTGTGTGCAAATCTGCAAATATCATTGTGTAGATCTGTGTCTGTTGTCACACGTTGTATCAGTGCCTCTGTGTATGTACATATCAGTGTGTTAATACGTATGTGTAGAGAGAGCCCAGGACTTGTAAGGAATGGGTGGCATGACTTAAGGCAGAGGGGCCCCTCCCCTAAGGTGCTGTGATACATGTTGTAATCATATAAATAACAAATAATATAAATAACAGGTCATGGGAATAAGTGCTTCAGACATTAGAGTAACATTAAGGAAGAGGAGTCCCTGCTCCGAGGAGCTTACAATCTAATTGGTAGGTAGGGGAACGTATAGAGACAGTAGGAGGGAATTCTAGTAAGTGCATCTGCAGGGGGCCAAGCTTTATGTATTATGTGTCCAGGATTATCCACAGTGCTATTCATATGCTTCTTTAAGCAAATGTGTCTTAAGGTGGGTTTCAAAGGTGGATAGAGAGGGTGCTAGTCGGGTACTGAGGGGAAGGGCATTCCAGAGGTGTGGGGCAGTCAGTGAGAAAGGTTTAAGGTGGGAGAGGGCTTAAGATACAAAGGGGGTAGAAAAAAGACATCCTTGAGAAGAATGCAAGAGTCGGGATGGTGCATAACGAGAAATTAGGGCTGAGATGTAAGGAGGGGCAGAAGAATGTAAGGGCTGGGACCCGCTGCACCCGGCGGAGCTGGCGGCCGCGTGAGCGTTCCCCACCAGCAGGGGAATCCTCCCGAGCAGGTCCCAGTCCCCCCTCGCTGCACAGCTCACTACGCGATGTGACGCGTCAGCCGCCAGGGGATGCAAGAAAATTGTGATTCCGAGCGGTGACGCGTCACGTGGTGCACTGATGAGCTAATCAGCGGCGGGAGCGGGAGCTGTCAGGCAGCTTTCTACACAAGGTAGGGTGTGTGTGTGTGTGTGTCGTTTGTGGCATTTGTTGCAGAAGGGGGAGAGAGCTGCTTACCTTACAGCAGCCCGCAGCAGCTCCCTTCTGCAGCCCGGGAGCCCGAGGGAGGGGGGGGGAGTAGCGGGTCCCTCTGCTCAAACCATGCCCCCCCTCCCACTCCCGCCCCCCTCCCGCTCCGGCTCCCGCTCCCTACAGACCGCATATCACGGTCTGTGTCTGTCAGTGCCCCGCCTGTCTGCAGTGCGGGCACACTGACTGAGGGAGCGGGGCCTTAGCCTAAAGCTTTAAAGTAAGGAGGAGAATTGAGTGTGAGATGCGGGATTTGATTGGAAGCCAGGAGAGGTATTTCAGGAGGGGAGACGCGGAGACAGATTTAGGAAAGAGTAGAGTGATTCTGGCAGCAGAGTTTAGGATGGATTGTAGGGGAGACAGGTGAGAGACAGGGAGGGCAGACAGCAGGAGGTTGCAGTAATCGAGACGGGAGAGAATGAGGGCCTGATTCAGAGTTTTAGCAGTCGAGTAACAGAGGAAAGGGCGTATCTTTGTGATATTGCGGAGGAAAAAGCAACAAGTTTTAGAAACGTTTTGAATGTGAGAGGAATCGAGTGTGACCCCTAGGCAGCGTGCTTGGGCTACTGGGTGAATGAACGTATTTCCAACAGTAATGTGGAAGGAGGTAGTAGGGCCAGGTTTTTGAGGAAGTATAAGGAGCTCTATATTTGCCATGTTAAGTTTCAGTCGGCGGATGGCCATCCAGGATGATATTCCAGAGAGGGTTCTTTCTTCTAGGATCTACTGGAGCAGAGTCACATATTCCTGGTTCCTGGTATCCTGAGCTGGCGGTACGGTCAGGACGAAGAAAGACAAAGTCGGAGGGCCCAGCAGAGATGATGGCAATTGCAGTTGGCAGCGGAGATGCGTGGATGAGGGAGCGGCAGGAGGAAGTATGGTGGTGCGGTCTCGAGTGGCTGCTCACGGGATTCCAGCACATCCATACCTGGGGAGATTCCTATAATTGCTCCCATCAGAGAGAGATAAATCTCTGATATGCCCACAGACCCACCAGAAATTTGTGAGTGGGATTAACACATCTTTTTAGTTAGATATTCACTTATTTTTACTGGCTACACGATTATTTTATTCTTTATTTTCCCATATCCATGACGTGGGTTCCACGCTCCCCTTACCTGGAAGATTTCAAAGCAAGTAAAGGGGGACCTGTGAGTGCGGATCACCTTCCTAGGGTGGTACAATGGGCATACGCTGGCTTTGCAAGGAGTGTTGGAGAGCAGGCAGATTGAGCTTTTTATAGATGCGGCTGGATCTTTGGGATTTGGGGCATTTTTTTCAGGGCCAATGTTGCGCTGAGCGATGGCCGGATGAGTGGGGACAGCAGCAGGCGTTTATGGGGAACTTAACATTCTTGGAGCTCTTTCCACTGGTGCTAGTGGTGGTGGAGCTAAGGGGGATGGAGCTGGCCAACAGGGAGGTCATGTTCTGAACGGACAACATGGGAGTGGTGGTGGCCATGAACGGCTATCAGTGTCATCTGGTGGTGGTGAGGTTGCTGATCCTAAAGTGTCTGCATCATAATATATGGTTCAAGGCTAAGCACGTGTCGGGTTTGGTCAACTAGATAGCGGATGCACTTTCTAGTTTTCAGTTCACAGCGTTCTGGGAGTTGGTCCTGGGAGCTGCTAAGATGGGGGCATTATGCCCGCAGCATCTGTGGCAGGAAGCAGTTCGGAACTGATGGAGCTGGTGAGGTTTTCTGTGGCCCCGGGTATGAGGTCAGCATACACCAGGGCTTGGGAAGAATGGCAGACCTGGTAAAGTGCAAACGGGAAAGAGCAAAGGCTTGAGAGCGTAAGGATAGAGGAAACCAGGGACAAAATGTTAAGGTCAAAGCGTCTCGTCTTAAAGTTGAAGGGAGATGGGTATTTTATTAAGGATTTTATAATACGTAGGGTAGTAGAAGGATAGAATACGGGGGGAAAATCCAAGAATGATAGGGCCCCTAATTCAGCAGCATTGCTGGAAAAATTGCGGGGGCAACACACAAAAAATGTTTTTCTAATTATGAAGTGTAGAAAGATCTAGGAGGAAAATAAATAAGGCTATGGCAGCATTCATGCAGAATTTAGGGGGGATTATAATAAGGCATGAGGACCTGGAAGGGGACCTGAAAAGGTCTGTTTCAAGAGGATGAGGTCCATTAATTGGATATCGGGAATCCTCCTACTTCACGGCTGCCAATCACTAATCAATCACTCGACGTTTCACCGACAGGGCTTCTTCAAGGGGTTAAGGTTATATATATATATATATATATATATATATATATATATAGGTAACAGAGCAGATGGCACACAAATACAGATGAAGACAGGTGCTTAGTCCCATATGAATGAATATAATCAAAGGCTCCTTACCAGGCAGACCAGAGAATCCAGGGAATCCAAAGCAGGCACAGCAAGGAAGAGACAGCACACTTGTTAGCAAAAAGAATTGTATTAGTGAAGCAGGCACAAAACACCAACGTTTCGGTCCTAAAAACAGGACCTTTATCAAGGGAGTGCTTACCACAGATAGACCATAACCACCAATATATACCCATAACTAACTACCTTAATTAAAGACAAAATTGCACACACCTGTGTAACTGCAACCTCCTCCGGTGAGGAACAGATGACATCATCACCTGGCGTCTATCTCATGTGCTCACTGCAGTAAGGAGCATCATGGGTAATTAGGGAAACTATGGGAGACCCCCCTCAGCCACAGGAACGGGCTCTACTGTGCATGTGTAGTGCTCAAGTTCTGGGTTGCCTCGCAATGACAGGCAACAGGAAGGAGGGAGGAATGAGCAGTGAAGGGAGGGGGGCGGGCCAGAGTGCTCCGTGACAGCAGCTACAGAGCACATGGAAGTAGAGGCTGCAGGCAGAAACACATGTATACAATAAAAATGCCACAAACACCACTAAAGTGCATACATACCAGCTGGGCAAAGGGACAGCAGGGAGAAGGGGAAAGGGGGGGTGTGTGTAGGGAGGGGGGGAAGGGGTGGGGATGGCAACAGGGGGAAGGGGGGGAGAGGGTGGTTGGAAGCAGGGATAGGAAGACATGGTTAGAAATAAGTAACATGTCAGAGATGCATCTGGGTCAAAGCCGTGTAGGTCCATAATGAGGACAGTGCCAAAAAGTCACAAGTCAGGGAAACTGAAATGAGCAAAAAGGCAGAAAGGAGGGACCAAAAAAGTGACTCGCCCCCTGGCCCCACCACCAGTTTTTTTTTAAATATTGAATAAATTCCTAATAAGAACTAATAACATTCGTTTTTGATAACATAGTTTATTTATTGTATTACATGTATAAAATACTACAATAATCATTGTTACATAGTTAGATAGAAGATGAGGTTTGAAAAAGTCATGTGTACAGTACATCAAGTTCAACCTATGCCAAATTTAGACGACAGATAGCTTATCCTATATCCCTACTTACAGTATATTGATCCAGAGAAAGGCAAACAAAAAAACCCCAGTGACACATTAGCCAATGATATCTCTTAAGGGGACAAAATAATTCCTTCCTGACTCCAAGAATTGGCAATCAGATTTCTTCCTGGATCAACATCCTTCCCGTGTTTACTTATTTATCATATCCCCTCTTAGACGCCTCTTTTCTAATGTGAATACATCTAATCTAGGTAGCCGCTCCTCATAGAAATACATTTATTATATTAAAAGGAATGAATGAGAATGAGAATGTATATCAAAACAATAGCACTGTGGCTATTACTATACATGATACATAAAGCTTGTCCCCCTGCAGACACACTTACCAGAACGCCCTCCTACTGTCTCTGTACGTTCTCCCTACCAATTAGATTGTAAGCTCTTCGGAGCAGGGACTCCTCTTCCACAATGTTACTTTTATGTCTGATGCACTTAATCCCATGATGTGTTATTTGTAATTATTTGTTATTTATATGATTGTCAAGTGTATTATTACTGTGAAGCGCTATGTACATTAATGGCGCTATATAAATAAAAACATACATATATCACATGGAGATTTGCTCTGCAGAACTGGTGAATTTTGGCACGCAAAAATTGATATATATCACAGTACAAGTGACATATCACACCCCCTCCTCCTTCCCTCTCCCCTCAATTTACCAGGACGGGAGCGGAATTATGTCGGGAGCAGCAGCAGATAGGTACAGATACAAAACATGGAGACAGTGAACCATTGGGAGAAGGAAAGCCCAGAGCAGAGTGCACAGAACTGAGATACCTGTATGAGGAGGGGCAGAGCCATGCTCCAGTCTCTTATCGCCTCAATGCTGTCCTGAGTGGGACACTACTGTGTCTCTGCTCAAGCTGCCTCGAACACCTCTGCCAGGCTGCAGGACGAATCCTCCCTGCTCAGCTCATAGAAGAGAGAGGAGGGAGTCTTTCCAATCCCCCACCCCAGATTCCCCCTTTCTGCATCCTGCGGGGGGCAGGAGCCTGGCGGCTCGTTCCTGGGTACTGCCTCCAATTTTGCATGGGGTGTGCCCGTGCCCCCCTCCCCAGCACATTAAATGTCTACCCTGCATCTCCCCCCTCCCCAGCACATGACATCTCTCCCCTGCATCCCCCCCCCCTCCTCAGCACATTACATGTCTCCCTCCCCTCCTCAGCACATTACATGTCTCCCTCCCCTCCTCAGCACATTACATGTCTCCCTCCCCTCCTCAGCACATTACATGTCTCCCTCCCCTCCTCAGCACATTACATGTCTCCCTCCCCTCCTCAGCACATTACATGTCTCCCTCCCCTCCTCAGCACATTACATGTCTCCCTCCCCTCCTCAGCACATTACATGTCTCCTTCCCCTCCCAAGCACATTACATCTCTCCATTGCATATCCACACATCCCCTCCACACACGCTCGGCTCCTCACCCCCTGTTGACGGCTCTGATCGGGCGAGCCAAGCTGACGTCACCACTGGGGGCGGGACTGCTGGCGACGGGGCTCTGTGATTGGTTAGAGGATCGTGCAGTCAGCTGCAGAAACACAGAGACTGAGAGGATAGAAGGCAGCCTCGCCAGCTCCCAAAATTCACTCGCCCCAGGCGAGGGGGAGAGTGGGTTATTCGAGCGCTGTATATATATACAGGGCTTTACAAACCCCCTTACCCGCGGCGAGTTGAAATTACCACCTGGCGAGTTTGTAAGCAGAGGAGGACAGCGGCAGAAGAGGAGGACTGAGGAGAACTACAGGAGTGGAGCAGAAAAACAGCGCGCGGCAAGAGATTAGAACTGCAGACCATGTCAGCGCAGCACAGGAGGATTGCGGGGATGAACGTCCCGACAATTAGTTTAAATGCTTTCAAATGTCCCGGTTTTGGCTGCAGACAAAAAGGGGAGGGCCAGCATCGTCAGGGGGCAGGGCCAATAACAGCAAGAACGGAGCTGCTGTGTCTGTAAGGGCTCATTTATAGTGCGCACGTGCGACGGAGGGCATGGAGCCGAGTGCGCCTGTCGCTCGAGCGATTTGTACTCATAGGGTTTGCACGATGGGGAGGCGTGGCCGTGATGTCCCGTGAGCAGCTCGCGCTCATTGGCTGAACCGCAAAAGTGACCCGGCCGTAGCGAAAAAAGACAAAATTATTTTATTTTCCAAAATCTGCGGTTGCTCTTAATTGCTAGAGTGGTCACACGCACTATGGGTGGCCTCATAGAGAAGAGGTCTGTTCTCGCACGCTCACGCCGTCGTGCCCACTATAAACACGACCTTAGCATACCTGCTCCTCACAGTCCCGCCTGTTATAGCTGGTTCCTCTAAGTCAGTCTTTGTGTATGAGTCTGCGCTGGTCAGTGGCTGTGTGGCTGTGTGTCTGTGCTGGTATGTTTCTGAGTTAGTTGTGTAGGTCAGTATCTGTCTGTCTGTGTGTCTTGTGCAGATCAGTGTCGGTGTCTGTTGTGTAGGTCAGGGTCTGTGTGTGTGAGTTGTGTAGGTCATGGTGTGTGTGAGTTGTGTAGGTCATGGTCTTTGTGTGAGTTGTGTAGGTCAGAGTCTGTGTGTGTTAGTTGTGTAGGTTAGTGCCTGCTTGTGTGATGTGTATATGTCAGGGTATTTGTAAGTTCTGTAGCTCAGGGTCTGTGCGTTGTGTTGGTCAGGGTCTGTGTGTGTGTTGTGTAGGTTGTGTGTGTGTGTGTTCTGTAGGTTAGGGTCTGTGTGTGTGTGTGTGTGTGTGTTGTGCAGGTCAGGGTCTGTCAGTGTGTGTGTGTCTGTAGGATAGTGTGTGTGGGTGTGTGTCTGCAGGTCAGTGTGTGTGTGTTTTTAGTTTTCAGTAAATGAGTGTCTGCAGGTAAATGTATCTGGGATGTACATTGTGTGTATGTGAAAAGTGTTGGTTGTTTATTTGTACAGTACGTGGTGGATGTATCAGGTGTGTGCTTGTGTTTATGGTGCCTTCATACAGATATAGCCGACGTTGTTGATACAGTGTGGTAACTGCAATATTGTCAGTTACACCTGTATAAAGTGGGCATGTGTGGGGACCAGTGGCCGACAATATCAGGGTTGATATTATTTACTTGCCCCCAAAGTAAAAATCCATGAGCCAGCCCCTGGGGAGGGTGGCGGAGAAGGGAGAGAGAATGACGGGGGAGTGGGGGAGAAGGGAGAGAGAATGGCCGGGGGGGAGAAGGGAGAATGGCGGGGGAGGGAGAGACAGAATGATGGGGGGCGGGGGTAGGGACAGAGAGAGAATGGCAGGTGGGGGTGGAGACAGAGAATGTTGGGGTGGGGAGTATGAATAGCACAGCATAAATGGGAACGCTATTAGACAAATATATTTATTTTTTAGTGATGAAATTTGTTTAATAAATACAGTTTTAATGGGTCCCGGTTTTTAGTTTATAAAATCTGGTCACCCTACGTAGTCCTCCTCTTCTGCTGCCGCCTGCTGTCCTCCTCCACTGCTGTCCAGGTCCACTGAAGTCAGGTAGGTGAGAGGAAGGGGGTGAGAACCGAAGGAGAGAAGAGGGAGAGGGGTGGACGAGAGAAGGAGGTGGATGAGAGAGAGAAGGGGGTGAGAGAGGAAGAAGTGAAGGAGGGGGTGAGAGAGGGAGGGGTGAGAGGAAGAGGAGAAGGAGGGGGTAAGAAAGGTAGGGGTTAAGAGGAAAAGGAAGGGGGTAAGAGAGGGTGGGGTGAGAGGGAGTGCACGCTCAGTTGTACAGTGCAAGTAACTCGATGGTGGGGTGGTGAGTAGCATTTTTTATAATTTGTCGAGCCCTGTATATACATGCATATACAGTATATACACATATGCACACACACACCATGGAAATGTGTGAAAAGCGGAAAATAACAATATATCTATTAGCTTTAGGGATATTAGTAAAAGAAAAAAAACAGTAATTAGGGGGCGGGGGGGGGGGAAGCAGTGTCATAATGTGAATTCAGAGCCAAATTAACCTTTGGGATCACAGCTTTAAATAAAAATGTCCTTGGATCATCGGTCTTTGGTCCTTGGAACTTTGCACAGGGTTAAAGGGAAGGCAGCAGAAATTGTGTGGGTATCCTTTAGGGTGAGTGTTTATTAGGGTGAGGGTCAGCGATGCCATGACATTTTAAGATTCAATGAAATATTTGCTCTCTGCAGTCTGGAGAAGCTGTTTGTCTTCCTTTCTCTCGTTCTCCACTGGAATGAAATGTGACGGCTGGTATAACAACCTAGTCATTTATAGATTGGATCCAAACAGAGGCCATGTTCACTGCCGGGACTTCTAATGCTTTTCTTATCATGAGGAAATGAGAACTACACATCACAGAGCTTTAATAACTAAGCCCGGATGATGCGCACCCTCTCAATGTATCGATGAAAATTCTATCTTCAAACCCAAACCCTGTGGCCCATATTCACTAAGCATTGCTATGCCATAAGGCACCATCCGGCGTAGGAAGATCCCTTACAGCCTGTTCAGGTGATGACCATGATGTTGTTTTAAAAATATATATATTTTCTTTAACCACTATGTGGGACTGCCCCATAATAGCCCAGTGTTTGCTTTAAGAAAGAAACCCCAGGCCAAGTAAGAAAGGGAGACATGACAGGAGGACGAGGTCCTTTTAAGAGGATAGAGTTAAGTGGGTGATTAGTAGATTAGGGAAGGCTAAAGAACGGTGGGGGAATTAAAGGGGTTTAAATGAGGGTATGGGGAGGGTTATCACATACTGATTCCAGAAGCTGGAAAGTTCCCTCCCACTTCTTTTTGGCGGGGTATGATTTAAAATAATAAGGAAAAAGTTGTGGGATGCGAATGGTATATTGTTTGTCACAGTTGGCGGTGGTGGGCTTGATAAGATTGAACCTTGGCTGAATACAGCATGAATTTGTGGGTTTATATGGTGGGGAAGGCGGTGGCAGTCCCTTATGAGGGTGGTGGGCCTATCAGGTTCCTTCTAGTTGGTCTTGGTCGGCACGGCTACTGGGTCCAAGTAGTGGTTGATGGTTGTTTCAAGGGTCAGGCCTGGTGGAAGGGCAATCTGCCATTATTGGTGATGCTGTAATTTCAATAAATCATGTAACCCCATGATTTGTGTTAGAGATTTGGTTGGGGAAGGGTTAAGTTGGATCAAGAAAGGGACATAGATTGAGGTGTCTCACATCATGATTACATCTGTTTAAAGGGGCAATTCTCCCTAAGACTAAAGTGTACTAATAGCAGTGGCATGTTTAAGGAGTCAAATCTGGTTTCTGCCTTTTTTTTTTTTCCCCACATAATTCTGACTTCTTTAAGGCCTGGAACATAGTGCCCCAAACAGTGCACGCTGAGGCTCAGGGAAAGCGGTGCTTTCCCTGGCCTTACACAGCGCGCCTCCAGGGGGTGGGGCAGGGGCGAGACAGTGACGTCACGGAACTGGTTCACCTTCATTGGGCGAACCGCTCACGTGACCGGCCATGTGCTCCGGCAAGCGGGGAAATTTCAAAACTCCGTCAGACACACGCTTCCCCAAGCGTGCTGATGCGTGCGCGAGCCCCTGCTAAAGCCGCTCTCATTGCGGATGCAGGGGCTCAGTGCCGAGCAGCAGCACGGCTCAGCACGTGTCAGCACATAAGTGCTGACCATGCCCGAGGCCTAAGTATGCCAAAATAATGTTTTCAAGTTAGTATTTAAACATGGCAAACTGAGACGATTTCTCCCTGTTTCTATAACATGCTGGGTTGGTCACATGGTTCAGGATGACTCAGCAGAGGCTAAGATCTGTCCCTTTTCTGCCTAGAGACAGGGAGGAGAGAAGAACTCCACCCTCAGACCCCAGGAGGAGAGACAGTGGAGGGGTTTCACCTGTATGCACCTTCATGCACCACATCACTCAGCCCTGGGATCAGTGACTATGAATGTGCGCTAGGTGTATTCATGTGGATTCTAACAGAATGGCTAATGTACGACTGGTAATCACATTGCACCATTAAGCTCAATATTGATGCAGCCATACTCAACTGATAATATAGGTGAGCTCTGTGGATTAAGAGCACACCCATAAATCCTACGACATATCAGCAGCACATATGGTGGTCTGCATCAATTACTTTTCTGCAGTATAGGTGTCCTTGGTATATAAATTACACACCTGATCAATGAAATACGAAATTATACCTTACCTTTTGTTTGCTTATTAGCCTGCGCTTTATTTCATTTGTGGGCACAATATGATTCCACCATAGACCTAGCACCTTTAATGTGAGCGAGATTATCAAGCGAGCAGCGCTATTTCAAGCAGGGGCAGATATGGTCTAACCTGTCGCTTACTATGCCATAGAACGCTTACATTATTGGTATATCATTTGAGTGCGTAACACATGCACTGATACACTAATACTGAGAT
Organism: Ascaphus truei; assembly: GCA_036426205.1. NCBI lineage: Eukaryota > Metazoa > Chordata > Amphibia > Anura > Ascaphidae > Ascaphus > Ascaphus truei. The sequence goes on along the minus strand of CM071575.1, from coordinate 26,797,116 downwards.
CAACGTCTTAGTGAGCTCCAATAGACCCATCTCCTATATCTTTTAGGAAGCTATAACATATAGCGCCTTGATCCCGAATATCTATAAGGGATCTTATTACTATATCTACCCACCTAACCTCGGATGGGTTATGAAGGATACAGTCAAGTGCTGTTATAATACACCGTTTAATTACGTTTTAACACCCTATTTTTTATTCTTGGTTATTAATAAAGTATTTTAAATTTACCATTCTACATTTGTTGTGACAGAGTGCTGGAAGACTGGGTCCTTTTTTCTCTCATATGATATATCTAAGAACCCGCAAATAAAGACCACCTTGCTCATAACTATATAAAGTTCCCGGCGCCCATCCTTTCTCCATCACCACCCAGCTGCACGGATCCAGCACCCTGATAAGGTACTACACTGAGGAAGCAAAATATATACTGTCTGGTGTAAACTCCCTAGGGAGCCGGAAAGGAGGGTTAAAAAAGTTTGACCAGAAAATATTAACTTCTCCTTGACTTTGTCAATTTCAGCCGAACTTTTAAGGGTAAAAGTTTTGATCGAATTTATCAAACTGTGGGCGAACTTTGGCAAGTTCACACATCTCTATTTCCCATCCATTGTTAATCTGGCGGGATTTCTGCTTTAAGAACGCCAAATGTCAAAGCTGGAAATCCTCCAAAAAAAAGGAGATCAATCAGCACTTTGTATTCACTTCTTGACAATCAAACAGATATAATTAAATATGCATTTAATCAAGAAGCAGCAACACCTATTAGAAAAGAGCTTTTTTTATTTTACACTTCCAGAAAGACACAGGACAGGGAGAGGGGGAGAGATACAAATGAGACATGATCATAAAATTCCAGATCTACTAAAGTCCGTTAAGGTCAACGCAGGGACTTATTGCTACATTATTTAGGGTCTGGATGGGGGTAATACCACAGTTAAACGTACTTTAAATAACATAGCATTATTTCCCAGCGCTATTTCCCGCTCCACTATTTCTCAACTCAAGTGAAAGATCTATTTCAGGGCCTGAATCGGAGTAAAGCTTAGATATACAGAACATTATGTTTTTGGAAGAACGTAACGTTACATTAGAATAACGAGACGTTGCTGCCTAGGCTAATGAGATGTAGATTGGTCGTTGTGTTTGCGGATAAATAGCTTTGAGGATACGCGTAACCTCAGGGAACATAATATCCATTCCTATTTTTTGGTAACATTGTGTTCTGAGCCCTGATTTAAAAGAGTCTTGTGGATCAAGTACAAAGAACCTCATCTGAGAAGATTAAAATGAGACATTTTTTTCTGATAAGACCATTTGATTTCAGCCTGGTGAAGTAGAGAGTGAGAATAAACAAATTGAATGTTGACACATTCATCCATCTCCAATGTTTAGGGTTACTGCAACATTGGAGCAGTGGGGACCAGTACACCGAGTTTTTAAGCTGCGGGAAGGAATGTCTTACTGTCCCAGATAGTGAAGACAAAAAGAATTTAGATTGGCGCTCCTAATGTATATGTGAACAGTCAAATACAATTGAGGACTTCATAACCTAATAGATATCTTTAGATGTATATCTGTCCCCTCAAACCTCCTTCCAAATAAATTAGGGAGAAATCCATGTGTTGAGGAATGAACATACCTGAGGTACTATGGGAGATATTTAAATATACTTTATATAGATATTAGCATGAGTCACCCAGCAGCAACCAATCAGGAGGAGTGTCAGGAGCCTGAGGGTGGGGCCAGTGAGAGGCGGAAACATCATGGAGCAGAGAACGGGGAGAGGTGAGCGTGTGTGTATGTGTGTATATGTGTGTATGTGTCTCGAGCGTATGTGCTTCTCGCACCTTTCACCATTGTGTCCAGTATTTTTGGAGAAGCCACATGACATACCACACAATCATATATACATACACACCATACATGTGACATGAATACCTATTAACCATACATGAACCATATACTGTACAAAAACACACGCAATACACATGCACTATATAAACACATACACACCACATATACACAAACACCATGCATGCATACACACATACTTTATATCACATACACTCACACACATACACTTTACATGAGCCACACACATACTGTACATGTATAATCAAATACTCAAATATACCAAATACACACGCCATACACCTTATAGATACAAACACCATTCATGCACGATATAGATACTTACACACCCTACATGCACTATACACACACACATTCTTTGTTTTTTTTTCTTTAAGAAACTAGGCAAATGTTTGGAAATGTAAAATGCTTCTTTTCACATTCAAATTTCAAAACCTACTGTATTGAGTTTCAGCAAAACCAAAACACAATTTTCTTTTTCTTTTTTAAAGCCAAACACTAAGGAAAGTACCAACCCTTAATTAAAACATATCAAAGGACTCCAAGCTTATCAGATCTTGGCTAAAATTTGGAACCAAAACCCCAATTTAAATGAAACATTAGAAAATTAATGATTAGCAGGATTTTGGCAGCATGATACAAGTAGTAAGAGAGTTAATATTGTGAATATGGATGTGCTTTGATCTTGTATTTTTTGCTTTTATCTTTTTGGTCCCACCTCAACAGCACTCCAGTAAATTATACAAAATTGGAAGCATTGTTTGTACTGGGAAAGCTTACCTATACTACATGGAACAGGTACGCAACAAACAGTTAGGGCCTAACTCTATATTGTTTGGGGATTTTGGGCTGAAAATGGCCCATTTAGCCAGAAATAGAATTACCCCCTTATCAGTGCATAGTCAAAACATTACACTCTATGATAGAAACATGTAGGCATTTTTAATAATCCTGCACTGACTTTGTACCCTAGGACAATGTACCATGAATTGAAAAATAAATATATATTCCAAATACATAAATAACCAAATTAAATGTATCATTTTACCCCAACACTATAAACGGTATCACAAATTGCAAAAGAATCTCTTTCACCTTGCCCATTATAGCCAATAAAACTCTGCAAGGCAGAATCATTTAAACGGCTGTAAACTAAATTTAGCCGTATTTACCACTATTTCATGGTCATTTTGTCCTAATGAACCATACCTTTCATCCCCGCCTCTAATAATTACACAATTACCCATCTCCGAAGTATTTTGTAATAGCAGCTGTCGAAGCAAATATTGCTCTCTGCTGAAAGCGGTCATATTTCACGTTTAATGAAGCTCTCTTTGCTTTCCTGAATCAGAAAATTATATACCTTTTTTTTTTTTAAAGATAAAGAATGAGAATATTATTCATTATAGGGAACAGTAAACGCTGCTGAATTACATTGCTTTTCAGCTGTTAATTTCAGATTTATTTCCAGTGATCCTGTTAATAAGGTATGATCTTACTGGTTTTATTAATAATGAGAACAGCTAGTTTATGTATTTGAAATAAAAGGTTGTGAAGGTGAAATGTGTGCATTAATTAATGCAGAATGTAAAAACAGAACAGGCTATCCAAGAACTACTGAATCCATTGCAGCTTAATACATTTTAAAGCCCCCCATCTACTTAGCATAATATAATATAATATATATATATATATATATATATATATATATATATTTATATATATATATTATATTATATATATATATATATATATACTTTAAAAAAAACACGGGCTGAGAAAAATCAGTAACAAAACCGCAAAGTAAAAAGCACCACACCAGACCCCCCCCAACACGCACAACCCCCCCCCACACACATATAGAGACCCCCTCAGACCCACATAGATTCCCCCTCACACCGACACAGAGCCCCCCTCATACCCACAGAGCCCCCTCATCACCCACACCAGAGCACCCCCTCATACCCACACAGAGCCCTCCTCATACCCACACAAAGCCCCCCTCACACATACACACAGAGCCCCCTCATATCCGCAGAGACCCACCACCCCCCCCTCTATACACCGACCCCCCCTTATGACCGCCAACACACGTTACCCCAGCCCCCTTATCACACCGATCCATTTACCACCCCACAGACCCCCCTTTATATCCACACCGATCCCCTTCATACTCACAGACCCACCTTTTAACCCACACTATACCCAACAGACGGCCCTATATACTCACACAGGCACCCCCCTCATATCCACATAGACCCCTCCCTTTATACTCACAAGACCCCCCTTTATACTCACACAGATCCCCCCCCATACCCACAGATCCCCACATACCCACACATATCCCCCTAAACCCACACAGATCCTCCTCATACCCACAGACCTATCCCCTATATACCCGCACAGACCCACACCCTTATATCCACACAGATCCCCCCCTCTTACCCACACAGACCTCTCCACCCCCAAAAAATTATGACCCTTGACCTTACCTTTGCCAGTGAGGCAGCGAGGGTCAACATTTTCTGAAGGGAAAGATGCAGCCTCCTCTTTATTGGACCATACGGAAAGGCAGGCTATGTGAAGGCAGCATGCCGATCACTCACTGCAAGAGGCTCATTATATATATATATATATATATATATATATATATACAGAATAAACAGAAATAATCACATAAACCAGCGGTACAGAAGAAAGCTAAAACCTGATTTTCTGATGTTTTAAATATATACTTTCTTCAACTTACCTCGAATACTATATCCTTTCTCCGGACCGCTGGTTTGGATGATGTATTAGTTTTTATTAAAACCGTGATAAAGTAGCACACCGTGCAGGGAGGCAAACTTGAAAATCACCACAGATTACGTTCCAGAGCGAGAGTTTGAAATCTTTAAACTTTATTAGCAAACATCTATCACTAAAAAAACATATTTTATTATTATTAGCATTATTATTACTACTGAAGCATTATTTCTTGTAATTATTACCATGTATGTTTTGTCCTTTGGATGTAGCACTGGGCACCCCCTGTTTGTTATATTCACTTGCCACAGCCCAGTGGCACTCTATGTGACATTACATATAGTCAAGATTTGGTGGGTGTGGGCGTTTGAGCTTGCTGGGTTTGTGTGTTAATTCATTTCTGACTGGAATCAGTTGTATGGAGGTTATGGCACCTCCCCCAGAGCTCACGTCACCTCCCCCTTTTTAATGGTGGATCTTCTCATCTTGCTGCAGTTAATGAATCTATTATGGTTCTTCCCCTTCATACAGAGGTATAGGGAACAAATGCAGTGTAGTGTAGGACTTGCACTTATTATGGTTTACCTTGACGATTTGGTGTGCAGGCTTATGATGCTTTGGCCAAAATATCTAACTAAAAAAACATATTTTATTATTATTAGAATTATTATTACTACTGAAACATTATTTCTTGTAATTATTACCATGTATGTTTTGTCCTTTGGATGTAGCACTGGGCACCCCCTGTCGTTTGTTATATTCACTTGCCACAGCCCAGTGGCACTCTGTGTGACATTACATATAGTCAAGATTAGGTGGGTGTGGGCGTTTGAGCTTGCTGGGTTTGTGTGTGCTATCTATAAAATAGTGTACATGGATCCCACACTAGAAATAACCCAACACATTTCACGTTTGCCACAGCACTTCATCGAGGCTCCATGGTGGAGGGGAAAACGGAAGTGTAAATAGCCTTCAATCATTAAAGTTACACTGTAACATAATAGACAATTATCCAAAAAGTGCAAATGGAAAGAGAAAACACATGATACATTTTTATGAGGACAATGATTATGATAAAAATATCAGATCAAAACAAATCTAGAATAATTATAAACATGATGACAAGGAAATAGTAGACATCACCACTGAATATACATCTCATATACTGTAGACCGAATGCACAGTATCGAATACTAGAAATCTAAGAACATAATATAGATATAATAAATTGAAGACATGATAGGTTGGACCTATTCAATTCAATTAGAAGGCAATAAAAGGCATTCATGAAAACGACCGAACTCAAAATATAATCTTTGAAATCATGGAATCATGTGACAGAGCAGAACCCCTGTCTAAAAGGACTTCAATAGAAAGCCTGTATTGGTCTGAGGAATCCAGCAGGGGGCTGGTTAATTGCAACTACAGAAAATTAACCAGTCTCCACCTGGCTCCTAAGACAGGTAGAAAAGCCGCCTTCTTGAACTGCAACTGAGATCTCTTGAGCACAGAGAGACTGTGTTGCCAGCAAGAATCTTACAGGAATAGTTGTCTTGAGTACAGAAGGACTGTGCTGCCTGCGAGATACCTTGAAATCAGACCCTCTACATAAGGCCTGCACAAGACAAGGCCCGCCCTGCACTCACTGTGCGGCCCGCGGCAGATTTCGGCTCTCCCCTCCCTCCCAGGTCTGCTCTCCCCCTCCCTCTCGGGTCCGTTCCCCCACGAGCCCGTTCTCCCGCTCCCCCGCAAGCCCGCTCTCAGCACTGCAGGGTAGCAGCGCACTTTAGCATTGAGGCACTTCTGTGCCTGCTGCTTGATAGAGCGTGCGTTCAGTCTTGCCTGCTCTACCGCCGCCTCCTCCACCGCAAACCGAGGTAGGGAGGGAGGGGGGGAGGGGTGGCGAGATGATGTGATTTGAGGTGCAGGGGAGGGTGATTTGAGGTGCAGGGGAGGGTGATTTGAGGTGCAGGGGAGGGTGATTTGAGGTGCAGGGGGGGAGAGTGATGTGAGGTACAGGGGGGGGGAGATGTGATGTGATACCGGGGGTAAAGGATGTGAGGTGCAGGGGGAGGGATGTGAGGTGCAGGGGGGGTGGTATGTGTGTGGTGTGCAGGGGGGTATTTTGTGTTTGATGTGGAAGGGGAGTATTATTTGTGTGGGTGAGGGGGAGAGATGGGGGTATGAGAGATAATGGGGAGTCTCGCAAAGGTTGATAATGATGGGTTCTGGGGGAGATATGAGGATGATGATGAGGGGTGCTGGGGGAGATATATGATGAGGGGTGCTGGGAGAGATATATGAGGATGATGATGATGGGTGCTTGGGGGGATATGAGGATGATGATGATGATGAGAGGTGCTGGAGGAGAGATGATGATGATGATGATGATGATGATTATTATTATTTTACCCGTGCGGCCCAAATCTTTTTTCCTTGGAGCAGTTCGGCCCTTCTCACTTTACAAGTTGTGCAGGCCTGATCTACATCCAGGGTGCAGCGGACCCTGGAACCCACCAGAGGGTGGCCCCGATGGACACAACCAGAGACTGACATAAAGAGCCCCCTGCTTACAGGTACCTCTTTGGACTTTGGGGTCATAAGTTGGCAAGAGGCCTATCCTCCCAGCCCTGCAGATAGGGACTGGGAAAGTGAGTTAGCTCTTACAAAGGGATAGGCTGTTTGTTTATTTGAGTGCTTCCTTAAACTGTATGGCTTAAAGCTACGGGCTGAATAAAAGCCATGGTTTATTTTCCCCAAATCTGTCACCCTGGTTGTACCTCTGTGCATGTCTCTTACAGCATACAGGCATACCCCGGTTTAAGGACACTCACTTTAAGTACACTCGCAAGTAAGTACATATCGCCCAATAGGCAAACGGCAGCTCACGCATGCACCTGTCAGCACGTCCTGAAAAGCAATACCGACTCCCTACATGTACCGAAGCTGAGCACATAGCAGGGAGACTATAGAGCCTGTTACACAGGCGTTATTTACATCAGTTATGCACGTATATGACGATTGCAGTACAGTACATGCATCAATAAGTGGGAAAAAGGGAGTGCTTCACTTTAAGTACATTTTCCACTTTACATACATGCTTCGGTCCCATTGCGTACGTTAAAGCGGGGTATGCCTGTAGTTAGAAGAATATAACTAGATATACAGTTAGGTCTGGAAATAATTGGACACTGATACAAGTTTTGTTATTTCGGCTGTGTACCAAAATAAATTCAAGTTACAGTTAAATAATGAATATGGGCTTAAAGTGCAGTCTATCAGCTTTAATTTGAGGGTATTCACATTCAAATTGGAGGAAGGGTTTAGGAATTACATCTCTTTAATATGTAGCCCCCTCTTTTTCAAGGGACCAAAAGTAATTGGACAATTGACTCAAAAGCTGTTTCATGAACAGGTGTGGGCTATTCCTTCGTTATGTCATCATCAATTAAGCAGGTAAAAGGTCTGGAGTTGTTTCCAGGTGTGGCATATCATTATCCAAGTCTACCATAAAGAGAAGACTTCACGAGAGCAAATACAGAGGGTTCACCACAAGGTGCAAACCATTCATAAGCCTCAAGAATAGAGAGGCCAGATAAGACTTTGCCAAACAATATCTAAAAAAGCCAGCCCGGTTCTGAAACAGCATTCTTTGGACAGATGAAACTAAGATCAACCTGTACCAGAATGATGGGAAGTAAAAAGTATGGAGAAGGCATGGAATGGCTCATGATCCGAAGCATACCACATCATCTGTAAAACACGGTGGAGGCAGTGTGATGCCATGGGCATGCATGGCTTACAATGGCACTGGGTCAATAGTGTTTATTGATGATGTGACAGAAGACAGAAGCAGCCGGATGAATTCTGAAGTGTATAGGGATATATTGTCTGCTCAGATTCAGCCAAATTCAGCGAAGTTGATTGGACGGCGCTTCACTTTACAGGGACCCAAAACATCCTGTGAAAGCAACCCAGGGGTTTTTTTAAGGCAAAGAAGTGGAATATTCTGCAATGGCCAAGTCAATCACCTGATCGAGCATGCATTTCACTTGCTGAAGACAAAACTTAATTCAGAAAGACCAACGAACAAACAACAACTGAAGACAGCTGCAATAAAGGTCTGGCAAAGCATCACAAGGAGGAAACCTAGCGTTTGGTGATGTCCATGCGTTCCAGACTTCAAGCTGTCATTGCCTGCAAAGGATTCTCGACAAAGTATTACAAATGAACATGTTATTTATGATTGTGTTAATTTGTCCAATTACATTTGAGCCCCTGAAATAAGGGGACTGTGTATGAAAATGGTTGCAATTACTAAACGTTTCATACGATATTTTTGTTCAACCCCTTGAATTAAAGCTGAAAGTCTGCACTTCTATTGCATCTCGGTTGTTTCATTTCAAATCCAGTGTGGTGGCGTACAGAGATAAAATTATGAAAATCGTGTCAGTGTCCAATTATTTCCAGACCTAACTGTATGTATGTATGTGATTATATATATATTACAACTCAACCCCGTTACAACGCAATCCGTTACAACGCGAATCCGCTTATAACGCGAAGCAAGCTGGCTCCCAATTTTCGGATTTATGAATACTTTACAACACGATTATTGGTGTCTTAAATACCTTATTGTACAATGCATACAATTGTACATTATTTCTAACGCGATCCACTTATAACGCAATGTGATTCTTTGGACCTCATGCACAGCGTTATAAGGGGGTTGAGCTGTATATATATATATTTATCTATATATAATATATATATATATATATATATGTCAATGAAAAAATAGTTTGGACTCACGGTTTCTCAAATGAAGGCAGATGCTCATCCCATATAGAAACATTGTACAGGGTAACCAGGGAAGTCCAGGTAACAAGAGACAGCACACCGCAAATGATGAAGTAAAATGAAGTGTATTAACAACACAGGCAGCCAACGTGTCGGTCCTCAGAGTGGGACCTTCCTCAGGGCAGTTCCCGAGGAGAGGTCCATTCTGAGACCAAACGTTGGCTGCCGGTGTTGTTAATACACTTCATTTTTACTTCATCATATTGCGGTGTGCTGTCTCTTTGTTACCTGGACTTCCCTGGTTACCCTGTGTGTGTTGGTGTGTGGTGTGTGTGTGTGTTGTGGTGTGTATATATATATATATATATATATATATATAATATATATATATATATATATTATATGTATATATATATGTAGCCGGTCTCCCCCCCCTCACCTGGCTGCCGATCGTGGAGGCCGCCGCGTCCAATGGCGGCTCCGTCCGGCGATGGCAGGGGAGAGGGCGGTCAGGTCCCGGCTCGGGGGTTGCGTCTCAAGGCTCCCGGCGCTCCCGGAGCCGGGCGGTAAGGGCGCCGCCATTGCCCCTTAGTTCGCGCATGCGCAGTGGTCGCGCATGCGCAGGGAGAGCCCCAGAGACAGGGCTACGTCGCGCGAGCATAGGGACAGCTCAGGGAAGGTTGAGGCAGCCCCAGACAGCTTGCGCAGGCGCAGGAGAGGTAGGAAAAAGCCCGCAAAGCCCTAGCCTACCAGGGAAGGCTCTGCGCTGGGACTACATATCCCAAGAGCCTTTGCGCGCCCCATTTGACACCAGGGAGCCAATAGGGCTTAGGAAGCCCCTGCAGAAGAGATACATTTGGCGGGCTTGGAGCACGTTAGGGATCAGTGAGAGACCGGAGCAGCCCAGGGAAGGAGGTAGGGTACAGGAGTCTGGGACTCCCTGTACTAGGCCAGCACCCCCAGGGCCCGAGATAGCTCAGCTCCCCAGTAAGGTGAGTGTTGCCAGGGACAGCCCTCAGGTTAGGGACCCTGCCACTTACATTAGTGGGAGCTGGGAAAGAAAGGTTACAGAGAGTTGGAGTCAGGGAGCTGTGAGGGAAGGAAGGGTGCGGGGAGCGAGTGCAGCTCCTGCCCCATATAGGTACCTACACCCCAGGTAGGCCCCAACTCCCCACTAGTTTAGTGGGTAGATGCTTAGGGAGGCCCAAGATAGGGACGCTGCCCTTAGTGTAGAGTGCTGCCTTGTCAGAGTCACGGCTGTTAGTGCTGTGAGGTCTGACAGGCAGGCACCTTGTTGCGCAGCACGTTGGCTGCAACATCCAGTGAGCTACAGCTTGCTGCTGTAGGCACTGGGACTCGTTAAGTGTTATTAAGCATAGTCAAGGCTGGGAAGAGTTAGGGGAGTGGGGCAGGTTATTAACCCCGGTAGGCCCCTAGGAGTTTCCCCAAAGCCACTTCAGGTTGCTGTGCTATAGGGACGGCCTATAGCATAGAGCGTGTCATTTAGTGCTACAGGGACAGGCCCTAGGTTAGGGTTCCTGTCACGTTAATACCAAGTGTTAGTTAGGGACTCAGCGGATGCTGCTGTCCCTGTGAAGAGGTTCGGACCCACGTTGGGGTCCCCAGAGACTTTCATCAGAGTGAGACCGCCCTGGCGGTCCACGTACAAAGGAGTTCGGTTGGAGGATCGGACGGATTCATCACACGTCTGACCCTTTGCGAAGCCAGTTGCTGATCCGAGTACCGGAGTGCTCGGCAGGTACCATACAGTCATAAGTGCACCAACGGGCCCCTTAGTGTAACTGTGACTGCGCAGTCACCCACGTTCTCTCCAAAAGTGCGGGACATTGGGTGGGATTCTCGGGACACTGGGTGGGATCACCTGGTGTTGGGGAAGCGTCCTGCGCGACGCAGTAGGTGTCTCCTCTAGAGAGGGACACAGGTTATATTGTGGTACTGCCGTGATACGTTGTTTGCATGTTAGTAAAGTCCTTAGTTATTATACCTCACCGTGTATGTTATTATTGATTGTCCTGCGAGGAACCACTCCCCCTCTGGTGGGAGCCATCGCAGGTGGAGGCGCTGAATTGAGTAAGTGGTTACCCCTAGTATAATTGCCCCAGGTTCCCCGTGGCGGAAGCTCAGCCCTCCTGCGAGCCAACAGGTAATGCACCACACCTATGGTAACACCGTATGTTCCCACCTCAGATCTCGATTGTGGGGGGGAAGACCCTTTACATCTGAATATATAATATATATTATATATAATATATATATATATTATACTTATATATATATTATATTATATATTATATATATATATATATTTCTGTGGGTGGTTTTCTGGGTATGCACCTTAACCCTGGCTGTGCTCAAAGCTGTGACCATGCAGCAAGCTTAAGCCTATAGGGAACCATGTTAAAAATGATTTTTGAAGCAAAAATGGCACTGCGTGCTCTTTGCATGTCATTTCCAGAATCCCTTGCTGCAGTGGAAGTGCTGTATGCTGGGTGATATGGTGAAGGTGGGGTTGGCAGACCTGCCTAAGACATGCAGATGAGCATACAGTTGTATTTGCATATATATATATATATATATATATATATATATATATATATATATATATACATACACACACACTTGTATGTGTGTACCGTATAGCTATATTAATGTGTGTGTGCACATATACAGTAAACACACACACACACACAATACTTTGTAGACCTCTCTGGCAGTGAAAGGGTTTAGCAGAAACAACGTTGATGGAAGACTTCTTTTGAACAGATGTGTGGCACTGTTTGCTTCATCAGGTAGTTGTAATGTATTTTTTGTTTGCTTGGTGAAATAAGGTGAAGACAGAGGGGGGACAGAAAGAGGAAAAAAACAAATACGCTAATCAAATTACAGAGTGGGACCCTCAGGTGCATTAACACTTAAGCCTTTTTTAATTTCCTCACTCAGGTTCCGATGAGAGGGAGTGAAATTAAACTCTGTGTGTCAGTGCTGTCTAATTACCTTTGTAAAGTACCTGAAATTTGAGCTTAACGAATGCATTACTGTGCATTCATTTATTTTTTTTCTTTCTGACACCTCCAATTAGTAAAGCGATAATGCTCTCATCTTTGATTCTTTCTTGTCACCTTAATACATAATGGATGGGGTTGGGGTTGGGTGATAGCTGCTTAGCCTTATCTGTTTGCTGTTCTTTATCGCCATGGTAACCAAAGGATGGTACGCTGGACCACATTGTGGAGCTGAGGCCATTCGCCAATTAGAAGTCTTGATACTGTTTCGCTTAAACAACTTTTTGTCTCACATTAACACAACACGTGACTGTTATGTGTAGCTCTTATACAAGAGATGCTGTGATTGGCTCAGGGGGTTGTCCTGTATACAGTACATTGAGTTTGTTCCTCCTCATATAGAAACATCATTTGATGGCAGACAAGAACCACTTGACTCACCTAGTCCGTCTATTTCTGCTGTGAAACATCTCTGTTGGTTTCTTTCATATTTACGATAGCCTTGTGTACATCCAAAGCATGATACCTTTCTGGATTAACCTTTACCACCTCTGCTGAGACGCTATTCCATTAATCCAGCGGTGCGCAAACGGGGGAGCGTGACCCCCAGGGGGGCGCGAGACTGCCTGCGGGGGGCGCGCGGTCAACAGAGGCCCTGCGCGTTTCCGAAGGCACTTAAATTAAGTGCCAGGGGAGCTGCAGGGCCTCTGTAAACCTTTACTGAACTTGGCTCCACACGCGTCGCCATGACAACGTGGCGTCAAATGACGCCGTGACATCCCGGAGCTGAGGTAAGTGGGGGTGAGGGGGCGCGGGGTTGAGGTGACCGCCGGCAGAGGGGTGCAGGGAAAAAAGTTTACGCCCCCCTGCATTAATCTACTACCCTCTTCCTTGAAAAGGGATTTCTTCATATATCTACTGAGTTTGCCACCAGGGTCGCCGACACGGGAGGGCAGCTGGGACTCCTGTCCTTAGTCCGGTGAGTAAAGGAGCCCAAGCTCCCTGCCGCCAAACCTAACATGTAGCCAGATCTTCAGAGGGGGCTTCTTGGATGGTGTTGCAGAGGAGATCTGCTGGAGCGTGTCTGCGGAGGTGCCAGTCAGAGTCAACCTGCTGTAGTCCGGTGCAAGGGAAGCCCTCCTGACAGGCACCTCCATGGGCACCCTCCAGTAAATACCTCTGCAGGACCCCTCCATAAGAGGCCCCTTCAATCCTCCAATACAGCAGTTAGGCACATGTCTCCGTTACCCCTCTCTACCTTCTCGCTCTTAAAAATCAGTGAGACTCACAGAAAATCACAGAGTTGACATGTGATATCACAATCAGCAACAAAAAACTGCACCAGATAGTTTTCTTGGTGAATCTGGTGCAGTTTTTTGCAGCATGTATATATCAACTGTTACATACGCCTATAATATATATTATCTCTAACTGTGCATGCTATGTCTTGTATATAATGTTCACTTATGTAACTGTATTTGTAACCATGTATTATTTGTCATCTTAACTCTATGTCCAGGACATACTTGAAAACGACAGGTAACTCTCAATGTATTACTTCCTGGTAAAATATTTTTATAAATAAATACATACAATCAGTTTTGCAGGTGGGAGGCTGAGAAATATCCCTCTTAGCCCCCAGTCAATATGCTGTGAAGCTGCTTCCCAGCATTTTCTCCAGCATGGGGAATAACAGCTTCACAGCATACTCAATAAGGGCCTCACTTGTTGACTTTAATGCATCATAGACTCCGATATGTAACCTGAACATTTCCCTACATTATCAGTAAACAGAAGAGCTGCTCAGAAACTCAGATGCACCAGCTGTGCACGCAGGAAATGTTTGCTAACTTAACCAATCCTTATAGGGTTTCCGATGTAATGGTTTAGGGTTAACGCTAAGACGCAACTGAGAGTATTTGTGTGTGTGGGATTCACAGCCTCGCAGAATACTAAAACCTGCTTAAATTTCCTGGCAAACTCCCCATGCCCTGCTTGTTTAATGTAATCTGCCATGTGCCTATCAGAGTTCAGTTTTAATAACCTGTGAGAGATTTAGAGTTGATACTGCCTGCAGAGGAAGGCACCCATTTTTCACTGGGCTGGATCGCCTCCAGATCTAGTAAATGTACATTCTGTGGCTCCTTCACCCTCATTATAAATAAAGATGAGCAAGAAAACTGGTTTTGCAAAATAAATATTAATTCTGTGTCATGCAACTTATCCAGGTCACACTGTGCAGGTCATTAATGTCTGCATTAGCAAGGCGCTTTCTCAAATATAATCCAATTAGATTTTTGAATTATTAAAAAGGAATATATGTATACACTTACATGTGCACATATAAACACATGCACACTAAAAATATATCTATCCAACTCTCTCTTTATCTCTGTATACAAATATATATATCAAATGGAAATATTACTGTATGCTCATTTGCATGTCTTAGACAGGTCTGCAAACCCGCCTTTCACCATTATCACCCAGCACACAGCACTTCCACCTGCAGCAAGGGATTCTGGGAAATGACATGCAAATTAGCACACAGTGACACCTTTTGCTTCAAAACCATTTTAACATGGTTCCCTATAGGCTTAAGCTTGCTGCATGGTCACAGCTATGAGCACAGCCAGTGTTAAGTTGCATAGCCAGTAAACCCACCCACAGACAGCCGTATATATATATATATATATACATACATACATACATACATACATATTTATAATCTCTCTTTCTATCTCTATCATCTCTCTCTTCCCCCAGCCAACAGAAGAGGGGCCACACCAAAGTGTCCCAATGTCTCTATAGTGATGTAGGTGATGTTCATCGGTTCTTTTGTAAAACAAATATATATTCACGGCGCTTCTCCGTATAAGGATCAAGTTGCTGGTGAAAGGACTGGCCATACATATGTGAAAAAACAGAAAGTGAATCCCTGCGCCCAATGGACTAGCCCAATGGGAGAAGCGCAGGGATTCACTTTCTGTTTTTTCTCATCGGTTCTTTTACCTTAATTCTCGGGGTGTTGGAATTTGTCCAGAGCTGGTATGGTGAGCAATAATAGAGCGGGTCCAGTCCAGCATTACAACAATCTCTTCTTCATGGATGCACATGCAGCAGTCCCCAAAGAGCCACAATTCTTCCACTTTGCATTATGATACAGAAGTACTCCTTTACTTGAAGAACGACAGTTCCTTCCTCACTGGAATCCCTAGGAAGGGTGCCCTGTGCATGAGAGGCTACAACCTATCACCTCTGACATAACCAAGAAGGCTCTTTCCCCCTAGTAATTCTAAGGTGATACTCTAAGGCCCTTACTTTAGAATCCTCCATTGGAGTACCTGTCCATTCCCTATTGTTGGTGGAACATGTTCAAAGCCATATAAAGGGGCCCTATCTTTAGTAGTGGCACTTCCCTAGCTGGAAAACAACAGTGATTCTGAATCTAACACATGCAGTTATATACTTCATTATTTATATGGATGAGATCCCCCTCACTCTGGGTTCACTAAGATTTGAACTAGAACCTTCCATCCCTAGCTTATACACCCCATAGTGACATCACTAGTCACTATGGCTACTAGGGGAAGGGTTAACTTTCTACAAAGTATCCTTATCTAGTGACATAATAGACACCTTCAAGAAGGTAGGAATGGCTATGTGTCTGCCCAGTAACTCCACCTAAGGGAATAGGAGACTAACGCTAGAGTTATCCCCTTAGAGGAACCATAAACCCAATAAAATAATATACATGACATTCACAGAGGAGAATATTAGAGAAGGGAAGGTTCGAGAAGGTTTGGTTCCCGGAGGACAAGAGGAGTGGAGTTTTGGGGAGAGTAGATCGGTATCTTCTTAAAATAATATTACTGACCAGCCCCCCCGCCTCCCTATTTTATTTTGTTGTAGATAGGGACAGTGCCCCTTAGCTAACCGCTAAGGCAATGAAGGGGTTAAGGAACAACATAGTGTTTATTGGGGGCAGAGGGGATGAGTGAAGGGGGTACTTGGCCCTTCACTCACCTCCTCTGCCCCCAATAAACATTGCAATATGTACTAACCACCAATACACAACCCACCCACCCCCTGTACCCCTACATAAATGCATTTTTTTATGCACACCCCCACCCCCATGCATTCAGTAAAGTAATGGGCAAAATTACTATTATTCACATATGGATAATAGTGCATTTGCCAATCTTAATATATAAAATTGAAATTTGTGGGGTTGTAGATGTGGCCAATCAGATTGGTCCGTATCCCTGCCCTCTATGACGTCACCCAACTGCCACTCTCTTCTCCTCCTCACACATCTCATTGGCCGGTGTGGACACACACACACACACACACTTTAAATGTTGGTGTGCTGATGACTTATCACTCACCCAGCAGATCTCTTCGGCTGATGCCTCTCCTGAGCCGGTGTCAGCTCCGGAGGATCTGTCGGCAGGAACACAGGCGCCACCTCACCCTCCCTCATGGAGCAGTGTCGGCCATCTTGCTCCCGACCTGCCCTGGATTGAAGCACTTATCAGGCCCCGGTGAAGACTTCCTGCGGCTATTGGTCGCGTTCGTGGGAGGGAGGGGGAGGGAGAAGCCCCCTACACACAGTGTAGGAAGGGGGAAGCGCCAAGACTCGACTCTCCAGCCTCCCCACCCCGTCCGTGCCCGTCAGCTTCCTGCCTCCTGCCTCAGATCTGCGGGGGAGAGCACGCCGCGTGCACGCGCCTCAGTCTCATGAACAGCAAACGGAAGGTTCCGGGGGGGAGGGGGTGAACGAACGACCGGCCAAGACAGCGGGGGAACGGCCGGACGGGAGAGCCCGTCTCAAAGCCCCCGCGCCGACGTCCTCCTCCCTCCCTACAGCTGCGGCTGTCACGGCCGCCTCACAGCACCCGCGCCTCACCGCCCTTTCCCCTCCCCGGCTCCTACCTGCAGCCTCCGCCGCTGCCTCAGGTATGGGGACAGCAGGGGGGGGGGAAGAAGAGATGCAGGGGGGCAGAGATAACACACACTCACCCACCCACTCACCCAGTCACTCACCCACCCAGTCACTCACCCACCCACCCAAGTCACTCACCCACCCACCCAAGTCACTCACCCACCCACCCAAGTCACTCACCCACCCAGTCACTCAAGTCACTCACTTACCCACCCACCCAGTCACTCACTTACCCACCCAGTCACTCACCCACCCACTGAGCTCTGAAGGGGGGGAATTGGACATGTGAGGGGGGGGCGGAGCTGTGAACGGGGGGGGAAACCCAGCTGTTAACACGGGGGCCACATTCATATGCAAGGGGGCCACGATTGCTGTTAACGAGGGAGAAAGGGGAAGGGGGGGAGAGAGGGCAATGGAGAGAGACAGAGGGCAATGGAGAGAGAGAGGGCAATGGAGAGAGACAGATGGCAATGGAGAGAGAGAGATGGCAATGGGGGGAGAGAGAGAGGGGGGAGCGGAGACAGAGGTGGAGCGGGAAAATTCAATGCCGGGCAACGCCGGTTATATCAGCTAGTTTAAAATAAAACATCAACCAGCAGCATAAAGTAAATAAAACTTGTACTTACCCTGCCAGCATGAAGGGCATCCTCATCCTCATCACCGTCCATGTCCTCCATTGCAAGAAACAATACAATAAAAAATCTAATGGCCCCTAAACCCTTAACCACCTTTTATTTATTTATAAAAAATGTTTTACCAGTAAGTAATACATTGAGAGTTAAAACAGCAGTTATTAACCGCTATAGTAATTAAGGGGTTAACCCACCCTCCCCCACAACCCAACTGGGAGACCTAACCACCCACCCGGGCCCACTATACCCATATAATATGGGCATAAGCCAATATAGCAGTCAATGGGCAACCTAATCAAAAAGCATGAAGGCCAAAAATACACAATAATAAAATATATACACAAGCACCTAAACACCCCAACAATAAAATAACTAAAAAGCCTAATAGTAAGCCACATCAATAACATTTATCTATCTCCAAAACCGCACAATAATAAAAAAAACTATTATTCCAAAACATAAGATTACAATTCAATAAACACCTAGCCAAGCAAACTATTCAAGAAATAAAACCAATAGCCAAACAAACAATTCAATACATAAAAGCACTACCAACAAATCAATTAATTAATTTAAACCACTAGCCAACACAAAAATTAAAACCAGTAGCCAACAAACGAAATAATTAATTAAAACCGCTAAACAATCAGAAAATGAAATAAAAACAAGACATCCAAATTACAAACAATTTAAGCCAAACAATAAACAGAAAAAGAAAAAACAACAATCAATAGAAAAAACGGGCACAGATTAATATATTATCAGTCAATGGGCAATCACAAACATTAAAAGGAAAAAATACAATTAAAAAAACCCTGTAAAAATACAATTACATACACAATATTTTTCTTACCTTTAGAAGCGTTGACCCTCTGAATCCCGGCGTTTCTGCAAGGTCTCGTACCACCACGTCTTCAAAATCAATCCATCGTCATCCACACTGAAGATCCGTAACATGTAACAAAATTATTCTCTCTTTTATCTTCTATCACCTTCTTCTATCATTATTTCTTTCTTTTCTTTAATCTTCTTTCTTCATCTGTCAATCCAACCCCATAGTAAGTCCCAACGCATGTTGTCTTGTCGTCGTCTTCCTGTTAAATGAGGCGTCCAGGCCATATATATGGCCTGTGATTTCACATTTTCAAGTCAGATGGTACAGCTCCAATCTGATTGGACGCTGTATCATGTGCCCGCTTTTTTTTTTGAGGATGTTCTGTCCCGTTCAGAGCCCCCACCCTCCCCAGCCAGGGCCCAGCCCGCGGCTCCTGTTCAGACCCCCTCTACCAGCATCCACCTCATCTTCCTCTCACCCCTACAACGACTTTCCCGGGCATGGCATCCACCTTCCCCTCACCCCCTACCGGTATCAGCACTGTCTTCAGGCATTAGACCCATCCTCCGCGCAGGCCCAGCGTCCTCCCCAGACTCAGCGGGTTCTGTCACGAACCCATTCGCTCCAGCAGCAGGCACTACTGGGCGGCACCTCCTCACCAATCCATCCTTTGCCCCTCCTCCTCCCCCCCTACCGGCATCCACCGTGACCTACCTTCCCCTCCTCCCAATCCCTACCAACATCCACCTTCCCCTCCATCCCACCCCTACCAGCATCCACCTTTCCCTCCCCCCCCCCCCCTACACATCAACCACCTTCCCCTCCCCCCCACCCCTACCAGCAACCACCTTCCCCTTCTCCCCACCCCTCCCTACCGCAACCACCTTCCCGTCTCTCCACCGCTACCTTTCCTCCCCTTCCCACTGCGCCCCCTAGCCTCCTGTCATCCCCTTCCCTGATCCCTCCTCCACCCCCTCCTACCAACCGGCAATCCAGCCAGCAGCAGCACTGCAGTCTGCAGAGCCATCCTCCGCGCCAGCTGTGCACAGTCTCCTGCTACCGCCAAACTGCTGTAGCGTTCCGGGCAGCACGCTGCCCTCCCCAGCCTCAGCTGGTCCTGTCCCGAACCCCCCACCCCAGCAGCAGGCCCTACTGGCATCCTCCTCCACATCCACTGCCCCCCCTCCTGCCACCATCCCCAATATATGTCTGAATTTTATACGTATTGGGGTGGTGGGTGTATTTTATATATGTATTGAGGTGGTGGGGGTATTTTGTATATGTATTGGGGTGCTGTGTGTATTTTATATATGTATTGGGAGGTGGGGGAATTTTGTATATGTATTGGGGTGCTGGGTGTATTTTGTATATGTATTGGGAGGTGGGGGAATTTTGGATATGTATTGGGCTGGTGGGGGTATTTTATATATGTATTCGGGAGGTGGGGGTATTTTGTATATGTATTGGGGAGGTGGGGGTATTGTGTATATGTATTGGGGTGGTGGGGGTCTTTTTAAAATGCATTGGGACAACCCAGGCAGTCAGTCACCCACCCAGTCAGTCACGCACCCAGTCAGTCAGTTACCCACCCAGTCATCCACCCAGTCAGTCACGCAGTCAGTCAGTCACCCAGTCAGTCAGTCACCCAGTCAGTCAGTCACCCAATCACCCGCTTCCATATTAACAACAAGAAAACAATTAAGTAAAAGTTATGCGCTAATTTTTTTTGCCATGGTAGGTGCGCTATGGGTTGGGGGCCCTGCTCCTTTCATTTGTCCTGGGCCCCATGATTTCTGTTGGCGGCCCTGGGGGGTTGAGTGAGAGGAGGGGTGTGTAAGAGAAAATAATAAACCTTAACCTAATTTTTATTTACTCATTTTATACATTTATTGAACCTATATCTTCGGCCATTACTTTTTTTTCAAGTAACATCTGTGTGGTTCTTTTTTCAAGTTAAATTCAAGATAGTATATCTGTTGTCTTTTATCTTGTTTTTAGAAAAACTCGGTTCATCATTTTTTCTTTGATTCGCGGTCAAATGTGAATTTTTTTATACTGGGTCAAGAGAAAAAAAGTTTGAAAAACACTACTCGAGGACACAATACCAAGTGGAATGTTACTGGTAGTCTTGTGACTACCCTCCATAAAAATGATATCTTGTACTGCTATGTTAGAATGCAAAAACAAAGGGATTAATTCTAGATTTAAGAAGAAAGAATGGCCACAATTTTCAGCTATTTGAACACAGTTTTCAGCTGTTTGAAGTTAGAGAAGCGTGACTTGCATTGAGTAGGCTTTGTTTGCTTTAAATTGTGCAATTGCAAAGTCTAAAGACAGAGACAACTTGCTGAAGTTAACCCATTCACTTTTACAGGGGCCTGCCACACATTGCTCTTTTATTAAACCCTTTTAGTGTCCCATAACATAGCTACCATACTATGAGGTCTGGCACTCTAGGGGCCCCATGAATGCGATCTGAATGGAAGCAGAGACTCCTCTTCCATTTATATCATCAGTGACTCCACGATCATGTTATCACTCTGGGGATCACAGCGTCCCGGAAGGGCTGTGGCACTCAGGTGCTGAGGCCCTCCCAGCACCACAAGGGTGGTCTGTCTTGACCAAAAACGTTGTTTTCTTTTTAATTGAGATCCATTACATTATTCCTAAAAAAACAATACTCGGATTATTCTGCAAAAATGACATCATCTATTCCTCCCTAAATTACATTATACCTATAAATAAAGCACAGAATTGTATCATTATTGGTAGAAGCGACTTCATAAAATAGCGGTGCTGTGCCCAATTTATACAATTTTGGGCCAAACCTCTTTGGGATTGTATTATAGAAAGCAACTCTCAAATTTAGGAGAGAGTATGCTTGACCAAAGGGGCCGGCTAGCATTCTGGGCAGGTAGGGGTTCATATTTAAATTAAGGGGTAGGCATTAGGGTATTTAACTTATCTACAAAAAATTATGGAAGGAGAGGATGAGAGGATGGCGGAGGAGGAGCATGAGATCGAGTAAGCCTTACTGAGATTTTGGGAGCAGGTCCAGTGGTATGGTGCTGGTTGGCTGTGGGCCCGGATTGATAGGGGCGGGGGGTGAAGATGGGCAGCTCGACAAGGGCAGACACCCAAAAGTAAGCACCGGAGGATGACACAGCAGGGCAACAGTCCCTGGTAGGTAAGACCAGGGGAGAAGACAAGGATATTCAGGTGGAGAATGGTCTGCCCAAGTTTTGCTTACATCAAAAGGAAGGAGGTCTAGTTCGCCAAGTAGGCATACCCCCAGGGACTGAGAGACGGGAGAGTTGCGGTGGAAGAGGAGTTGGTTTGACTTCGGAAAGTAAGCAAGCTAAGAGGGAGCATATGAGAGAGAGAGAGTATCATTTGACAGAAGGCCCATGAGTTGGGTACAGAATGAAGAGCATTTATAAAGGCTGGAGCTACAAGATTGACAAAGTTGGTAAAGAAGTGGCTGGGGGTACGTGGAAGGTGTATTTACAGGCATGGGAGGAATTACTTGGTTTTAGGCGAGAATGGAAAAGGGAAGATTTGGGCTGTCTGAGAGGGACGCACTGATCTCCTTCATGCATGTGACAGGGTAGATTCCCTGTCTAATAACTATGCAGGGAAAATCTATATGTAGCTCCGAGTCCAGGGTGATCTGGTTAATCTCAAGGGCTGGTACTACAAGTGCACCAACTATAACACCATCAGTTCTTGTGGGCAGCGCTGTCACACACAGTTGGGTGGGCTAATTCCTGTGGACACCGGGGAGGTTAGGTGCCCAGGAGCACCTCAGTACTGTGGGGACATACCCATCAGGTGTGGACATTGGTTGGAGGACACTGTGGGGTTACGGCCCTGCGAGGCCTAGTTGGTGGGGACGTGGTGGTATTGTTCATTATATGATGCTCCTAGTAAACTGCTATTCTTATCAGTGTGTGTGTTACTGTATTGGGTCCTGTCACAGGGTTATCCCACATAGCAGGATCCCATGCAGGTGGAGGCGCTGTCACCAGACGATTCAGACACACCCCAGGCTCCCAGCAGCGGAATCTCGACCCTCCTGTGAGCCGTAGGTAACGCAGCACATACACAGTAGCTGCCATATCTCCCAGGGGGTGGGGGAAAGTGTGCAACATGTATAATCACATACTGTGGCTTTGGAGAAACTACCGTACAGAACTCACATAAAACACTGGATATATTGGGCTTTATCTGTTCAATTGATACACACATATATATAAAATATATATATATATATATATATATTTTTTTTATTTTTTATTTTATTACACACACACACAGTGTATATATATATATATATTTTTTTTTTTTTGCAGCAGCAGCATATACAGTATAATGACCAATTGATTTTATTCTGTGCTAGAAATTAAATCAATCGGTAGAACAAAAAGGTAATACAGGACATAATTAAGCCATAAAAAATGTATACACCATAATGACTCTTGTCAACCCCCACACCACTTAACTTAGTTATTAGGCACAAATGTATCCAAGTAGCAATATCATTTTGTTTTTCCTAGCATACATCAACAGAGCTGTGCTCTTTGCATTCAATAAACACTGTAGACTTTTCCAGTCTGGTATAAAAACACATAACCATGGTGACTCTCCCTAATTTTCTGTGTCCCGCCGATCTGGACACATTGATTTTTTGCATTTGCCTTCTCATAGATGTCAATGAATCTCACTGTGAAAATCGGTTATTTTCCATTTTAAACAATTTTTTGCCTAGAACCCTCAAATCTCACTAAGCTCTGTCCATGGGCTGACATCTCTGTTCTGAAATACAGTAACAACACGGGAGTCTTACTAAATTTTTCGATGGTGTGTTCTTGTACTGTACAGTGGTTCTTAACCTATGATCTGTGGTACCCTTCATGGTTCTATGGGGAAAACAATATATTTTGCTATCTTTTTTAACGCAATCATTCAAAATCTTAATAAATGTTATTTTGTGATGTTATAAATTACATATAATACAGAAAGGTGTTAGCTTGTTTAAAAAGAAAGTAAATCCTATTATATCGATAGAAGTTTTAGGTATGTGTTATAGGTAGGTTGGGGTTTACATAGTTACATAGTAGATGAGGTTGAAAAAAGACATGCGTCCGTCAAGTTCAACCTATGCTAAATTTAAACAAGAGATATTTTACCCTATATTTATACTTACATATTGATCCAGAGGAAGGGAACAAAAACCCCCAGTGACATATCATCCAATGATATCTCATAAGGGGAAAAATAAATTCCTTCCTGAGTCCAAGAATTGGCAATCGGATTACTCCCTGGATCAACATCCTTCCCATGTTTACTTATTTGATATATCCCTGTATACCTTTCCCATCTAACAAGATGTCCAACCTTTTTTTGAACAAATCTATTATATCAGCCATCACAGTGTCCATGGGTAATGAATTCTACATTTTAACTGTCCTTAATGTAAAGAACCCTTTCCTTTGTTGCTGGTGAAATCTCCTTTCCTCCAACCTTAAGGGATGACCCGAGACCTTTGTACTGCCCTTGGGATGAATAGTTAATTTGAAAGCTCCTTGTACTGTCCCCGAATATAATTTTTTATATAGTTATCATCTCCCCTCTTAGATGCCTCTTTTCTAATGTAAATAAATCTAATTTAGCTAGCCTCTCCTGATAAGATAGATTGTTCATCCCCTTCATAAATTTGGTGGCTCTTCTCTGCACTCTCTCTAGTTTCATTATGTCTTTTCTAAGGAGTGGTGCCCAAAATTGTATTCCATATTCAAGGTGTGGTCTTACTAATGCTTTGTAAAGCGGCATAATTATATTTACTTCCCTTCTATCCTTTGCCCGTTTAATGCAAGATAAGATCTTGTTTGCCTTTGCAGCTACTGCATGACTTTGGGCACTATTGCTAAGCCTGCTGTCTACAAGCACTCCTAAATCCTTCTTCATCAAGGATTCTCCCAATTTATCCCCATTTAATTTGTAAGTCGCCTGTTTATTCTTGCATCCCAAATGCATAACCTTACATTTATCTGTATTAAGCCTCATCTGCCATTTACCTGCCCAAGTTTCCAGTCTCTCTAAGTCCTTCTGGAGAGAAATTACATCCTGCTCTGATTCTACTACCTTACACAATTTAGTATCATCAGCAAAGATGGAGACTTTGCTCTTGATGCCAACCTCAAGGTCATTAATAAGCAAGTTAAAAAGCAGGGGTCCCAGCCCTGAGGTACTCCACTCACCACCTTAGCCCAAACTGAAAAAGCTACATTTATGACAACCCTCTGTCGTCTATCCTTCAACCAGTTTTCAATCCAGGTGCATATATTTTTATTGAGTCCAATTAGCTTTATTTTGTACACCAACCTCTTGTGTGGAACGGTATTAAAAGCCTTTGCAAAATCTAAGTAGACCACACCAACTGCATTTCCCTGGTCTAAATTCCTACTTACCTCCTCAAAGACTTGCTGATGATACATAAATTGTGTAAGGTAGTAAATCAGAGCAGATGTATTTCTCTCAGAAGGACTTAGAGAGACTGGAAACTTGGGCAGGTAAGGGCAGATTAGCTTAATACAGATAAATGTAGGTTATGCATTTGGGATGCAAGAATAAACAGGCGACTTACAAATTAAATGGGGATAATTGGGAGATCCTTGATGAAGAAGGATTTAGGGTGCTTGTGACAGCAGGCTTAGCAATAGTGCCCAAAGTCATGCAGTAGCTGCAAAGGCAAACAGATCTTATCTTGCATTAAACGGGCAAGGATAGAAGGGAAGTAATATAATTATGCCGCTTTACAAAGCACTTAGTAAGACCACACCTTGAATATGGAATACAATTTTGGCACCACTCCTTAGAAAAGACATAATGAAACTAGAGAGAGTGCAGAGAAGAGCCACCAAATTTATGAAGGGGATGAACAATCTATCTTATCAAGAGGCTAGCTAAATTAGATTTATTTACATTAGAAGAGGCATCTAAGAGGGGAGATGATAACTATATAAAAATTATATTCGGGGACAGTACAAGGAGCTTTTCAAATTAACTATTCATCCCAAGGGCAGTACAAAGGTCTCGGGTCTCCTTAAGGTTGGAGGAAAGAAGATTTCACCAGCAACAAAGGAAGGGTTTTCTACATTAGGACAGTTAAATGTAGAATTCATTACCCATGGACACTGTGATGGCTGAGATAATAGATTTGTTCAAAAAAAAGGTTGGACATCTTGTTAGATGGGAAAGGTATACAGGGATATATCAAATAAGTAACATGGGAGGATGTTGATCCAGGGAGTAATCCGATTGCCAATTCTGGACTCAGGAAGGAATTTATTTTTCCCCTTATGAGATATCATTGGATGATATGTCCACTGGGGTTTTTGTTCCCTTCCTCTGGATCAATAGTAATTATAAAATATAGGGTGTAAAATCTCTGTTTAAATTTAGCATAGGTTGAACTTGAACGGACGCATGTCTTTTTCAACTCATCTACTATGTAACTATGTAAACCCCAACCTAACCTAACACATACCTAAAACTTCTATCGATATAATAGGATTTACTTTTCTTTTAAACAAGCTAACACCTTTCTGTATTATATGTAATTATAACATCACAAAATAACATTTATAAGATTTGAATGATGCGTTAAAAAGATAGCAAAATATATTGTTTTCCCTATAGAACCATGAAGGGTACCACGATCATAGGTTAAGAACCACTGTACATACAAGAACACACACATCGAAAAATTTAGTACTCTCCGTGTTGTTACTGTATTTCAGAACAGAGATGTCAGCCCATGGACAGAGCTTATGAGATTTGAGGGTTCTAGGCAAAAAATTGTTTAAAATGGAAAATAACCGATTTTCACAGTGAGATTCATTGACACTATGAGAGGCAAATGCAAAAAATCAATGTGGTCAGATCGGCGGGACACAGAAAATTAGGGAGAGTCACCATGGTTTATGTGTTTTTATACCAGACGGACAGTCTACAGTGTTTATTGAATGCAAAGAAGACACGCTCTGTTGATGTATCTAGGAAAAACAAATGATATTGCTACTTATGGATACATTTGTGCCTAATAACTAAGTTAAGTGGTGTGGGGGGTTGACAAGAGTCATTATGGTGTAACTTTTTTATGGCTTAATTATGTCCTGTATTACCTTTTGTTCTACCGATTGATTTAATTTCTAAGCACAGAATAAAATCATGTGTCATTATAATGTATATGCTGCTGCTGCAAAAAAAAAAAATATATATATATATCCACTGTGTGTGTGTGGGTAATAAATAAAAATAAATATATTATATAATTATATATATTTTTATATATATGTTTGTATCAATTGAACAGATAGCCCAATTATCCCGTGTTTTTATGTGAGTTCTGTACGTAGTTTCTCCAAGCCACGTATGTGATTATACATGTTGCACACCTTTCCCCCACCCCCTGGGAGATATGGCAGCTACTGTGTTGTGCTGCGTTACCTACGGCTCACAGGAGGTCGAGATCCCCGCTGGGAGCCTGGGGTGTGTCTAATCGTCTGGTGACAGCGCCTCCACCTGCATGGATCCTGCTATGTGATAACCCTGTGACACGGACCCAATACAGTAACACACACACGATAAGAATAGCAGTTTACTGAGCATCATATAATGAACAATACCACCACGTCCCCACCAACTAGGCCGCGCAGGGCCGTAACCCCACAGTGTCCTCCAACCAATGTCCACACCTGATGGTATGTCCCCACCAGTACTGAGGTGCGTCCTGGGCACCTAACCTCCCCGGTGTCCACAAATTAGCCCCACCCAACTGTGTGTGACAGCGCTGCCCACAGAAATGAATGGTGTTTATAGTTGGTGCATTGTAGTACCAGCCCTTGAGATAACAGTCACCCTGGACTCGGAGCTACATATAGATTTTCCCTGCATAGTTATTAACGGAATCTACCCTGTCACATGCTGAAGGAGATCAGGCGTCCCTCTCAGACAGCCCCAAATCTTCCCTTTTCCATTCTCGCCTAAAACCATTAATCCTCCCTGCTGAAATACACCTTCCACGTACCCCCAGCCACTTCTTACCACTTTGTCAATCTTGTAGCTCCAGCCTTTATAAATGCTCTTCATTCTGTAACCACAACTCATGGGCCTTCTGTCAAATGATACTCTCTCTCTCTCATATGCTCCCTCTTAGCTTGCTTTCTTCCGAAGTCAAACCAACTCCTCTTCACCGCAACCTGCAACTCTCCCGTCTCTCATTCCCTGGGGTAATGCCCTACTTGGCGAACTAGACCCTCCTTCCTTTTGATGTAACGCAAACTTGGGCAGACCATTCTCCACCTGATATCCTTGTCTTCTCCTGGTTCTTACCTACAGGGATGTTGCCCTGCTGTGTCATCCCCGTGCTTACTTTTGGGTGTCTGCCCTTGTCGAGCTGCCCATCTTCACCCCCCGCCCCCTATCCAATCCGGGCCCACAGCCAACCAGCACCATACCACTGACCTGCTCCAAAATCTCAGTAAGGCTTACTCGATCTCCATGCTCCTCCTCCCGCCATCTCTCAATCCCTTCTCCTCCTCCATAATTTTTGAGATAGTAATACCCTAATGCCTACCCCTTAATTTAAATATGACCCCTACCTGCCCAGAATGCTAGCCGCCCCTTGGTCAGCATACTACTCTCTCCAATTTGAGAGTTGCTTTCTATAATACAATCCCAAAGATGTTTGGCCACCAAAATTGTATAATTGGGCACATCAACCGCTATGTTTTTATGAAGTCGCTTCTACCAAATAATGATACATTCTAAAAAAAAAGGTAGGAGAGTTATTGGAGTAAAGGTAAAAAGAGAGGTATTAAATTCTTTGCCTCTGTGTTTTTCAGGGAAGAATCAATTTCAATTGTGTGCGAGGAAGCCACAACCTCCATATTAATGAACAATTGGTTAACTGAGGAAGAAGTTCATAGACAGCTTAAGAAAATTAAAGTAATAAGGCACCTGGCCCCGATGGCATAATCCAAGAGTTCTCAAGGAGTTAAGTTCAGTAATAGCCAAACCATTACATTAATATTCAAGGACTCCATTTCCACAGGCTCAGTACCACAAGATTGGCGTAAAGCAGATGTGGTGTATATTTTAAAAAGGGAGCTAGATCACAACCGGGGAATTACAGACATGTAAGCCTGACTTCAATAGTGGGGAAACTACTTGAAGGTTTAATACGGATAATATTCAGGAATACATAATGGAAAACAAAATCATTAGTAATAGTCAGCATGGATTTATGAAGGGTAGATCATGCCCGAGAACTACCTTTTTCTATGGAGACTTTGCTCTTGATGCCAACCTCAAGGTCATTAATAAGCAAGTTAAAAAGCAGGGGTCCCAGCCCTGAGGTACTCCACTCACCACCTTAGCCCAAACTGAAAAAGCTACATTTATGACAACCCTCTGTCGTCTATCCTTCAACCAGTTTTCAATCCAGGTGCATATATTTTTATTGAGTCCAATTAGCTTTATTTTGTACACCAACCTCTTGTGTGGAACGGTATTAAAAGCCTTTGCAAAATCTAAGTAGACCACACCAACTGCATTTCCCTGGTCTAAATTCCTACTTACCTCCTCAAAGAAAGAAATAAGGTTAGTTTGGCATGATCTACCCTTCATAAATCCATGCTGACTATTACTAATGATTTTGTTTTCCATTATGTATTCCTGAATATTATCCCGTATTAAACCTTCAAGTAGTTTCCCCACTATTGAAGTCAGGCTTACATGTCTGTAATTCCCCGGTTGTGATCTAGCTCCCTTTTTAAATATAGGCACCACATCTGCTTTACGCCAATCTTGTGGTACTGAGCCTGTGGAAATGGAGTCCTTGAATATTAAATGTAATGGTTTGGCTATTACTGAACTTAACTCCTTGAGAACTCTTGGATGTATGCCATCGGGGCCAGGTGCCTTATTTACTTTAATTTCTTAAGCTGTCTATGAACTTCTTCCTCAGTTAACCAATTGTTCATTAATATGGAGGTTGTGGCTTCCTCCTGCAGCACAATTGAAATTGATTCTTCCCTGAAAAACACAGAGGCAAAGAATTTAATACCTCTGCTTTTTCCTTATCTCCAATAATCTGCCTACCCATCTCACACTGAAAGGGTCCTATATGTTCTTTTCTCATTTTTTTTTGTTATTAAGGTACTTAAATAACTTTTTAGGGTTGATCTTACTTTCTTTTGCAATCCTTTTTTCATTATCCATTTTTGCTAATTTGATTGCCCTTTTGCAATTTTTGTTACATTCCTTATAATTCTGATACGATGTCTCTGTCCCTTCTGACTTCAAGAATCTAAACGCCTGCTAGACCACAGAACAATATATTATTTGAGGGTTCTGCAGCTCTTAAAAGGATACACGTTGCTATTATAGACCGCAATAGAGTTAAATTGGAATGAAAAATGTTTGTACCAAACCCACCAAGTCTCACTAATTTCTGTTCTTGGACATAGACAGTTATATCAAATTTGGGGGAAGGACAAGTTCTGGAGCAAAAGTGTTTTAGTAGAGGGCCCCTACGTAGACCATATCTCCAGAAGGATAAAAATGATGGTTGCCAGACGTCCTGTATGCTGTATATGGGATTGTTCCTTTTTTCAATTAATTGTCCCGTTGTCCTTGAAAGATCTGTCGGGACGCATAATTGTCCTATATTTCAGGGGGCAATGGGACACTTCAGAGGCGCAAGCAGGTCTGGCCAGCAGTAATGGGAGAAGGATGGTGATGGGCAGAGGCAGAAGAAGGCAGGGGTGGCGGTTGCTATGGATGACTATGGTGGCAGCAGAAGAGGGCAGTGGGATTGGGCATTTTTAGCAAAGAGGGGGGCTGAGAGATGGAGGGAGGTGGGGGGAAGAAATTAATAGATGGAGAGCAGGAAGAAATGGTTTGGGGAGGTGGAAACAATTGGAGAGGGGAAGAAATGGATGGAGGGGGAAGAGCAAGAAATGGATGAGGGGAGAGAAAGATGGGGGGAGGATAGAGAATGGGGGGGGGAGAAATTGTGTGTGTGTGTTTGTTACTATAACAGAAAGGAAATGTATGGCTATAAATTTAATTTTCCTACTGTATTTCGGTGTCCCTATATTCTAAAAATGTAAATGTGGCAATCCTAAATACATTTGCGCTTCGAGGAGAGAGGGGAGATATGACTGAAACATTTAAACATATCAAGGGTTTCAACAAAGTGCAGGAGTTATGCATATTTCACAGAAAGAGAAGTGTTAAAACTAGAGGTCATACTCTGAAGCTGGAGGGTGGCACACTCAGGGTTAAATGTGAGGAAGTACTTCTTTGTGGAAAGGGTGATGGATTTGTGGAATATCCTCCCAACATAGTGAATAAAAAATAGTGCTTGGGATAGACATAAGATATACTAATTATGACAGAATAAAGTGTCTATTTACACATCAGTCTGCTATATACCCTCCTCCCTCCCTTATTTTTTTACAGCAATGATTTTCTCCCAGATTATTATAACTCAAACAGTGCTGGTTAGGGTGAGGATGAATAAATATTGTATTTATCCTGCTGTCGGTTACCCGGCTAGCCAGGTAAATATCCTGTACCATAACAGAAAGCCAAGGATCAAATACGATCTAAGTTTAGAATAAGAAAATGGGCAGACGAGGTGGGCTGAATGGTTCTTATCTGACATCAAATTCACATTTTTTTTTGTACAACAATATCAGGAGTGACCAAATCATACAGTGTCTGGTCTGTGAAACTGGGAGCCCAAACCAGGTGCTTGTGCAGTCACATTGGTCTAAATTGAATATGCTATGAGAGTGTCATATCCTTGTAGCGTGAGCACTTTTGTCTCCTATTGTCTAGTACCATGTGGTGTACAGCAAAAGTTGCAATTTAGAAAAGTCAGATACCAATCTCTTCCTAATTATGACTATGTCAGCTACATTCCTGCAATGTACAGCTTGTGGATTGAGTGTTAATGAAGTGTTATTCCAGCATACCTTAATTATGTTAATTCAAATTTGCAAATCAGTGTACACAAAATTAACACTGAATAATTAATTCACCTTCAGCAAACACTTACGTTTCAGAATATGTTATTAGAGGTAGCAAATTAGAGCAAGAACAGATATGATATAATTATGACAGCTACTAATTGTTACCCCAAACTATGGTGTCTGTCTGGCTATGGGTTATTATAAGGATAGGCTCAGCACCCCCTATCATATTCCATTCAATAACTCCTCCTATTCCATCTTAAAGGTTAATAACCTATACTGATGTTGCAGTAAAATGGATAAAGGGAAAACACAGAGCCAACGTGCTCTTAATACATATTCTCTTTTGGAAATAAGAGAAAGGTACGTTTTCCTTTAAAATTGTTGTAATTACACGTATAGGAGCACTTTACAAGTAATCAAAACCCTCCAGATTTATGAGGAGAGATCAACGGGGCGTAGAGTTGCCAAATGTAATAGGACTTTCTTCAATTTGTAGGGAATGTTCCAACATCAACGAGTACTGGGCAGCAAAATGTCCTGACTTTGGAGGCCGACTGATTTTCTATGCTCTTAACTTGAATGAATTAGTGAGCCGCTGTGGGTTGGAGCTGTACAGGGAAAGGAGTGAATGACAGAATGTAAGGCAGGTCCCGGGGTGAGCTCTATATATAGAGGTTGCCGAGTAGTGACTTCGAGATAAAGATCTGCCACTGTGACAGCTCCAGTCCCAGTTACACAGTGCTACCCTTCTATGATAAATGGCGTTCCTCCTGGGTTTCTATATTACAAAAAGCAATTGCTTGCTGTACAAAATATGATGCTGCTTGTTAATGGTTACCCCCCTTTTTTTTATATAGGGTGAAATGAGAGGGTCTTTTTTTCAAAGCTGAAATAAATTGCGGTTCAACTCCGACGACCCCCTGGTTCCAGATGTACTTACCGGGTAAGGTGCTAATGGATACTTCATGATTGTTTACATGCCCGCATAACGTGGGTCAATAGGAAGTTGCGACTGATGACATTGCAGCTTCCTTTTGGCCTTCAAATGCCATGCTGTTTCTCCTGGATGGGATGCTATCGGTAGCACCTTCCCCTGTAAGTATCTCACGAATCAGTGTGTCCCCAGAGCTGAAATGAATGACCCCTGGATTTCCAGGGGAAGGTGGGGTAAGCAAAAGGAACTGCTCCCTTAAAAGGCTACCTCAAATAAAAATGAAAGTCTAGTAAGGGGACTACACATCTAGTGGTGTCAGTGGCGTAACTATCGTGCCGCTATAACCCGCAATGCGGGGGGAGGAGCAGGGGGGGGCGTGCAGGGGGGACCCTGCTGGCTGCCTGGCTGATGCTGTTGCTGGTTGCTGCTCTCTGCTGCCTCTGTTTGATGTGCGGAGGTGGGGCCTTGTTGTGGGGCAGGGCCTTGGAGGAAGTGTGTGTGTATAGGGGGGGAGGAATTGTGTGTGTGTGTGTGTGTGTGTATGTATATTGTGTGTGTGTATATGTATATTGTGTGTGTGTGTGTGTATTGGGGGAGGAATTGTGTTTGTGTGTGTGTGTGTGTGTGTGTGTGTGTGTGTGTGTGTGTGTGTGTGTGTGTGTGTGTGTGTTGTGTGTGTGTGTGTGTGTGTGTGTGTGTGTGTGTGTGTGTGTGTGTCTGGGGGGACGTTATGTGTTTTGTGTGGGGGGGGGTGAGTTGTGTATGTGTGTGTGTATATATATGGGGGGGAATTGTACATATGTCTGAGGGGGAATTGTGTATGTGTGTGGGGTGGAGAATTGTATATGTATGTGTGGGGGAGAATTTGGTATGTGTGGGGGGGAAAGAATTGTGTATGTGTTCTGGGGGGAGAATTGTGTATGTGCATGGGGGAGAATTGTGTGTGTGTGGAATTGAGGGAGAAGCGAAGTTGTGTGAGGGAGGGTGTAGGGGAGAGAGGGAGGAAGAGTAAAAAACAGAGTGCGACACGGAGGGGGGAAGAATAGAAAGTGTGAGGATGAGAGGGGGGACTGTGAGGGGTGAGGAAGGTGTGTTAGAGGGGTGGGGGGGGGTCTTTGCAAGGCCGCTCACATGGGGACCATGGTGGAAACATAGAATTATTTTGTTTTCAAAAAAATTGCAGGGGGCCCAAATATGCAGTTATGCCGCTGAGTGGTCTCTAGAGTTAAGTTTACCAAAGATGTCAATCTCCAAGGACCGAAATCTGTCGGATTTGTTGAAACTGGACCAAAAGAAAATATGCAACTGTAATGGAAAATAGCTGATTTTTAGAAGTCAGGCTCCACTGAAGTCTAATGCTTTCAGTTAAAAAAATCTGTGAAACTGCTTCCCCGTGCTGGAGAAGAGTTATTCGCTATTTAAATGGATGGGAATAAAAACTTGTGTAATATGGGGAGGACGGATTCGTATCATATTGAAGAGGAGGCTGATGCTAGAAATCGGCGAGATTTACAGAAAATCAGCGAGTGGTGACATGTCTGTTACTGATTGAACCCTTTCCAGAACAGATGTTCACACTGTCCCATAAGAATCTCATAATGAGAAAATCCTGCGCTTCGGTTGCTAATGGACATAAATTCTTGACAGTAACTAGGGAAAGGTGAAAAATCTGGTTATAATGTTCCTGCTCCGTTTGCTGGATGCAGTTCATTTTTTTATGTCCTGCAGTTTACGGCATGGTAAAAGCAGCTTACAAGGAACAAATCGCCCGATTTTTTTTCAAGCTACATTGTTCACAATTTACAGGTTCCCTTCTCTAAATGTTATGAACGGAATGCTTATAGCAGCAGGTGCGTAACATATCACAAATTATACGCGTGTCCTTTACTACTGTATGTATGATACAATAGTATTCATATGCAATATCTACTGTGTGTACATATCTTATTTCTTTTATAATAATGTGTGGGTTTGTGTGTGATACCTGTTTTATTTGGACTAACAATTGATATTATAGGATAAGCTTTCAAGAGCTCTCTCTCATTCAGGTCAAGCAGTTCTGATTTACAAAAAGATGCCATGAGTGCAACACAGATGTAAAATCGAAGATAAAATCTAAGACAGATGAGATAGAGAAAGAATGACAGAGGGAATGGAAGGTAAACAGGCAGGGCAATAAATGGATGAAAGGGATAGTGAGAAATGTGAAGTGCATGTAGGACTAAGCATCCAGCAGCAGTGCGAAGGCGAGCTGCAATATACAGTATATATATTTATATATTAGGTGATACCTTTTTATATTTGGACTAACAATTTATGTCATAGGACAAGCTTTCGAGGTCGGCAATACTGATTTGCAATGGACCTTCAACGTGCGTTATTAGGTAGTGATCTGACTAACTTGAGTCCTGGTCTCCATGGTCCCGCGGGGACGCTCTCTCTTTGCGCATGCGCGGACTGTGATGCGCGTCATTGGGCAGTGAGCTGTATTATGGCGCGTTTCTTGGTCTCCTTGGTCCCGCGGGGATGCTCCCTCTGCGCATGCGTGGATTTTGATGCGTGTCGTGGGGCAGTTAGCATTGTGCAACCCTTGACGTTGCCAGGGTGCCAGCATTATGCGCAGGTGCAGGCTACAATGTATGTCACACCGCGGGTCCAACAGCTATTGTGTATCATCCAGGTAACGTGTGGACTTTGCTATTGGCCTATACTCAGGGACAGGTGGGTGGTTGCTTTGATTAAACTAAGGACATTGGTCTTGTTGATATTGTATGTAGCTGTTTCAACTGATTAAGGGAGATTTTGATTGGTTTATTTTTTTGGTAGCACTTGGCAATGGGATATATAAAGAGGGTCATGGGCACTTGACCACTGCATAACCCTGATGAAGGTCCCTCTGTGGTGACCGAAACGTTGGTTGCAGTGCCCTTTGTTCCAATACAATTCTTTGTCTGGATGACTACTTGCAGTGTGCTGTCTCTCATTACTGGACGCAAATCTGGTAAATATCTTCATTTTATACATATGGGAGAAGCATATGTTTTTGCCTGGATATTAGTGTGCCAAAATGCGTTCAATATAATATATACTAGTATAGATATATCGATATATAGAAGTTATATATATGATATTATATATATATAGCTTAGAGATATATATATAGAGTAACACAGGGTACGTGATCCTCTACATATATGTATATATATATAGGTATATCTATTATATATTTATATATATATAATATATATAACACGGTATGATACCTCTACCTAATATATATATATATATATTATATATATATATATATATCATATATATATATATACAGTGTTCGACCAAACCTATACATTTGAAAGCCCCGGGCGAGTGGAGTGATTTAACATCGTGGCGAGCTTCCTATTGGCCCAAGCAGCACACGTGTGGTACTAGGTGGCGAGTAAGTTTTTGTGTGATTTGTCGACCACGTAGATATATAGATAATAGCTCTAGAATAATATATATTATTATATATATATATATATATATATATATATATACACACTCACATATATGTGAGCTACCATACTGTTTGTAAAAATCAAGTTGACACATATAGTGAGTATATCATCTCTTGATATTACAAAACAGACAGACCCATCAAAACTTTTAGTTCCATTTGGTTTACATTCAAATATTACGTAGGGATCCCGTGATTACTGAATAACCACAAAGCGATGAGAACTGGGGTTTCTCTAGAGTAATAGAAACATTTCCAAAAATAAATCCAGAAAAAAAAAGAAACTGAAACCCAGAAAAGGAAGCTGTGGATATGCATAATATTACACTGGTTAATGTCAGAATGTGCTAATTAAATGCAACTAGGACCCTGGAGGTGTTGGAAATGTTTCAGAGGTTTTGTCACAAAGTCTTCCCTTGTGCATGCAAATAAATCTCACTATCTAACCCTAATATAACACTAGCCATGTACATGTACAGTAGCGTTAGAGTAGCTCCCAAATTAAAACTAAGCAGCCAATGTGGACTTGATTTACTGCAATCTAAGTTCCTAAGACTTGGTGCCCCAGTCATTGCCAAACCAATTGCTTCCATAGTCAACTCTATTCTGTCTGCAGGCCATATCCCTAAGACCTGGAAAACTGCCAGAGTTGTCCCAATTTTCAAATGTGGGGACAAAAACACTGTCTCGATCTCCAGGCCAATCTCTCTTCACCCAATACTATCCAAAGTCATGGGAAAATGTGTTCAACCCAATTAAGCAATTACTATACCAAGACAAATTTCCCTAGCCAATTCCAATCTGGCTTTCACCCCAAACACTCTACCGTAACTACCCTGCTGAAAGTTTGCAATGGAATTCAGTGTGAAATGGAACTGGGACAACTCACTAGTGCAATATTCATAGATTTTGCAAAGCTTTTGATACTGTTGATCATGTTATCTTGCTTAACAAACTCCAGTGCTCTGGAATAGGGAAGCATGCTTTAAACTGGTTTAATTCCTTCCTATCAGGTAGATCCCAACATGTGTCTATCTCGGGCTCTAACTCCAACCCCTTGGATATCACCTGTGGTGCCCCACAAGGCTCTGTTCTGGGGCCCCTACTCTTCTTGGTGTTCATCAATGATCTTCCTACAGCTTGTAAGGGAGCTTCAATACACGTAAGCAAATGACACAATCTTATATGCACACAGCCCTAGCCTCTCCGACCTTGAACACATACTTCAATCTGACTTTTTGAGACTTGAAAATTGGATTTCCCAAAACAAACGGTTTTTAAACACTGACAAGACTGTAACAATGGTATTTGGGACCAAGACTACATTTTTAAAGCATCCAATGACTGAGCTGCAGATCAGAACCGATGCTAATACCATCCTAACTCCTTTTAATAGTTTTAAAAACTTGGGCATATGATTTGACTCCCATTTAACATTTGCGATGCACGTTGATACCCTGACATCCAAATCCTATGCCAAACTAGGTGTACTTTATAGGAACAAATCCTCCCTAAGTCTGCTGGTCAAAAAGCGTATTGCACAGCAGATGCTAATGCCAATTATCGACTATGGGGACATAGTATACGGCTTGGCACCCCAAACCAACCTTAGCAAACTTGATACCCTCTACGATTCAATATGCCGTTTTATTCTCCAATACAACTACAACAACTTTCTGAGCAAGCTACCCGTCTACCTGAACAAGCCCCTCACTCCTACCACATGCAGCACTTATCATCTGAGATCTGACTCCAAAAGACTGTTCATGGTACCAAGGTTCAGCAAAGTATCCGGCCGCTCCTCCTTCTCTTACCGTGCACCCCAAAACTGGAACAATCTACCGGAGACTCTCACAGAGTCACAGAGTCAGTCTCACAGAGTCCTACTACCAGTCTAAATTCTTTCAAAACTAAAGCTGTCTCACATTTGAATCTGGTCTGTAACTGTTACACACGCCTACAAGATATATTATCTTTAACTGTGCATGCAATGTCTCGAATATAATGCATACCCTGTTCACTTATGTAACTATGTATTTGTAACCATGTATTTTTATCATACATCTGTGCCCAGGACATACTTGTAAACGAGAGGTAACACTCAATGTATTACTTCCTGGTAAAACATTTTATAAATAAATAAATATTAGAAACAGAATATTCAAAATACAGGGGATTATATATAAAGTAATTATAACATGGATGTAAATTTAAGGAATGCCTAACCCTGCAGAGCTTACAATCTAATTTAAATTCTGTGTTAACACCTCAGTGCCGGGCACAGAATGTTGGTGCATTTGAAATTATGATTCCTGCTCCCTTGATACAGAAAAGTGCTCTTACCAACCACTGTGAACAGACACCACCATCCCCTGCATTTACAGAATACATTCTCCTACTGCCTCTACTGTAACAAATCTTGAATTATGAAATACATGTTTAATATAGAAAAGGATATTTAACATGGCTGAGTTCTCTCACTTTGTTTTAACTGAACTCTCTCAAATGAACATCATAATGCTATGTTGACACTTTCCTTTCTCTTTGCATTGTAAAAATCCACCAGGCAGAAACCTCTTTGAACAAGAAATCAGCGTCAGATGTAAAAAATTGAAATAAGCAGAAAACCAAAAAAAAATGCTCAATCTTATGGAGCAAAGTGTGTAGTCTTCATACATATTCTTGTGAGTTGTTTTTAGCTTTGTAGCTAGAATAAAAAAAATGTAGATGCAGTCAGGAGACTTAGTTAGGCACACAGAGACTTTCAAAACTTAAATCTCTAATGAGAGAAATCCCTCCTAAAAAACATGCTATAGCATCTGTCTTCAAATCCCAAATGATAAAGTCTACATTTCTCTAGCACGTCAGGATTCAATGACAGGAGCTGTTGGTAATTGTCAGATGTCAGACAGACTTGTGGAGCATTTGATATGTGCCGCTTTCTGTTCACAATGAGACAAAGATAAGGCATATCCAGAAATTCTTATTTTTTTTGGTGCTTAGACACAGAGTGATAGTGACAAACGCCGGGTCTCAAGGAGCTGTTCCCAGTTCTGAATCTGGTGTCTCCATCTGGAGGAGCCAGACCCATGACTAGGTATCACAGGTTGGGTATCCTGAAAGGAAGAATGCTGCAATATAGAGAAATCCAGAATATCCACTGATTTAGTAAGCGTTCTAAACATGATCTCTCCCCCCCCCAAAAAAATGAGTAACTAGATTACAGATGCAGCCACCAGTATCTGATGACTTGCCTGGGAAAATACTGTAGCTATCTCACAGTAAAGACTGCAACATTTCTGTGAGATTCTGCAGCCAGACTAATTTGGCAATCGGATTACCACAGTGGGGGTCCCTGCAGTCCCATTCAATTTGAATTGGACCTTCAGGGACCACCACTGTGTTAATCCGATGGGCCATTAGTCTGGCTGCAGAAATGTCAGAGAAATGTTGCAGTTTACTGGGAGATTGCCCCAGATTTTCCAAGGCAAGTCATCAGATACTGGTGGCTGCATTTGTATGATGTAGCTGCTACATAATGGGACCCCTGGAGCGCCAAACCCCAGTAAACCCAATAGTAGCTATGTCAAAAGGCACCCAAAGGCTTAATTAATAGCTCCCCCCCCCCCACCTGTTTTGTGAAGAAGGAAAACATGATTTGCTGCCTTGACAAGGACTCACAGTTATGAAGTCCCTGGTATTGTTAAAAACAAATTATAATAATAAAAAAAAAGAACACCCATTAACAATACCTCAAGCGTGTTTGAATTCCTTTACTATATTTCTCAATCACCACTTCTGCTGATGGTCTGCTGTTCCATGCATCTTATACTCTTGCAGCAAACAAAATAAAAACTTTTTACATCTGCTGCTCTCTGGTTACTGTTCAAGAATGCAAACTAAATATATAAATGATACCTTTTAATGTGGACTAAGGCCCAATACTAATGTTTAATGATACTGTATATTGTGTCCCTCTTTCAAGAGACATTCTCACTTAGCAAATTAAAGTATTTTTTAAACAACATAATAATGTAATTTGCACCGTAAAAATAAATCAGATTCTTTAAATATATATATATTTGTAACTTTTAATGCCTCCATAGCAACCAAAATGATTTACGGTGTTGTTTATGATCTTCACCTAAACTCTTCTGTAATACAGTAAGGCCGAGTCCATAGACGGACAGGCCGTGCTGAGGCGTGCGGACGCTCCGCGCTGAGCCCCTGCATCCTCAATGAGGATGCCTTGAGAGGGGGCTCACGCGAGCGTCCGCAGGCGTGCTGACGAGTTGGAGGTTTCAGCCAAGCGCCAAGCTGTTTTTCAGCGCGCTGTCGGCTGAAAACCTCCAATCACAGCACAGCAGCGTCAACGTCACGGCGCCGTGACGTCGGCGCCGTGACATTGACGTCAGTGCGTCGCGGGCGATTGGCCCAGCGACGTCACTGCCCCGCCTCCAACCACCTCCCCCCGGCTCCCTTCGCGCACGCTGGCTCGCCTGCAAGTCCGTGCAATCGCGCTGACTGAAGCAGGCGAGCCTCAGCGTTAGCGCGCCTCCGCTCTCCCCACCCCTCTATGGCCTGGGCCTAAGACTGCTTGGCAAACTGTGGTGTAGAATAGTAGGGGGCCCCTGCTGCAGCCACACTAATAGGATAGGGTGATGAACGGTGCTTAGGGTGTGCATACAGTAGTGAAGGAATAGAGAGAGAACCCTGTATAGCACTCAGGATACACCTACTTCACACTCCTCCTTTCACCTTCCATAGTAAGCAGTTTGCTGCTGTAATTCCCTTCTTTCACAGAAACAAAAATATTCACAAAAGTATTTGACCTCCTTACCATTGTTGGAAGGCTGTTCCACAAATCCACTACTTTTTCAGTGAAGTACTTTTTCACACTCCCCCCACTCCCCTTCATTGTTAAAGCACAATCCTTTGTTCTGCATTATCTAGTTCCAAAAGCCGTATAGGTCCTAGAGAAGTGTAGATTGTGTTGTAGTCTGGGACACATTTTAATGGAGCAACCAGAGACTTCTTCATAGATGACATTATACTGTACAGAGCTTTCAAAACCTCACAAGTATCTTCTTTATGTGTGTTTGTATTCTGGAGAAGAAGAAAAAAAAGAATCCTGTTTATACCTTATTTATACCCTTGAGGTTTTGGATGGTATCATCTGTAAAACTCCTGACAGCCCTTACATTTCCTGCCCTACGAGAAGCCATTCTAATCTGTACAACACTAGCCGAGGTAGAACAGCTTGTCTCATGATCATGCATCAAACCTCTATCCACAGAGGACCCCCGGGAGCTTGCTTGCCAATGTCCATTGGGCACGGACAGCTGGCAGCATGTTCTGTGCACAGCGCGTGCCTCTGCATTTCTGTAACGTGTTTCTGAGCAAGACTTTCAATCCAGCGTGGAGATTTGACAAATGCTACTTAGAGTGCTTGAGAAGTTCTTGTCACAGTCCAAAAAAAGTAAAGATGCAAGACAGAAGTGAACTAATGTCAGTGACACTTAGAATGTGTGAAGGCAGCAATCCCCCATCCACGGACATGTCACAGAATCAGCTTCCTTAGAAAGAGTAAAAATGTAACTTTTTAATTTTTAAATGTATGTTTCTATTTTCCTTGGCTCCTATGTATTTGTATTCTTGTATTGATCTTCCCCAATATCTTCTTGGCTAACAATGGCAGCATAACTAACTTATACATAATTAACAAGAAGAGCATGAAATAACAATCTCCCTGCATACACCACAGTTTGTCAAGCAGTCTTCCCTCACATAGTCCTATAACTCAACCTGCTTATAGTCTTTACACAACGCCCTAGAGGTAGTGCAGGGCACTACCCTGCCAGTAATACAATGAAGGTTACCTTAGGTCAGTTTTGACACTTGGCCAGAGAACCACCATATATATAGAGTGGTTAATTAGCTGACTGCACTCACGACTGTAAGAATCATACTATACTCTTCCCAGCGTCTACCAGCATATTACCATATCATACTTACCCACCTTAATAAAGGAAGTAGCCAGACTATGCCCATGTGTGATATGTTACTTCAGTACCTTATATTAGCACACCCATGGAACCCACACACCTATCACAAAGGTCCACATCAGGATCTATGTGCCGTTTTGTTACCAGTGTTCCAATATAGTTATATCTGGTATATAAGATATTATCTGATCCGGAGCCCAACACGGCTACTTTATTCAGGATCAACCTACCTCCAGCACGTTGTGCCAACATCCACTATTTTAATAATGCTATTAATAAAGTTTATTGTTTTAAATCACTCATCTACCATCAGAGCGTGAACCCTGATAGTCAGGTCAGAGGGGGGGAGGCGGAGAGTCAGGGGGGGGGAGACAGGAGTTCAGGGGGGAGACACATGGAGTCAGGGGGGGAGTCAGGAAGGGGGGGGGAGGGCAAGAGAGGTGGAGGAGTCAGTAGCAGGGGGGTTTTTCTCTCTGGGATTGCCGATATCGTTGTTGAGAGATCTTGTGAGTGCTCATTCGACTGTGGGGGGGTGGAGCGGAGAGGGGGAGTCAGGATAGGGGGGTGGATAGTGAGTCGAAGGTGTTATGGGGGCGTCAGGGATAAAAGGTAGGGGGGGGAGTCAGGTAGTGGGGGGAGTGGTGGGGTCCGGAGGAGGGGGGGGCGTGAGAGGGAGTCAGTCCTTTGTTCCTCTTTCTTCTTTTCTCTTTTTTTTATGTCCGGATCTCTTTTTCACTATCTCTCTTCTCTCTTCCTTCCCGCTTGTTTTCGTGTGTGTGTGTGTGTGTGTGTGTGTGTGTGTGTGTGTGTGTGTGACACTGTGTGTGTGTGTGTGACACTGTGTGTGTGTGTGTGTCTCACTGTGTGTGTGTGTCTCACTGTGTGTGTGTGGGACACTGTAGGCTGGGGACCAGAGCTGCGCATAGGGGGGGGGAGCGGAAAAACAGACAGGGGGAGTGGAGAGGAGGGAGCCGGAAATTTTAAGCCCGGCCAACGCCGGGTGCCTGTCCTGTCCACTCCCCCCCCCCCCCCTCCTGTCCACTGTGTCCCCCCTCCTGTCCACTGTCCCCCCCACTCCTAGCGGGAAATTTAACTCACGGGTAACGCCGGGTCTCTCAGCTAGTGTATACATATTTTTATTTGTATAGCGCCGTTCATGTACATAGCGCTTTACAGCAGTAATACACATGACAAAATAATATGAGACATAATGGGAATAAGTGCTACAGACCTAAAAGTAAACATTAGGAAAAGCAGTCCCTGCCCTTAAGAGCTTACAATCTAAGTGCATGCATTTTTTAATTGGAAGAGGAATGCTGGGACAAGAAGTGCTAAGTGGAAACCTTCGCTGAAAGGGTCGTCAATGCATGGAAAAGCCTTGGAAAGTTAAATACTGCCGTGAATATCAATATTCCTGGGGAAAGGGGGAATCCCTGCCTCAGACTAAAGGAGAAAATTGTCCCGAATTACTCAGCTGTGCTAACAATTTCACTAGCACTCAGTGTTACCACTTAAAGCAGCTACAGGTTTATTAATGGCAGAACAAAGAAAAGCGCACTCAGAGGTGTCTGTTGTCCTCCAAGCTAAAACTGTTCCAGTGCCGGTTTGATGGCAGTGTGATCGGTAACTGCCCTGAGCCCTGCGGTTAGAGGCCCCGCGCTCTTCCCCAAAGGGAGAGAGCACGGAACCTCTGTAATTGTCTCTTAGCTTCTCATTGCCGAGGGAGAGCGACATCTCCTCTTGCAGCGTTGCGTTATCATGGCGCCTCAATGTCACATGACACCACATTGCCATAACAATGCGATGTCGCATGGCACCGCAATGTTACATGACGCTACATCTCGACTACGCCGCAAAACTCCTAGCCTGCCCTGACCTCTACTCATCATCACCTTTTAACCAAGTGTAGCCCCCTTTCCCCTGTGTCTAGGGAACTACCTGCGTTGCCATTACCTGAGAGGCTAACAGGAGGCCTGATCCTCCACGGAAGGAGCCTGGGGTGACCTTGTTTCACTTACACACAGCGCCTCCGCCTGAGAAGGATCCTCACACAGTGGCATAGCACCTCCCAAGACAATGCAGAGGTAAATACACATTCTTGATACTATAAAGAATATTTACTGAACATATAATAAACACTATACAACTTACATAATACAATATTACCCCAGGGAGTATCCCCACAGTACTTGGGGTGTGGGGGCACCAGTGTCCCAGTGTCCGTACCACAATATCAATCCCCACCCAAAGTGTAGGGAGTATCGCTACCCCTGAAGACTGTTGGTGCACTTAGATGTTATACCTTCCCACGCACTCCGGTACCGCCGAACAGCACAAAGGATCCATCTGATCCACTGACGTAATTTGGTCCAGTCCGTCCGCGAAGGCGTCCACC
The DNA here is from genome assembly GCA_036426205.1 of Ascaphus truei. Classification (NCBI taxonomy): domain Eukaryota; kingdom Metazoa; phylum Chordata; class Amphibia; order Anura; family Ascaphidae; genus Ascaphus; species Ascaphus truei. The sequence continues at coordinate 26,752,384 of CM071575.1, read as the reverse complement.
TCTGCGTTGGGTGAACTCCCACTGGAGGGTCTCACCATAAGAGTCTCTTAGATCAGTGGTGGTCTGGTCCCAAACCACAGGCCGCAAGTCACCGCTCGGCATCTGATTACTGGTGCCTAACACTCATAAGGCTACAGTGGAAATGTCCCTATCTGGGGGCCTTTCCCTGTAGCAGCCACAAACTAGCAATGATCGGGGCCTAACTGTGGCCTGTGGAGCAACTTTAGTCCTAGTCTAGGGAAGCACTGTTCCCTGGACACTACCTGCTCTGTCGCCATTCTGCTCCTGACTGACTCGTGGAGCTTTGCGCACCAAATGTATCTTTCTCTCACTTGCTCCTGCCTCTGCAGCCCTATTGGCTGTTCTACAGCTGGTGGTAGCAGCCCCTGGGGCTGCTAAGACATGTAGTCCCCTTGCGGAGCCTGTCTATTGGCCACTGCACTGTGCTCCCACTGCGCATCGGTTCTAGTGCGCATGCGCACTACTCAAAATGGCAGCCCCCGCTAGTCGTGTGCGACGCGGAACTCCGGCGACACGATCGCCACTCCGGCCTCCACCGCGGCGCTCCCTGTATCTGTGCCAGTCCGCCTGCCACTCCAGCGGCACCCGGTGTCTCACTGCAGCCACCCCCCACGCGCCCCGGAGCAGGAGGTAAGGGGGCAAAGGGGAGCCTAGCTACACAAGTTTTTGGTAAGGGATTTTTGTTCAGGAAATGTATTTTGTTGACTTGAAAATTTAGTCCAGGAAATCCTAAATTTGAAAGTGGAAACACTGCTAGCGCTACAGCTGTTGGACAAGATGTCAGGAACGAGAACCAAGCAACCTACTGTATGGTTAGTAGTAAACCTGGCCCTATATTTACACAATAACAGCATTAGGGTCACTAGTATGCAGCAGAATTGTAAGTGCATTTGATGAGACGGTACGTAGTCATTAGTACGTATCTGGAATTAATCGTAAAGCTGCTTTTGTTTGAACCGCTGCTTGAAGTCGCAGACAGTGACAAAGTGAAACATGATTTGGATTATCTAGAGAAGTTGTACGGAAAGTCTTTAGAAGGAAATTAAAGAAAACAAAGATCATCCGTTCACATTAATGAAGCAAACCTCTGAAAAAATGATTGTAGTGCCTCTTTCTTACTAAAACACATTAAATGCTGTTGTAATTAAAGCAAATTACACAGTGAATTTAGATAGAGCTCACTAATTAATAGTTTCCCCAATGGTGTGGAGAAGGGAAAAAATTCTTTATGTGGCCTTCAAAAATAAGTCACAGTCATGATGTCCCTCGTATTGTGAAAACAACACCCATTAAATAATTAACCAGCAAGGCATGGAAAGGGCCCATCCATAATCAAAGCAGCGTAACTAGTTGGCACACAGGACTGCAATGGATATATTCATTTACTAGGGTACTTGAATAGCTAACTGGCACATACTTTTTCAACTCATTGTCAAATCGTCATTGTAACAGTATTACAGAGTTGGTACAAAGAGCAGCTAGAATGGAAAGACTAAAAGATCTCAATACATAGAGAAAGGAAGAGAGGATGAAGAGCTGGATGTGATAGAGACTTTCAAACATGTCAAGTCCTTGTAAGCTGAGAAACCAACAAGTTATAGGGATGTGGGCAGAGTAGTCGGGTCAACTCTCTATGGCCCCTATTCAATATGTTGTGAAGCTGTGTTTTTTATGCTGGGGAGGAGTTTAGCCCATTCATTTGATTGGAGCTGAACTCTTCTCTAGAAACAAGAAGAGGCTTAACAGCTTATTAATTAGGGGCCCCCCGATTCCACCACCTGCTTCCATCTTCCTAGCCCTTTCGATGTCTGAGGGGTCTGCAAAAAACTGCCGCTGTCTTAGGAAAAGTGTCTGTGATTCAGGGGATATTCAATTCTTCGTTCCCATTTGTAACATCAGGAGTTGCCAGAAGCAGCCAAAGAATAAGTTGAGTGCCTCACATCACAGAAAATTTCACTTTCTTATTGGCTTAACGGCAGCCATTTTGAATTCCTGAGGTAACAGCACATCAAAGCTAAATATTGCCTGAAGCAGTGGCAAGACATAAATGGACTACAGTACTTCAAATACAATGATTCCGGGCACAGACATGCAATCAAGCACAATAAATGCAATAATTTCCCCCTCTTCACAGGGATGCCCAGGGATACCATTTGCAACCTCAAAAATGTTTTAATATAGTCAAAGCTTATTTGCGATTACATCTTTTTTTTTCCATCTTACTCCACGAACTGATTGTAATAACCACTGAAAACATCACAGTAAAGCCTCTAAAATGAATATATATATTATATATATATATATATATATATATGCAAATATAGCTGTATGCTCATCTGCATGTCTTAGGCAGGTCTGCAACCCCGCCTTTCCCCATTATCACCCAGCATACAGCACTTCCACTGCAGCAAGGGATTCTGGGAAATGACATGCAAATGAGCACACAGTGTCACTTTTTGCCTCAATAACCATTTTTAACATGGTTCCCTATAGGCTTAAGCTTGCTGCATGGTCACAGCTTTGAGCACAGCCAGGGTTATATATATATATATATATGTAAAAGATGTCTTTTTGCCTTTTTCAATGCTGTTTTTAAAAAAAATGCTTCGTTCAGGCGGTATAAATATTTGAGATATTAAGTGTCAGGGAGTTTAAAATAAAACTATCCCCTGAGCCCATTGCTCATGGTAACCTCAGAAGCTAGAAAATCATGTTTTTTAACACTAGGGGGAAAAAAGAGGACAACAACCTCAGGGGGCAAGATATGAACATTATGTAACACCCTTACCCCCCCCCCCCTCCTTAAGGGAGAACTGTATTTACATGGTATGATAGTGGTGCTGTGTAGCTCACCTCTGGTCTTCCAGGAGGCCTGAGGCTCTGCAGATGGTAGAGGGAGCGGCAACAGGACAGGTTTTTTTATTAGTTGGTACAGCGCCTCCATCCTGCACGGCACTGCCAGAGGCAGGGAATATTCCCTACAGGAACCCCTTCCATTAACTCACACCCAGGCAAAGAAACAGTTCACCATTTATTGGCAGGCCATGTCTTGATCCTTCCATCTCTCATGCAAGAGAGGTACTTCTCACATAGCATAGAACATTTCCCCTGCAGCTTGCATGGTGATCACTCCCTGGTTTGACGCCCCTGAGGCTAGTCTCAACCCCTTGATGGGGCAAGGTAGAAATATTGCCAAAATCCCTAAGGAGCAGGCTACACTGGAACTCACTCAAATTTAATAGGGAGCCATATTTTATACCAGGGGAGGGTGTCACGCCTAAGCTCCGGTAAAATGGGCAGCACTCCTCCAGTGAGCCCAACCCCCATGTCACATGCTCCAATGGTTTCCAGACGTCACCTGGAACCGATACAAACTAACACCTTGCTAGGGGAACTCACATGCTGGCCCATGTGAGAGGGATTTAACCCTAACAATGCCTTCTCTTTACCAGAAATGACAGTGCTAGGGCCAGGAAACACATAGCCTGGGGCACTGGGCTACAGTTATATGAGCTAAAAACTCATATAGGCTTCTGAGACGATTGCTGCATAAAAGGATTGTAGTGTAAAAACAAATAAAGTAAAGCTCTGAACAATTGCTTCTAGAATTTACTTGAAAACCATGCAGACTTTTCAAAAAGTTGAATTTGAACATGAAATATGCATTCTAATATAACATTGTGTACTCCTGCAGACTGACACAAAGAAAGGCTACTAAAATGGCCTACATCAGGGGTTCTTAACTCCAGTCATCAAGACCCCCCAAGAGGTCAGGTTTTAAGGATATTCCTGCTTCAGCACAGGTGGCTCAATCAGTGGCTCAGTCTCTGATTGAGCCACCTGTGCTGAAGCATGGATATCTGCAAAACCTGACCTGTTGAAGGGTCTTACAGACCCTGGTCTACATCATAAAGCTTATCAGGAAATACTAAATTACCTCAATATATACAGTATGGAGAAGAGAAGGATGAGGGGATATGATAGAAACTTTCAAATTGTAACGCGTAGCTCACCACAAACGAAGCGCGACCGCGGTGCTGAGGTAGGGAATTGAGTAACGCCAACCCACAGCCACACTGGCACGCCTTGGGATGTAGATTGGTCGTGCAAGCCAGATCAGGATTGGAGATGTAAGCGTAGTGAGGGTACTTGCCAAATCAGGAGTGGAGAGTAGCGGATCGTCAGGGTACGTAGCCAGGTTCAGGATAGGAGAGTAACGGATCGTTGGAGTACTTAGCCAAGGTCAGGACAGGACAGGAGAATGGTCGTTCGTAGCCGGAACAGGAGAGAAGGTATGCGGAGTCCAATGAGAGAAGCAGGGTCAGGCAACAACAGGTTATCAGGCAAGGCAAGGTCACAGGAACTAGAATGCAGCAAGGCACGGCATCACACTAGACTATGCTCAGCAATGAGAGTCAGGAACAAGAGGGTATATAAAGGCCGATCCTCCAATGGTAAGCCAGGGCGGACCAGGAAACAGAATTCCATAGGCTGCTGGTGCACACAGGTGTGCCCTATGATGCAGCCTGATCAGGAAGGGAGGTGGGACTGGGGACACGCCGACCTGCGTGCGTCATGGAGGTCAGGGGGCAGAGCCCGGTGCGCAAGACACTCCCACGCCGGTCCTGTGCGTCAGCGAGGCCGGGGGGGAGACCAGGGCATGCCTCAGAGGGAAGGCTGGACGAGCGCAAGCACCGAGCGCCAGAGCAGGGGGTGAGACCAAGACCCGTGGATGGGCAGACAGACCACGCAAGATCCGTGCGCGTGCGCGTGCGCGTAGCAGGAACGCACGACTGTGCTTCCAGAGAGTCTGACACTGCAGCAGGTTTGAGGTGAGGAGACGGTCTTCAGTCGCCAGGATGCCGCATACTCACACAAATATATAAAGAGGGTTACAAGAAGGTGCAGGAGAGAAGCATATTTCAGAGAAAGAGAAGTGATAAAACAAGAGGTTATGTTCTGACGCTGGAGGGTGGGAGGCTTGGAGGAAATGTGAAGAAGTACTTCATCATGGAAAGGGTAGTGGATTAATGGAATAGCCTCTCGACATAGCCTTACACTATGCTAAATATGAAAGAACAAAAAGTCTATTTACCCAGCAGCTGGTTCTCAGGACCGCCAACAGAATTTTGGGGGCCTAGGACAAACTTGAAGAATGGGGCCCCTGCAAATGTTATGACATTATCACATTCAGTCTACTTTGTCCCGTCATGTCTCTGTGTTCTCCCTCCCCTCATGTCTTCCTCGTTCCTTTTCTCCCTAGTGTAGGTGACCATATTTGTCCTGGCAAAAACCGGGAGAAATGACACGCATGTGCACTTGCCAACTGCGCATGCACAAGAGCGCTTGCCGACCGCGCATGCGGGAACGGTGTTTGCCGGTCGCTTATGCACATGCACGATCGGAGCTTGCCGATCGCGCATGCGTACGAGCAGCTGGCAAGTACCAACGCGCATACACGGTTGGTCCGCGCTCTCCGTGCATGCACAGTCGGCGCTCGCCAAAGGGATCCAAAAACCGGGACAGCACCCGAAAAAGTCGGGACTGAGCCCTAAAAAAACGGGACTGTCCCACTAAACCAGGACATCTGGTTACCCTATCCTAGAGTCTTTTTCTCTGACACCCTTCATGTCATTCCATCTTTTCCCTTTCTGTATCTCTGCTGTCCCCCCCTCTTATGTATTTCTCTTCTTTCCCCCTCGTGTCTTTCTCTCCTCTCCCTTACCAGTATATCTCACTCTCCCCTCCTCCCCCCCCCATATGTCTCCTCTCTCATCCGCATAGCTCTCTCCTCACAGTCCCCCAGGATGTCTCTTTTCTCTCCCCTAGGAAGTCTTTCTATTCTCCTCCCACCAGCACGTCTCTTTCCTCTCCCCCAGCATGTCTTTCACTTCTCCTCCCCCCATCATGTCTCTCTTTTCTCCCAATTATGTATCTCTCTCTTTTCTCCCCCTCATGTCTCTCTCTCCCCCTCATGTCTCTCTCTCTCTTCTCAGACTCGTCTCTTTTTTCTCTTCTTCGTGTCTCTCTCTATTCTCCCCCTCATGTGTCTCTTTTCTCTTCCTCATGTCTTTCTTTGCTGCCCTTCATGTCTCTCTTTCCCCTATTATGTATTTCTCATTTGTACTTTATTTTCTCTTTGTGTTTCTCTTTTCCTTTCTGTCTTCTTCCTTTTCATGTCTGTTTTTTTTATCCCTCATGATTTAACCCTTCCCTCTCACCTTTCCCAGCCTGTCTCTCGGTCTTAAGTTCCAGCCCAACTTTGCTCTGCTTGAAGCCCCACCCACTGACCTAGGCCCCGCCCACCTACAGGGGCTCTGCACAGGAAGGGATTTCCCCTCTGTGATCTTCCTGGTGAATTTCAGGGCCCCCCGCAGATAATTAATGTGCAGGCAGGAGGCCGGGCCCCTAAACACACCGGGCCTGGGACAGCAGCCCTGGCTTTCCCACCCCCCCCCCCCCCCCCCCCTCTGTCAACAACCCTGCTAGTTCTATTACGTCCTCCCTCCGTGATTTTCTCCCTGATTATTAGGACTCAGACAGTACTGGTTAGGGTTAGAATGGCATATTAGGGGTTAGTGTAAGGGTTAGGCTAAACACAACTTTTATTTATCTCCAGCTGCCTGTGAAAGAAGGCTGAACAAGTACCTCACTGGGTAAATATCATCTACCATGAAAGAAAGCCAAGGATTTAATAGGATCGGAGGTTATACAACAGCTTTGAAAATGGGCAGACTAGGTGGGCCAAGTGATTCTTATCTATCATCAATTTCTACAGTATGTTTGTCCCAAATATTGCAAATTTTGGGTGTTAAGGGTGAATCTACACTGTACAGTGGAGGGTTTTGTCACCACAACTTATTTAATGTGTACTTGAAACCTATCCCAGCTTCATATTGCAAAGTCTGTATAACCAGCCTCACAGTGATGAGACCTAAAAGGTCAAAGCAGCTGTCTGTGAGCAAGTTTACTGGCTGTGCACTTTATCCCAGGCTGTGCTGAAAAACTGTGTAATGTGGCAGGAATAGGTTTATAGGGGTCCATGATAAAATGGATTAGAAACAAAAGGTGGCGCTGTGTGCTCATTTGCATGTCATTTCCCAGAATCCCTGGCTGCAGTGGTAGCACTGTATGCTAACAAATAATGGGGAAAGGCAGGGTTACAGACCTGTCTGAGACATGTGAATGTGCTCACAAGTGATATTTTTATATGGTGAAAAAATAAATGTTAGTATTATCTAAGAGCAATAATATTAATAGTAATATCAATAATAATAATAAAGTGCTCACTCACCTGTTGTCTCTGTAAGTCTCCCAACATACCACTTAGATTGTAAATTCTCTGCGGCAGGTATTCCTTTTCCAATCCTGTGCTTTTATGGTTTATGTACTCAATATATTACATTTTTTCTTTTTTCTATTGTTTGTGTAGTGTAGGCCCCCATTTGATCCCCCTTACATGCCTTCAGCGCAGGGAATGGCTCTGCTGCTCCGCACGATCAGGGCGAAGTGGCGGCAGCCATTTTGGGTCCAGCGCGCATGCGCAATTGCGGCTGGAGCGGCGGCCATTTTAGGCATTGCTGAAAACACTGCCAGAGACTACAAGTCCTAGGGGGCTTTGCGGCAAAGTGGCGCGAGCTGCCTTTTTTGAACAGAGAACTGCGCTGCGGAATTCTAGAGGTGACAGTTAGTCGCGAGGGAGTTAAAAACGAGAGAGGAGCAAGTAGTGTTCAGATAGCCAGTGGTTTCCTGGCTAGGACTTTAGGGATTTCCCTATAGTGCTCAGTGCCAAGAGACAGCTGCTGCGGTGGATCTGGTGAGAGACCCTTCGCAAGAGTTCACACCACGCGGACACAAGCCAGGACCCTAAGACATGAGTGGATTGGTGTCAGAGGCCCCGCTGCATGGGACATACTACAGTATTACCCTACTGTCAATATTCCCTGGTCTGGCCTGAGACCAGGAAGGTACCATCATGCATCATCACAAGAGGAGGGGGGTAAGCATGAGTAGCGCTGCCCTCACACACAGACACACTTTGGGTGGGATCCCCGCCCTGTGAACTTCAGGGTGTCAGGTGCCCAGCGCACCCTCAGTACTTTGGGGGGAACCATTATTGTGTGATGTCTTTATTATTGTTATGACGTGTGTGTAATTGTAGTATGGTGTTATTACTGTGTTAATAAAGTGTGTTATATATACATTGGTTGTATTATTATTGTCCTATTGTATCCTATGAGGAGTTAATCCCGCTTACGCTGGGATCCTCATAGGTGGAGGTGTTGCACTGAGAGAGAGCTCACCCCAGGCTCCCAGAAGCGGAGCCTTCGGCCTACTGTGAGCATACAGGTATCAGCAGCACGCGTAATCACCCGTGGTTCCCATAGGCACAGGGGAAAGGGGATTACATTTGGAGGCTTGTAGAAGTCATACAACAGTTGGCTAGGAACAGGGGCATCCCAGGCACAGCATTATCGTAAGTTGAAAGCTTTTTCAGGGGTATTGCCCACGCCCGTCGGAGAAGAGGCGTTCGAAACCTGGAAGGACCACACCTTGCAAGTAATGGAGGAATGGTCTTGCACCAGAGCTGTTAAGAGGCAGCAGATAATGGAGTGCCTAAAACCCCCCGCCTCTACGATGGTGAGAATGCACAGAGACCAGAATACAGACGTTATGGCACAATGGCTAGTGGATGTCTTAACTCTGGTCTACGGCCTAGAAGAGGATAAAGGTAAACTCTGGTCTAAGTTCTATAATCTTAGACAGAAAGAGGGGGAAGAATTGTCCACATTTATTCAATGGATACAGTTAGTTTTATGGAATCTATGTTCCCACAAAATAATTCCAGCCTCTGAAGTGGATGAATATTGCAGGAAACAGTTCTTATGGGTATCTATACCCACCCATCAAATAGCCGTGGTGAAAGGGCACGAGGCCCATACACGGTTACACACTTCCAAGAAATCTAAAGACTTTCACAAGGGGGAGATCAAAGGGGCTTCGGCCCAGAAGCCTAATGAGACGGAATGTGCAGAGGATTACCCCCCTTCGGTGATGCCTGTCTCCACCTCCAGAGTGCCCCGGAACCCGGTCCCTACACCTAGTACCGGGGTGACCCTGGGTACCCGCTGTTTCACTTGCAACAAAGAGGGTCACCTGGCCAAAAGCTGCAAACAGTCAAAAACCTCTACAACTACGGCCTGGTCCTACATCACCCACATTGAAGAACGTCCAACCAGTTCTACGGAGACCCCTCCTACCGGTGATCCCGAACTGGAGCGGCCTCCAGAGACCTATAGTAGAGTGGGCCCTTCTGCCATAGTGAGAGTAATAATCAAAGGAATATACGCCTCCGTCCTACTAGACATCGGATTACAAGTGACCATAGTCTATCGGTCATTTTAAGATCTGCATCTAAACCATCTGACCTTGCAGTCGGCGGAGAAGATGGTGCTATGGCGCCTCAGCAGGCAGGACTACTCCATAGATGGAGGGATTCGGTTTCAAAACCAATATTACCTACCCATGGAAGTGGAAGCGTTGGTGTTTCCTGAACCCCGGGAACATCCGAATTCCCCCGTCATCCTAGGAACCAATGCAGGTGTGGTTCGGTCCTGGATCGGGGCTTTCCTTAAAGAAGCAGGAGAACAACCCTTGTCATCTCTGAATATCCATCTGGCATTCAAGGAGAAGTGATTCCCGTATCTCTGCGCAGGAGCGGTTTGGACAAATCTACAACCTCGAGAAGGGGGTGGTAGAAATTCCAACAGGGGGAGTGCAACATGTAAGAGCGACTCTCAACTATCCCGTGTATGATGAGAGAGATCAGTATTTCTCCCTGGAAAACACGCCAGTAGATGACCAGATGAAAGGATGGAAATTGGTCCCCGAAATGATGGAGTGGAAGACTAAACTCCCTCTGCGATTCGTGATGTCTGTCCAGAACCTATAGCCTCATTCTGTTTATTTGGATGAAGGCCAAATACTGGGATGAATATATCCGGTCACCGACGTGGAGACTCTGGTTCACGTAAATGCAGCAATAGTGCGAGAACCCTCAGTCGAACTGCCCTTCGACTTTGGAGATTCATCCTTATCTCCTGAGTGGAGAAAGAGGCTTGGGGACAAGTTAATGGAGCGGCAAGAAGTGTTCTCCACCAGTGAGATTGGTGTGGGATGTAGTAAGAACATGCAGCACACCATCAAGATGAATAATGCCACCCCTTTCCGCGAAAGGTCAAAACATATCGCTTCCAGAGATGTGGACGATGTTAGGAGCATTCTGAAGGAGATGGAGACCATCGGTATGACCGAGTCCCGCAGTCCCTACACCTCACCCATCGTGGTGGTGAGGAAGAAGAATGGCTCCATATGCCTATGTGTAGATTATCGCACCCTGAACCATCGCACGGTTCCGGACCAATACACTCTGCCCCAGATCGAGGAGATCCTCAGTGTCCTGTCTGGCAGCCAATGTTTCAGTGCACTGGATCTGTGGTACGGGTACTACCATCTCCCCATGAGCTCCCAAGACCAGGAGAAGACAGCGTTTGTCTGCCCCCTTGGTTTTTACCAGTTCACCCGGATGCCACAGGGCATCTATGGGTCACCCGCCACCTTCCAGAGACTGATGGAGAAGACCATCGGGGATATGAATCCCCGAGAGAGTTTGGTGTATTTAGACAATATCATTGTCTTTGGGCGGACATTAGAAGAGCACGAAGAATGCCTTCTGAAGGTCTTGGACAGGCTACAGACGGAAGGTCTGAAGTTGTCTCTGGATAAATGCAAGTTCTGCAGGACATCTGTCACCTAAGTGGGCCATATTGTCTCCACCGATGGAGTGGCCACAGACTCCACCAAGGTGGAAGCCATGGTAAATTGGCTAAGACCTGATAACGTGATGGAGCTCCAGTCCTTCCTTGGATTCTACGGATATTATCGGCAATTCGTGGAAGTATTTTTCTGGCGTAGCCAAAGTTTTGAATAATTTATTGAAGTTATGCCCTGAAGAATCGCGTCAGAAAGCCAAGAATCCCAGAACCCCATTCGGTGAAGCATGGACCTCTGTCTGCGAAGAGGCCTTCAAGACCCTGAAGAAACAGCTCACTGAAGTCCCTGTATTGGCTTATGCTGATCCGTAACCACCCTAGGTGCTACATAGATGCTAGTTTCGACTGAGTTTAAATATATTCATTTTCCTTGAAGACAAGGCATCTGTAGACTTAATGGAACTTCATCTAGTGGAAAATACAATTCCTATGTGCCTTTGCTAAAATGTATCCAGTGCTATCTTGGAGACCTGAAAGTGTGGACAAATCAGCAAAGGAGGTATTTTACAATCACCCCTCCGGAACTGTACTTTTATGATGGAAATGTAAGAGAGGATGCCTGCTCCAATCATGGAGATGGGAGAGAGAAGATCTGCATCCATGGGGATATCTGAGAGACTGCCTGTTTCTATGATGGAGATGTAGGAGTGACAAGGTCTGCTTCTATGATTGTGATGTAAGAGAGAGGAGGTCTGCTTCCAGGAAGAAGATGTGGGAGAGAGATCTGCTTCTATGATGGGGATGTAAGAGAAAGAAGATCTGCTTCCAGGATAGAGATGTGAGAGACCCTTTATGCACCAGCCTGGCTTATCTGTGCAGCTCACTGTGGAAAACATATTTATTGAGGCATCCAGCTTGTAGCAGAGGCTTCAGATAGAAAAGGAAAGTGACAGGACAGGGTTAGAGCGCTCTGCTTGACCAGCTTCTCCATTTGCTAAGAGACTGTCAGATCATGCACTGATTCTGAGACACCTACTGGACATCCCAGATTCATGGCACTGAGATACTACAATGGGCAGAGACTATAACACAATTCTGCTTTGACGTGGGACAGTATCCCTTATTATATTGCACCTGCGAACTCTGCCTTTAAGGGGTTAATCTGCCTGGCTAAATTCTAATAGCCAAGTTCTCTCTTGAGGTTCACACTGTTCAGATTTTCTATCCTCTCTCTCTGCACGTGGCAGTCATCTACCAACCGCCTACTTCTACATCCTCTACCTCCACTTTCCGCTCAAACTTTGAATCCTAGCTTTCCTTCTTTCTCTACTTCTGACTCTCCCATTCTTTTACTGGGGGATTTCAATGGTCAAATTGATGATCCCTCAGACTTCTGGGCATCTCATCTTCTCTCTCTAACCTCGTCTTTTGGCCATCGCCAATGGATTAATTCCAGCACCCAAGTATGATCACTAATTAGACCTGGTACGAAAAATTGTACCCTTTCTGATTTCTCTATCTCCCCCCTTCCACTCTCTGACGATCACCTCCTATCATTCCCCTCACCCCTCCTACCTTTTAATCTTGCTTCTCTTGAGACTTTTGCTCCATTTATCTCTCTGTTCTCACATCTACCCTGAACTCTAACCTCTGTTCTCTCTCTACTTCTTCTGAACCTGACAATCTTGTCAAAATTTTCAGCTCTATCATTTCCTCCTTACTTGATCTATATGCCCCTTCTCAATTCCGGCACACACATATCTTTAACCCATGGCCTTGGCTAAATTCACAAACACGATTCCTTTGCACTTGCACTCTGAATGCCTATGGAGCACATTTTACACTCATGCTGATGTTTGAAACTACACATTTCTGCTCTCTAATGCCAAACAACACTACTTCTCCTCATTCATCAGCACTCACAAATCCAATCCATGCTATCTTTTTTCTGTATTTGATTCCTTCCTCTTACCTTCTCCCACTTCACATACTTCTGTCACTTCTCCTCAAGCCTTTACCAATCATTTCAAAGGTCAGGTGGATGCCATCACAGGTGAGATTCCTTCTGTCCCTTCACTCTCCTCTCAGCTTTACCTAAACCTCCTTCTTTTACTTTTGACTCAATTTCTCCTGTTACTGAGTTGTACGTATCTAAACTGATTTTCTCTTCTCCCCCTACCACACGACCTCTCAATCCTATTCCCTCACACCTTATCAGAACTCTTGCTCCTATCTTAGTCCCCACTCTCACCTATATCTTCAACTCTGGCACTTTCCCCTCAGCCTTCACGCATGCGGTGGTCACAAACATTAGCAAAAATAACACGACCCAACGTGCCCTATTAATTACCACCCTGTATCCCTCATATCTTTTGGCTTCAAACTACTAGAACGTATCATGTTCTCCTGTATGTTCAACTTTCTTAATTCCCATTCCCTCCTGAACTCTCTTACGTTATTCGAAAGTAGAAGGGATCACTGACCGGAAGTGCAAGCGGCAAGAACACAGAGCATCGTTGGTGGCCGGATTATCTTTTGGGACTATATATTGTCATACAATTTGTGAGCACAAAATGCTCTTTTAGCACTTTCTCAGATTAAAACATATTACACTATGACCTAGATACATCACCCTCAATTAAAATGGAGTTGATATCGCACCAGGTTAAAAAATACACCATGTCCATGTCTTATTATCGCAAATTTATTACGGAAGTCATGCAGATTGTGGTAATAATTTACTATGTGCAATATTTTACCTGCAGTCGCTATGTGGGATTTCTTGTATCACAATCGCATTACTACTATTTCTAACATAGTGTCATGTAATATCTATTATTACAGTATTCTGTGGTTGAAATAGTATGAACCCCTTTGATACCTGTTGCTATCAAAATATACCACAGGCATCAAAGGGGTTAAAACACAATAAAACAACACTACCAACCCCCCTTGACTACCTTACAGGCTAATAAAGCATTGCCATGCACTGCTGTACTAACTGCTAAGGCAAACAAGGGGTTAACCTATCCTGCCCCCTAGGGGTCTAATCACCTTCCCCGGGGCAACTACCCCCAATTCCCCTACCTCCAACCCCCAACAAACCTACTCTCCCCATCTAGACCAATTGCCCTATTAGATAAATTGTCCAAAAAATATTCACTTTATTCATTCAATAAAAAAAAACTGTAGCAGTATATAAAAAGTAAAAATATACATATACTGTACATATATACTATACACCAACCTCCATGTGCCATGGAAAAAAATCCAAATAGTGCAAGATACTTTACACCTTTGAGGTAAGACCTGGGATCTGGCAGAAGCACGAACTAGAGGGGAGGGGGGGAGGGGGGAGGGGGGAGGGAGGGGGGGGGGGAACCCTCGCTACTGCTAAATGGAAGTACCTGGAGTGGTGGTGCTACTATCAGGGGAAACAGGGATATTGACAACGAAAGAGAAAGAACCCCAAGGAGAGCACTCACACACTATATGTTTTTACAGGTGTACCTAAGAACCATGTGATGAATGGGAGGAGTGAGTGAATAAAATGAATCTTTATTTGAGTCGTAACTCATATTGATTAAAATATAGGGGAACGCTGTGGGTCAAGTGAAATACTCTTGTGAACCAGTATACAGCGAATTAAAATAGGACGAATGAATACTAGATAGTGGTCGCTATACTGTCTGTACTCCTTGGAACAGTAATAGTAGCATACACAACTGCCCAAGATGGCTAAAGTAATACTAATGTCCCTACCACAGTTATATGGTGAGTGATATAGTGAATACCCTCAGTTAGGGTGTGGACAGATGCGCTCTGTGGCAAGTAGTCACAGTGAGCACCTGCGTATGCCAGGTGTCACAAGACTAAATAAATCGTAGGAGTATCAGTAGCTGCTATAACAGTGCACAAGTAGTGCCTGTTTACATGGAACATCCATAAATATGGATCGTGGGATACATTCGTCCTTTAGTAGCAACCATACCTCTTTGGGAGGGGCTGGGCACCTTCAGCTGCATGCAGGATGCTCAAATATAACAGCCAGGGGTACTTTTGCTAGTTAAAATCATATATACATAGTGCTAGAATAGTGCAGCCCCATGTGAGGAGCTACTGGGGATGGAAGCGCTCCGATCGCGAGCACATGTCCCGCCCCTCTGACGTGATGACATCATGAATCGCTATACAGAAAGAGAAACAAAATTCAAAGAAACAGTCAAATCATTATCATCATCAAAACCTTTTTCACCCATGGCTTTTAAAGAATGAATACAAAAAGATTCTCTCTGAAGTAGCAGTTTTGCCCTGCCAGATCCCTGGCCGTATGTCCAAGGTGTAAAGTATCTCACACTGTTTTGGATTTTTTCCATTGCACATGGAGAGTAAGAGACGTGTGCAGAGGTACATTTAATGGAGACCGATTGGGGTGAAATTAAATCCTGGCTTTATTGAGCCTGCTCCTTTATCAAGGCAAAACATATAAAAAGAAACAAAATAAAGGCCTACTCCACTTTGGAGAATAACTTAACATTTACTCCAGCCCTTTCTAACTGGGTGGCTTGCTAAGCTGTTACCACCCCAAACATGTATATAAACAAATAAATTACTTTTACAGTGAACACCAAACAGTACTGTACATTACAAATAGATGAGCCGCGTAAGATAGATCTGCAGGGGAAATCCGGAAGATCCATTCAGATAAATAGGGGCAATAGCTGTGCTTAGACAGTATGGATGTTTTAAACACCCTACAGTCTATTTTTTGGGATGTTAGTTATAGGTCTGTCACTTTAGATGTTACATCACTGTACAAACACATTGACGGCATTAAAGCAGTTACACATTTTCTTTGTAGGGCTCATACACATCCACGGGCACAACGAGGTTTTGTTTTAGTTTGTATTTCTTTCATTCTGAATCAAAATAATTTTATTTTTGAGCACCATTTGTATTTACAGATCAATGAGAAGGCCCACGGACCTGCTTCGCTCCCAGTTATGCAGGGTTTTTCGTATGCCTTTGGGAGAAGTGGTGCATTTGGGAAAATAATCTCTTCTTGGAATTTATTAAATATTAGAAGAGATTCAATGTAAATGGTTGCTATAGAAACAAAAAATGCGTTATATTATAATACATTAAAAATTGATTTATATAAAAAAATAAAAAAACACACACGTAGGATATTGCTTGGCCTGCAGCTTTAACTCCTACCTTAGGCTAAGGCCCCGCTCCCTCAGTCAGCGCGCCCGCACTGCAGACAGGCGGGGCGCTGACAGACACAGACCGCGATATGCGGTCTGTAGGGAGCCGGGAGCCGGAGCAGGAGGGGGGCGGGAGCGGGAGGGGGCGGGCTCTGATCGTGGTGCCATCTACCCCCCCCCCCCCCCACACATACACACATACACACACACACACTTTAATAACACGCAGCTCCTTCCCTGCTCCCCGCCCAAGGCGCCTCCCACCTAGCTCCGTCCCTCCCCTCCTCCCCATTGGCTGACTCGCGTACCACGTGACGCGTCAACGCCGAAATTCACAAGATTCTTGCAGTATCGGCCGGCTGACGCGTCACAGTACGTAGTCAGCCCTGTCGGAAGGAGGCAGCGGGGGCAGGGACCACTCGGGCAAGGGTCTGGTGGTTCGCGCCCCGCCGGCCGCAGCGGGTTCGCAGCCTTAGTCCAAAAAGCAACCGTTCTAAGAGATGGCTGGATAATATTCCTTATGGCCAATTTTTAAGAATGAGGAGTTCTAAGATGGAAGATTTTGAACAACAGTGTTAGCACACAGATTTTTGTAAAAAGGATACCTGTTTCTCAATCAGCTTTTGAGAAAAGTAAAAAGGTGTCACGATGTTGCCTTTTAACACCAGCTATTAAGATCAAAAATTCTACTAGACCAAAAGCACCAATGTTTATTACCAACTTTTGCAGACAGGACCCTCACATTTGGAGGATTATTAACCAGCACCAGCTTCAGCTGCAGCTGTGTACGTTACCATAGCAACAAGGGAGTGCTGGCAGAAAGCCCAGAAAACAGTGCAACAACTTGGCATCTGTAAAAAGACAACAACCCAGCAGTTCAAAGAACAGGTATGGCATGAAAGCAACATAACAAACAATGAAGCTGAACGTATCTGTAACAGTCTTAGGTGTTGCCACTTTAAGGCTACGCTTATAGTGCCGGCGACGCGACGGTCGCTGGAAAATCACATAGAAATGACTTCCAGCAATCGCGACCAGTCCGTCGCTTCGCGCTTACTATAAGTGCACGCGACAGCGGCAATGCATTTGTTTTGCCGCGACGCTGTCGCCATCACTATACGCGCAGCCTAAGAAGATCACCTCTCACACATCTTTGGCAATGCTTTGTTTAATAACATTGGGCCTGTAGCATCAATCAATAAACTTGTTGCCCACTATGACCAGCTGTTTAGACCTTTCAGCAGCATTGTATTATTTTTCGTGTCTGTTTTTTTCACTTGGGGGAGTGGGTTTTTTTCCTCACCTGGTGGGGGTTTAGGGTATATAAGGGCTCACTATGTGGTCTTTTAATTGCTCTTGATAAAGGGTCCGGAGGGTTGCCGAAACGTTTGCCCAATAAAATTATTTTTTCCACATTTTTGGTGTGTCTATCCCTTTGTTATTTTTGTACAGTACCTTAGGCTAAGGCCCCGCTGCACGCGTCCGCACGGCTGTCTTGCTTGCCGGCAGCGCGTGCAACTCACTGCACCGCGATCTGCGGTCTCCAGGAAACTTTTTCCCGGAGCGGGGGCCGTGAGCAAACGGGTCGGGGGGACGTGGCCAAACGGGTCGGGGGGGCGCGGCCATTGAGCCCGGGGAGAGGGGTTGAGGTTGTGGGTCTGGGAGAGGGGGGGGGGGGGTGATACAAGGGGACAGATCTGGTGCTGTAAAGTCTCCCTCCCGCCCCCCCATGTGTGAGAGATGACGGGGAGATATGTGCCGAACGCACAAAACAGACACACAAGCAGCTCTCCTCCCCTCCTCCCCATTGGCTGACTCGCGTACCACGTGACGCGTCAGCGCTGCAAAGCACAAGGAGGTTGTAGCTCCAGCAGGCTGACGCGTCACAGTACGCAGTCAGCCCTGCCGGAAAGAGGAAGCGGGGACAAGGACCATTCAAGTAAGGTGCTGGTGGCCCGCGGCCGCGCACGCCGCCGGCCGCAGCGGGACCAAGGCCTTATAGGTACAGTACTGAGAGAGAGCGTCAGAGAGTCAGAGAGAGAGAGAGAGAGTCAGAGAGTGAGTCAGAGAGAGAGTCAGAGAGAGAGAGAGAAGAGAGAATATCGATATTTAGAAAAGAGAACTAGTAGAAAGATGTAGTATGTAAGAAGAGCGTAGATAGAGTAATGTGACAATAAAAACACAGATATGTAATGTTAGAACACAGGAAATATACCCTAGATGAAAAAGGCAATGTTATCACCATTTTGAGTGAGAGTCAGTGTGATATGACAACGTGTAGTATCTCTGTGTCTTCTCTATGTGTCACAAAAAATGCCACCTCTGGCTTAAAGTCCTGAAATAATATGTGATACATAAAGTAAGAGTTTCTCACAGGATACAATATGACCGATCTCCTCGTGCTGCAGAAGCTTGTATCTCGCTATATGCCTCGCCGGGCGTCTCTAGGTAAATCTTGCACCGGGATCTCCCCGGTCTGCGGACAAGGCAGTCGCCATCAGCTCAAGCTGTGGAAGTAGATGCCTATTATTGCGTTTTAACCAGGCGTTTCACATCAAACGATCTTACGCAGGAATCTTCACGGTCTTTAACAGACAGACTCTTTTCTGGTGTTCTGCACAACAACCTCGGATTCTCTCAGATCTGCCACAGCTCTCCGACAGCTCCCCGGTACTCTGTCAGATGATTTCACGTTTCCTCCGGTTAACTGCAGTCCCACGACTGTGGCTGTATATATAGTGTGTTAATTTTGAGGGGTTTCTTAGAGCTTGCTGGGTATCTGTGTTTTTATATATATATCTTTTTGATATATATATATAATACTATATATATCTATATATATAATATATATATATATATATATTATTATCAATATATCTAAATTGTATAGTATGTATATATGTGTATATATATATATACACGCACGCACACACACACACGTGTGTGGATATGAGGATATTTGTGGTGGGATCTCATTAAGTGCACCCTTTTTTGTGTGGAGTGGAGCAACTCTTGAATGTTTCTGTGAGGTTGTTTCTGCCATACCAACATATAATATATTTGATTTAAATATATATTAGTTTCAATATCTAACGGATTTGTTTAACCTTTAGAGTGCCCTATTGATATACAAGGTACGTCATGGCAAAAATGCTTGTTTTCTAGGGCATAATCGCACTAACTGCTCCATCAGAGCGGTCGACCTGATTGAAAAGAAAGTGGAGCACCCTCCACTTTCGTTTCCATCAGTCGGAAGGCAGTCATGTGATCGCTGCAGCAGCAATCACATGCAGTAAATGCTGGAGGACCGGAGGCACTCTGGTGCCCTTGGACGTTCAGCACTGAAAAGGTTAATTGCTTAAGATTATGAGTGCAAGCTTTTAATCAGTAGCAATGTTAGGGAAATTAAAATAAAACAACTCCTGCGGTGCATTGCGGTTGCATAAACCAAGGGGAAGATTAATGATTAATTCTCATTAATACATGGAGCCACCATGATAAGCACTAATGAGTTCAATTTAAAGTTGCTGTCAACATACTAATAATGGGCCTAAGAGAAGATACAAACTCCTGGCAGCAATTACAGCTTGTCAACTAGTGCAGAATTAATTTCCAGATGAGCAAAGACTTCCCCTGTTTCATCTCAAAATGTCTTAATCTCCGATCTGCAGAGACTCTTTGAATGCAGAAGCCAAATTAAAAACACGCTACTAATCAGGGCATTTTGAGTCCTTCGTCAATAAAGAGGAAGAAAGGAGAAAATAGGTTGGATGTAGAGAGAGTGTTCAGTACATGTGGAATTGTCCGTTAAGGATATATTGTAGTTAGGAGAAAGATGAAACAAATTGGTTCAAGGCTTTGGTTGCCACCAGGCCCTGCAACGCATTGCTCCAGGTGGAAGTAACCCAGTGATTGAGGAACGGGGTGTCTTCCGGAGTGAAATTGTTATTGTCTTACCAACATGAGAGCCCCAGTTATTATTACCATAGTCATTTATTTATAACACACCAACACATTCTACAGTACAGCATAATGGGGTCATAAGTTAGCATACAGTACATGAATACAGTACGTAACAAGGGCCTGGCTTCAAGGAGCTTACAATGTATAAAGAAGGGTTGAGTGGAAACATAAGTTACAGACACAGTTCAGAGTTCACATCTTCTCTCCACTCTCCTTGTAGCTGTCATTTACTGCCCCCCTGGGATAACCGCACAGTTCCTTGATAACCTTGTTGCCTGATTCACATATTTCCTCTCCTCTGACATCCCTACCGTCATTTTAGATGATTTCCCTATTGGCGACCCAAATGGCTCTGCTGCCTCATAGTTCTGCAGAACTTAACCTTCAATGTCTTGGACTAAAAATGTCCATAGGCAATGTCAAACCAGTAAGGGGTGTGTCACTTTAATCTGCAATATTCCTCTCATTCATTAGCCACTGTTGCCATCTCTCATTGAGCTGAAACACTGCCTTTACCCCTTTGAGTGCCCCAAGACTTAAACGCGATCTGCAGTGAAGGCAATTAGGAGAGGAGGACTCCTTCTCTTCCGTTTCTAGGGCCGCCCCGGTCACGTGACCGCTTGCAGGGCCCACGGCACTCTGGTGCCATGGACACGCTGGCACTCAAAGGGTTAATAGGGATGGACCCCGTTTTTAATCCCCATGTCAACTCTTCTTGCGACCTTGTGACTTTGTGTCAGGCACCAAAAATGAGGATGGTAAGCTTTTTGTTAGGCATCTATAAATCTATCAAATCGAGCTGTGTACGTGGCCAGAGTTGGATAAGAAATAATATATCTGCAATTGTTAAACTGGGACACAGTTCAGTTCCCGGGACTCCCTGGTAGAAATAATATTCATTTTGCTTTTTTTTATTTTGACACTGGTATACATTTCATTGATATGAAGGTAAGGAGAAAATATTGGGAGGAGACAAACAGCGAAAGAACTGAATTTAGAGTTTCTGACAAAATGACTATGTTATGTAATTTACAAACTCACAAGAACAGCAGCATTTGGAAGATGGATCCTTTTAAGTTGGTACTATTTTTATTTATTTTTGTCAGACATGGAACTTAATGTTCACCATAAACACTCTTTATAGAGTTGACACAAAGACACCATTTGCAACCTTAAAATTGTTCTTAATGTACTAAAAGCTTTTTTGCATTTACATTTTAATTGCCAATAACTCTGTATATCTCCATTAAAAAAATGTTTAATACCAACTTTTGAATGTTTGTGTATAACAGACCAGTTTACTCTGCTGCTACATGTAAACTAATTAAAATACAAATGGATTTCTTATCATAACGTAAAGATTCAATTACGCTTTAATAATCTCATTTTAGCATATTCCTGGTTAATATAAAGCAGTCATGGTCCAAAGACACAAATGAGAGAGATTTCGGAGTTCTGGACCAAGAAATGACATTTTAATGGAATGGTTCGGAGTTCAATGAATGGCACTCCATTAAAGTCTATGGGGTTATTGATGCAGAGAATTATTAAGACTGCCTTCCAATCAGGGAGATTTGACCTGCTGGGTAATGCTATTGCGCTGTTTCACATGGCAGGAATCTCAGGAATAAAAGTCAATTTTATACACTCAACAGCACTCAATATTACAAGCATCATAAACAAAATCACTGACACTTCTACTGGATCTGCTCACTAAAAACTCACCGACTAAGAGACCTGTTGGTGCTTCCGCCACTGGAGATGTTATTCAAAGCAAAGTCACCTTCATATCTACCATTAAACATGGTTAAGAATTTGTGTACAACTGCAAAGAACTAAATTTGTGAACCTTTTTGCAGAAGAATAAACTTCACCAAATTCGTCAAACCCAGAGATCAAATTGTATCCCTTAAGTTTGCAAATAATTAGTCGAGCTTCATGGAATAGGGGGAGTTTCGCCAGGAGTTTCGCCAGGCGTCTAACAAAATTTCACAAGTATCACTACTGTACTGTATATGCTGAATAGGAGTTTGCACAGGTAAAGCCCCCGATCCCCCTCCCTCCTTATCTCAATCAGCCCTCTAAGAGGGACCTAGTGGACTAAAGGCTGAATAAACACGTGATTGACAAGCGCCCCCATTCAAAAGCCGAGATGCAAAGAAAATTCTTCTGAATTTCCAAAGTAACCAAATGTTTGCTTAAAGTCTGATCACATTTGTTTAAGCAAGACAATGACTGTCACGTGGTTTTCAAAAATGTTTATTGCACCTTTGCATCGTAAATAAAAACAACCGACCAGCTGGTCCTGAGTCTGCGCCTTTAAATGAAGCTTCTTTATCTTATAGTGTATATTTCATTAAATTAATTCCATTAGTTTAATAACAAAATCTTGTTCTAAAAGTTCTACTCACCTCCAAATCTGCAACAGAATACAAATAGTCATAACACCCTTTTGTTCAGAAAATCTCAATGTACAGTCTTCTCCCCTCCCTGTTAAGTCAACCTACAGCCGCTGACATGCTCTACAGAATACTAACATTATGCTAAGTATGCTTTTCAATTCCTCTCCGGAGTTGGAAATGAAATGTTCTAAAGAACAAGAAGGGCGTTTGCAAATCACATTTTCATTGACTTTCGTATGTACAACTCGAAAGACAAATAAGTCTGCAGCGATTCAGCAAAGCTCTGCTGACAATATTGGAACCAATATGCTAGGCGATGTATGAGGCCTTTATTGATATTAAGCTCCGTTTTCTGGCTCGGTGAGTTGTTTTTGTGATACACTGCGGCAGTAAGTTGAACAGGAGATATAAAATATGCCTTGTGCTTTTCCTTTTAAGCAGCAGTACATAATGTAGCTTGAATCTATTGATATATATATATATTGCACAGCGGCTAGCACACACAAATATCCAAGAGAGTCCTGATGCTTGTCCCATATAAAATAATATAGAGAAGTTACCAGATTGGAGTCCAGCAAGAAGAGACCACACACGAGGGGTAGAATTCAAATAGTGTATTTGAAAAAATACAGACACTGTAACCAACGTTTCGGTCCGCAGAATGGGACCTTCCTCAGTGTTGTGCAGTGACCAAGTGACTTGAACCATAACTTATACCGTCACCAATGTGCATAATAACACCCAATTAACCAATTTAAAACACTGAAAAAAACGGGAAAATGATCAGCTGCAGTAGAGCATGAGTGTACCAATGAGAATGCAGGTAAAAGTCATGTTGCCTCTAGCCACAGCGGATTGGATAACCGGCTGCAGACACGACATGCTGACATCAGTAAGTGGGCAGGGCTGCCTCCCTCGATAACTAGCGTAAACATGCGCTCGTTCCTTGAGCACATAGTGGAGTGCGCCATAGAGTGTCCTCCATAGTCAGGGATGTCACTAATTGGCTGTCATGGGTGGAGGCAAATGAGCGCCCACGTCTCCCGTTTGGTGCGCATGCGCACTGTGTAGTGTCCTGTATTGTCATGGCATCCCTGTATATAAGCCAAGAGCAGGGGCATGCACCTGCATGCTGACTGCCAAAGTGCCAAAGTTCTGCTGTTCAGTGCGCATGCGCGCCGTGTAGCATGTAGTGTTGTCATGGCTTCCATATATACATGCCAAAAATGGGGGCCAGCGCGCTGACTAACAAAGTACCAAAGTCAATAAACGGGAAAACCGGGGCAAGTAAGCTGTGCCTGAAGTTTAAGCATGTGTAGTCCTGAATAAAGGGGTCTGTGGCGGTCTCTTCTTGCTTGACTCCAATCTGGTAACATATATATATATACAGCTCAACCCCGTTATAGCGCGATCCGCTATAACGCGGTTTGAGCGTGGACCCCGAATTTAACACACTGCACACACTCACTGCACACTGCATACATTCACAGCACACTGCATACACTCACAGCACACTGCATACACTCACAGCACACTGCACACACTCACAGCACACTGCCCACACCACAGCACACACTCACAGCACACTGAACACACTCACAGCACATCACAACTCACAGCACACTGCACACACTGCATCAGCAAGCACTGCACACACTCACAGCACACTGCATACACTCACAGCCACACTGCACACACTACACAGCACACTGCAACACACACACACATCACAGCCACATGCACGCACACACACTGACACACACACAGCACACTGAAACAGCACACTGCATACACTCATAGCACTACTAACAGCACACTGCATACACTCACAGCACACTGCACACACTCACAGCACACTGCACACACACAGCACACTGCACACACACAGCACACTGCACACACACACTGACACACTGACAGAAACACACACAGTCTCACACAGTCAAATACACACACACACACACACACACAGAGACACACTGTCTCTTTAAGGGAGCTTGCTCTCGCAAGACGGAAGCAGAAGCAGGAAGCAGAGACAGGGAGAAGAGCTGCCAGATGCCGGGTAAGTGCTGTGTGCTGTTGCCGCTGCCCCATCGGATCTGGGAACATTGGGAGAGTTCTCAGCTTTCCCCCTCCGGCAGACACAGTACCACCACAAAAAAAAAAAATGTTTTTAAAAAATAAAATAATTTTTTTTTTTTGGCGGCCATTTTTTTTCCGCAATCCCGTTTATAATGCGGTGGTCGCGGGTGGCCCCCGAGGACCGCGCTATAACGGGGTTAAGCTATACATACTTAGTTAAGTTATGGTGGGTAAAAAAAAGTTACAAAAACCCTCCACAGTAAAGCATATAGCAAATGGAAATATGGAGCATACAGTAATATTTCCATTATATATATATATTTATTTTTTTGACACCAAAACAAGAGGACTTAATGCGGATTTGGGGTTTCCCACACACTATCACAACTGTTTGTAATTATTCTGCCTGCCTTTCTGCCAATGTTCTGACTGACCTGATAACACCAGGACCAGCAAAGTGAAATATTTTGGTATTTCCCAGTTCTTCATCAGAACTTCCCCATATTCAGAGGTTAATTAAACAGGTGCATATCAATGGAGTATATTGCCATGCCTACCTGAATGAATTCTGTGGTGCGTTGATGCCACTGCTAGCCGTCCCCATAGCGTTAAAAGGCAGAGGGTGAGAACCAATCCCCATCTGATGAAGCTTTGTATCTCTCTTTTACCCATTCTGAAAAACAAATGAATTGGATGAGTACACCGTTCTGTATGGAATGAGCACTGATCCACAGATGTTGTGAATATGTACAGAGCAACTATATAATATATATACTTATTTAGACCAGCAGTGCTCCAATGCAAAACATTTTATTTATAGCGATCTACATTTTGGTCCCTTCTGGCATTCATATTATTCTCTCTCTCGTATCTCAAGTGTTCACAGGTATATTGTATCTCCATGAGTGCTTTGAGAGGTATATACTGTAAATTAGTAGGTTGGCCTAATCTATTAATCTCTCTTTCTCAAAACCCATATTTGAGGCTATGGAGATTTTTCTTATCAATTTATTTGTAAAAAAAAATTGATTTTTTGAAGTTTGACGAAAGTAGAAAATGTCACTAAGTTCTCCAAGAATTTTGCACATCTCTAATATGTTGTCTTGTGGAAATGTATGTGAATCTGCTTGTTTTCTGTTGTCCTTCACCCCAATATACACGTACTATGGAACACATTGGTGCATTATAAATAGGGATTATGATTTTAGATTTTTTTTTTTTTTTTATTAACTTGTATTTTATTAAGGGATAAATGCATGGTATACATAAAAAACAAATCAGATGTACATTGTGCAGGGTAGCATGAACTGTACTATAATAGAAGCATAATAAGCACACGCGTTTTTTCGAGCCCTACTTAACCGCGTGAGAGGAGATTGTCAATTATATTGTGAAGGGCTAAGGTAAAAATAAAAATTGTTATAAATGGGGGGGGGGGAGGTGGGAGGGGGAAGGGTGGGGGGGGGGTCGGGGAAGGGGGGGTGGGAGTAGGGGAACGGAGAGAGGGAAGGGGGTTCAGAGGGTGAGAATGCAAATGCAATGGCTTCCGGAGGCTACTGAGATGGTTCAAGAGCTGTGTTATAACCAACAGGGTCGTGTGAGAATATAAGCGATTGCTCCAAAAGAGCGAGGCATTCCAAGTGTGGACTTGTCTTTCCTTTAACTGAAGGAGAACGCATTTATTACTATTATAGCCAAATTGTGTCACGCTCTACCCCAGGGATGTCTGTCTGAGCTAGCCAAGGCGCCCAGACTTTTAGATAATTGTCACCAGTGTCGTTAATTAAGCTCGTTAACTTTTCCATCTGGCAGATAAACCAAATTCGATTCCGAATCTTTGGGATAATTGGAATATCGGGGCGTTTCCATACTGCTGCGATCTCGCACCGCGTGGCTAATGCGAAATGTGCAATTAGTTTATTGTGTGACTTTGATAGACCCTTTAGGGGTCTGTTCAGGAGAATGATTTTAGATTTTAACCGAAAAAGAGAGAACACAACAACCTACAACGATCATTACACTTTTAGTTAAAACCTATATATATATATATATATCAATAGGAGTGCTATTGGGTAGTGACCTAATGTATACAACAAAAGACAAAGAAGCTCCAATTCTACATCCAATATGACAAACTATTAAGTTAAATACCACCTGTTCTTCTCATAAGTAAGGGTCATTAGTTACCTTTGGCCAAAGCGTTTGAAGCCTGCAACCACATCAAGGTTAATCGTTTATGCAGGATCTACTCTATCTGCAAATGTTCTCTTTAACTGCTGGGCCTGCATTTAATTGGCAGGTCCTGTTATATACTTATGAATGCCCAGTCTATTCAGAGACTTCTTCCTCCAGCAGAGAGGTCAAGAGAGCATTTGCAGGTAGAGTAGGACCTGCAGAAAGGGTTAACCTTAACATGGCTGCCGGTTTAGGCCACGCTCATGGTGGCGGCGTCGCTTCATGCGCGCGCTTGCTCTTACCTGTGTTCCTATTATAGTTCCTTGAGTGATTTTGGGCTGCAGTCGCGTGATGTCAGCATCACGTGAGCTGGTTCAGTCAATGAGGGCGAACCAGCTCCATGACGCGTCAGTGACGCGTTCGTCACACCCCCGCCACACCCCCCTATCACCTCCCCAATCTCCTACAGCCTAGTGCACACATTGCTGGGGCTGCAGGAGTGCGCACGGTAGCGCCCACCCGCACCGCCCCAATGAGCGCGGCCTTATAATGCTTTGGCCAAAGGATTAACTAATGACCCCTATTTATGAGAAGAAACAATAGTATTTAACTTAATCATTTGTCATATTGGATGTAGAAATGGGGATTGTTTGTCCTTTGTTGTCAACATTGATAAACGCAGATTTTATAATAAATGGACAACCCCGGAAAACAGAAAAAAATTATCACCGATTTTATGAAAAAAGAAACACTGAAAACCAGAATCTCTAATTATAAATAAATGATGAGGATACACACACTCAATATATACTGTATACTATAGTACTAGTATTTCTCAAGAGTTTCACTGGGACTCCCCATCCAGACCAGATTTTGGAAATAATGAATGAACACACGTTTGCATGTAGCTTATACAGTGTATGTGAATTTGTGATTAGTTGGTGGTCCCTAAAACATAGCCCAGCTGGGGTGAAACAGTTTATTTTTTGCTCAGTTTTCGGAAAAGCTATTTTCTTGCAATCTGTAACTGTAAACAAACAGACAAAGGGAGATGAAAATAAGTATCTGGTAAGCAGGAGTTTCAGAGGATCAAGAGCAGGGGCGGACAACTCCAGTCCTCAAGGGCCACCAACAAGTCAGGTTTTCAGGATAAATTTAAACATACCAAGGTAAAAAAATTTAAACATACCAAGACAAACCTTTCACTGCTTGTGTTTTTTATTTCTCTGATTAAATTAATAACTTGTTTTAATACCCAACATGACACTACCACCAGGACCCTCTTTCCTTCAAGAGGAGCTCGTCTGCCATTGAAAGAGTTAATTACAACTGTTCCGGCTGAAAGTTCATCTTCGGCTTCCATTATAAACAGGATCAACATGCTGTCACAAAACAACAATATCAAGAAATTAACAGCTACTACACACAGAGTAATCCCAGCCCTCATGACCTGTGCAGTCATTAAGCTGTAAGTAACTCGCCATCCTTCCTCATCTCTGCACAATATCAATAATTGTAACTTCCTGATGCCGCTGCACTGAGCTTTGGCACAAATATCTTATTAGCAGCAGCCACTGGGAAACAAAGAAAGTCCTTTCAAATGCACTGGTTTCTTATTACCACAACACACCCGGGAGAGCAACAAAATGTTCCTGTAACACAGAATAAGTTTCAGAAGGAGAAACATGTTGGGAGTTTGGGAGTCTCTAAGGTGAACTTAGGCATCTTGGTGCACTGACGTTACCATGTGATTTGAACAGAAATCTTATACTTATCTGTTAACGTAGGGGCGCCCGAAATTCATGGGACCCCTATATATATATATATGATCACTATGTGATCAAAGTACCAGCACAACATGGGAGGTAATTCAAATATAATATTTACTTTATTGATCCATTAGGCAAACATGTCCCTCCATTATTACCATTATTACTCCAGTTTACCATTTTTTTCCCCCATATAGACATGTGTAAGACTAATTTTCTCATACAGTATATAGTCACATATTTATATACACACGTCTAAGGCCAGTTCTCTTTTATATCATACATACACACATGTACATACACAGTTTATGGAGATCTAGATCTCTATATATAAGAGATGGGTAAGTTCAGGGGTGTGATGGGCGTCACGCTGAAGTAAAAGGCCATTGTGTTTCCTCTGGAGGAGACTCAGATGCCGGTACTTTCACCGGAACCTATCCAGCGAACCAGGGGATCCCAGGAGCTCCAGGATTCCCATCCTGTTAAAAAAAAAAATCACGATTCCTGCTATAAAATAAAGTTTAGTACCCAAAGAGACTTCCTCAAGGTCACACGGAACAAGTGTGTCAGTGGCTGAAAGCTGGAAATTGAACCCATGCCAGTACAGAGAAGGAGTGGCAAAGCATACGTATAATAAAAGGAAATTATACCGGCAGCAGTGGTGACCAAATGGCTGCTGAAAAATGGATTAAAACAAGCTCGATTTAGAATTGTCCACAGACAGTATCCGCAAGTTCTATCAAGCTGCTGCTCACAGCTGATTGGAATCAACTCATCCCAGCGTCCTCCTTAACCATGTCTAGCACTGAAAGGGTTAACTGTGTTGTGCAGAATTTAAAAAGGGTTTAATTACTTTTCTGAATTCAAGCAGTATCTCAGCAACTCGGCACAGTATAACAACATACACAGCCCTGACTGAATATACAACATCAGTTGGACTAGAGGCTCATATTGAACTGAAGGAAGAAAGATGTGCCAATTCCAAAGATGCAGGAAACAGTTGCAAAAATAAAGGAGAAACTGAAATAAATGGCACTGTTTATCCCATTATCCCATTTATCGCCATTGCTGGCCCTACACAAAAAGGGATTTGACATTAATAATTCTGTAAAATGGAATACTTCTACTTATCATACCTATATCTATCTATCTATCTATCTATCTGCTCATATACAACTTGTGTGCTTGAATATATATATAGTACAAGTACAACACAAGTGTCAGCCGGCACTCCACTGGTAAATCCATGCAGGTAGGTGCTTGTCTCATAAGTAATAATAAGATATACAATACCGTTTTTTAGGCTAAATCAGAGGACAGCACTCAGGGGTTCGGGGTTCTCTCTCTCTCTCTCTCTCTCTCTCTCTCTCTCTCTCTCTCTCTCTCTCTCTCTCTCTCTCTCTCTCTCTCTCTCTCTCTCTCTCTCTCTCTCAAACTCATGCTATGCGTAAAAGCTGTGTGAACAGCAGAGCATTTGCTTATTAGAGTTCCACATAAAAATGGATTTCAGGCAGAAGGTGACACATTGTGTGCCCATTTGCATGTCATTTCCCAGAATGACTTGCTGCAGTGGAAGCACTGTATGCTAGGTGATAATAGTGAAAGACAGGGTTGCAGATCTGTCTAAGACATGTGAATATACACACATACACACACACACACACACACACACACACATACACATACATATTTCATGTAACGTGTGTGTGTGTGTGTGTGTGTGTGTGTGTGTGTGTGTGTGTGTGTGTGTGTGTGTGTGAATTTGTGTATAGATAGTTTTCAAAAGCACTTTAGGGCCCCTCTGGCTTAGATAGATTGAAGACATTAAATATTTCTCCATTAAATATTTAATCCAGAGAATATAATGGGGCCTCTGTAAGACTGATTGTATTAGTGTGGCTCTAATTCCCCGGACAGTCTAACACATAATGTTATCAAAGCATAAACTGGAACCAGCACTTTCAGCCGAGTGTGGAAGCCGAGTTAATGATAACAGTGTTATCCCACCGACTGCTGAGTGGTAATAATAGAGACAGCCTCCGTGCTTCGACCTGATAAGGGCATTAGATCCTGTGGCTGTACAGGAACTGATTGTGTGACAAACGTATAGCTTCACTTAGGCCGTAAAATGTAACCTTCACTCTCCCCTTTTATACTAATAAGCGCCACACTTCAGCGCAAATAGGTAAAGAAGTTTATCTGCTCTGAAATAGTTATAGGACATTAAACACAAGCACATCAACTGCTACAAAAGGCTCTTTTGAAGGGTATCATTAAGTCCTCCATGTATGCAGCCCAACCGCTCATTAACTTGGGCCCAGATCAAAACCCCAGTCCCACGCCTTCAACAAAGCTGTCGGCAGGCCTGAATGCATCAGTAAGCAATACAGGGAGCTGTATTGCTTACTGATGCAAGCAGGCCTGCAGACAGCTCTGCCCAAGGCCCAGTACTGGAGTCTTGACCTGGGCTCAAGTTATGGTTGGGCTCAGGGTTGCCACCTTCTGTTGAAGGCTAACCCGGACACTTTTTGCAATAAAATTTGTTTACATTTATTTATTTTATTCATATATTTATTTCTCTTTCCTTCAGCGGTAGCAGCAGCAGCGGCGGCGGTGGCGGCATCTCCCCTGCAAGATCCAGTCAGCATGATTCTGCAACGTCAAACGGTGTGCTTTGCCATGACAACATGACGTCTCGTGGCGTTGCGGCACCATGCTGTGTCAAGTTGCCACTTCAATCGGATGCCTGTTGTCATGGCAACGTGACATTGTGACGTCACTTGATATACGAATGATATTTTTCTCACATGACCGTGTACGTAGTGCTACACATAGAATTTTACAATCAGCCTTTAAATACAGTGATCTTAGCACTAAACTCGTATTTAACTGCTCTTTAACCCTGTATAGGGATCATCATGTCATTTCCTAGGACTAAGATACCGAGCCCCAAATATTCAGTATCTCAGCCATGGATGGATTTAAATGACTGCCACGTGACCGCTTCAACAGGAATAAATGAATACTTCAGTATTAGGTGATACCTTTTTTTATTAGGACTACTAATTGATATTACTGTACAAGACAAGCTTCCGAGAGTTCTCTTCTCTTCCTTAGGTCAGCTATACTAATTTACAAAGATCCCATGATCTTAACACTGATGTAAATAAATAAAAACAAGATGGCCAGCTAAGGTAGATGATGCAGAGAAGGAATAAACAGACAGGGCAACCTAATACAGAAGTACTTATTTACTCTGCTCTATCGCAACTGGACTACCACGGCTATTTCTACTTAATACAGGAATAAATAGAATTTTTTTTCTCAGATGGGTATTTGCCAATATTATTAGCACAATTAAGACACATGTGCAGGAAATCTTACTATCAACATAACCCTGTCCTTGCTTATACAGCGAGAAGGAGGTGTTGCAGGTTTAATGGGTACATACTGGATGGATACAATGAGAGAGAGATATAGATGTAGCAGGCGTTATTGCACACACTAGCGCTAGTTAGCAGGTGCAATAATGAGTTAATACCACCCCTTTTTCGCTCACGGTTAATGCAGATAGTATGGCAGAAGTGGCCAACTCTAGTCCAACAGGTCAGGTTTTTAGGATATCCCTGCTTCAGCACAAGTGGATCAATCAGTGGCTCAATCAACGATCAGGGATATCCTTAAAACCTAACCTGTATGTGGCCCTTGAGGTTTGGAGTTATCCACCCCTGTAATGTGGTGTCTGCTGCCCCTAGCATGATGTGTGTGTCCCGTTGCAACACGCAAGCGAGAGCATTAACGCCTGCTACATCTACATTTTATAAAAATATTTTACCAGGAATTAATACATTGAGAGTTACCTCTCGTTTTTAAGTATGTCCTGGGCACAGAGTTAAACAATACATGGTTACATTAAAAGAACAGAGGTTATATAGTCAATTCACAGACATTTCATGGACAGATAGAGTTGGAAAATTGGGTACTAGGGATAAAGTGCTGGTGAGATCAGATTGAAATAGAGAAGCTTTAACATCACCAAACATCAGCAAACGGCTCACACCCTTTAGCTGCCATTCCAAACGCACCAAATGCTGTCTGCCTTTGGGCGATGCAGATGTACACTGAAGGGGTTCAGATTGAATGCAGCTGCAAATTCAAAGTTCTTTGTGTCCTCTTGGATCATTAACATTCCAGTGAGTGGAGTTGACTTTCCACAAAGTACAAGCAAATGTTGACCCTTAGCATGCTGGTTCTGTGCAGAGGGGAGCAGCTCTTGGAGAGCCCCATCAGGCGTGTGCATTTTGGGCGACCCAGATGTACACTGAAAGAGTTCAGATTGAATGCAGCTGCAAATGTTAGCACTCTGAGCTACATTTGCATAATTTTGCTTGTGCCTAGCTATGATATTTACAGTAATTACAACAAACTATATTTGAGTTAACCCCGCTGCCTCGGAATTTGTTGCAGGCCCTTCCGGCAGTTGAAGGGTTAATTTGATTTCGATGATACCTGCAATGCGGCACTCAGATGTCATACCATATATTTAGCAAATTTGGCATCCAGCTCTGTTTGTACATAAAAACAGTAAGGCCCCAGTGTACTTCAAATATGACAAATTATTTTGTTTATTTCTATATGTTTTTTCTTTTCATAAGAAATTGTCATTTAGTTAAATCGTTTGGTGAAAACATATCAAGCCTGTAACCAAGTCAAGGTAATCCCCAATCAGCAGGTCCTACACTAGCAATGTTACTTTTTTCTTCTCTCTATGCAGTGGAAGAAGTACAAAGGGCTGAGAAAGTCGCCCGTTGGTGACGAAACGCGTCAGGGACTCTGATAGCGCAATTACGTCACTACGACGCTGTGCACGCGCACGAGGCCGCATCAAGCGTGGGATACATTCGGCGGCCATTCAGAGTGGAGAGGCGATTTTCTGATATCTTGTGGACTTAATCTAGCCGGCAAACAACACCCCTGGTATCCGGTGAGCTACGATTTCTTCACGCAGCCCTGAGGGAGCCTATACGTGCGGACGTTTGCAGCAAAGATATCGGATGGTGGTGATATTATCACAAATTGCCTAATATCATTTTAATCTTGTGAGTGCGTTTCTTTCTCCCCCCCTTCCCTTCCCCTTTTAATATTAAACACACCGTTTTATGCTATGGGGCGTGCGCTCTCTCTCTCTTTTCTTGTTTCTAGATACCCCTGGATGTGGTTCATCCTATGTGAGAGCAGCCGGAGACCCCTTTATCAGCAATTTCATCTATTATTCATGGACTAACATCAAAGGACTGGTTGGACTTTTTATATATATTTATATTTTTCTTTTACACCTTTGCACTACACTATATTTATTTTGTTAAGTTTATTGTGATACACATTATTGTTTATGGGTACATAATTTAGATTAGATTTATGTAGTTTAATCCAATATTTAGCTTACACACTTTAGTCACCATTTAGGAATATTTCATCATTAGTTATACTCTGGCGCTACTACTTTTGTTCTTTAATATATATCTATATATATATTATATAATATATATATATATATATATATATATATATATATATATTATATATATATCCTCTTCACTGCTGGATGAAGGCCTCCCCAATGATCTTCCAGGTACTGCAGTTGCAAACCTTTTCTTCACGTTGTTCCCACAAAATGTCTGATTTTATCCTCCCATTTTGCATTTGCCCACCTTCTTAGGGCAGGTCCATATTGCCGCAGACCGCAGAAGGCATTGATCGTGCCCATAGACCATGTGGATGCGCGGGCGCAAGCAGGAGGGGGCGGGCGTTGTGCAAGAAATCAGTTGAAACTGACTTCTTGGCGCGACAGGCTGGTCACGTGAGCCGTTTGCCCAATGAGGGCAAACCAGTTCCGTGATGCCCCTACGCACGCCCCCATGGCGCATCCAACATGGACACAAAATGCACCCGCTTCACGCGGGTGACGTCACAGCCTTCGCACGCCTCCGCGCAGACGAAGGCTGTATGGTCCTCGCCTTATTTTTTTGCTAATCCTTGGAATCCAGTCGAGTGCCATCTTTGTCCAACGATGATAATTTCTTCTTGCGATGTCTGGTCCACTTCCAGTTTCATTTCCTCACCCTTGTGACGATATCACTGACGTGTTTGCTTCTGAACCCATTCAATCTTCTTCCTGTCTCTTCGAGTAATACCCATCATACATCTCTCCATACTTCTTTGAGTTGTCTGAAGCTTCGGAATTATTTTCGCATTTAGGGGCCAAGTTTCACAACCATACGTGAGCACAGGCATGCATATCTTTTTAACCCTGTGGGTGCCCTATAGACGTAGCTACTACGTAATCGGGTTTGGCACTCCAGGGACCCTGTGACGTAGTAGAAACATCTCAATTTTTCTGCTAGTTTTTGTAGGGGATATGAGAACACGATCAATGAGGAAGTGGAACGGAAGGAAGAACACTCCTCCCCTTCCATTCCATCATCCGTGTGGGATCGATCATGTGATTACGAGTGCCGAGGAGGTCATGGAACCCTGGTGCCCCAGCCCCTCCAGCACTCAAAGGGTTAAAGCAGCAAACCATGTAGTCTGCATGATTTTTTTAATTTATTTTTTTAACATATTTTTATTACAGGATTGAAGCAGGGGCTCTCCGGAACTGAACAGTTAATTTCACCTCCATAGGGGGTGCCGGTATCTCTGTGGGTTTGAAATCGCCAGGTGACGCGGGCCAATAGGAAGCCGCAAGGGATAACATCACGGCTTCCTATTGGCCCATGGGATGTGGGACATTTAAACGCCGTCATTTTGTTAGGCTCACTAGTTCCCTGACTACAGGTACCGGCACCCCCTATGGAGGTAAGTATCTCTGGAAGCAGGATGTCCTCGGAGCTGAAATTAATGTAGTTCAGTTCCGGAGACCCTCTGCTTAAATTCTGTAATAAAACATTTTTTTTTTAAACCGTGCAATGCTTCATGTTTTGCAGCTTTAAGGCACCCTTTTTGAAGTCTGTACTGTATATCATTAGTAATATTCCCTTCATAGCAAGGCTGCAGTTACCTTCAATCATGCAAAACAACAAAAGCCCAAAAAAACAGCTATATAAAAGCAGCTATTCATTGCTTGGTATGATATATCCTTTTCCGCTATAAATGATTCATCTGCGGCTTAATGCAATAAACATCTGTATTCTGAGACAGGCTGTAATATATATTTATATATGCAGTGAATATTCAATAGGTACATTTCTAGTTTGTAGAACTGTGATTATATATATATATATATATATATATATATATATTTATATATATTATATCTATATATATTATATATATATTTAAATTTTTTTTTTATTGAAGTCCAGATAATGATTGGCTTAATGTGTGCAGCTGGGTCTCCCCTCTCTCTGTGTATAAGGGTGTGGGTCCTCCTACACATGATTTATTTGTTTGGGGGGGGGGGGGTTACATTTCTCTACCTGTCTGTACCTCTATATATTTTTTTCTCTGCGCAGTTAATTTTAAACCCCCCATCATTGGGTACTTATTTTATGTGAAGCAACCCCACCGAACAATGCCTTCTGTTTACAGGCTATGTGACTCCCAACTTGTGACATCTCTGGACTGCAAAGAATTGTATCAGAGAACCTCAGAATAAAACAGTTTCTCTGATAAATCCATGTGTAATCTGCATGATAAACAGCAAATCAACATACGGTTAAGCTGCCTTCTTCATGCTGAAGTAGTTTTTAGCCCCATTCCTATGAATAGAGCCAAAATCTTCCTGAACAAGAAGGGAATTAAATAAGGAAAGAAAAAGAGTGTAAATTTGCCTGTGGATACAAGTTTCCCTCAACAGTTTTGTCACAAAAAAGATTAGGTAAAGATATTATTTTTAAAAAAAAAACAGCATTAGGTCACAAAATACTGTGATTCTGGGAGACAGAAATTTGGCAACTTTATAATCTGATACTTCATCATCTGCAAACACGGATAATTTGTTTTCCTCTGTACACTGCATGCTACAGTAATAATATGGTTTATCTTCAGATGTAAATTCATTCCGTAACTGCAGGACAAATGGCACGCAGTATAGGATACACTGTTTTCTGTAACAAGGAATTATTTCCCCCTGGTGGCATCAAAGAATATTTGCATCTTTCATTCAGGACATCCATCTGATTCAAAGGCAGGCGACTTCTTACCACCGTTTACAAATAAGGCTCTATCTTATTATGTTAATTCAGCAGTTTGTTTTATCATAATTCCCTGAAATGATTGTCTCACCTTTACAACTGCAGCTGAAATTTGTTTCTGCATACATGGGTATTTAAATTAAATGTACACGCAAATGACTTAGATTTGGAATTTTCTTTAAAGGGATTTTAAAGCAGGAATATGGTTAACTTAATATATGTATATGTGTGTGTGTGTGTGTGTGTGTGTGTATATATATATATTTTTTTTATTTTGTTTTATTATTACAGGTTTGAAGCAGGGGGTCTTCGGAGCTGAACTGTGCATTTCAGCTCCGGGGACCCTGTGCTTCCAGAGATACCTCTGTAGCAGTGCCAGTATCCCTGCAGGCAGACAAACTGTGTGCCTAACATAATGGCGGTTTAAATGTCCCGCGCCAGACAGTAGAAAGCCGCAATGTTTTCCAATGCGGCTTCCTATTGGCCCACGTGACCTGGACCTTTAAACTCTGCAGGGATACCGGCACCGCTATGGAGGTATCACTGGAAGGAGGGGGTCTCCAGAACTGAAATTAATGGGGTTCAGCTCTGGAGATCCCCTGCTTCAATCCTGTGTAAAAAAGGGTGAAACAACAGCCAGCTTGGATAGCCTCATTAAATACTCTTCTTGCTATTGTAGCCATGGCCGGGTGTGGCTACTATTCTCCCCCATTCTGACATATCAGTCCTGGTAACAGCAGGCAGTGTTGGGACCAATCATGGGTTTTTCCCCACCCAGGCAGTACCTTTGAGTGACATGGGATGAGGTGAAATCAGGTCTGTGTTCTACCCAATCCTGGGTTCAGACCTGGTACCCTCCCCCTGCTGTGCTTTAGGGGGGCTGCATCCTAAATTATAGTTAGTTGGTCTCTACCATTGAGAGAGACAAGGTATCACACCCAGCCTGCTGTGCACTGGCAGGCCCAGATTTCCTTCCCTTCAGGGGAGCGAGTAATTACCTATACCCCTGGTCCTGCTAGAGGATCAGGGAAGAGCTAGGACTGCTGCGGGGGACTGTGACCCGTAGTGCATCTGAAGTTTGAGACCAGAGCTGAGACTGCATTGGGCAGAGCTGCCCACTGACTGTGCTGTACAGAGAGAATAAACCGGTTCCTGTTTCATATACCTCCTGCCTGGTGTGTAATCTTTCTGGGGGGAGACGAAACCGTTCTACTGTGGGAGATTACCTCCATACATCTGGAGCCTACAGCATATGTAGGCACTGAGTACCATGGAGTAAATGTTGGGTATGTACCCCAGAAGCCTGTTCTGCAGTCCCCCCGTACCATCGGCGGACACCTAAACCTCTTGTGAGCCTATAGGTAGCATGCACCATACACCTGGTAACAGGGGGATCTCCCATCGGATGGAGGAACAACCGTTACACTAGTTATCTTTTTTTTATGTTTATGCATTTTAATTTTATTTTAAATCATATCTAAATTACGAGTTATGACATTATGAGTGTTAGAAAGAGTAGAGCAGTGAACGACACTGTTACCACTTTGGTGATGTCATTTATGGAACAGGAAGTTTCTGGTATAGACGTCAATGTAATTTCACAGAACTTTCTGCTCTTTACAGAAGACATGATTATACAATGCAACTAAATGATCTAGCATCGTGGAAACAGTACCTCTAACACTGAGGAATCCATCACTGAACAAAAGACAAAAAGGCCTAGTGCATTTGACTCCATCACAGATAAAGAAACTGAGTCTTTAATTAAAATGTTATAATAAAATCACGCCTTTTTAAACACCCCCTGCTGTTACCAAATGGGCCTTGTCACAGGAAAAGCCAACATGGTCTCACAGGAGGTGACGGGTGGACAGCAGACACACGTAGAACACTGAATATGACTGCACACAGAGAAACCATCAATCCAATTATTTTCTATCATTTCCTTCTATATTTTATAGATATGTTGTCTTTCTTGATATATTAAACACAAAGTTATTACCAAACATGAAAACAAACTAATTTTCTTAATTGGGGTGTAGCCGACCTTTAACACAACAGTTCTAGAGGAGCAGTAAAGACATGCCTCACACCCCTTCTTTAATTAAAGCATTGCAAATATTCAGCCCTCTGTTGTATATTCATTAATATTTCCCCAGGGAATCAATAAACAGCAAGGAACACGTGTTTAAAATGACGCCCACTGCATTCATTTAACATCAAAAGAGTCATTTGTGGAGCCTGCTAAGTAAACCCCACAGAGTAAGGTGAGATATACCATTGTAAAGGAAGGGCAAAGAAAAGGTTTGTTTTGATGCACTGCAGCATTTTCTATTGGCATGTTCTACTGTAGATGTCACACCAGGGGTGGGACACTACAGACCTCAAAGGCCACCAACAGGTCAGGTTTTAAGGATATTCCTGCTTCACCACAGGTGAAGCCAATGATTGAACCACCTGTGCTGAAGCAGGGTTATGCTGAAAACCTGACCTGTTGGTGGTCCTTGAGGCCTGGAGTTGCTCACCCCTGTGTTACACTATTAGGCGGTAAAACTTACAATACCAAAGACACATTTGCCGGGATTCGCTGATGCAATATGTAACCCCCCCTCCTTAAGGGGTACTAATATGGCTGCTGTATGTTGGGTCCCACCCTGGGTTGCTATGGGGATCCAGATGCCACACAGGGGGTATTTAAGCTGGAGAGACTACTGTAGAAGGTTAGGTTCCCAGAATTCAAGAGGAAAGGAGCCTCGGGGAGAGTAGATAAGTATGTTTATAAAGTAACAGCATAGACCAGGCCCCCTGTTTATTATGTTTTAGATAGGGATCCCTTTAAATTAGGATCCCCAAAGGGAATGGAGCCCTGAATAAGAAAAAAGAATACGGCATGCCACAGAGGCCCTCAGGAAAGAGGGCTCCCCGGTGTCATCGGATCAGCTCTAACCGCGGACCGGCTCTAATATTCCTCAGCAGTCTGCATGGAAGTGGCAGTTCCTAAACAGGCAAAAGGTATTGAGTCAAGTAAGAAAGACTGACCGGGATTCCCGTAGGGGACAGAATAATCGGATTTATACCAATGATGGTTCCAAAGCAACAAGACGGGCCAGGTCCCTGCTGAGAGCAACTAAGTCAAAGTACCTCCATTTTGAGTGCTCGGGTGCAGAAATGTATTCATGTATGTCTAGTAAAAAATACAATACAACATTGTCAATATGTGTCTGAGCGGTCCCTGTGATTGGGAACACGAATAAATGACAGTTGTACTACAAAAGTTCCTGGCGCCCAATATTTTACAACCTTCCTACCTCATCCCCACGCTGCCTGAATCCAGCACCCTGCGTCAAGGTCACCCATGCGGAGTAGCCAAATACAACACACCAATGTAATCTTCCTAGAAGCCGAGCAGGGAGGGTTACAAATACGTATCACACAGCATTGACTTGGATGGCAGATAACAAGTGGTCCCCGTGGGATAACGCATGTCAGAGCTCAGGGGGCCAAATTTACTAAGCAGTGCTACTCCAGATGTCAGCTTTCAGCAAGGCTGGACCACACAGCAAGATGGAAAATGATGTTCCTTGTGTCAATTTTGCTCAGAAACAACCTTGATATCCCGGCAAAAAGGCCCATATTTACACTGGAAGGTTTTTTATGACAGAAAGCATTGCAGTAATTATGGCCCATACTGCTATTTTCCTAATAAACCTCTCCGCCCCTTATATTAAGTTCCTGTTTTATACATTAAAGGTGTGTTTTTTTTTTTATTATTTGAAACAAGCTGAGAGGTTTACAACACCTATCCTGTCCCACACGGCTGTAATGGCAATAATACTGGTCATCTGATATGGAGAGCAAATACTATATATGCGTTTGTGTGCGTGTGTGTATGTAAAAGAGTGCTAGAACCCATAGAAACAGCATGCATCCCCTCCGTCAGTATTCAGTCCCATTACTGCTAGTAATTGAAAAATTACTTACATTTGTTTTTTCCTTTAAAACAAAAAAAGGTGGCAGTCACCTTAGCCCAGGGCTTCTCAACTCCAGTCCTCAAGACCCCCCAACAGGTCAGGTTTTAATGATATCCCTGCTTCAGCACAGATGGATCAATCAGTGGCTCAGGGGCCCAGTGCTGAAGTAGTGATATCCTGAAAACCTGACTTCTTGGGGGGTCTTGAGGAGCGGAGTTGAGAAACCCCTGCTTAGCCCATTCTCTGCCAGAGGAGCACAACAATGCATTGTAGAACCCTCTGAGAACAAAGGGGTTAATTCAACACATTAAACATCATTCCCATCCCTTTAAGAGATTCTATATGATATAAAGATCCCTCCGTATGTACTGACAGAGAGCTGTGTTTTTTATTTTTTCCTTTTTCTTTAATATTCTGCCAATTTTCTCATCTCCGGCACAGAACCTACTGTGAATTCCTAATCAAGAGGTAAATTGTTGCAGTCAACATCTCCTAACCTCTCGCTGTCTAGAAACCGCTCACAGGAAACATAATTAAGCATAAAAGTTATTATTTTTTTAAAAAAATTTTAATAAAGGTTTTGAATAGAAAAGTATAATCCCCAGGCTATCGTCTCGATTTACTCTGTGCTGTCAGCAATATTGTAAACATAATTTACATATACCAGGAGCAAGGATCCGTTAGCAAATTATACCTCACTTATCCTTTACAAATTATGCATTAGATAATATATATTTTTTAATAAACGGTACCAGAAAAATTCACCTATTCTTCAGATGCCTAAATTATAGGTCACATCGGGTTTCTTCCCTTTTATTTAGCAGCAGGTAGTCTAACGTTAAATGGTTTGCTCGTGTTAAAGGTGTTTAACGGCTTCAAGCTTTTTTTCCCCCCCTTGGAAAATGAAGGTGCTGTAATAAGATTAATTGCTGAGAATGACTTCCAATGTGAGAATTAAAAAACATATTATCAACTACTCTAAACTATAAGTGCAGATGGCCAGCTCCAATCCAATTGCTTTAAACTCTCTATGAACACATGGGTGTAGATCAGGAGTGGTCATTGATGGCATTTGGAATGGCCAGCGTCCATCCCCCATTCACCCCCCCCCCCCTCTCGCCGGTGCCGTAAATTGGTCCCATCTCCCACATCCGCCCGCTTGGGCCCCAGTTCTCTTCCGGTGAAGGACCTTCACTACCCCCACGGTAAAATTGTGGGAGAGGGGAGGAATTGCGAGGAGGAGAGGGGCGAAATTGAGTGAGGAAGAGAGGGGAATTAAGTGAGAGATGGGGGGGGGGGAATTGAGTGAGAGAGAAGGAGTTGGGATTGAGTGAAAGAGGATGGGGGGCAGTAGGACAGTAGTCCACCAAAACATTTGTAACCATTTATTGGCACACTTAAAAAAATGTTGGCCACCCCTGGTATAGATACTCCTTCTGTACGGTATATTAGTGTAGGCAG
The DNA here is from genome assembly GCA_036426205.1 of Ascaphus truei. Classification (NCBI taxonomy): domain Eukaryota; kingdom Metazoa; phylum Chordata; class Amphibia; order Anura; family Ascaphidae; genus Ascaphus; species Ascaphus truei. The sequence goes on along the minus strand of CM071575.1, from coordinate 26,710,366 downwards.
TGCATAGTGGTTAAAGAGTGTTGGTACTAAGGAGTAAAGAGTACCACTATTTTTCTATTTTCATACCCCACGTACCATTACTTATTCAATTACAAACCCACAGTACCACTCCTTTGTTCCCCTTTGCATATATGCAGCTCCAGTTTGTAAAGAAGAAAGGGATTTATTTCAGAAAAACGCCCCTCCCGTTCAGCTTTTATTCTGTAGTGCACAAGACTTTGTCAAATTCAATCCAAAGAGCTCTGTCCAATGTTTCATACATTTTTTATTTATAACAATAAGGCACAGTAACACTACTTTTTTTAACCCATTGACTGCCAGAGGGGCAAGCATCGCAGAGCATTCGGCAGTAGGCATCTCCAAAGATGGTTTAAGATATTTAAGTGGAATAGGCAGGCACAATTGGCTTTGGGGTCAATTTATCAAGCGGCGCATGAGAATACTGTATTTAGAGCTGATATGATGTAGACATTTATAATCTGGAACTGCATCTACACTGTATGTATCAAACCACATTTCTGTCCTGTGTGCGTGAAGCATGAAGTTCTATCATTTGCCATGTTGATTTGAGCAAAGGGTGGACCGTGGTGTTTTGGTTCTAAAAAAAAAGTAATGTTTTGGTATTAATCATGGTTCTACAAAAATGACGTGTTTTGCAGGTTTTATTTAAAGTTTTACCCTTTCATTAAAAAAAAAAGAAAAGCATACGCAAAAAAATGAATTCAGGGGTGACCCTTTTTTTTGTTTGGGCATGAATTCCAGCCGCATTTGAAGATTTGCACTGAAGTTCAACTTGGAGTCTAAATTGAATGTCGAATGCACAAAGTTCGAATTTCGAACCTGCAAAAGTGCCCATCCTTCCACAGCCTGTCTCACATGATTACATTACACTGTACGTATCAAAGATTTTGTTGTGCGTCAGATGATCACAGATAAATGCATCAATTTTACACGTCAACTTTTTCCTTGCATAAAAACAAACATGGGTAGATTTAGTCGGTTCCATCGGAACAGTTGTACCAAGCCCCGCGCTTACAGAGGCCCCGCACTCTCCCCTACAACATTTAAACTGATTGCCCGGGGAGAGCGCGGGGCCTCTTACCATCTTACCTGCATATTCTGATTGAGATGATGTGGCACCATGACAACGCCACAACGTCAAATAGCAACACATTGCCATAACAACATGATGCCGCGACATCACCTTGCTATGATAACGCCAGGCCGCCACGTCTCACGACGTCGAAGAGATGCGGAGCAGGAGGAGATGACGGAGAAGGTAAGAGGCCCTGCACTCTCTGCCGGCACCGAGCCCCACCAAGTTACAAGCCGGCCCTGCTTGTATGTGTTGAACATTATAAAAATTACGCACTCTTGATGTAGTTATTTGAACATGAACATAGAACTAATTAGTATATATATGACAGAAACATTACCAAATCTGTTTCAAGACAGTTCTACAGTGAAGTTGGATACTCAAAATGCTATGTGACATGTATAATAATTGGGTTATGTACATATGTAGGTATGTTTGTGATGATATATATATATATATATATATATATATATATATATATATATATATATATATATATATATCAACTGTAAATATTCCTGTAGGTTCATTTGCATGTCTTAGACAGGTCTGCAACCCTGTCTTTCATCATTATCACCCAGCACACAGCACTTCCACTGCAGCAAGGGATTCTGGGAAATGACATACAAATGAGCACACAGTGCCACTTTTTATCTCATGCTCACATTACATGAGCAACCCTTAAGCCAATGTATGCTGCTTTAAACACAGCTTTTAAGCAAAGGCTGGGGTAAGATGCAAAGCCAGTAACCCACTCACAGACATGTTTCAACCTTGATGGGCATCATCAGTGTGAGGTTGGTTGCTGGCTCTGCTGGTTTGAGATTAAGAGTCGGTATTCACCACACTTATTAAGGTTGTGGTGGGTAAAAAAAGTGACAAAAACCCTCCACAGAAAAGCATATAGCAACTGTAAATATTCCTGTATGTTCATTTGCATGTCTTAGGCAGGTCTGCAACCCTGTCTTTCACCATTATCACCCAGCACACAGCACTTCCACTGCAGCAAGGGATTCTGGGAAATGACATGCAAATGAGCACACAGTGCCACCTTTAATCTCAAGCTCCTATTACAGGGTTGCTCTGTAATAGGAGCTTGAGATAAAAGGTGGCACTGTGTGCTCCTTTGCATGTCATTCCCAGAATCCCTTGCTGCAGCGGAAGTGCGGGTGATAATGGTGAAAGACAGGGTTGCAAACCTGTAAGACATGCAAATGAACATACAGGAATATTTACAGTTGCTATATGCTTTACTGTGGAGGGTTTTTGTCACTTTTTTACCCACCATAACCTTAATAAGTGTGGCATATATATACCTTTTTTCATAGACTATGTGGTCAATTTCGTAGCATTATTGGGATATCGGAAAAAAAATAGGTTATATAAAACAATTAAAATGTAATAATTAATATTTACAATAATATAAAATAGATTCAAAATGATTTTGAAATGTGAATATGTGTATATTTGTGCAGGTCAAAGAATAATCCCCCCTCCCCCCCGTTCTCATCCTCAAGTCACAGATTCCTTGCTTTCTTTCTAGAATATATATATAATATATATATATATATATATATATATATATATAATATATATATATATATATATATATATATATATAGATATATATATATAGATATATATATATATATAATATTATAAATAGAGGTTAAGGTTTTATCTATTAAGATTTTTTTGTTTGTTGAATAATCACACCATAAGTGTCTCAATGTTTGAAGACGCAGAGCGTCAGCTAAAATGTTACAATTTCTATTGTGCATTGCATGTTACAATAACTTTTCAAGATATACTGTAATAAATAAGACGCAGATGATATAGTAAGGGAAGTGAGCTTTTTTTGCACAACAATTTAAGACCCATAAATGAAATAAAAAATTATATAGGCCGCTCCGGATCCATATTTGTTAATGAACTCCCTGAACGTCACTCCTTTGAACACTTTGGCCTTAAATATAAACTAGGCTGGAGAATTTTTGCTTCTAGAAGTGTCAAGCAATGCTTTGTAAAGTAATAGCTTGCCGGGTCACTGTTACAAAAGCAACTGGTTATTTATATAAGGTATTAAAAATACAGAGAGTTTAATGCTTGTGAATGAGACGGGAAAGGTGCTGTAGAAATAAACTAAAATAACTAATTAAGGAGGAGGCTTCACAGAACTATAATAACGGCAATTCAAGAATGGTTATCTGCATCACAGCCTTAGCTGGGAGCTAAGCTATAAACCTTAAGTGTCCTAAAAAAGTCCAGTTGCTTTAAAAATGAGGAGAAATAAAATCAACTGAAGGAGAACATGCCGTCATGCCAAATAAACCCACGGACTAGTTACTGAGCATAATAAAGCGCGTAGGGAGAGTCAGGTTGGTTTAACACAGGTCCGTGCACAATCCGAAGATGCTGAGAACAGCTTAACCAATCAAGAACTGAATGCCAAAATCTGATTTGACTGATCCTGTAAGATTTGAAGCAAAGGCTCTATTATTGGTTTTATTCTGTCACTGCAACGTTTAAACAAGGATTGCACAGTTCCACTCTCCCTCATTGAGCGCTTGTACATTTATGTTCCAGTATCTTTTCACTTGCCGTTCCCTGCTTTGTGTCTGTCTTACTTGCCTCCTACAGATGTGGCCTTCAGAATTGGACACTGTATTATAGATACTTTATAAGTGATCTGGACTTCCTACCACCACCCTCTCCGGGGCAATTACCCCAAAACCCAGCTATGCCAACAAGCACCACCCACTCTCTACTGTAAGTCATTGCCATGCAATTCCTTACTAGCCACTTAGTTAGCCAAGGGGGGTAGGTAGTGTAGTTTAAGTTAAATATTAACCCATTAGTACCCCTTCGCGGTCAGCTAGTCATGGAAACTGCTATGGGGTTAATATTGTGTAAAATCTGTAATGCCGGTTTCACTTATCTGCAATGGCCATCATATACATAGGCAAGATAGGGCGAACGCCAGCCTCGGGTAGGTGATAAAAGATTGCGGTACTTTTTGGCGTTAACCAGGTAGCAATAAATATTAGGACTTGATGACTGCCATCAATGAGTACAGTATATTTGTGGTATTTTCTCATTTTGGTGCTGGTCCTTATATTTTATCGGCCACAGTAAAAAATGCGTTATTTGTAGCGGTACCAAGTTGGTAACTGGCACCGTAAAAATAAGACTTTTTTTGAGCAAAGCACTTTGATGACTCTAGGCCAGGGGTGGCCAACCTTTTATTCAGGCGTGCAATAAATGAGCACATACATTTTGTAACGCCAAAAGTAAACAAGAATAATAAATAAACATTCAAATATTACATTTGTTATTGAGAGAAGGAAAAACTTAATATCCTAATAATAAAAAAAGAAAAGTCTGAATTTAAAATGTCTCAATGTGATTTCTGAACTTGCATTTCCATGAACTGTTTCTCAATATTAGGATTGATTTCCGAGACAGTCTAGGACGTTTGGCCATGGCCAGTTAGCTGTGACCAAATTCCACCACCAGATCTACTCACCGCAAGTCACCTCGCTGCCGATCACCGCGACACCTTCTGCCATCTTTAAATACCCTGCAGGTCACCTCGCACAGCCATCGCTCTGACTGCATTTGTGAGCGAGTGCACGGGCGCTCTCGCAAATGCAGTCGGAGCGGCACAAGGTACCCTGCGGATATGGAGATCCAAGGACATTTAAAGATGGCGGCAAGGCAGCGTGGCGCCCGGCAGTGAATAATCCTGGTGGCAGATTACCGGTGACGATTTGGTCTTGGCCAAAATGTCCCATTCCGTTTCCGAGGTTGATAACAGAAGCACACGGCGCCCACATAAATGTTTCGCAATACAGATCTGGACTTATTTTTAACCAAGTTCATCGCCCAAAACCTCTGCTTGCAAAACAAATATGGGGAGTAACTTACATTTTATTTTAATGTCAATATTTTAATTGGTATTATTTATTTTATGTTTTGAATTGTTAAAGAAGTTATTAAAATGGTGTTAATTTTCAAAATGTATGTTAATATTCATAAGTTTCAGCTACAGCAATGGTCTACCTGTTTTAATAATGGCGGCTTCATAACTACTGTGCAAATAAATAACAAAACAAACCAAACAATTTACCTGTAGCTCAGTGTCAGTGTTTCCTCCAAAAGACATTAGATAAAGATTATAAAAAAGATTTGTTCGTTTACCATGGAAAAGTTAAAGGTTTAAATTTTTTTTATTACTTAAACTTGTCTGTTTAAAAAAAAAAAGGTAAATCAGCTGTAAAACATGTCACTGTCCTTCCCCCCTCCCCCCGCCTTAGTTTGCGGATGATCTTTTGTACATATGTGTCGCAGTTTTTCCATTTTGGTAATTGTTCTTTTCATTTGACATAACACCAATTGTAATCTTGAGTAATGCGCTCATTCTCTCCCGTATCGATTACTGTAACCTCCTGCTGACCGGCCTTCCTGGCTCTCACCTGTCTCCCCTACAATATATCCTAAATGCTGCTGCCAGAATCACTCTGCTCTTTCCTAAATCTGTCTCAGCATCTCCCCTGCTGAAATCCCTCCCCTGGCTTCCTATCAAATCCTGCATCTCACACTCCATTCTCCTCACTTTTAAAGATTTACACTCTTCTGCTCCTACTTACATCTCAGCCCTAATTTCTCGCTATGCACCATCCCGACTTTTGCATTCTGCTCAAAGATGTCTTCTCTGTACCCCTTCGGTAACCAAATCCCTCTCCCACTTTAAACCTTTCTCACTGACTACCACACACCTCTGGAAAGCCCTTCCCCTCAATATCCGAGTAGCACCCTCTCTATCCACCTTTAAGGCCCACCTTAAAACACACCTGCATAACGAAGCATATGAGTAGCTCATTGGCTGATAATTCACACCATGCATAAACCTTGACCCCCTGCAGACGCACTTACCAGAACACCCTCCTACTGTCTCTGTGCATTCTTCCTACCTACCAATTAGATTGTAAGCTCTTCGGAGCAGGGACTCGTTTTCTTAAATGTTACTTTATGTCTGAAACACTTTTTCCCAATATGTGTTATTTGTATTGTTTGTTATTTATATGATTGTCACGTGTATTACTGATGTAAAGTGTTATGTACATTAATGGTGCTGCAGCCCATATTCAAAGTGGCCCATTATAAGTGGCATGACTACTGAACAACTCAAGTTTAAAAGGAAGTTCAAAAGAAGTGAGGAAGAAGTGGACACCCCAACAGGCCCTGATTCCTGCATTTGAACTACGCTGGAAAGGAGGATATCATCTATACCAGACTGCATCATTACTGCTATGATGCTGCCTTTACCATTTATATTTGCTGTGACTTCACTTCTTCTCAAATTATGCACTTCTTTTTACCAGCATCAGTATGTCTCTAACTCCATTCATATATCTCCATCTCTCCTTCCTTCACCACTTCTCTGTTCACATGAACTCCTTTCTTACCTGCGTCCTCTGACACCACACAGCTATATCCCCTGCACTAAAAAACACCCCTACAAATCATCCTCACACATTCTCATTCTTTCCATGCTTCTCCTCCTTGCTTCTGGGGATATCTCTCCCAATCCTGGTCCCTGTCTTATTCCTACATGCGCTCGTCCTCGCCTGCCAATTGCAACTTCTACTCCTTCTGGTGTCAACCCCTCCAACCTCATACCCATCCCCTGCCACACTCCCTCCTCTCTCCCTTTCTCCTGTGCCCTTTGGAATGCTCGCTCCCTTTATAACAAGTTCCTCTCTGTACATGACTTTTTTCTCTCTCACTCTCTGCTCCTATTTGCTATAACTGAGACCTGGCTCACTCAGTCTGACTCTGCTCTGGAAGCTGCCCTCTCCTATGGTGGCCTTTCCTTCTCCCACACTCCGCGCACTGATGGCAGGGGTGGAGGCGTGGGGCTCCTGCTCTCCTCTCTCTGTCGTTACCGAACCCTTCCTATTCCTCCCTCTCTTGCTTTTCCCTCCTTTGAGGCTCACACTGTCCAGATTTTCTCTCCTCTCCCTGTACATGTGGCGGTCATCTATCGCCCACCTACCTCTACTCATCCCCCTTCTGCCTTTCTCTCTCACTTTGAATCCTGGCTCTCTTTCTTCCTCTCCTCAGACTCCCTTGTTCTTCTTCATGGGGACTTCAATTGCCACATTGATGACCCCTCTCTCCCTTGGGCTTCCCGCTTTCTTTCTCTAACCTCTTCTTTTGGCTTTCAACAGTGGACTGCAGCCAGCAACTACAAGGATGGCCACTACTTAGACCTGGTTTTCACTAATAAATTCTCTCTCTCTCCGATTTCTCCATTTCCCCTTTTCCTCTCTCTGACCATCATCTCATCTCATTCTCTCTATCTCGCTTCTCCCCTTCTCCACCTCCATCTACCCCCCAGTTCTGCAGAAACCTGCGCTCTATTCACTTACCTGACTTTGTGTCCACTTTACGCTCCTCCCTCTCCTCTCTCAGCTCTGCTACAGACCCCGACAACCTGGTCAGGAACTACAACTCTGTCTTGTCCTCGTCTCTTGATCTGCATGCCCCGCTTTCTCTCTGCGGCACTCGCCCTTCTAACCCTAAACCCTGGCTAAATTCCCACACACGCATGCTGCGTTCCTCCACTCATTCCTCTGAACGCCTCTGGAGGAAGTCTCACATTCTCGCAGACTTCCTTCACTACAAATTTATGCTATCCTGTTTCAACTCTGCCCTCTCGCAAGCTAAACAAGCCTACTTTTCTGCACTAATCAACATGCACAAGTCTAACCCACGCCGACTGTTCTCTGTCTTTGATACTCTACTCAAACCACCCTCAGCTGCCTCTCCTTCCTCCATCTCCGCTCAGGACTTTGCTGACTATTTTAAGGAAAAGGTGGAATCCATACGGCAGAACATCCCCTCTGTTTCTTCCTCCCATCCTACACCTCTTCCCAACTCTCCTCCTGCCTTCCTTGACTCTTTTTCCACTGTCTCAGAGGAGGATGTGTCGCTGTTGATCGCCTCTTCTCCCTCTACCACTTGTCCTCTTCACCCCATTCCCTCCCATCTCCTAAAACCTCTTGCTCCTACTATAATTCCTACGCTAACACACATTTTTAACTCCTCCCTCTGCTCTGGAACCTTTCCATCCTCCTTCAAACATGCAACAGTCATACCATTACTAAAAAACAGCAAGCTTGACCCTACTTGTCTTTCTAACTATCGACCTGTCTCCCTCCTGCCTTTTGCCTCTAAACTCCTTGAACGTCTTGTATTCTCTCGCTTGCTCCATTTTCTCAACACCTATTCTCTCCTAGACCCTCTACAATCTGGCTTCCGCACGGCTCACTCCACGGAAACAGCCCTCACTAAAATAACTGACGACCTCCATGCTGCCAAAGACAGAGGTCATTACACTCTGCTCATATTACTCGACCTCTCTGCAGCATTTGACACCGTGGACCACCCTCTTCTCCTTCATATTCTCCATACTCTTGGTATTTGGAACAAAGCTCTATCCTGGATCTCATCCTACCTCTCCCATCGTACTTTCAGTGTCTCTTCTGCTAACACCTCCTCCTCCTCTATTGATCTCTCTGTGGGGGTACCCCAGGGCTCTGTCCTGGGACCTCTTCTCTTTTCTCTGTACACACTCTCTCTAGGTGACCTAATAACATCTTTTGGGTTTAAATATCACCTCTATGCTGATGACACACAAATATACTTTTCAACACCCGACCTTACACCTGCTGTACAAACCAAAGTTTCTGAATGTCTCTCTGCTATATCATCCTGGATGGCCCTCCGCCGCCTTAAACTCAACATGGCTAAAACAGAGCTCCTCATACTTCCTCCCAAACCTGGCCCTGCTACTTCCTTCCACATTACTGTTGGAACTACGATCATTCACCCAGTAGCCCAAGCACGCTGCCTAGGGGTCACACTCGACTCCTCTCTCACATTCGCCCCTCACATTCAAAACATTTCTAAAACTTGTCGCTTTTTCCTCCGCAATATAACAAAGATACGCCCTTTCCTCTGTTGCTCGACTGCTAAAACTCTGACTCAGGCCCTCATTCTCTCCCGTCTTGATTACTGTAACCTCATGCTGACGGCCTTCCTGCCTCTCACCTGTCTCCCCTACAATCTATCCTAAATGCTGCTGCCAGAATCACTCTACTCTTTCCTAGATCTGTCTCAGCATCTCCCCTCATGAAATCCCTCTCCTGGCTTCCGATCAAATCCCGCATCTCACACCGCAGAGAGTTCTTAGCCTTACCTGATAGATTGCATCATCTCAGGCAGAAGGTATAATAAACCAGAACTTATTGCACATCGATTGCACACCATCCACAACAACAGGAACTTCATATGGCCTCACATAAGGATTTTTCCCTGGACCTTCCACTCCAGCCTAGGCCACCGGAGCAGCCTAGCTCTTCCCCTTACTACCTCCCCTGTTGGAGTAAGATGAACAGTCTCCCACTCTCACTCCCCGAAGGAGGGAAGTATAAAACTAACAGATACCTTCAGCATTTTCGGGTAGACCCCGCATCTCTCCAGGGTAGAGGCCATAAACTGCTGAATTTTGGTTAGTACAGCCCCTTAAGTACGACAGAAACGCAGGAACCGGTCTGAGTCCCTGATTGGACACAATACTCGTTCCACCGCCTCCCATGTTACTCGTGAAGTCTGCTAGAGGTGGGTGAAAACCCGTATTATCTGGCAGGCCTGCCTTCCAAAGGGCTTCTGCCAGATAAGGGCAGACTGGTACCGAACCCTCCTGTCTACATATATCTTTCCATCCCAACATGAAACCTTAGTGCACTACAACCCCCACCCCAAAAACGTAACCTTATAACCTTCTGAAGCTGGCAGCGAGCCCCGTATTACGAAGGACATGGAGGTGTGTGCGTAGGCATCGCATGCGTGGCCATAACACTTTTGGGGGGTTTCCCTCCATGTGTTGCAATCCTACCCTTGCCACCTCGTGCACGCTTTGCCCTAGATGCTTCCGTGAGCGATGGATGAAGACGCGCGCCACGTAGGGCAGAGGTATAGGTGAATAGTGATTTGGGTTCCTCTTGTTTGTATACCGTCCTGTTGCTGTGCTGCCGTTGCAACCGCGGCTGGAATTAGTGTTGTCATAGGTGCGGGAAGAGGGCGGAGGAAGATGAAGGGGACTCTTCATAATGTGCCGAGTTGCCCGTAAATTATTCCACGCAAAGATAACGCCCCTATCTCCCTCCCCTTGATGCATCCTCTCCCGAATTCCCCCAGCCAACCGCCAGGTCTGGTGGTAATGGCGTCCGAGCTCGGCAACTGGGGATGAGGCCATAAAACCAAAAAACTATCGCATTCATGGTGATAGTAAATTCACGTACATCCAGATCCGAATGAATGTCCCACTCCCCGCTACCGCTGCTTTAAAAGGCCTCTTCCAAGCTCCTCCTCCAAACCCTCCTCATGCCGCGACGGCGGCCCGGTACCCCAGTGAGGATAGGGTCAGTCTTGCCCCCTGTCATGTGGCCATCCCTCGGCTAATTGGCTTAGAGGGGATTGCTTTATCCCTTTGCCCCAACCAGTTCACATGCCCTGAAACATAGAGAAACATCAACAATATTTGTGGAAAATACAGATAATAGCAAAAAAATCTAAAATCATCAGTTTATACTTCATTCCAGTTTTTAGGTTTTAACAACCGCAAAAAACCAACCACCAACTGATCATTTTAAAAAAACGATAGAAAACTCAATCAGGTATATTTTCTTATTGAATTAGACCAGCGGTGCGCAAACTGGGGGGGGCACCCCCCCAGGGGGAGCGGAAGATTCTTCTGGGGGTTGCAGGCGTTTGCAATGGCCCCCGCGCTCTTCCCCCAGGCATTTAATTTAATGCCGGGGGACGCATGAAGACCCCGCAACACTCCACTTACCTTGGGTTCCGGCGGCTGTGTGACGCGTCGCCATGGCACGCGGCATCAAAAATTGGGCTCCACGGATCACGTCCATGGCCCGCAGCATCATTTGGCGCATCATAGAGACACATGGTGAGGCGTGACCGAGGATGGAGCAGGTAGGGGTGGGCTCAGCTGTGGGTAGTTTGCACACCACTGAATAGTAGACTCCTAGCACACACACAAATCGTTTTTCATCGTTCATTTTGTCCTTTTGTTCCTATCAAAATGCACAGATAAACGCCCAATTATTGAAATTGTGGTTAACATTTGGTAACCACAGATTTTGCATACAATGACAACAACTGGAAAAAACCGCAATCAACACTGATTTCACAAAAAAATTAGACACATCAGAATCGAAACGGAAATCCCTAAAAACTATACTACAGGGGTCAAGAGGCCTGGATCAATTTTTGCTCCACTTGCCCCGGTTAACATTTGGGAGTGTTTTGGCAGGTGAATGGAGAAAGAAATCATATTAAGAATGATATGGGATGAAAAGCTGCTTCTGTCTTGGTGCCGTTTCCCTATCGTTTGCATCATCAAATAATCGGTCTCAGGTCTGAGATGCTTCTGCCCTGATAGATCAGTGCCAAATGTTAAGAAGAGATGAACATACGTAGGTCGTGGACTCGGAGGGGCCAGATTACTTCTTGCTTTGTGTTTGGGTGCAGACGTTGGCTCCCTACACAAATCCCTGGTGAAATTCTATAAGGCAGGTACTCGATGACCAACCATTGAAGCTGGGTTTGTGATTATTTTCTAAGGGAAGATTTGTCGAATGCAAGAAAAGTGTGTCTGGAAAACTTACAGTTCCATGTTACGTCTCTGCCACAATCTATATGGAAGATAAACACACAAATGAAATCCCTGGCGCACAATGACAAGACATAACATACCAGTCCCATGGGTGGAACATAACGTCAGTAAGCTTGTTAGTCCATTTGTTTATATCTTGTGCAAATTGTTAATAAGAGATTTACGCTACATTACACCTGGCTATTTTTTATTGTATTGTATGTTCCTTTATGTATATAGCGCCATTCATGTACCTAGGGTGCTTCCATAGTAATACATGTTGTAATCAAATAAATAACAATAATATAAAGAACGATCATGGAATAGTCTTTAGACAGAAAAGTAACATTAAGGAAGAGGGTCCCTGCCCCCAGGATCTTACAGTCTATTGTGTATGTAGGGAGAACGTACAGAGACATTAGGAGGGATTTCTGGTAAGTGCGTCGCAGGGGGCCAAGCTTTAAATGTGTCATGTGTTTCAGAATCTCCACGTCTATTCATATGCCTTCTAAGCAATGTGTCTTAAGGTGGTCTTAAAGTGGATAGAGAGGGTTGTAGTCGTTGTACTGAGGGGAAGGCATTCCAGAGTTGGGCATTCAGTGAAAAAGGTTTTAAGGCGGAGAGGGCTTATGTACAAAGGGGTAGAAGATACATCCTTGAGAAAACGCAAGAGTCTGGATGGTCATACAGCGAAAATTAAGGGCTGAGATGTAAGGAGGGGCAGAAGATGTAACTTTTAAAAGGGAGGAGCCGAATGAGTGTGAGATGCGGGATTTGATCGGAAGCCAGGAGAGGGATTTCATGAGGGGAGATTGCTGAGAAGATCAGGAAAGAGTAAGTGCCTTCTGGCAGCAGCGTCTAGGATAGATTGTGGGGAGACCGGTGAGAGGCAGGAGGCCGGAACAGCAGGAGGTTACATTAATCATATGGGAGAGCATGAGGGCCTATTTCAGAGTTTTCGCGCAAGTCGAGCAACAGAGGAAAAGTGCGTAGCTTTGTTATATTGCGAGGAAAAACGCGACAATTTTAAGAAATGTTTTGAAGGTGTAGGGGCGAATGTGAGAAGGGATCGAGTGTGACCCCCTAGGCAGCGTGCTTATGCTACTGGTGCATTTTGGTGGCAGATAAAGTAATACATGTATAAGATAGCACATAGATATTACAACCCTTGGCCATTCTAACACGGACTTTCTCCTTCCAGCACTCCTCTAACCCCAAATCACAAAATTGTATCGCACTGGTCTTATGTGGGTTGTTTAGTGGATTGAGTGCGTATAATCCATATCACAAACAAAAGTGTTGTGGTTATAAATAACTTTTTCCAGGCTACAATTGTCTTTCTTGCTATTTGTTTTACAAATGATTAATGGTTTGCAAATGGCATGGTTTTATTATACTCATCATTTATACATGATAGAGTAATACACACTCATATTAAAGATTTAAATTGGCTTCCCTAACAAACTAACAGTGCCTAATAGTACAGATTTGGCTAATTCATTGTATGGGAATTATTTGACAAAGTTTTTTATTCTGAAGGGACTCTTTTTTTTGGGAGAAGGTTTGTTAATCAAGGTTTAATTTACCCCTACCCTACACTTTCCTAAAGAGAGCCAATATATAGGGGAGAGAAGGTGGGCTGTGCCTGCAAACTCTTGTTAAACATAATGACATCTGACAAAAGGCACAGCCATAGGAAATCCAACCCTCCCATTCTCGGTTTTCCAGATGTGCCCCTTTCATGTCACTGCCGTTAGTACACGTTCGCCCTAGGGTGAATTGACCCTTTATTAAAACAATGTGGGTTCTCACTCAGCACGCAGAATAACGGTGTGTGTTCCTACTGTGGAGGGTATTGTGGGCGGTTAGTGATTTCATAACTGAAGATACATTGGTCCCTAGAGCTTGCAAGCGGAAGCTGAAATCTGAGTGACTGTTGGGGGACAGGCAAGGGTCGCATACCTGTCGGGGAGGGACGTGATGTGCTCATAAATTTTATTCTATTTTGATCGTAGCCAAACTCCGTCTGGTGTCCGCTGAAGATTAGGATGAAAGGGTTTACAGTGTGGTGGTTTGTATTAAAGTATAAAAATACAAAACAAAATATAATACAAAGTCTCTAAGCGGAGCAATCCTTAAAATCCCTTCTTTCTTCTCCGTCATCTAAAACATGAAATCTGACTTTCTTTCCGGCTGACGGAGAAATCTTTGCTGTTTTTATTTGCAGTGCCTTCGCCCCAAAAACCAAACCTTACCCTGTGTAACACAACGACACTCTTGCTGTCTCAATAATCCTTGAGCTTTTTTTTATGGTATCCCGGGAGATATAATCCTCCTTCACGGGATTTGTATTCACTGTAAAGGCAGCAAGGGCTTTTACTTCTGTATCAACTTTGAATTGATGTGAATTTTTCTTCTGCAACATAACCATATCCGAGAACAAAAAACAGACAACATTCGTGGTCATTATTCTTGTTCCTTTGTTCTACAACACCAGATGAATTTAAAGAAAAGAAAAAAACTCTTTCTCTTTTTGAATGAAGTTATTTCCTTCGCTAGTATGTCAGCACTTTTACTTCCTGACACTGCAATCAACAGAAGGTTGATACATAGCCCCTTGCTTGAAGCTGCAGACCAAGCAATATCCTACAGTGACGTTGTGTTTTTTTTTTAATAAAGCCGTTTCTGTACTATGGGAAAATACAGTAGCATTTAAAAAAAAAAAACTCTAAATGACTTTTTTAAATATATTATAATGTACAATCCATTTTTTGTTTCTATAGCAACCATGTACAAAGTCACATACCTTCCTCTCTGAAACATGCTCTGGCACAACCCCTTTTTGAGCCCTTCCGCTCTCTAGCAGTGGCCCCAATTGTTGTAGTGCTGCCTGGTCACTGATCTTCCCACAGAATTTTGCATCTTTGGTTTTCTTCTGCTGCAGTAACAGCCTTTAGAGTGAACCTCTGATGCCGAATTTTTTCGCCGATCAATCAGCAACTGAGCTATTACTTATCAGTATGTGGATGGATGTTTATTGATGCACATATAAGAGTAAAAAAAAAAAAGATTTAAAAAAAAAAAAAAAAACTGCGAGATTTTTGCATATGCCCCATGCCTCTTTCTTTTCCCCTGGGCATAAGCGCCGGGGAACCACACCAGGCCCCTGCAACTCTCCACCTTACCATGATTCAGTTGGCTCCACGACTCCGAGTCAATAACGCCACGGGTGTGGAGGAGTTTGGGGTTCGGCGCCCGTGCCCTGGCCCCCTCCTCACCTTCTGTAACCCCCGCTGCCGAGGTGCGTGCCCCTCGATGGCGCCACTAACCTCCTGCTGTCCTAGAGGTCCCTCGCCGTTCCCGGCGGTCTCTCCTCGCTTCTGCTGGCTCTTCCCTCTCCCATGCGGCTGCCATTGTCCCCGGCCGCGCTCGTTACACTCGCTCGCCGGGTGAAAATAATTTATTCACTTCTCTAGCAGTGAAACCACGCCCCCCAGCCACAATATCCTCCTTGCCAGAATAAGAGTCCTCACCGCTGCCAATCACGTGGACATATCCTGATAGCTCTACCCTCCCAGGCCTGCCTCCACCTTGATTGGGGGATCAGCCGCAACTTTATAATGCCTGTCCTCCCCACTCATTCATTGCTCGACATAGTTCCATTAGGAATTACTACTCTGGCGTGTCTCTCTCTCTTTTCTCCTCTAGGTTACGACTTGGCGTATATCCTCTCTGGCTTCTCGACCCCTGCTTGGACAACGCCCTTCCGGAATTCTCAATCCCGACCTTGGCCTAACTAAAAAACGCAACGACGACGGCACTTCTACAACCCGTACCCACCGGCAAGTATGCTAGCGTAACATCACCCCTGGCCTTGCATGCCTAAATACACACACACCGACACGCTCCTTTTGCTCGGTGCGTGCCCATATACGTTCCTCACCTCAGAGAAGGACGGGTCGGTCTGGCGGCAGCAACCGTCGTAACAGGAGTTACATCACATGACCCCGTAGCTCATTTGGCCGTTCCAAAAAAAAAAAAAAAAAAAGACCAGGTACGGGGGGTGCGAGCATGGGCAGCGAGCCATCAGGGGGCGCAAGGCCAAAAATTTGGACCACCCCTGCTTTTAATAAATCACTGTTAGTGCTCAAAAGAGTAACCCAGATGCAAATCTGTGTGGAAGATCATGTGACCATGCCGTCACGAGATACAATTTAGTGCACTTCTTGAGAGAGGGGGCAAAAGGGTGTGCCATAGCCTTTCTCAGAAGAGGACGGGGGTGTGACTTTGTAAATGGTTGCTATCGAAACAAAAAGGGGTTGTTACATTACAAATGGCTTTTACATTTTTTTTAAAATGTTCAAAGTATTTTCTCATAGTAACAAAGCACTGATTAGAAGAAAAAAAAACTTATAAAAAAACCCATTTAGGATCTTGCTTGAACTGCAGCTTTAAAGGAGCTGTCTCTACAACTAAAGTAAGACAGTAAGAAAAGAATAGGGGGACTGGGGACATTGTTCCCCAATATTTTTCCACTCTTAAAAAATAATAGTAATTTCTTCATTTTTAGCATTTACAAGAATTAAAATTCATACTTCCGTTTGTTTCCTTCTTCTGTAAACTTTTTTTAAAAATTTAAATTTAACAATCACACTTCACCAACACCAAACATTAACACATGGATGGAGGGAGCTGTCTCTTCCTGCTGCCACCAGTGCGTGTCAAAATCCCCAGCACCTACACACAACCCCCCTTGCACTTCTCTCTTGACCCTTACAACCCACCCATTGCCACTATCCAGTAGGGACCAAGCCCACCCCAGTCATGTGTGCCTGCCTAACCTACGGGCTTTTTTTCTTTGGTCAACCATATGAGCATAAGTAGTCAATATTCTTAATTTTAAGCTTTATTTGGGGCAGGATAAGAGATCACTGTGTAGAACAGATTTTGGCACCCAATTTTGAGTCTCCTTTCCTGTAATTTCTTCTCTAGAGAATGTCCTTGCAAACGTAATTCTCATACCTTAGAATCTTACCATATATGTCACAAACTTGCAAGGATATATTCACTACATTTACAGTTTCTCCAAGACACCTCTGGTCCCAGGCTTTAATGAGTGTATTAGCTGGTGTGGCATAAATGCTTCGGGCATGGTGCCTCGGGCCATTCTGAGCTTGCTCTGCTCTGCCTCGCCTGCTCAAATTGTGCTTTTTTTGTGTCCCCTCGCATGCGAGGCAGTGAGCGGCGCGTGGGGGTTGGGTCGGGGAGCGGGTCGAAGGCATGGCGGGAGGCGGAACGGAGGCGTGGCAGGATGGGGGGCTACGTCCCGGAAGGGGTCGCTTCCCATTTGATATTGTTGCAATCACCTCTCCTGAAAAAATTTCCTCCCAGTCCCGCTGAGCCCGAAATTAAACCTGCCTTTCTCCAGAAAATTTATGAGCTGCTAAAGCCGCGCTGATCACAGATTAGGGGGTAACTTCATCTGCTCAGCGCTGCTCAGCACGGCTCCAGCGTGGCCTGTTGGACTATGTCCCAGGCCTAAGTTTAGGATGCTTCTTCTTCAATATGTATGAAATCCAGCTAAACCCCGATGCATTCTAATAGGCAGTGACTTTACCTTCCGATGGGAATAATACTCAAGTGCCGGTATAGGTTATCGCAACCATTCAGTGTCAACAAACCCATTCACTGGATTGGGCGTTAACCGCCAAAACCAGGTGCAATGATAAATACCATCACTTGATGCATTTACCCCCCCTTGTGTCAGCTTAACTGACTGTATTTGGTTTAATAAAGCCCCAATGGAAGTTACTTCGATGGGCCTTTTACGGGGTTTTGCTTTCTAAACATTGTTTTTTTTTTTTGTGTTTAAGATTTTGCCAAAACCAGATTTCTTTCTTTTACATTTGTATTTTTTTATTTAGTTGAATTACTTTATACAGCAATACAATACGCATTTATGGGTACATTTGATTTTCTTAGACAGGCCCTGCAACCCTACTGAGCTTCTCCCCATGTCTCTTAGAATGCAATGCTTTCCATTGCTCCAGGGATTCTGGGTAAATGGGCATTCATGGAGCATTCAAAATTTTGTCACCTTTTTAACATGACCCCTATTAAGCTTATGCCTGCCGCATTATACAGCTTTTTTTTCAAACTTTCTGGCCAAAATTTTGTGTTGAATAATAATAAAAAAAAAAGCTCAACCATGGTTTTTTAAAAATTTGTTCTAAACTTAGAAGTTGAGCTCAACAGAACTGTTTTGGGCCTCGATTTCACATTCAACTCCTCAATCGGCGATGTCGGGATTTTTTTAAACCCATGAACGGTTTCACCTTAGACAACACCCTCCGTTCAAAATGTGCTGCCTATTACAACCCCTGAAGTGCCAGCATACAGGCATATACCCCGCTTTTAAGTACACTCACTTAATACCCTCCTCGATTAAGTACATATCAGCCCAATGGCCAACGGCGCTCACGCATGCGCCTGTCATCACGTCCTGAACAGCAATACCAGCTCAGCTTCCGCTACCTGTACCGAAGCTGTGGTCGCAAGCAGGGAGACTATAGAGCCTTTTACACAGCGTTTATTTACAAGATCAGTTATGCAACTTATATTACGATTGCAGTACAGTACAAGCATCTATAGTGGGAAAAGGTGGGTGCTTCACTGTTAAGTACATTTTCGCTTTACAATACGCTCCGGTCCCATTGCTACGTTAATGCGGGATGCTGTACATGCCTTATAGTTTAATTACAATTGCTTTGGTGATATACTATATGACTACAAGATTATTCATATTATATTGTTGCTGTAAGGGTGTACTGTATGGTTGATCCATCCATTTAATTGCATCGATAACCATCTAAAACTCATTTCATAATATTGAATTCTATAGAGGATTCCGTCAAGACTTGTTTCCATCATATTTTAATTTTCTTCTACTCCACAATTAAGACAGACAACTTAGAAAAAGAAATACAAAAAAATAATAAACATGTCCTCCATTGCATCAAGTAATCTATTAGTCTTCTTCAGACAAATGTGTGAGATAGCTAATATAATGAATCATAAATCCTGCATTCCTTTTTCCAAAATAAATCCCACAAGTGCGTCTTACAGGGTTACAATAACATATTAATTAAAACTGGCAATTAACTGTATCCCTGTTTCTTTCAACTGAAAACACTATTTGAGATTAAAGAAAAATGTAGTCGCCTTCTAAATCACCTGTAACAGTGCAGCTGTGGTTTTATTAAAGGGGCATACCTCCAATCTTGACCGCTTTTTTAAATAATATCCCCATGTGAAGTCCTTAAAGCAGATCATTTTTTTAAAAATTTATGTATTTTTTAATTTAAAAAGCTTGCATAGTGCCAATGTTCAACTCCTCCACTTCAATTCCACAGGCAGAGATAGGTTTTTTTTTCTAATCTTGACACAAAGGTTCCCATATTAAAAAATGCAAACTCCGCCTCCAACTGCCACCCCCTAGCGATGTTTCTTTGAAAATACGTTGATCCAACACACAACCACGAACACATATGTAACTGTCCAATTGTTTTTTTTATGAATTGGCACACTGAGATGCACTACCTTGCTATTCTTCTGTTGTCTGGTTTTCACAAAACCACTAACCGTGGAGGTGAAAAAGAAGTACACCAACTCGTTGAAATCTATGGTTTTTTACATATCAGGACATAATAACAATCATCTGTTCCTTAGCCAGTTCTTAAAATTAGGTAAATACAAACCTCAGATGAATCAACAAACACTAACAATTAACCGTGTCAATGATTTGAAAGACTGCTTGTAAAACCATGAAATTCAAATGAGGGTTTGTACTTTCTTTTCACACCAATGTATAAGAATGCCCCGGGAGATAGCTAGTTTTTGTTAAGGGCTCTCTCGTCTTTCAGTACAGGTGCCAATCGTTTGGCTTCACCTGGTTTGTGGGGAACTGAGACTGGGATGGTACCCCTGTCTTATCCCCCAATATGTCTCATTTTTTAAAATACTCTCGGAGTAAGGTTCTTTAAGTTCGAATGGCACTAAGGGTCAATATAACACCATAACCCAAGCACCAATCCAGAATTTTGCCCATTGGGCAAATACAGGAGTGTTCGACTGATAGAGTTGCACCCCATGACATTGACATTAGCGCCTAAGTGAGACGCTGGCTTAGAAACCATATTCATTATTAGGTTTGAGATCATCTTTTAGGAATATGACATAAGCTTAACAAATCTGTGGGATCAAGAAAAAACTAGAGGGGAACACAGACATTCTTTGGACGATATTGTGAAGAACATCTCGAAAAATAAATAACAATTCAGAGGGAACTTCCTCTTTTACATTTGCTACTTATAGTTAAATGAAGTCAAGGTGACCTACTATGTGTAAGAAGGTGCCTATAAAGTACAGTGGAATTGATTAAAGGTAGTCACTTCTGACCCATACCTCGACTGAAAATCAGTTCTTAGTTTATGAAGATAAAATGAAGACTTGATATGTTTATTTTCATTGGGTTTTAGTTCTGTAACTCTCCCCTCTGAGGGTTATTGTTAGTTAGTGTGTTACACCGGCCCCAACCCTGATTGGTCAAGGGTCATACAATCATAACAAGGAGAGTTAAATTTTATAACGGGGAGTGGAAGTTCAGAAGTAGGTTTAGGAGGACTAAGAGGAAGAGGAACCTAGGGGAGTGTTGATATAGTATGTTTATAAAAGTAATAGACAGATTAGGCCCCCTGTTCTATAGTTGTAGATAGGGACAGTACCCTTTAAGTATGGATACCCAAAAGTAGGACGGAGTCCCTGACTATACAACGAAGGGAATATGAACATGCCAGCAGAAGGGCCACAGGAAAGAGGGCTCCTGGGGGGTCAGCGGTGTTCGGATCCTGCACTAATATTTCCTCATCAGCTGTAGGATGGGAATAAGTCTCCCAACAGGTCAAAGGTGTCGGGTCAGTAAGTAAGAAAAAAGACCCGCCAGGGCTCCTTAGGGGCAGTAAACTCGGATTAATACCGATGATGTCCGAAGCTCAAGGGGATACCATTTCCCACATCTAAGTAGAGGCAATAGTAAATGTTCCCCCATTCAAGCTGGTAAGAGTGGACATTATGGAAGAAACCATTTTAGGTATGTCTGATATAACATACGTGCAACGTTGTCAAAATGTGTATGAGATAGGGTTCCCGGTTGCTTGGGACCGAATAAATGGCAGTCACTACAAAACGTTCTTACTGGTCCCATGTATTCTACAATCTTGGCTACCAAGCCCCATGCCGTCTGAATCCAGTGAAAGGTAACCCTGCGGATAGCCATATATAACACACCAACTTAATTCCCTAGAACCCGACAGGGAGGGTTACGTTTACTTTTATTCTGTTGATATACACTATAAAAATAAGATATAAAGTGCCTTGAACTAGACAAATGAAAACACAGTTAACAAGGACTTAAAACGATAAATATAAACACTGTGAGAGGAGTTCCTTATATTAAGCATTGGTAGAGTGAGGTTTTAAGCGATACCTATACATGACAGATATCAGTAATACGCAAGTTTTAAACGTATAACAGTTGTAATCCATGTAATCAATAAAGGCGCTTTTGAAGGATCATAAGACAGGGTGTTCTCAACTCCAGTCCTCAAGACCCCCCAACAGGTCCAGGTGTTTCAGAATACCCTGCTCAGCACAGGGGCTCATATCGTGGCCAATCTTTGACTGAGGTCACTCATTTGAGCCACCTATGCGAAGATGCTCTTGACTGAGCAGCTGGTTGAGCCACCTTTGACTGAAGGCATCCACTGCGCGGGCTAGCCCATTTATTAAAAAATAAAATGCCGGCGATCACCGTTTGGTTTTTCTTTTTTTTTTTTGCACATGCGAGAGCCGGAGTCGCGCGCATGCGCAGGGAATGGGGGAAACAGGTTGTCCAGCACTGTGCCTGTGTTCCGCTCCCCCCCCGATCCAACGTGGGATGGAGGGGAAGATCCGTGGCGAGACACCACCCGTCCCAACCCAGCTCCCCGACAGCCAGCCACAACCAGCTCCCCCGCCGCCAGCCAGCCACGCTCCACCGACGCCGCAACCCAGCGCACCCGCGCACCGCCCTCCTGCCCCTGGGAAACAGGCCCTAGGGGCCAAGGGGAAAATGTCCCATGGAATTAGCCCCGCCAGGTCAACCCCCGTCCCCCCAGCGCCTCCACTCCCACGCCCCCACCCACTCTACGCCACGAGCCCACCTCCCGCCCTGGACAGCAGCAAGGGATGGGGGGCAGGGGGAAAAAAACAAGCTCTGGTGGGCCAAGGAAGCAGCACCACTGGTCAAGGGGTCAGTCACCCACCCCGCAGTCACATCACCCACACCAAGTCAGTCACTTCCTTACTCCAGTCATTCTCATCAACTCAACCCCAGTCCACTCACTCACCCCCCACCCAGTCAAACCCACCCACCCACCAACAAACCCCCCAGCGCCACTCAGTCACCCCCAACCCACCGAGGCAGTCAATCAGTCACCACACAGTCACTCAGTCCTCCACCCCCCCAATTCCCCACCCCTTAACCACCAGTCACTCACTTACCTACCACTCACCCCCCGACAGTCAGTCACTCACCCCTCGTTACCCTGCCCCAGGCCCCATTACTATAACTCTAACCGCCCCCATGCCCATACTTAACCCCCACCCCCAGCCCATACTGAATCCCCCGGCCTTTGTGAACATGGATGTAGGTTGGTACTTTGTCTTTTGTTGGAATGAATGTAAATAAGCAGCTTGCATTTAAGTGTTTTTTCCCGTTATTACAATTAAGAAAGAAGAAACAGTAAGTAAACAGTTGTGCGCAGAAAAATAGTTTTTCGTGGTTGGTGCGCTTATGGGTCGGGGGGGGGAGGGGGGGGGTGTTCCTTTCATTGTCTGGGCCCATGATTTCTGGTTGCGGCATGCACAGGAGAACGATGTCGAGTGACAAATTAGTGAATTACTTATAATTTTGTGGATTAGATTGATCCACTATTAGATGAGGAGTGTGACGTCAGCTTGGACTGCTGCTTTACGACTACTACTTTTTTCTCATAGAGAAAGAGATGGTTATTGATATTCCCTTTCCTCTACTTCCTCGCCCTTAGCATCATTACAACAGTGCAACCATGTTTACAAAAGAGGTTGTTGGTCATGGCATTATGATAACAACTACCCATTTTATTTGGAAGCGCGCAACCAAAGTTTCTGTTACCCATTTTCCGATAACTGGCTCTGGTAATAATACCTGAAAACTGTATATACAGAAGAAAGCATCGCGTTGGACTTTGCTTCGAAAATCTCTTAATAATCTCTGTATAATTCAGCACACGTATCCCATGTGTGGGTGTGTGTTGGAGTTGAGATTCTTCGTTTGACAACAGGGATCTCCTACATTGGTTCTTGACTAAAACACAGCAGGGCAATTTCCCCCTTTATCTTTTATACAGAGGAAAATGTTTGGCTCTACATCCTGAAACCCTGTTTTTTTTTTTTTTTTTTTTTTTTTTTTTTACATTATTCGACAAGTTGAGTTGTTTTACTTTTGGGCTTCTCCCGCTCCGTATGTTAGAGGGTACATTAACACAACGGTGCCTTTTCAAAGAAGCTGATGGATTATTTCATCCATCAATCAAAAGTGGGAAGGTGCAGAATTATCATGGAAGTCATTTAATCGTGTGCGGCCATCCTTGGTATCAAATATCATGTGGTTTAGGTGTAGTCCACTTTGCAACATAACATGAATCATTTGCGCCAGGTACTACGTTGCTACAGTACATTTAAACTTTGTTTCGTCGTCAACGGCGTACATTAAATACATTAAGAATAGTAAACAAAGGAAAAAAAGGGAATCATCTGTAAGAAACTAGGAGCTCTACTTAAATGGTTTGCTGAGATTTGTTTCTTGCAGAGAGAATGGAAGTTAATAACGGTACACATTAACTGGTCTTATCCTACAGTACTTTTCACATTTTGAATTGGGTCGTAGAGTCTCAATATATCTGGTAAGTATATTTTGCCCCTTGTAAAGTCAGTTGTATTTTCTGGAGTGTCCTAGAGAGAGTAGATGGATTTACCTGTGAACATCTAACGAGATGTCGTCAAATCTATCTTGCGTCCTGTGCCCATTTCTACCTGTGTTCAGAAAGTCGTCTCATGTCTCCTCAGTAAAGTGGTAATAAATACACCTGAAAACCGCTGGGATTATATTTCTTAAGAGTACGTACTCTTTAATAATCTGGGAACACGGTTGTACCTTTGGCGTTGGGATAGTAGCATAAAATCTCCAATTCTTGGCAGCACAATGTGGGGCGTAACTTATTAAACTGACGATTGTGTCGATAGGGGACTATTGCAGGGAAACTCCCTTTAACTTTAGTGGGAGATTCTGTGTGACAGTGTCTGACGGCACTAGTGGCAAGTTTAGGGACATAAACACCATAGTGTGACAATTGAGTTGAAGGTAAATTTTATTCTGCTTATCAGTTACATTATGAAACGGACAGCGTTTTACCCGTATCACACCTACCCGGCCATGAATCAATCTCATTGCGTATGATTTGTGTTAAGGTACAACAAGTCCCTGATCTACGGTTCTGGTTTCACGTAAGCCAAAAAAAAAATAAATTGCAAAGGCTGCCATGGTGGGACGGGGGTGGGGAGGGTGTGATGCAGAAATGTCCAACACCTTCAAACATTCACACATAGAACATGCACTCATTCATACGTTATTCATAGAACACACACTCCTAACAACAACTCAAACATAAAGTATTAACTCATAGATATATGCACTCATAATGTATGAGGTAATGTATATATAGTATGGTGTTCGCATAATTGAGTGTATGTATGAGTAACTTGTTATCTGATATGTATGAGTACATGTATCTTGAGGCATGTATGGCATGAGTGATGTATTATGAAGTACCATAATAATGCATGTACTGTTTTAGTGTGTAATGAGTACAGGGAACCATGGTCATGGAGTGCATGAATCTTGAGTATTCATTATGTTAGATAACAAAACAAAAATAGACAGCACTAATAAGCTAAAAAGTTATAATGAATGGTGCAACGTGGCAACAAGGCCGGAACCCTATTTCCTCCAAACAATCACTAGACACAAAACAATGTTCCCAATCACACATAAGACAAATGAAAAAGGTGCAGGCCAACATAATTAATGACAAAAGCAAAGAAAAAGCACACACCCAGAGGGGTATACGCACATGCAATGCCATAATATATTGTTGGCAAGGAGAAAAAGGGAAAGGAAAAACACAGGTGAGGGGAAGGTAGGGGGTGCTGGGAGGGGGTGGGGGGAAGGGTTTTGTGCAAACAGGTGTGACGCAAGGGAAGGGGGGCAACGTTTCGGGGTTAGAACCCCTTCTTCAACCCCATTCCCAAAGGGCAAAAAATGATGTCCAATGGTACTTCCCTTTAAACCTGTAAAAACTCCCTATGCAAAAAACATAAATAAAATCATTCAAAGGGAAAAGGTGAAAAATCAGTCCAGCACCTCAAAGAAAATATTAGGGGATATGAGCTCCTGAACAAAGCTCAGTGAGTGTCTAGATAGCTAAAAAGGATAAGTTCCAAGGTTCCTGTTTGAACTCCTCAAACTCTCCATCAATGCTCACGTCGGTCAACATCAAACGGTACAACAAGGAGATGCATAGTAGCATAGATATAGTAGGTAATCTCTACCGACCAGTTATAAGTCCTAAGTAATAGCCAATCTCGTCCGTGTTTGTGTGGTCAGTTTGGCGGCACTTCTCCTGCTCACTCTCACATGGGGGATATGAGGTGCTGAATGAGCGGTACACCGGAGCGCTCTGAAATACTTCCCGTTGTGACGTCATTGTCTGTCCAGCCCATTCGATTATAACCGATTTGTGAGAAGCCGGAAGAGAATTTGATTGGTTCCACAGGCAGCAGCACGATAGAGCAGTAATGTCGCATGTGGTGTATAGAGTTCACTGGCATCTGGGCGGCCCTGTCACACATGGTAACCAAAGTCACACTCACAAGTGCCCACACGGTGTAGAAGTAGCCATGTTATTCCATATTCTCAGCGGTACCAGACGGGTCCCAATAGGAGAGCATGGTTGCATGTAAAAGACACAAATGACACAAAGGTTAAAACAACCATTAGGGCAATAAAAATGAACATGAATGTAAAAATGTTTGAGATAACCTGAAAACAATCTAGCTGTTGAATACAGTAATCATGAACTAAATGTACAAACGGAGATTATGACCCAAGCTGTCCTAATCCATGGATCCAAAATTAGTTGAATTTGGGATCCTGTAGAAACTTGGTTCACAGGGCAATGAGTGGCAGGGCAGAGTGAGAGACAAGAGTGTCATAGGACCGATATAGCACACACACTATGATGATGGAAGAACCATAGGGTCACACACTTCAATTTGAGGGCAACAAAGTCAAACGAGAGAGGGCAGGTGTCTGATAGAGAGATAAATAGGGTTAGTGGTCGGTATGAGTACACTACAAAGGTGTAGGGACCAAACTGTGCATCAGGTTAACAGTCAGCGAGGTAATCATTCAAAAGTGAACTAAAAATAACAGCTTAATCCAAAGCTTCTTCATACCCTACGGAGTCCTAGTCCTAGGGCCAAAAGCTTAATGAATTTCTTATGTTAGAGACCGAAAAGAGCCATCTGGACCAGGTGCCTTCGATGGCTTCAACTCCTTAATATGACCTGTGTCAACTACTCTGTTGTGAAATTTGCGCCCAAAACTCTCTGTCCGACCTATTCCAATCTTGATAGGCTAGAGCTTGCCAGGAAACTCCCCCAGAGCTTTTTTGTTTTCGATTATGTGCCACTTTTTCTTTCTCTGTTATATAGATCTACATAGCACTCTTAAATTCAACATACTATCGATTTTGGGTCGGCGCTGTGGCGGATCCGATTTTAAGCGATCGCCTGTTTTAAGTTGATTTTCTATTCCTTAATTATGCAACCAGCATGGTGTCTGGCCTGTTTGCTGTCTCATAAAACTATCTCTGTGACCAGTTTAGAGAATTACTCCGCCTGGGAGGTAAGCTGCAGGTTTAGCTCAATTTTGAACGTCCTTCAGCTCTTTTAAAGACCTGAACATTAGCGCATCTTTTGTGGCTATTCGAAGGGATTTTAGCTTGGTTTGTAGTTTAAGCTATTTTAGCGTGCCTTTCTCTTTTTCGTCTAGCCGCCAACACAATTAACATGCCTCTAATGTTGTCTTTATGCGCTTCCCAAAGAGTTGCTTGGGAGTTTACGCTACCATTATTTTTTTTAAAGATTGATCAATCTCACCGCATAGAATTGACAGACTTCTGGAATTTTTAAGATTGACTCGTTAAGTTTCCAATTGCTCCAGGCCTGTCCATGTGAATTTGTTCGCACCTTGGCTCTATCGGCGCATGGTCTGACATGAAAAATCATGGATCACTGCTGGGAACTTAGTTACCAGTTTGCTAGAGATAAAGAAGTAATCGATTCTACTATATGTACGTGGGGGTGTGAAAAGAAAGTATAATTTTTCTCAGTGGGGTGTAGTTCCTCCGATATCGACAAGCTGGTTTTCTGTGAGACCTGTACTCGTGCGTTCAGGACCCCTTTGTTGCTAGTCTTATTGGACCTGACCTGTCCATCCCTGGGTTGATCACCATGTTGAAGTCTCCTCCTCTCATATGATATATTTTATTTAGTATCTGAAAGAATCTGGAAAGAAAACAGGATTTGCTTGCATGGGGCATACATGGAGGCTATGTTAGAAGCTGCTCTGCACCGTACCCACTACAATCAGAAACCACCCATCTCTGTCTTTCTTACTGTCTCTGCAATGAACAGGAACCTATTATGGATAAGTATTGCGACGCCTCTCTTTTCTCATCAACTGAAGCCAGAAAAAATTGCCTGAACTGCTTATCTAAATATTTGGGCAAGCTTCTCAAGCTAAAGTGTGTTTCTTGAATCATTACTACACCGGCTCGCTTTTTTTAATAGTCTGCAATTGCCACCCTCTCTTATTAGGACTGTTCAGGCCTTTTACATTGTGAGAGATTATAGCAACACCATTGTAAGCTATTGTGTCCTTGAATCTCTGTAGCATAGCCCAATTTTTATCTGCTTGAGGTTGTATCAGATAGAGGACACCCGTACTTCTCCCTATGCGTTCAACGGTGGAATCAGAGGGACCACGACAGAGGAGGGACCACGCACCAGGAGTGGGAGAGGGGAGGGAAGAAAAAAACAGACATAAGAGCCGGATTTGGTCCTGACCAAACCGGCTCTTTTGCCCTAGGGGTAGGTCTGGCATCTGGCCCCTCTAACCTAGACGGCCAACGCTCTGGAGGACCTGCGGAATACAGACCCCCTGGGTCTTTGTGGTGAATATGATAAACCTTCATGTATCACGTCCCGAGACGCATGCGAACAACCGAGGTGTTCCCACCACGGCTACTGCTATTCGTATACATTCATTTGAGGGAGCGCCACTGTCTTTTTCCTTTTTTTTCGCTTCTATAGTCTAATCATAAACGGCATTTTACGCAATTGAGGACATATACCTAAATAAACCCGTAGGCGTAGAGAGTGTCTAACATCCTGAAAATATATAATACAGAATCCCAAGATCTCAAGTCACACACATATCTGTGACGAACCGACATGGCCCTGGGCATGTGATCAGCAACCTTGTTATCCCTAACCTATTTCCGCCAGCTTGTTCGTTTAGATGGAGTTGGGCGCTCATTTATGTTTTCCTCCATTCCATCTATTATTTTATTGAAGCCCATAGTTTGCCCGTATTAATTATGTAGGAATTAGGCATTAAGTTGATTGAGTGTTAGTGTGTCCCATGGCCCTGGTACCTTGTAAAGGGGCTCCACTGCACTGCTGGTTGCACTTCGGTTCAAAACCAGCCTACAGTATGATGAACCTGCTTCTTCATCCCTTCAGAGTACTCTCGAGAACTTCTCTGGCATCCATGTAATGTTAAACTTATATCTACTATGTCCGGTGCACAGGAAAGCCTTTAAGGCTGAGCTCAACAGAAAGCTACCTTGATGCGTGTCCGCGCCTCTGTCTGCTAGGCGATGTGTGCTCATTCCCAGCAGACAAAATGACACGATTGGAGGCGGGACTAAAAAAAAAAAGTGTGGTGTGTGTTTGTGATTAGCTGGTGAAGTACACGTGAACGGCTGCTGCTTTTAATTACAACAACTTCAGTTGTCTCCTTCAAGAGCAGCGGCGTCAACGCTTGTACTTCGCCGCAGGGGTCGTTTCAGTTTGAAAACTCCCACAGAACACAGCGAAAGTGTATCTCTGTACAGATTTCTCACTCTCTGAGTTGGAGCCCATCTCTGTAGCGGTGGATCAGAGCTTCCCGTCTGAGCCATCTCACTTTTGTTAAAATAATCAGTTAGCAACAGGGCCCTCTCTTAGCCTTAGCCCTTGTTGGCATCCTGGTGTTCCGATTTCTATATCCGCCCCCGTTCATGAGCTGCGGTATCTCCGTTCGCCGATTATGCAAGATATTGGCACTGGTAGGATGGAGCTCAAACTCTAAGCGTCCATACACCTCGCTGTCACATATAAGCCTCCTTTTTTTGTTACATGTAGAAGAAGCAGGGGTTTCCGGAGCTGAACCCGGGTTAATTTCCATTCCCTGGTGCCCGAGGTACTCACTTAGATGCAGACATAACCCTGTGTCAGGAAGCTCGACAGATACTGACCTACATGACGTGGGAGATATAAACATTCACTTTGTTTGCCTTGGAGGGTTCCCCAGGACTATCTTGGGAACCAGGGTGTCCCCAGAGTTGTAATTAGCATGAGAATAAAAAGAGTAGGGGGGACGTGCCCCTTTAACTGAATAGAGAAAAATGAGAAAGGGCTTTATAGTCAGTCGGGAAAGTGATGATTAAATAGTATGAATGCAGTGGTAATGCCCTTGCTGTATTAGTAAACAATGCAGTAAGTCTCTGATGCTAGAGTGGTCGCAGTGCACAAGCCAGCTCTTAGGTTAATTAGCTTAGTTAATCGACATTGTATATAACGGGTGTTCCAGTGTAAAACAAAGTGAACTAAGGACAGTGACATAGAACACACAACTAGGTTCCCAGCACTCAATGGTATAAAAGAAAATCCAAGCATGGGGATGAGTCTGGACTAAATTCTGATGAATTTCTTCAAACAGGTATGTTTCTGTAAGCTGAATTCTCCTATCAATGCAACAGAACTTACAATCTAATGAACTATTGGTATGTTTCTGTGAGTTGATAAGGCAAACCCCTCCCTTTTTATGTTAGTCAAATCATGGGTATCAGAGTATTTAATACAGTCTATCTTGGCTGTGAGCCATATGGCTGTGTACTTCAACGTGTCACATTTAAAGTGTCTGTAGAGTTAATTTTGGAGGTGAAGATTAGAGGAAATCTGGACTCTGCACAACAACTTTGCAACTGTGAGAACTTGACTTTAAATGCTGTGATTATTTGTCTCTCCTATCCTCCAATAACTGGGAATCTCTCCTCCTGCATCTCACTATGCCCTCCCTATTGCTTTTCTTTTTACGGTTTCCTCACTCCTTTGTGAACGTCTCTGTTCTCTCCAACTTCCCACTCCATCATTATTTATACACCTCTCTCCAACAACTTCTTCACCCCTCAATAAAAAACACCCACACAAATCCTCTATTCACACTTCTGTCACTCCTTCCTGCTGCTGGGGATCTCCCCTACGCGTGAACCCTGATGTCACCCACCTCCCTGCCATCTCTTCCCCTGTAAATGGTGTTAACCTCTGATTTAATACTGACTTACCTTAAAACTCGCCCCCAAATCAGCATCCCATAGCCTGCACTCGTGGCTATGTCCCACACCCACAGTCACTCCTACCAACCATTGTGCCAAGCACTGCCATCTACAGCACTTATTCCCTCACCTGCGTCTCTGTAAGTCTCCCATCATACCACTTAGAATGTAAGCTCTTCGGCGTAGGGATTTCCTTTCCTATTGTCTGATTTTGCTGCACTTATTGTATTATATATCCCATACTGGTGTTCTTGTGAAGCGCTGAGTACACTTTTGGCGTTATATAAATAAAGACTTACAATACAATGAGCCAAAAAGATCTGTATTAACTAATATTAAAGAGTCACCACAGGATACTCTGTGGTGCAGACAAAGAGTCACTCCGATAATCTGTGTTCAGCAGTCAATAGTGAAAGCCTCATTTAATTAAACATTGAAACTCAGGACAAAGCATGTATGTATGTTATGTATGTATTGTAGTATGTATGTATGTCTTTATATTGTATGTATTGTATGTCTTTATTTATATAGCGTTAATGTACATAGCGCTTCACAGTAGTAATACATGTGGTAATCAAATAATACAGATAATATAAATAACAGATCATGGGAATAAGTGCTTTAGACATAAACGTAACATTAAGGAAGAGGAGTCCCTGCCCCGAGGAGCTTACAGTCTTATTGGTAGGTAGGGAGAACGTACAGAGACAGTAGGAGGGAGTTCTGGTAAGTGCGTCTGCAGGGGGCCAAGCTTTATGTATCATGTGTTCAGAATATTCACAGTGCTATTCATATGCTTTCTTTAAGCAAGTGTGTCTTAAGCTGGGTCTAAAGGTGGATAGAGGAGGTGCTAGTCGGGGTACTGAGGGGAAGGGCATTCCAGAGGTGTGGGGCGTCAGTGTGAAAAGGTTTAAGGTGGGAGAGGGCTTTAGATACAAAGGGGGTAGAAAGAAGACATCCTTGAGCAGAACGCAAGAGTCGGGATGGTGCATAGCGAGAAATTAGGGCTGAGATGTAAGGAGGGGCAGAAGAGTGTAAAGCTTTAAAAGTGAGGAGAAGAATGGAGTTCGCCCCTCACATTCAAAACATTTCTAAAACTTGTCGCTTTTTCCTCCGCAATATAACAAAGATACGCCCTTTCCTCTGTTGCTCGACTGCTAAAACTCTGACTCAGGCCCTCATTCTCTCCCGTCTTGATTACTGTAACCTCCTGCTGTCCGGCCTTCCTGCCTCTCACCTGTCTCCCCTACAATCTATCCTAAATGCTGCTGCCAGAATCACTCTACTCTTTCCTAGATCTGTCTCAGCATCTCCCCTCATGAAATCCCTCTCCTGGCTTCCGATCAAATCCCGCATCTCACACTCCATTCTTCTCCTCACTTTTAAAGCTTTACACTCTTCTGCCCCTCCTTACATCTCAGCCCTAATTTCTCGCTATGCACCATCCCGACTCTTGCGTTCTGCTCAAGGATGTCTTCTTTCTACCCCCTTTGTATCTAAAGCCCTCTCCCACCTTAAACCTTTTTCACTGACTGCCCCACACCTCTGGAATGCCCTTCCCCTCAGTACCCGACTAGCACCTCTCTATCCACCTTTAAGACCCAGCTTAAGACACACTTGCTTAAAGAAGCATATGAATAGCACTGTGAATATTCTGAACACATGATACATAAAGCTTGGCCCCCTGCAGACGCACTTACCAGAACTCCCTCCTACTGTCTCTGTACGTTCTCCCTACCTACCAATAAGACTGTAAGCTCCTCGGGGCAGGGACTCCTCTTCCTTAATGTTACGTTTATGTCTAAAGCACTTATTCCCATGATCTGTTATTTATATTATCTGTTATTTATTTGATTACCACATGTATTACTACTGTGAAGCGCTATGTACATTAATGGCGCTATATAAATAAAGACATACAATACAATACAATATAAAGACATACATACATACATACATACATACATACATACATACATACATGCTTTGTCCTGAGTTTCAATGTTTTAATTAAATGAGGCTTTCACTATTGACTGCTGAACACAGATTATCGGAGTGACTCTTTGTCTGCACCACAGAGTATCCTGTGGTGACTCTTTAATATTAGTTAATACAGATCTTTTTGGCTCATTGTATTGTAAGTCTTTATTTATATAACGCCAAAAGTGTACTCAGCGCTTCACAAAGAACACAGTATGGGGAATTATAATAATACAATAAGTGCAGCAAAATCAGACAATAGGAAAGGAAATCCCTACGCCGAAGAGCTTACATTCTAAGTGGTATGATGGGAGACTTACAGAGACAGCAGGTGAGGGAATAAGTGCTGTAGATGGCAGTGCTTGGCACAATGGTTGGTAGGAGTGACTGTGGGTGTGGGACAATAGCCACGAGTGCAGGCTATTGGGATGCTGATTTGTGGGGCGAGTTTTAAGGTAAGTCAGTATTAAATCAGAAGGTTAACACCATTTACAGGGGAAGAGATGGCAGGGAGGTGGGTGACATCAGGGTTCACGCGTAGGGGAGATCCCCAGCAGCAGGAAGGAGTAGACAGAAGGTGTGAATAGAGGATTTGTGTGGGTGTTTTTTATTGAGGGGTGAAGAAGTTGTTGGGAGAGAGGTGTATAAATAATGATGGAGTGGGGAAGTTGGAGAGAACAGAGACGTTCACAAAGGAGTGAGGAAACCGTAAAAAGAAAAAGCAATAGGGAGGGCATAGTGAGATGCAGGAGGAGAGACTTCCCAGTTATTGGAGGATAGGAAGAGTACAAATAATCACAGCATTTAGAAAGTCAAGTTCTCACAGTTGCAAAGTTGTTGTGCAGAGTCCAGATTTTCCTCTAATCTTCACCTCCAAAATTAACTCTACAGACACTTTAAATGTGACACGTTGAAGTTACACACAGCCATATGGCTCACAGCCAAGATAGACTGTATTAAATACTCTGATCCCATGTATTTGACTAACAATAAAAAGGGAGGGGTTTGCCTTATCAACTCACAGAAACATACCAAATAGTTCATTAGATTGTAAGTTCTGTTGCAATTGATAGGAGAATTCAGCTTACAGAAACATACCTGTTTGAAGAAATTCATCAGAATGTTAGTCCAGACTCATCCCCAGTGCTTGGATTTTTCTTTATATACCATTGAGTGCTGGGAACCTAGTTGTGTGTTCTATGTCACTGTCCTTAGTTCACTTTTGTTTTACACTGGAACACCCGTTTATATACAATGTCGTATTAACTAAGCTAATTAACCTAAGAGCTGGGCTTTGTGCACTGCAGACCACTCTAGCATCAGAAGACTTACTGCATTGTTTACTAATACAGCCAAGGGCATTACCACTGCATTCATACTATTTAATCATCACTTTCCCGACTGACTATAAAGCCCTTTCTCATTTTTTCTCTATTCAGTTAAAGGGGCACGTCCCCCCTACTCTTTTTATTCTCATGCTAATTACAACTCTGGGGACACCCTGGTTCCCAAGATACGTCCTGGGGAACCCTCCAAGGCAAACAAAGTGAATGTTTATATCTCCCACGTCATGTAGGTCAGTATCTGTCGCAGCTTCCTGACACAGGGTTATGTCTGCATCTACAGTGAGTACCTCGGGCACCAGGGAATGGAAATTAACCCGGGTTCAGCTCCGGAAACCCCCTGCTTCTTCTACATGTAACAAAAAAAGGAGGCTTATATGTGACAGCGAGGTGTATGGACGCTTAGAGTTTGAGCTCCATCCCTACCAGTGCCAATATCTTGCATAATCGGCGAACGGAGATACCGCAGCTCATGAACGGGGGCGGATATAGAAATCGGAACACACCAGGATGCCAACAAGGGCTAAGGCTAAGAGAGGGGCCCTG
Organism: Ascaphus truei; assembly: GCA_036426205.1. Lineage (NCBI taxonomy): Eukaryota > Metazoa > Chordata > Amphibia > Anura > Ascaphidae > Ascaphus > Ascaphus truei. The sequence goes on along the minus strand of CM071575.1, from coordinate 26,675,797 downwards.
TTGCTAACTGATTATTTTAACAAAAGTGAGATGGCTCAGACGGGAAGCTCTGATCCACCGCTACAGAGCGTGGGCTCCAACTCAGAGAGTGAGAAATCTGTACAGAGATACACTTTCGCTGTGTTCTGTGGGAGTTTTCAAACTGAAAACGACCCCTGGCGGCGAAGTACAGCGTTGACGCCGCTGCTCTTGAAGGAGACAACTGAAGTTGTTGTAATTACAAGCAGCAGCCGTGTCACGTGTACTTCACCAGCTAATCACAAACACACACACACTTTTTTTTTTTTTAAGTCCCGCCTCCAATCGTGTCATTTTGTCTGCTGGGAATGAGCACACATCGCCTAGCAGACAGAGGCGCGGACACGCATCAAGGTAGCTTTCTGTTTGAGCTCAGCCTTAAAGGCTTTCCTGTGCACCAGGACATAGTAGATATAAGTTTAACATTACATGGATGCCCCAGAGAAGTTCTCGGAGAGTACTCTGAAGGGATGAAGAAATGCAGGTTCATCATACTGTAGGCTGGTTTTGAACCGACATGTGCAACCAGCAGGTGGCAGTGGAGCCCCTTTACAAGGTACCAGGGCCATGGGACACACTAACACTCAATCACCCTTAATGCCTAATTCCTACATAATTAATACAGGGCAAACTATAGGGCTTCAATAAAATAATAGATGGAATGAGGAAAACATAAATGAGCGCCCAACTCCATCTAAACGAACAAGCTGGCGGGAAATAGGTTATAGGGATACAAGGTTGCTGATCACCTGCCCAGGGCCATGTCGGTTCGTCACAGATATGTGGTGTGACTTGAGATCTTGGGAATTCTGTATATATATTTTCAGGATGTTAGACACTCTCTACGCCTACGGGTTTATTTAGGTATATGTCCTCAAATTGCCGTAAAATGCCGTTTTATGATTAGACTATACGAATAGCGAAAAAAAGGAAAAAAGACAGTGGCGCTCCCTCAAATGAATGTATACGAATAGCGAGTAGCCGTGGTGGGAACACCTCGGTTGTTCGCATGCGTCTCGGGACGTGATACATGAAGGTTTATCATATTCACCACAAAGACCCAGGGGGTCTGTATTCCGAGGTCCTCCAGAGCGTTGGCCGTCTAGGTTAGAGGGGCCAGATGCCAGACCTACCCCTAGGGCAAAAGAGCCGTGTTTGGTCAGGACCAAATCCGGCTCTTATGTTGCTGTTTTTTTCTTCCCTCCCCTCTCCCACTCCTGGTGCGTGGTCCCTCCTCTGTCGTGGTCCCTCTGGATTCCACCGTTGAACGCATAGGGAGAAGTACGGGTGTCCTCTATCTGATACAACCTCAAAGCAAGATAAAAATTGGGCTATGCTACAGAGATTCAAGGACACAATAGCTTACAATGGCTGTTGCTATAATCTCTCACAATGTAAAAGGCCTGAACAGTCCTAATAAGAGACGGGTGGCAATTGCAGACTATTAAAAAAAAGCGAGCCGGTGTAGTAATGATTCAAGAAACACACTTTAGCTTGAGAAGCTTGCCCAAATATTTAGATAAGCAGTTCAGGCAATTTTTTCTGGCTTCAGTTGATGAGAAAAAGAGAGGCGTCGCAATACTTATCCATAATAGGTTCCTGTTCATTGCAGAGACAGTTAAGAAAGACAGAGATGGGTGGTTTCTGATTGTAGTGGGTACGGTGCAGGAGCAGCTTCTAACATTAGCCTCCATGTATGCCCCATGCAAGCAAAATCCTGTTTTCTTTTCCAGATTCTTTCAGATACTAAATAAAATAATATAATATGAGCAGGAGACTTCAACATGGTGATCAACCCAGGGATGGACAGGTCAGGTCCACATAAGACTAGCAACAAAGGGGTCCTGAACGCACTGAGTACAGGTCTCACAGAAACCAGCTTGTCGATATCTGGAGGGAACTACACCCCACTGAGAAAAATTATACTTTCTTTTCACACCCCCACGCTACATATAGTAGAATCGATTACTTCTTTATCTCTAGCAAACTGGTAACTAAGGTCTCCCAAGCAGGGATCCATGATTTTTCATGGTCAGACCATGCGCCGATAGAGCCAAGGTGCGAACAAATTCACATGGACAGGCCTGGAGCAAATTGGAAACTTAACGAGTCAATCTTAAAAATTCCAGAAGTCTGTCAATTCATATGCGGTGAGATTGATCAATTCTTTAAAAAAAATAATGGTAGCGTAAACTCCCAAGCAACTCTTTGGGAAGCGCATAAAGCAACATTAAGAGGCATGTTAATTTGTGTTGCGGCTAGACGAAAAAGAGAAAGGCACGCTAAAATAGCTAAACTACAAACCAAGCTAAAATCCCTTTCGAATAGCCACAAAAGATGCGCTAATGTTCAGGTCTTAAAAGAGCTGAAGGACGTCAAAATTGAGCTAAACCTGCAGCTTACCTCCCAGGCGGATAATTCTCTAAACTGGTCAAAGAGGAAGTTTTATGAGACAGCAAACAGGCCAGACACCATGCTGGTGCATAAATTAAGGAATAGAAAATCAAACTTTAAAACACAGGCGATCCGCTTAAAATCGGAATCCGCCACAGCCGACCCAAAATCGATAGTAGTTGAATTTAAGAGGTGCTATGTAGATCTATATAACGGAGAAAAAGTGGCACATAATTCGAAAACAAAAAAAGCTCTGGGGGAGTTCCTGGCAAGCTCTAGCCTATCAAGATTGGATAGGTCGGACAGAGAGTTATTGGGCGCAAATTTCACAACAGAGGAGTTGACACAGGTCATTAAGGAGTTGAAGCCATCGAAGGCACCTGGTCCAGATGGCTTTTCGGGTCTCTAACATAAGAAATTCATTAAGCTTTTGGCCCTAGGTACTAGGACTCCGGAGGGTATGAAGAAAGATTTGGATTTAAGCTGTTATTTTTAGTTCACTTTATTGAATGATTACCTCTGTGACTGTTCAACCTTGATTGCAGTTTTGTCCCTACACCGTAGTCCGGTTACTCATACCGACTATACCCTATTTATCTCTCTCTACAGACCTGCCCGTCTCTCGTTTGACTTTGTTGCCCTCAAATTGAAGTGTGTGACCCTTATCGGTTCTTCCATACATCATCGTTGTGTGCTATGATCGGTCCTATGACACTCTTGTCTCCTTCACCTCTGCCCTGCCACTCATTTGCCCTGCCTGACCAAGTTTCTACAGGATCCCAAATTCAACTAATTTTTGGATCCATGGATTAGGACAGCTTGGGTCATAATCTCAGTTTGTACATTTAGTTCATGATTACTGTATTCAACAGACTAGATTGTTTTCAGGTTATCTCAAACATTTTTACATTCATGTTCATTTTATTTGCCCTAATGGTTGTTTTAACCTTTGTGTCATTTGTGTCTTTTACATATGCACCATGCTCTCCTATTGGGACCCGTCTGGTACCGCTGAGAATATGGAACTACATGGCTACTTCTACACCGTGTGGGCACTTGTTGAGTGTGACTTCTGGTTACCATGGTGACAGGGCCGCCAAGATGCCAGTGGAACTCTATACACACATGCGCATTACTGCTCTAGTCGTGCTGCTGCCTGTGGAACCAATCAAATTCTCTTCCGGCTTCTCAGCCAATCGGTAGATCGAATGGGCATGGACAAGACAATGACGTCACAACGAGGAAGTATTTCAGAGCGCTCCGGTGTACCGCTCATTCAGCACCTCAGTATCCCCCATGGTGAGAGTGAGCAGGAGAAGTGCCGCCAAACTGACCACGACAAACACGGACGGAGATTGCAGCTATACTTAGGACTTATACTGGTCGGTAGAGTAATACTCTAACTATATCTATGCTACTATGAGCATTCTCCTTTGATGTTTACCGCATTTGATGTTACCGAGTGAGCATTAGCTAGGGAGAGTTTGAGGAGTTCAAACAGGGAACATTGGAACTTATCCTTTTTAGCTATCTAGACTCTCACTGAGCTTTGTTCAGGAGCTACATATCCCCTAATATTTTCTTTGAGGTGCTGGACTGATTTTTCACCTTTTCCCTTTGGAATTGATTTTATTTATGTTTTTTGCATAGGGAGTTTTTACAGGTTTTAAAGGGAAGTACCATTGGACATCATTTTTTTGCCCTTTGGGAATGGGGTTGAAGAAGGGGTTCTAACCCCGAAACGTTGCCCCCCTTCCGCTGCGTCACACCTTGTTTGCACAAACCCTTCCCCCCCCCCCCTCCCGCACCTCCCTACCTTTCCCCTTCACCTTGTTTTTTCCCTTTCTCCCTTGCCACATATATTCTGGCATTGCAATTTGCGTATACCCCTCGTGGGTGTGTGCTTTTTTCTTCATTAAATTATTTGGCTTACACCTTTTTTCATTTGTCTTTTATGAGTGCTGGGAACATTGTTTTGTGTCTATTGATTGTTTGGAGGAAATAGGGTTCCTCCTTGTTCCACGTTGCACCATTCATTATAAACTTTAGCTTATTAGAGTGCTGTCTATTTTTTGTTTTGTTACTCATACATAATGCACATACTCATAGATACATGCACTCATGACATGGTTACCTGTACTCATACACACATAAATACAGTACATGCATTTATATGTACATACTCATAGATACATGCACTCATCCATACATGCTCATAGATACATGTACTCATACATATAGATACAAGTACTCATACATACACTCAGATATATGCACACATCCATACTCATAGATACATGTACTCATACATATATGAGTGCATATATCTATGAGTATATACTTTATGTTTGAGTATGTATGTATGAGTGTGTGTATCTATGAATACGTATGAATGAGTGCATGTATCTATGTGTGAATGTAGAAGAGTGTTGGACATTTCTGCATCACACCCTCTCCCACCCCCTCTCCCAACCATGGCAGCCTTTGCAATGTATTTTTTTTATTGCTTACTGAAACCAGAAGCCGATAGATCAGGGACTTTGGTATTAACACAGAATCATTACGCTGAGATTTGATCATGCCGGGTATGTGGATACAGGGTTAATAACGCTTGTCAGTTTCATAATGTAACTGAGCAGTAAAGATACTTCAACTCAATTGCACACTATGGTTTTATTTTCATTAAATTGCACTAGTGCCGATCAGGACACTGTCACACAGAATCTCCCACTAAAGTTAAAGGGAGTTTCCATGCAATAGTCCCCTAATCGACACAATCGCAGTTTAATAAGTAACCCACATTGTGCATGCCAACGAATTGGAGATTTTATGCTACAATCCCAACGCCAAAGGTACAACCGTGTTCCCAGATTTATTAAAGAGTACTGTACTCTTAAAAATAATCAGCTGCGTTTTCAGGTTTATTTATTTACCACTTTACTGAAGGAGACATGGAAGACTTTTCTGACACAGGTAGAATGGGCACAGGCGCAGAATTTGATACATCTCGTTAGATGTTCACAGGTAAATCTAACTCTCTCTATGGACACTCCAGAAAACATAAACATGACTTTACAAGGGGCAAAATAATACTGTACCATGATATATTGACTCTAAGACCCATATTCAAATAGTGAAAAGTACTGTAGGATAAGACACAGTTAATGTACCGTTATTAACTTCCATTCTCTTGCAAGAACAAATCTCAGCAAACTCAATTCTAAGTAGAGCTCTATTTTCTTCAGATGATTCCCCTTTTTTTCCTTTGTTTACTATTTTCTTAATGTATTTAATATTACGCCGTTGACTGACGAAACAAAAGTTTAAATGTTACTGTAGCAACGATATTACCTGGCCAAATGATTTCATGTTATGTTGCAAAGTGGAACTACACCCTTAAACACAACATGATATTGTGATACCAAGGATGTCTGCACACAGATTAAACTGCCTTCCATGATAAAGTCTGCACCTTCCCACTTTTGATTGACTGGATGAAATAAATCCATCAGCTTCTTGAAAAGGCAGCCGGTGTGTTAAATGTATCCTCTACATATCGGAGCGGAGAAGCCAAAATGTAAAACAACTCAACTTGTCGCAGATAATGTAAAAAAAAAAAAAAAAAAAAAAAAAAACAGGTTCAGGATGTAGAGCCAAACAATTTTCCCTCTGTATAAAAGATAAAGGGGGAAATTGCCCTGCTGTGTTTTAGTCACTGGAACCAATGTAGGAGACTCCCTGTGTCAAATAATAATCTCACTCACACACACCCACACATGGGATACTGTGCTGAATTATTACAGAGATTATTAAGAGATTTCGAAGCAAGTCCACGCGAGTGCTTTCTTCTGTATATACAGTATTTTCAGGATTATTACAAGAGCCAGTTATCGGAAAATGGTAATCAGAAACGTATGGTTCCGCTTCCATAGAAATGGGTAGTTGTTCATCATAATGCAATGAAAACAACCTCTTTATGTAAACATGGTGCACTGTGTAATGATGCAGAGAATCACTATATACCCATACCTCTTTCTCTATAGAGAAAAAAGTAGTAGTCTTAAAGCAGCAGTCCAAGCTGACGTCCACTCCTCTCCTTAATATGTGCATCAATCTAATCCACAAAATTATAAGTAATTCACTAATTTGTCAATCGAATCGTTCTCCTGTGCATGGCCGGCAACAGAAATCATGGGGCCCAGGACAAATGAAAGGAGCAGCCCCCCCCCTCCCCGCCCCCCGAACCCATAGCGCACCAACCACGAAAAAACTATTTTTCTGCGCACAACTTTTACTTAACTGTTTTCTTCTTATTGTAATACGGGAAAAAAAACATTACAATGCAATCTGCTTATTTTACATTTTCAACAAAAGACAAAGATACCCAACGCTACATCCAATGTGACAAAAGGCCTGGGGGGATTCAGTATGGGCCTGGGGGGGTGGGGGTTAAGTATGGGCATGGGGGGAGGTTAAGTATGGGCCTGGGGCAGGGTTAAGTATGGGTGAGTGACTGACTGTCTGGGTGGGTGAGTAGGTAAGTGAGTGACTGGGTGGTTAAGGGGGTGATTGGGTGGGTGGATGACTGAGTGACTGTGTGGGTGACTGATTGACTGCCTCGGTGGGTTGGTGGGTGACTGAGTGGCTGCCTGGGTGGGTTGGTGGGTGGGTGGGTGACTGGGTGGGTGGGTGAGTGAGTGACTGGGTGGTTGAGTGAGTGAGTGACTGGGTAAGTGAGTGACTGACTTGGGTGGGTGAGTGACTGCCTGGGTGGGTGACTGACCTTGACCAGGTGGGTGCTGCTTCCTTGCCCACCAGATGCTTTTCCCCCTGCCCCCGATCCCTGTGGCTGCTGTCCAGGGCGGGAGGTGGGCTCGGGGGGCGTAGGGGTGGGGGGCGTGGGAGGTAGGCGGCTGGGGGGAAGGGGGTTAGACTGGCGGGCTAATTCCATGGGAGCATTTTCCCCCTTGGCCCCTAAGGCTGCTGCCCAGGGGCAGGAGGCTGGTGCGGGGTAGCTGGGTTGCTGGCGCGGGGGGAGCTGGCTTGGCTGGCGCGGGGGAGCTGGGTTGGCTGGCGCGGGGGAAGCTGGGTTGGAGGGTGGTGGCTCGCCACGGATCTTCCCCTCCATCCCACGTTGGGAGCGGGGGGGGAGCGGGCCCACAGGCAGCAGGCTGGACAACCTGCTTTCCCTGCGCATGCGCGCCGAGACTTCGGCTCTGCGCATGTGCACGGTGATCGCCGGCATTTTTATTTTTTAATAAATGGGCATAGCCCGCGCAGGGGATGCCTTCAGCACAGGTGGCTCAACCAGTGGCTCAGTCAAAGAGCATACTTCAGCATAGGTGGCTCAATGAGTGACTCAGTCAAAGACTGAGCCACGGATTGAGCCACCTGTGCTGAAGCAGGGATATCCTGAAAACCTGACCTGTTGGGGGGTCTTGAGGACTGGAGTTGAGAACCCCTGCCTTAATGTATCCTTCAAAAGCAGCCTTTATTTGATTACATGGACTTACACTGTTATACTGTTTAAACTTGCGTATTACATGATATATGTCATGTATATGTATCGCTTTAACTCCCTCTACAATGCTTTAATTATAGGAACTCCCTCTCACAGTGTTTCTATTTATGTGTTTAGCCTTGTACTGTGTTTTCATTGTCTAGTTCAAGCAATTTATATCTTATTTTTATACAGTGCTATAAAAGAATAAAGTACTGTAACCCTCCCTGTCTGGCTTCTAGGGAGATTACATTGGTGTGTTATATATGGCTACTCCGCATGGGTTACCTTCACTGGATTCAGGCGGCTGGGGGATGAGGTAGCAAGATTGTAGAATAATGGGCACCAGAAACGTTTGTAGTGCAACTGCCATTTATTCGTGTCCCTAAGCACAGGGACCGCTCATACACATTTTGACAACGTTGCACTGTATTTTATATCAGACATACATAAATATGGTTCTTCCATTAATGTCCACTCTTAACACTTGAATGGGGGAACATTTACTTAGTTGCTCTACTTAGATGTGGGAAACAGGTCTCCCCTTGATGCTTCAGGACATCATCGGTATTAATCCGATTTTACTAGGCCCCTAAGGGAGCCCTGGCGGGTCTTTCTTTCTTACTTATGACCCGACACCTTTGACCTGTTTGGGAATTTCCACTTCCATACAGACTGATGAGGAATATTAGTGCAGATCCGAACCGCTGACCCCCAGGAGCCCTCTTTCCTGTGGCCCTCTGTGGCATGCCATATTCCCTTTCCTGTAATATTCAGGACTCCGTTCCTACTTTTGGGTATCCATACTTAAAGGGTACTGTCCCTATCTACAACATAATAAACAGGGGGGCCTAATCTGTGCTATTACTTTATAAACATTACTTATCTACACTCCCCTAGGTTCCTCTCCTCTTGTCCTCCTAGAACCTAACCTTCTTGAACTTTCCACTCCCCTTATATACTCTCCTTGTGATGTCATGATCCCTTGACAACTCAGGGTGGGGCCGGTACACACTAACCATACTAATAACCCTCTAGAGGGGAGTTACAGAACTAAAACCCAATGAAATAAACATAATCAGTCTTCATTTTATCTTCATAAACTAAGAAATCTATTTTCAGCGAGGTGATGGGTCAGAATGACTACCTTTAATCAGATTCCCCTGTACTTTATGAGGCACCTTCTTATCACATAGATAGGTCACCTTGACTTCATTAACTATAAGTAGCAATAATGTAAAAGAGGAAGTTCCCTCTGAATTGTTATTTATTTTTCGAAGATGTCTTCACAATATCGTACAATAGAATGTCTGTTTTCCCCTCTAGTTTTTTCTCTGCTCACAGATTTGTTTTTAAGATGATTGTCATATTCCTAAAAGAATGATCTCAAAACCTAAATGAATATGGTTGCTAAGCAGCTCTCACTTAGGCGCTAATTCAATGTCATGGGGTGCAACTCTATCAGTCGAAAACTCCTATTGACCCAATGGGCAAATTCTGCGATTGGCTGCTTTGGGTTATATTGGGTTATATTGACCCATTTAGTGACATAAGCAGACCTTAAAGAACCTTATCCGAGAAGTTTAAAATGAGACATATTGGGGGATAGAGCAGGGGTACGCATCTCCAGTCATCAAGTTCCACCAACAAACCAGGTGAAGCAAAACGATTGAGCCACCTGTACTGAAGCAGAGAGAGCCTTAAAACCTAGCTATCTCCCGGGGCATTCTTATACAGTGGTGTGAAAAAGAAAGTACACCCTCTTTGAATTCTATGGTTTTACATAGCAGGTCTTAAAATCATGACACGGTGTAATATGTCATGTGTTGTTGTTCATCTGAGGTTGTATTTACCTAATTTTAAGACCTGCTAAGGAACAGATGATTGTTATTATGTCCTGATATGTAAAACCATAGATTTCAAAGAGGGTGTACTTTCTTTTTCACTCCACGGTAAGTGGTTTTGTTGTAAAACAGACACACAGAAGAATAGCAAGTTAGTGCATCTCAGTGTGCCAATTTAAAAAAAAAACAATTTGTACAGTACAGTATGTGTCGTGTTGTGTGTGCATCAACGTATTTTTCAAAGAAACAAATCATGCTAGGGGGTGGAGTTGGAGGCGGAGTTTGCATTTTTTATATGGCACCTTTGTGTCAAGATAGAAAAAAAAACCTATGCTGCCTGGTGAAGTGGAGGAGTTGACATGTGGACACTACTGCAAGCTTTTTAAATAAAAATTACAATTAAATTTTTAAAAAAATGATCTGCTTTAGAGGACTTCACATGGAGATGATTTTTAAAAGCAGGTCATATTGGGAGGTATTGCACCTTTAATAAAACCACAGCTGCACTGTTACATGATAGAAGGCTGACTACATTTTTCTTTAATCTCAAATTAGTGTTTTCAGTAAGAAACAGGGATACAGTTAATTGCCAGTTTTATTAATATGTTATTGTACCCTGTAATGACAGCACTTGTGGGATTTATTTGAAAAGGAATGCCGGATTTATGATTCATATATTAGCTATCTCACACATTTGTCTGAAGAAGACTAATGAGATTACGTGAATGCAATGGAGTGACATGTTTATTATTTTTGTATTATTCTTTTCTAAGTTGTATGTCTTAATTGTGGAGTAGAAAATTAAATATGATGGAACAAGTCTTGACGAATCCTCTATAGAATTCAATATTATGAAATGAGTTTAGATGGTTATTCGATGCAATTACATGGATGGATCACTCATACAGTACACTACCTTACAGCAACAATATAATATGAATAATCTTGTATTCATATAGTATATCACCAAAGCAATTTGTAATTAAACTATAATGGCATGTACAGGCATACCCCGCATTAACGTACGCAATGGGACCGGAGCATGTATGTAAAGCGAAAATGTACTTAAAGTGAAGCACCACCTTTTTCCCACTTATCGATGCATGTACTGTACTGCAATCGTCATATACGTGCATAACTGATGTAAATAACGCATGTGTAACAGGCTCTATAGTCTCCCTGCTTGCGCACAGCTTCGGTACAGGTAGGGAGCTGGTATTGCTGTTCAGGACGTGCTGACAGGCGCATGCGTGAGCTGCCGTTTGCCTATTGGGCGATATGTACTTACTCGCGAGTGTACTTAAAGTGAGTGTACTTAAAGCGGGGTATGCCTGTATGCTGGCACTTCAGGGGTGTAATAGGCAGCACATTCTGAACAGGAGGGTGTCTAAGGGTGAACACGTTCATGGGTTAAAAATCCGAACATCGCCGATTGAGGCGTTGAATTTGAACTCGAGTCGAACAGTTCTGTTTGAGCTCAACTTCTAAGTTTAGAACAAATTTTAAAAACATGGTTGAGCTTTTTTTTATTATTATTATTAAACCACAAACTTTTGCAAAAAGTTTGAAAAAGCTGTATAATGCGGCAGGCATAAGCTTATAGGGGTCCATGTTAAAAAGGTGACACAATTGAATGCTCATTTGAATGTCATTACCCAGAATCCCTGGCTGCAATGGAAGCATTGCATTCTAAGAGACAATGGGGAAAGATACAGTAGGGTTGCAGGCCTGTCTAAGAAATTCAAATGTACCCATAATTGGTATTTGTATTTGCTGTATAAAGTTCAACTAAATAAAAAATACAAATGTAAAAGAAAGAAATCTGGTTTTGGCAAAATCTAAACACAAAAAATGTTTAGAAGCAAAACACCAGTAAAAGTGCCCATCCGAAGTAACTTCCATTGGGGCTTTTATTAACCAACTACAGTCAGTTAAGCTGACACATAGGGGTAAATGCATCAAGTGCTGGTATTTATCATTGCACCTGTTTTGGCGTTAACGCCCAATCCAGTGAATGGGTGTTGACACCTGAATGGGTGCGATAACCTATACCGGCACTTGATGTATATTCCCATCGGCAGGTAAAGTAACTTGCCTATAGAATGCATACCGGAGGTTTAGCTTGGATTTCATATTGAAGAAGAACGCCTAAACATTAGGCCTGGGACATAGTCCAACAGGCCCCGCTGAGCCGTGCTGAGCCGCGCTGAGCAGATGAATTTACCCCCTTCATCTGTGATCAGCGCGGCTTTAGCAGCTCATAAATTTTCTGGAGACAGGCAGGTTTAAATTTCGGCGCTCAGGGGAGCGGAGGAGCGGTGATTGCAAATATCCAATGGGAGCGAGGGACTAGCCCCCCCTCCTGCCACGCCTCCGTTCCGCCTCCGCCATGCCTTCGCCCCGCCTCCGCCCCACCCCCAAAGCGCGCTCACTGCCTCGCCTGCGAGGACACAAAAAAGCACCAATTTGAGCAGGCGAGGCAGAGCAGGAGCACGGCTCAGCATGGCCCGAGGCACCATGCCCGAAGCCTTATGCCACACCAGCTAATACACTCATTAAAGCCTGGCGCATGTAGTGTAGTCTTGGAGAACTGTAAATGTAGTGAATATACCTTGCAGTTTGTGACCTATATGGAAGTTCTAAGGCTGAGCATACGTTTGCAAGGACATTTCTTCTAGAGAAGAATTACAGAAAGGAGACTCAAAAACTTGGGTGCCAAAATCTGTTTACACAGATCTCTTATCCTGCCCCAATAAAGCTTAAAATTCAAGAATATTGACTACTTATGCTCATATGGTTGACCAAAGAAAAGCCCGTAGGAGTTAGGCAGGCACAACATGACTGGGTGGGCTTGGTCCCTACTGGATAGTGCAATGGGTGGGTGTAAGGGGTCAAGAGAGAAGTGCAAGGGGGGTTGTGTGTAGGTGCTGGGATTTTGACACGCACCTGGTGGCAGCAGGAAGAGACAGCTCCCTCCCTCCATGTGTTAATGTTTGGTGTTGGTGAAGTTGTTGATTGTTAAATATTTTATATATTTTTAAAAAAAAGTTTACAGAAAGAAGGAAACAAAGGAATTATGAATTGTATAATTCTTGTAAAAATGAAGAAATTACTATTATTTTTTTAAGAGTTGGAAAAATATTGGAACAATGTCCCCCAGTCCCCCTATTCCTTTCTCTACTGTCTTTACTTTAGTTGTAGGAGGGACAGCTCCTTTAAAGCTGCAGTTCAAGCAATATCCTACATGTGTTTTTTTATAATTTTTTTTTTTATAATAAATCAGTTCTGTACTATGAGAAAATACTTGTAACATTTTAAAAAAATGTAAAAGACATTTTTAATGTAACAACCATTTTTGTTTCTATAGCAACCATTTACAAAGTCACACCCCCTTCCTCTTCTGAGACAGGCTCTGGCACACCCCTTTTGCCCTCTCTCCAGCAGTGCACTAATTGTATCTAGTGACTGCCTGGTCACATGATCTTCCACACAGGACTTTGCATCCTGGGTACTCTTTTGCAGCACTAACAGTGATTAAAAGCAGGGGTGGTCAAAATTTTTGCCTTGCGCCCCCCTGATGGCTCGCTGCCCATGCTCGCACCCCCCTTACCTGGTCTGGAACGGCAAATGATGCTACGGGGTCATGTGATGTAACTCCTGTTACGCCGGTGCTGCCCGCAGACCAGACCCGTCCCTTCTACTGAGGTGAGGAACGTATATGGGCACGCACCCGCAGCAAAAGGAGCGTGTCCGGTGTGTGGTATTTAGGCATTGCCAGGCCAGGTGATGTTAGCTAGCAATACTTGCCGGTACCGGTGTAGAAGTGCCGTCGTCGTTGTCGTTTTAGCCAAGGTCAGGGATTGGAGAATTCCGGAAGGTCGTTGTCCAAGCAGGGGTCGAGAGCCAGAGAAGGATATCCGCCAAGTCGTAACCTGAGAGAATAAGAGAGAGAACGCCAGAGTAGTAATCCTAATGGAAACTATGTCGAGCAATGAATGAGTGGGAGGACAGGCATTATAAAGTGCGGCTGATCAATCAGAGGTGGAGGCAGGCCTGGAGGAGTGCGTAGAGCTATCCTGGATATGTCCACTTGATTGGCAGGCAGGTGAGGACTCTTATTCTGGCAGGAGGTCCTATTAGTCTGCTGGGGGCGTGGTTTCACTGCTAGAGCAGTGAATAAATTATTTTCACCCGGCGCGCGCTGTACACGAGCGCGGCCGGGACACATGGCAGCCGCATGGGAGAGGGAAGAGCCAGCAGAAGCGGGAGACCGCCGGGAACGGCGAGGGACCTCTAGGACAGCAGGAGGTAAGTGGCGCCATCGAGGGGCACGCACCTCGGCAGCGGGGGTTACAGAAGGTGAGGAGGGGCCAGGGCACGGGCGCCGGAACCCCAAACTCCTCACAACCCCGTGGCGTTATTTGACTCTGAGTCGTGGAAGCCAACTGAATCATGGTAAGTGAAGTTGCAGGGGCCTTGTGTGGTCCCCCGGCATTTATGCCCAGGGGAAGAGCATGGGGCATCTGCAAAATCTCGCAGTTTTTTTTTTTAAATCTTTTTTTTTTTTTTCCCTCTTTAATATGTGCATCAATAATCCATCCACATAATGATAAGTAATTAGCTCAGTTGCTGATTGATCGGCGAAAATTCGGCTCAGAGGTTCACTAAATGGCTGTTACTGCAGCAGAAGAAAACCAAAGATGCAAAATTCTGTGGGGAAGATCATGTGACCAGGCAGTCACTACATACAATTGGTGCACTGCTAGAGAGCGGACAGGGCTCAAAAAGGGGTGTGCCAGAGCCTGTTTCAGAAGAGGAAGGTATGTGACTTTGTAAATGGTTGCTATAGAAACAAAAAATGCTTGTTACATTATAATATATTTAAAAAGTCATTTAGAGTTTTTTTTTTTTTAAATGCTACTGTATTTTCCCATAGTACAGAACTGCTTTATTAAAAAAAAAACACACGTACTGTAGGATATTGCTTGGTCTGCAGCTTCAGCAGGGCTATGTATCAACCTTCTGTGATGCAGTTGTAGGGAATAAAAGTGCCTGACATCTAGCGAAGGAAATAAATCTCATTCAAAAAGAGAAGAGTTTTTTTCTTTTCTTTAATTCATCTGGTGTAGAACAAAGGAACAAGAATACATGACCCCGATATGTTGCTGTTTTTTTTCTCATGGATATGGTTATGTTGCAGAAATTCACATCAATTCAAAGTTGATACAGTAAGTAAAAGCCAGTGCTGCCTTTACAGTGAATACAAATCCGTGAAGAGGATTATATCTCCCCGATTACCATAAAAAAAGCTCAAGGATAATTTAGACAGCAAGACGTGTCTTTGTGTTACACAGGGGGTGGAGACGGCACTGCAAATAAACACAGCAAAGATTTCTCCCGTCAGCAGAAAGTCAGATTTCCATGTTTTAGATGACTGAGAAAGAAGGGATTTTAAGGCTGCTCCGATTAGAGACTTTGTATTATATTTTGTTTCTGTATTTTTTAATACAACACCACACTGTTAACCCTTTCATGTCCTAATCCTTCAGTCGGCACCAGAGGAGTTTGGCTACGATCAAATAGAAATACCATTTATGAGCACATTCACGTCCCCGACAGGTCTGCGACCCTGCCTGTCCCCACAGTCACTCAGCATGTCATGCTTCCGCTGCAGCTAGGGACCAAGTATCTTCAGTATGAACTCACTAACCGCCCACAATTACCCTCCACAGTAGGAACACCACAGTTATTCTGCGTGAGTGAATAACCCATTGTTTTAATAAAGGGTCAATTCCCCCTAGGGCGAACGTGTACTAACGGCAGTGACATGTTTAAAGGGTCACATCTGGAAAACCGAGACTTGGGAGGGGTTGGATTTCCTCTGGCTGCTGCCTTTTGTCAGATGTCACTTTCTGTTTAACAAGAGTTTGCATAGGCACAGCCCACCTTCTCTCCCCCTATATATTGGCTCTCTTATAAGGACAGTGTAGGGTAGGGGTAAATTAAACACTTGATTAACAAACCTTTCCCAAAAAAAAGAGTCCCTTCAGATAAACAACTTGTAATTAATTCCCATACAAATGAAATTAGCCAAATCTTTACTATTAGCACTGTTAGTTTTGTTTAGGGAAGCCAATTTAAATTCTTTACATAATGAGTGTGTATTCCTCTATCATGTATAAATGATGATGTATTACATATAACATGCCATTTTTCAAACCATGTAATCATTTTGTTAAAAACAAATAGCAAGAAAGAACAATTGTAGCCTGAAAAAGTTATTTATCAACCACTAACACTTTTGTTTCTGTTGATAATGGATTATACGCACTCACTCCACTAAAACAACCCAATAATGCCCCGTGTGATCCAATTTTGTGATTTGGGGAGTGCTGGAAGGAGAAGTTCCGTGTTAGAATGGCCAATGGGTTGTATATATCTATGTGCCTTATCTTACTACATTGTATTACCTTTTATCTGCACCAAAATGCACCAGTAGCCTAAGCACGCTGCCTAGGGGTCACACTCGACTCCTCTCTCACATTCGCCCCTCACATTCAAAACATTTCTAAAACTTGTCGCTTTTTCCTCCGCAATATAACAAAGATACGCACTTTCATCTGTTGCTCGACTGCTAAAACTCTGACTCAGGCCCTCATGCTCTCCCATCTTGATTACTGTAACCTCCTGCTGTCCGGCCTTCCTGCCTCTCACCTGTCTCCCCTACAATCTATCCTAAACGCTGCTGCCAGAATCACTCTACTCTTTCCTAGATCTGTCTCAGCATCTCCCCTCATGAAATCCCTCTCCTGGCTTCCGATCAAATCCCGCATCTCACACTCCATTCTTCTCCTCCCTTTTAAAGCTTTACATTCTTCTGCCCCTCCTTACATCTCAGCCCTAATTTCTCGTTATGCACCATCCAGACTCTTGCGTTCTTCTCAAGGATGTCTTCTTTCTACCCCCTTTGTATCTAAAGCCCTCTCCCGCCTTAAACCTTTTTCACTGACTGCCCCACACCTCTGGAATGCCCTTCCCCTCAGTACCCGACTACCACCCTCTCTATCCACCTTTAAGACCCACCTTAAGACACACTTGCTTAAAGAAGCATATGAATAGCACAGTGGATATTCTGAACACATGACACATAAAGCTTGGCCCCCTGCAGACGCACTTACCAGAACTCCCTCCTACTGTCTCTGTACGTTCTCCCTACCTACCAATTAGACTGTAAGCTCCTCGGGGCAGGGACTCCTCTTCCTTAATGTTACTTTTATGTCTAAAGCACTTATTCCCATGATCTGTTATTTATATTATCTGTTATTTATTTGATTACAACATGTATTACTACTGTGAAGCACTAGGTACATTAATGGCGCTATATACATAAAGACATACAATACAATAAAAACTAGCCAGGTTTAATGTAGCGTAAATCTCTCTATTTAACAATTTGCACCAGATATAACAAATTGGACTAACAAGCTTACTGACGTTTATTGTTCCACCCATATGGGACTGGTATCGTTATTGTCTTGTCATTTTGCGCCAGGGATTTCATTTTGTTTGTTTATCTTCCTATATAGGATGTGGCAGAGACCGTAACATGGAACTGTAGTTTCCAGACACACTTTTCTTGCATTGACACATCTTCCCTTATGAAAATAATCACAAAACCCCATGCTCAATGGTTTGGTCCTCGAGTACCTGCCTTATAGAATTTCACAGTGGGATGTGTATGGAGCAACGTGCACCAACACACAAAGCAAGAATTATCATCTGTGCCCCTCCGAGTCAACGACCTACGTATGTTCATCTTGCTTCTTACATTTGGCACTGATCTCTCAGGAGCAGAACGCCATCTCAGACCTGGACAGATTTATTTGATGCAAAGATAGGGAAACGGCACCAAGTACAGAAGCAGCTTTTCATCCATCTCATTCTAATATTGAGTTTCTTCTCCCATATCACCTCCCATAAACACTCCCCAAATGTTCACCGGGGCAAGTGGAGCAAAATTGATCCAGGCCTCTTGACCCCTGTAGTATAGTATTTTTAGGGATTTCCGATTCTGATGTCTATTTTTTTGTGAAATCAGTGTTGATTTTGCTGTTTTTCCAGTGTTTTCATTTTATGCAAAATCTGTGGTTACAAATGTTAACACACATTTCAATTGGGCGTTTATCTGTGCATTTTTGATAGGATACAAAAGGAAAATGAACGATGAAAACGATTTGTGTGGCTGCTAGTAGTCTAATTCAGTGGTGTGCAAACTCCCCACATCTGCGCCCACCCCTACCTGCTCCCTCCTCGGTCACGCCCTCCCCCTCGTGTCTTATGATGCGCCAAATGATGCTGCGGGGCCATGTGACGTGATCCGTGGCATCATTTGATGCCGCGTTGCCATGGCGACGCGTCACACAGCCGGCTGAAACAAGGTAAGTGGAGTGTTGCAGGGGTCTCATGCGATCCCCCGGCATTAAATTAAATGCCTGGGGGAAGAGCGCGGGGCCATTGCAACAGCCTGCAACCCCCAGAAGAATCTTCCGCTCCCCCTGGGGGGCGTGCCCCCCAGTTTGCGCACCGCTGGTCTAATTCAATAAGAAATTATACCTTATTTGAGTTTTCTATCGGTTTTAAATGATCAGTTGGTGGTGTTTTTTCGGTTAAAACCTACAACTGGAATGAAGTATAAAATGATTTTAGATTTTTTGCTTATCTGTATTTTCCACAAATATTGTTGATGTTTCTCTATGTTTTCAGGGCATGTGAATGGTTGGTTGCAAAGGGATAAAGCAATCCCTCTAGCCAATTAGCCGAGGGATGGCCATGACCAGGGGGCAAGCCTGACCCTCTCCTCACTGGGGTACCCGGGCCGCCGTCGCGGCATGGAGGAGGGTTTGGAGGAGGAGCTTGGAAGAGGCCTTAAAGCAGCCGGTAGCGGGAGTGGGAGCATTCATTCTGCTCCTGGCTGTAGTGAATTTACTCTCCCCATGAATGCGATATGTTTTTTGTTTTTACTGGCCTCATCCCCAGTTGCCGAGCTCGGCGCATTACCACCAGACCTGGGGCGGGTGGCTGGGGGATTCGGAGAGAGGGCTGCATCAAGGGGAGGGAGATAGGGGCGTCTCTTTTCGTGGATATAATTTCACGGGACAACTCGGCACATTATGGCAAGCGTTCCCCTTCATCTCCTCCGCCCTTCTTCCCGCACCTATGACACACTCCTTCCCAGCGCGTGCACCGGCAGCACAGCAACAGGATGTATTACCAACAAGCGGCCCCCCTCACCTCTTCCCCTCTCCCTCTGCCCTCACGTGGCGCGCTTCTTCCTCCATCGCTCACGGCAGCATCTCGGGGCAAAGCGTGCACGCAGGTGGCACAGGGTAGCTTGCAACACATGGCGGGCAACCCCAGTATGGCCACGCATGCGATGCCTACGCACCCCCCTCCCTTTCCTTCTTAATACTGGGCTCGCTGCCAGCTTCAGAAGGTTATAAGGTTCCGTTTTTGGGGTTGGGGGTTTAGTGCACTAAGGTTTAATGTTGGGAGGGAATATATATATGTAGCCAGGGCTGGTTTCTGGCTACCAGTCTGCCCTTCTCCTGGCAGTAAGCCCTTGTAAGAGCAGGCCTGCCAGGACTAATACTGGGTTTTCCCCACCTCTAGCAGCTTCACTGAGTCACAGGGGAGGCGGTGGAACGAGTCCTTGTGTCCAATCAGGGACTCAGACCTGGTTCCTGCTTTTTCTGTACGTACTTAAGGGGCTGTACTACCAAATTCAGCAGTTATGCCTCTACCCTTGAGAGAGGCGGGTCTACCCGAATAACTGTGCAGGTCTCTGTTAGTTTATACTCCCTCCCTTAGGGGAGTGGAGTGGGAGACTGTTCCTCTTACTCCACCAGGGAGTAAGGGAAGAGCTAGGACTGCTTCAGGTGCCCTAGGCCTGGAGTGAATGTCCAGGGAAACATCCTTATTGTGAAGGCCCTATGAAGTTCCTGTTGTTGTGTATGGTGTGCAATCTGGAGTGTGCAATAAAGTGTTCCTGTTTTATTATACCTTCCTGCCTGAGACTGCAATCTATCAGGGTAAGGCTAAAGAAACTCTCCTGCAGGGATTGCTCCCCACATCCCTGGGGCCTGTAAGAGATGGAGGCGCTGTCACCGTGAGTACGAATCAGTTGTTACCCCAGAAGCTTGTTCTGACATCCCCTACCATCATGCGGGAGACTCAGATCTACTGTGAGCCAGCAGGTATGCACCACCACACTCCATGTAGCAGCAAAATCTCCCAGAGAGGGAGAGGGGGGGACGGGACATGTGTTACATACATATACATAATTGAGTGTATAATGAACGGGTACGGCCCGTAAGTAGGGTTATAAGGTACAGGAGGTACGGTAATTGTGCTTATAATGTACTGATAAGTACTGTATGGGGGTTAGAAGGCACTGACTGGTATGTACTGAACTTGTGATTATAGCATGCTGGTATGTACTGTAAATGTGGTTATAACGTACTGTATGTACTGTATTTGTGCTTATAATGTATTAGTATGTACTGTAAGTGCGGTTATGATTTGCTATAGTTATAAAGTATTATTAGGTACTGTAAGTGCGGTTAGAATGTACGCTGTACTGTAGTTTTGGTCATAATGTATTAGTATGTACCGTAGGCGTGATTATAATATACTGGTATTTACCGTAATTGTGGTTATAATGTACTGGTATGTACTGTAATGGTGGTTATGATGTACTAGTATGTATGATAATTATGGTTAAAAGACACTGGTCATAATGTGATTGTGGTTATATGATACTGGTATACACCATAATGGTGGATATAATGTACTATGTACAGTACATGTAGTGTTGGTATGTACTGTGAAAAAGATATATATATCTCTGGCGCGTAACAAATATAAATATATGTAGAAATAGAAAATATACAACCAGGACTGGCGGATGATTCAAATCCCAGGATGGACTCCAGATGGTAGAGGAATCATATATATATATATATATATAGAATAAAAACAAATAGAATACATAGCGTAATACTGCAGAACTATAACAACAATAACATGGACAAACACATGGGCATGACACACAATAAAACTAGTGGAAGCTAAAACGAACAACAGGTGAACTGAAATAATTAAAAAACATTTAATAAACAACACAAATGTTTAACACTGATAATAGTGAATATCCTATGGAATAAGTCCCACTGAAGGTTCCTCTGCTTTAGATGAACTGCCCATTTACCATATGGAAAGTGGTAGAAGGTGGTGGAGATATCTGAGAGTCTCCCCTCTCGTCTGTGGCGCAGTTGTTCCCGGCCTCTCTCTTCGACACAGACGGCATCCTAATCCCCAGCAAATGCTGTCCGGGCGGAGCACCACTCCTAGTCTCGTGAGGCCAGATGGAGGATCGCAGTCAGCTCCGGAATCGCCAACAATGGCAGCAGATTCGCCGTAGAATGGCCAAAGGCTTGTGCTGGCGCGTTACTTTTCCACAGCGTAACCCCTTGATACCAAGCTCTTTCCCATATTCATCTCCAGACTAGGAGCTCTGTGTGTGTGTGTGGGGAGAGGTCTGTGCAGGTTCTGTAGTAGATTTTCCTGTGGTACTGGCCAACAAAAAGACGGTGCGTCCAACAACCATCCTTATTTTTCTGGGCATCGAGATTGACTCAGCGAGGATAGAATAGAGGCTACCGCCGGAAAACCTAGTCGCCCTAGGCAAACTATTCTGGGAATTCATGGCCCTAAAAAAGACCTAATTGCAGCATTTTCAGGCGCTGCTTGGCCACTTAGTATTCGCAGCTTAAGTCATGCCCGCAGGAAGGGTGTTTGCTAATCGCCTCTCTGCTGCCACAGTTGGGGTAAAATGTCTTAGCCATTTCATTCAAGTCACCGCTGAAATCCGCAAGGACATGGAGGTTTGGCTGAATTTATTAAGGGATTATAACAGCAGAACCTTGTGGCGAGGGCGCCCAGCCCATAATACCGAGCTACAATTGTTCACAGATGCATCAGGTTCAGTCGGTTTTGGGGCAAACTTTAACGGGGCATGGTGCACTGGAGGTAGACTCGGCTCACAACTGTGAAACCGTTCGGAGATAGGAGGAGGGGTTGCTTTTTGGCTTTAGTAATGGACACTCAACAAATGGTATTACCACACTATAAGACCAACGTCGCCCCGGAGAGAAGTCACTTGACGGGAATTCGGCTCCAAGGAGGACTGCTGGTGCCACTACGTGAGAGGTCACCTACCTGTAGGAGAAATATACGCCTTCCAAGGACCATCCGAGGGTACCATCTGAGGGTGTTGAGACGACAACTGTGTCCCTGTCCTGTTCCGGCACTTAGTAACCCATGTCTTGCTACATGGAATGCTTCTTTTGTTTTACTTGATGTGCGCAGAATATTTACCTGTACAATATATTTTTACATTTGAATTTACTTCACTATGAGCGTTGTTCGCTGTTTTTCTTGTTTTTATTTCTTGTAGTTTTAAGGGGTGCTGAGCCACCCCTATGTCAGCAGCTGCAGGTGCTCTTCTAATCACTCATACTAGGTTATGTATGTTTTTCACTAATAACGTTGCTGGTGTGATAGAATTACACTTCAATTAGTGTGGGGTAATTGTATAATTATCTTCTCATATTTCACTGAATTTATTTTAGTAGCACACGTTTATATTTGGTTCTTGTTTTCACATTTGGCCTCAGCACCTGATTCTCTGGCATGTTCACAGAAGCAGGGCACTCCTGGGGAAAGATAAGGGGTGTCCGTGATGTAGGCCAGGGGTGCACAAACTGGAGGGCGTAAGATTTTCCAGGGGGGGTCGGCGGTTGCAGAGGCCCCGCGCTCTTCCACCAAGGCATTTAAATTAAATGGCGGGGGATCGTTTAAGGCCTCTGCAATGTCCCTTACCTTGTCTTCGGCACGCATCGCCATGGCAATGGGGCATCAAATGACGTTGTGGGGTCACATGGCCATGGCAACGTGACATCACATGACCCCGCTGCGTCATTTGATGCCGAAGACAAGGTAAGGAAGGGGGCGCAGTGCGGAAAGTTTGCGCACTCCTGATCTAGGCAATCCTCAAGTGTGGGTCAGTTTGTAAGGATTAGAGAAAGCAGGAGGGGAACCGATTTTAACCCTTTCATTGCCGTACTGTCGTGCCGAACCATTTGGGCCCAGGGTCATGTGATCTCTGTAGTGACGGTGCAGCACAGAATAACACACCATTCCCACCCAGAACAGCAAAAGGGTCACATAATTGTCTGCTCTTGTGCCGCTCTCGGGACAGTGTAATGGCACAGAAAGTGTTAAGCCCCAATGTTTTTGTATCATATTACTTAATGTTCTCATTTGCATCTTGGTTAATATATATATTATTTAAGTTATGGTGGGTGAAAAAGGTGACAAAAAACCCTCCACCATAGAATATAGAAATATTACTTGTGAGCATATTCACATGCCTGTAACCCTGTTTTTCACCATTATCACCTGGCAGCAAGGGATTCTGCAGCAAGGGATTTTGGGAAATGACATGCAAATGAGCCCACAGGGTTT
Organism: Ascaphus truei; assembly: GCA_036426205.1. Classification (NCBI taxonomy): domain Eukaryota; kingdom Metazoa; phylum Chordata; class Amphibia; order Anura; family Ascaphidae; genus Ascaphus; species Ascaphus truei. The sequence goes on along the minus strand of CM071575.1, from coordinate 26,652,457 downwards.
AACCATGTAATGTGGTCTTGAGACAAAAGGTGGCACTGTGTGCTCATTTGCATGCCCTTTTTTTAGTCACCTTTTCACCCACCATAACTTAAATAATATGTGGTCAAGACCTACTCATGTCTCAAATTGCAAAGCCAGTACAACCAACCTCACACTGATGAGACCCACAAGGTCAGAACAGTCTGTCTGTGAGTGGGTTTAGTGGCTTTGCATCTCATTCCAGCCTATGTTTAAAAGCTGTGTTTAAAGCAGCATGCATTGGCTTAAGAGTTTAACCATGTAATGTGGTCTTGAGACAAAAGGTGGCGCTGTGTACTCATTTGCACATAATTTCCCAGAATCCCTTGCTGCAGTGGAGGCACTGTATGCTGGGTGATAATGGTGAAAGGCAGGGTTGCAGACCTGTCTAAGACTTGTGAATGTTCTCACAAGTGATATTCTTTATTGGCTATATGCAAAAGGTGGAGGTTTCTTTTTCATCCACCATAACTTAAAGTGTGTGTGTGTGTTATATTATTATAAAGCCAAAGTTATGTTTACTGATTCTTACATTAGTCTCTTGTCCTTTTAGCATAACTATAATACTGAGAGTTCTCAGATGAACTGAACAGACTGAGCAAATTCAGCAACTTTAACTGAACAAAGGCAGTAATGCAAAATATGTAATTCTGTGTGAGAATAAGTTCCATAAAAATCAACCTTCTGTAGTTATATCCAGTTATTCACAACGGGATACAAAAGAAAAATTACATGTGCATGGTTGGGAAAATGTTAGCTTGCAAAGTTCTAAGTTGACCCAGGGATTTAAATGCTCACAACAATGAAGTGTAAAATGAGGTAATTCAAATAAAGTTTGCATTCAGCCTCTCAATATAATAGGCCCTGTTTAATCAGAAAGAAAAGAAAAAACATTACCAGGCTAGCACCTTTATTTCATTTAAATAAACGGGTTTAAAATGATAACAATAGTCATAGAAATGAGTACAATGACAAGATCTTGGAAGTGATGAAACCCAGACAATAGTTAGTTTGCTGTGGGGACTATAATCAGGAATGGCAAAAGGTTTATGTGACCGAGGAGTAGTTGAGATCTTTTATTTATGTCTGAAGCACTTATTCCCATGTTCTGTTATTTGTATTATTTGTTATTTATATGATTGTCAGGTGTATTACTGCTGTGAAGGGCTATGTATATTAATGGCGCTATATAAATAAAGACATACAGTACATACATCTCCCTCCAGCCCAGAAGAGACAGTAAGTGGCAGGGTTGCCACCACTCTGGGTTTGACCGGGTTTGACCTGGAGACTACGGGTTTCGGCCACATATCTCTGGGCTACGGGTTTACCTGAAAAATCTCTGGGCGGCAGCATCGCCCGGCATCTCCACCTGCACGTTGCCATGACAACTGAGCCTCATAAGGCGTCCGTTGTCATGGCAACCGGACACCATGTGACGCGGTGACGTCACATTGTCATAGCAACGCGCACCATTTGACGTTGTGGAGCTATGCTGACTGGACCTTGCAGGGGGAGATGCCGGGAGATGCCTCCAGTAAGAGAAATAAATATATAAATAAGATAAATACATGTAAAAAAATGATTGCAAGAAGTCTCCGGGTTAGCCTTCAATAGAAGGTGGCAACCCTGGTTAGAGGGGGTTTCATCCAGTTTGTAAAAGCTTTGATTATGAGGATTGAGAGCAGAGGAGCCTGTATGACATAGCTACATGATCTAGTGCAGTGGTTTTCAACCTTTTTTTGGTTAAGGAACCCCAGAATTAGATTATAAAATTCTGGGGAACCCCAACTTCCAATCCCTCATCCCCCCGTCTCTTTTCCCCTGTCTCTCGTGTCCCTCCCCCATGTCATGTCTCTCCCCGTCTCTTCTTTCCCCCTCCCCACACTCCCCCATTACGCTCTCTCTCTCCCCCTTATGCACACTCTCCTCCTGACACTCACCCTCTTACGCTTCCTCTCACACTCTCCCTTATGCTCCCTCTCACATTCTCCCCCCTATGCTCCCTCTCCCTCTCTCCCTTCTCACACTCTCCCCTTTACGCTACCGCTCTTCTACACACTCCCCCTCTCACACTCTCCCTCACCCTCTTATGCTCTCCCCCTTAAAATGCCTCTCTATTCTACACACACACACACACACACACACACACACACACACACACACACACACACTCCTCTCATCCCTACCCACCATACGCACACACACTATCCCCTCTCTCATTCTACCACCCAACACTCTCTTGCCTATGTCTTCTACACACACACACACACACACACACACACACACACACACACACACACACACACACACACACACTCTAGGATTGCCAGGTGGCTTCTCCAAAAATACAGGACATACTGGTGAAAGGTGAGGCACACTCGAGACACACACACACTGCTCTCCACTCCAGTCTGTTTCCTCTTCTCCTTGGCTCCATCCCCAGGATCCTGACACCTCCTCCTGATTGGCTGCATTACTGTACACAGCAGCAGCCAGCCAATCAGGATAGAAGCTGCCGCCCAGCCTCCTAGCAACAGCCCAGCTTGGGGAAATCCCACAGCCCCCCAAGCCGATCAGGTAACTATGTCCAGGGAGGTAATACCGGGCACATACAGGTCCAGTATTACACAAACAAACTAACTAAATAATCTCTCATCAAGCGCTAACCTAAACCAAATAATGTGATGTGCTAATTAAAACTAAATAGTGAAAAACAACCTTAATTAACCTTAAATTAATCTGTTAATGGTGATGTGATCATATGCTAATAGCAGAAAAGCTGCCAAGGGGAACTTCATAAAACAGATGATCACAGGACCTGTTGGAAAAAATAGCAAACACAAAATATGCGTAGTCCAGCGCCGGGGTACGTATATTTTGTGTTTGCTACAGGTCCAGTACTACCTGTAATTTACACACACACACACACACACACACAACACAACACACACACACACACACACACACACACACACACCACACACCACACACAACACACACACACACACACACACACACACACACACACACACACCCTCTTGCTTCTACACCACAAACCACCCTCCACCTCTCCCCCATCTCTACTCACACACGCTCCCCGTCTCTCTTCCACACACACGCGCAGCAATAATCCCTACAGTCAAAACTGCAGAGAGCATATGCTCTTACCTTGGGGCCTGCGGGGCTGCACCAATCTGAAGCCCCCTCCTCCTGTCAGCCAGAAGTTTAACGCCATTTCTGGCACGGACAGAAGGAGGGAGATGAAGAATAGCAGTGACCAGGCGGCTGCCACTGCTGAGCTCGGGAGCCGCCGGGTCACGGCTGCGTGGGGTGCCACCACTCCGCCGGGCCTAGAACAGCTGGGAAAGTTGTCCCAGCTCTCCTCCCCTGGCCCCGTGGAACCCCTGAGTGGTGCTCGCAAAACCCCGGGGTTCACCAGAACCCCCAGTTGAAAGTCACTGATCTAGGGTTTTTCCTGGTGCACTAGAGAGCAGGACCACAGAGCAGATCAAATTCAAGGTGGATGTTGGCTCAGGGACTTCAGAAGCTGAGAGGGTATCATGACATGGGAGCAGATTCAAAATTGGTCCCCTGGCTCTGTGATTTTTCAGCTGAGTTCCTCTCAGATGTATTTTAATAAAGAAAAGGTGTGATTTCTATCTCACTTTCTGTGGGATGATTTTCTGGCTGTGATAATATTGTATTGTATTGTATGTCTTTATTTATATAGCGCCATTAATGTACATAGCGCTTCACAGTAGTAATACATGTGGTAATCGAATAAATAACAGATAATATAAATAACAGATCATGGGAATAAGTGCTTTAGACAAACATAACATTAAGGAAGAGGAGTCCCTGCCCCGAGGAGCTTACAATCTAATTGGTAGGTAGGGAGAACGTACAGAGACAGTAGGAGGGAGTTCTGGTAAGTGCGTCTGCAGGGGGCCAAGCTTTATGTATCATGTGTTCAGAATGTTCACAGTGCTATTCGTATGCTTCTTTAAGCAAGTGTGTCTTAAGGTGGGTCTTAAAGGTGGATAGAGAGGGTGCTAGTCGGGTACTGAGGGGAAGGGCATTCCAGAGGTGTGGGGCAGTCAGTGAAAAAGGTTTAAGGCGGGAGAGGGCTTTAGATAAAAAGGGGGTAGAAAGAAGACATCCTTGAGCAGAACGCAAGAGTCGGGGTGGTGCATAGCGAGAAATTAGGGCTGAGATGTAAGGAGGGGCAGAAGAGTGTAAAGCTTTAAAAGTGAGGAGAAGAATGGAGTGTGAGATGCGGGATTTGATCGGAAGCCAGGAGAGGGATTTCAGGAGGGGAGATGCTGAGACAGATCTAGGAAAGAGTAGAGTGATTCTGGCAGCAGCATTTAGGATAGATTGTAGGGGAGACAGGTGAGAGGCAGGAAGGCCGGAAAGCAGGAGGTTACAGTAATCAAGACGGGAGAGAATGAGGGCCTGAGTCAGAGTTTTAGCAGTCGAGCAACAGAGGAAAGGGCGTATCTTTGTTATATTGCAGAGGAAAAAGCGACAAGTTTTAGAAATGTTTTGAATGTGAGGGGCGAATGTGAGAGAGGAGTCGAGTGTGACCCCTAGGCAGCGTGCTTGGGCTACTGGGTGGATGATCGTAGTTCCAACAGTAATGTGGAAGGAGGTAGTAGGGCCAGGTTTGGGAGGAAGTATGAGGAGCTCTGTTTTAGCCATGTTGAGTTTAAGGCGACGGAGGGCCATCCAGGATGATATAGCAGAGAGACATTCAGAAACTTTGGTCTGTATAGCAGGTGTAAGGTCAGGTGTTGAAAAGTATATTTGTGTGTCGTCAGCATAGAGGTGATATTTAAACCCAAAAGATGTTATTAGGTCACCTAGAGAGAGTGTGTACAGAGAAAAGAGAAGAGGTCCCAGGACAGAGCCCTGGGGTACCCCCACAGAGAGATCACTAGAGGAGGAGGAGGTGTTAGCAGAAGAGACACTGAAAGTACGATGGGAGAGGTAGGATGAGATCCAGGATAGAGCTTTGTTCCGAATACCAAGAGTATGGAGAATGTGAAGGAGAAGAGGGTGGTCCACGGTGTCAAATGCTGCAGAGAGGTCGAGTAATATGAGCAGAGTGTAATGGCCTCTGTCTTTGGCAGCATGGAGGTCGTCAGTTATTTTAGTGAGGGCTGTTTCCGTGGAGTGAGCCGTGCGGAAGCCAGATTATAGAGGGTCTAGGAGAGAATAGGTGTTGAGAAAATGGAGCAAGCGAGCGAATACAAGACGTTCAAGGAGTTTAGAGGCAAAAGGCAGGAGGGAGACAGGTCGATAGTTAGAAAGACAGGTAGGGTCAAGCTTGCTGTTTTTGAGTAATGGTATGACTGTTGCATGTTTGAAGGAGGATGGAAAGGTTTCCAGAGCAGAGGGAGGAGTTAAAAATGTGTGTGAGTGTAGGGATTATAGTAGGAGCAAGAGGTTTTAGGAGATGGGAGGGAATGGGGTCAAGAGGGCACGTGGTAGAGGGAGAAGTGGCGATCAACAGCGACACATCCTCCTCTGAGACAGTGGAAAAAGAGTCAAGGAAGGCAGGAGGAGAGTTAGGAAGAGGTGTAGGATGGGAAGAAGAAACAGAGGGGATGTTCTGACGTATGGATTCCACCTTTTCCTTAAAATAGTCAGCAAAGTCCTGAGCGGAGATGGAGGAAGGAGAGGCAGCTGAGGGTGGTTTGAGTAGAGTATCAAAGACAGAGAACAGTCGGCGTGGGTTAGACTTGTGCATGTTGATTAGTGCAGAAAAGTAGGCTTGTTTAGCTTGCGAGAGGGCAGAGTTGAAACAGGATAGCATAAATTTGTAGTGAAGGAAGTCTGCGAGAGTGTGAGACTTCCTCCAGAGGCGTTCAGAGGAACGAGTGGAGGAACGCAGCATGTTTGGAGTCTCTCAGAATATTGTTTGGAGTCTCTCAGATTCTCCAAAAGATTCTCACAAAAAAAGCTCTGACAGTCACATTCGCGATTAACAAATGACATGGTTCACAAATGACAATAATTCTTCCTTTGTAATTTGAGCTACATTATTTCCAGCTAACGGCTTTCGGCCAGTTATTAGCTCACGTTGTGCTCCCCGATTCTCTCTCACTCCTGTACTCAATTATATCAAGAGACATGTTTGTCACGAGAACAACTGTCACCGTACAATCACTGGGCTCAGAATTGAGAAAAGTAGGTCAAAGATTATTTGTGTTCCCAAAACAAAAAGTCAATGTCAAGTATAGTATGTGTTAAAGTGTGCAGAGATTATATTATCAGTGCTCAAATTTGAGGTGCAGGGTTATAGTGATCCTATAGACAGCTGGAATCTGCGTATTTTCTGGGCACATCACGCTTTCTCCAGCAGGTCGCATTTCCATGAAGCTCGCAGCCAGGAGGTAGGGTACTAGCAGTCTGAGAAAGTAGCTCAGCACGCAGAGAAGGTTCCAGCACAAGGCACGCTGTCTGATATGTGAGGAGAGCTGTGCAGCCTCAGGCTGATGCAGATACTGCAGTCACAGGAAACACACTACCACATGGTAGGCCGCAGCCTTAATGTAGATTACCTCACAACCAGAGGAGATGCGCAGCAGACAATACGGGTCTCAAAAAAGAGACCATAGCTTTACCTAAAAGCCACAGTAAGTAAAACCAACCATTTGAGTTGGTAGAAGGAGGATGGCTGTGGATTAAGAACGGTCAGGCAGAGATCTCTGATGTTAAGCAGCCATCTTGAAGGCGCGCCTCCCGAAAATCGATAAAAAAACATTTTAGTGGGCCTCTTTAAAATGGCTGCTACTGTGGTTTTCAGTGATGCTGACTACTGTACTGCATCTTTGTCTGGAAGTGCTCAGTAGGTTTTAAAAAGCGCAATGCAAGTATGCAACATCTTATTTAGCTCTCAGCAGTCAGCCTTTTAAACTCTGTTTGCAAAGCTATTAAACATCTCAAATTATGAAGCAATTGTTAAAAAATAATGCAGTATTTGTATTACAGCAACTCCTATACTTTTCTTTAGATTTCCTAATTTGGAGGGTCTAACATTATAACTGCTCCAACCACAATAGAATTAAAAAATAAAATAAAATGAAAACAATTCTTCACTGCAGTTTCTGCGGGTGAAAGGTTTACACACGAATTGCATTTCTAATTTGTGACTATCTTCTGTATAGTATTAATCAGAAAATGTGTTGGATCAACTAAATACAGAGGCTTTAGTCAGCAAAATGTGTCTTTATTACCATATTAAATAATGCAATAAAATTGCACTAAACATACACAGTCAGGATACATTATGAATTAAACATTCATTGGTGTTAATTCTAATATGTTCAATTGACTTAAATCCCCAATTCCACTTAGCAACAAATATTCGATTTGCAAGAAAGTGAAAGCAATCAATCAGTCATGCACCGCCTATGTACTAAGACTTTATTTGACCTTTTTCAACATTTCAGTGCAAAAAATGAATTTACAACTTCAAAAAAATGAGCGTCCTATATATGAAGACTTCATAAATTTGTAGGGTGACCAGATTTTGCAAAGTAAAAACCGGGACACATACAAAAATTAATTCTAAAACAAATTACATCACTTAAAACTATAAAAGATAGATATAGAAATATATATATATATATATATATATATATATATATATATATATATATATATAAAA
>CM071575.1:26608450-26644245 GCA_036426205.1 Ascaphus truei | reverse complement strand
CCCCCCCCCAGTGTCTCTCTGTCCCTCCCCCCAGTGTCCCTCTCTCACCCCCGCAACCTGCCCATGTCTCTCCCCCTCCCCGCTTCCTCCCCCCTTCTTCCCCCCTTTCTCCCCCCTTCCTCCCCATGTCTCTCTTTCACCCCCCTCTCCACGTCTCTCTTTTGGTCTAAGATGTTTCGCTGCGGCTGCCTGGCCGCGACCAAAATGCAGACGGCATTCTGCCGCCTGGACACTTTGCCATAGTGACATTTTGCAGCAGGACACTTTGCCGTGATGTCTGATCCTGCGTCTGACCACGTCCACCACGCACCCGACCGCGGGACATTTAAAGATGGCTTGTCGGAGCGGCCTGTCTAGGTAGTGTAGCGGTCCCGCTCGGGACATTTAAACATGCAGTTGTCAGAGCAGCAGACTTGGCTTGGCTTGTTGGGTCGAGTCAGGTGCCGGTGGACTGGACATCATGGCGAAGTGTCCTGGCAGCGGAACGCTGGCTGTATTTTGGTCGGCCAAGCGGACGCTGCGAAACATCCCATTCCGCTCTCTTTCACCCCTTTCCCCTTTGTATCTAAAGCCCTCTCCTGTCTTAAACCTTTCTCACTGACTGCCCCACACCTCTGGAATGCCCTTCCCCTCAATATCCGACTAGCCCCCTCTCTATCCACATTTAAGACCCACCTCAAAATACAACTGCTTAAGGAAGCATATGAGTAGCTCCATGGCTGATAATTAACACCTCTTACATTAACCTTGGCCCCTTGCAGACACACTTACCAGAATGCCCTCCTACTGTCTCTGTACGTTCTACCTACCAACCAATTAGATTGTAAGCTCTTCGGAGCAGGTACTCCTTTTCCTAAATGTTACTTTTATGTCTGAAGCACTTTTTCCCATTATGTGTTATTTATATTATTTATTATGTATATGATTATCACGTATATTACTGCTGTGAAGCGATGTGTACATTAATGGAGCTATATAAATAAAGACATACTAACATACTACATACATGTCTCTCTCATTTCTCCCCCCCTTCTCATGAAGAAACACACACACACACACACACACACACAATGCACACACACACACACAATGCACACACATATACATACACACACATGCACACACGCACGCACGCACACACACACACACACACACAGCATCACCATCACGCACACATCACACAAACACCCAATTACACACACACACAACTACCACACTACACGACGGTGACGAACACTCACTACCCCACACACACACACACACACACCGTATCATTAACACAGCACACTGCAACCAGGGAGAGGAGCTATATGAGCCACTCAGCACCACCTAACGGCTGGAAGAGAAATTGCAGCTCCTTTCTGCTCCCAGCAAAACTGGGACATTGGCAAGATTGTAGGGACATCGGGACAGTAGCTTAAAAACCAGGACGTCTGGTCGCCCTATACATAGGACGTATAATTAGTTGTTTTAAATTATTCCCTCACATGGAATATCTGATTTGTACAATTTAAATGAAAACAGAATGATGAGTATTTCTTTTTATTTATAACTAGTATTAATTAATATCAATTATTAGTGTAATAATACTGACAATAGCCATACTGTGAAAATAATACATTTTGTAACCTATTTAATGAAACATCCATTCTGCGTCACATACATTTTGGTGTTGATACACAGCAAATGAAATCTGCACAATTAACAGTCTTGGTGGACGATTTTGTGGCGCACAGAAATATTCTCTTTTAGTATATACCATTTACATCTGTACGCCAAGTGCAGTCCCTTTCTGTGCGCCCAAACAAATGAAAAAAAAAACATATTTTTGATGCAGCGGGCGCAGATGGAGCAATTTGAGCTTAGCACACAGGCGCACAGAAGCGTAAAAAAAAAGCAGTTTGCAATACTTAATATATAGGTCCGATTGTCTACCAAAGTCCACAGAATGAACTGCTTCCTTTGGGATCTAGTGGAGGCATCATAGCTCAATGATGTCCCTTACCACCGCTTAAAGTCATGCAAGCTGTTTTGGACCCACACGCTTACCCTTTGACAGTGTGACTTTAACTCTGATAAAGCTTGGAAAGCTGAATGGAGTTCACAAGAAGTCGCAAACAAACACCTTCTAAAACACCAGACAGTCTCCTGTGCAGCTCATGGGCAAGCAGAAACCGCAGATGCAGAAACCATGGCAGCAGGACCGGCTTGTACTTTTGTGGGGCTCGGTGCAAGATCTTTTGTGAGGCCTCTTACCTGGTCTGGTGCGGAATCTCCTCAGGCATTGAAATATGGGTTTTGCCAGAGCAGAACCTCTCACTCTATCTCTAAACCAATATTTCAGGGCACTTTTTGTCTTGGCAAAATTCTACTTTCTACCAAATATTTCACTTCAGACGGTGAAATTTTAGCCATTGCACATCTCTACAGTACTTTGCCCATTGCTATGTTTCAAAGCTCTTGAGCTCAGGCACAGGACCACTACTTTAATGGTACTTAACTGCTTCCCCCCTCCCCCTTCTGGGAAATGTTGCCTAGGCTACAGGTACGTGTGGTGCTGGTTACCTGGGAGTGTCCAGGAGAGATGAGCGTCCGCGATGTTGTGGGGAACAGGACAGGCTTTAGGTGATCCTCAGGTTCTTTTCATTTGGTGACAGCGCCTCCAGTCATAGCAGGCTATAGCAGAGCTGCAGTCCCTACCATGACAGCTCTTTTCGCCTATACTTCTGTCCAATAGACTGCGACTGAGCCAGAAGTAAATAAAAGGGATCTTTATTTGATGCAGCCTCTGCAGATGGTATAACAGTGTTGCATATAGTGGAGAATTGGTTTCAGGCCCTTGGATGGTGCTGGCCAGCAGATAATGTTGAGGCCGTGTGCTATGCACAGATCTTGATTCCCTCAGCCCCATGAGTGGCTGAGCTCCTCTCCCTTCCCTGGATGGGAAGGCACACAACTGACTATATCATTTGGAAGGCATCCTCCCTAATGCAAAAGGGGAGGGCACAGGGTCTGCACCATGATTGGCTGCAACACAGACCCAGTGTCACCACCTCTCCTGCCACTCAAGGAGGCTGTGTGAGGAGCGGGATAAACCCCACAGGATAGCTGTCACTGTCTGTAGCTATCAGAACTTACATGACAGGAGGGCATGACAGGAGGGCCATGGCTATATATCAATCTCCAATTTTTAGCCTGTGTAGGTCATTTTGCAAATTAGGGAGTGGATAAAGGATGAATTAGGGAGGTGATATGTGATGTATCAAATTCTGCGTCTATTCTCAACACTTTTTTTTTATATTATGTTTGCTTAAAAAAAATCCGCTAAATCTTTCTTGCATTAACCTAAACAAAAAATGGAGCAATTAGTCAAACCAAACTTTTCTTTACACTTTTTCTACATTGCTGCAATACCCACCACTCCCTGTCAATTTCACTGCAAAAATGCTGTTTCCTGCATAGATAAATTAAAATAATTAAACAAAGCCTACTAACTGCAAAACTGGGGCCACAAAAACGGCTTATTGGGAAAAGCATCTCCAATAAAATGTAATAGGATATTTTTTTATTTGATAATCCTGGTGCAGTATTTGTGCCCCCGTTTTTCAAGCAGCAGACTTTGATTAATGACTTCCCCTTGAGCCCATGCAGTGAATTTCATTCATTTTCAGGCAGTTCCACTCATTTTTAGCATCAGTGGTCTCATATATTTCCCTTTAAAATGTCATTTTTCCAATTTCATTTTAGGTGCACAATCACGCTTATTTGGGTGGCTGGATACTGACAGCCACAAGCAACATCCACTGTAATAAACAGAAAGCTGTGTCTCTATGTACCTATCTATTATTAGTTGTGTGGGTAAATAAGAATTTTGAACCCTAGGGCGATGTATTTGTCCTTATCAGGCTCATGGCTTCAGCCACTTTTTCTTAATTATTGTTTGGACACATGCCGTCTTTAAGAGGTTCCTAAAAAGTTATCGGAGATATATTAAAGTGAACAGCCAGCTGCTCTTGGTAGACTGCTTCAGGCATACGGGGAAGAACAGGTAGCAGCGGTGAACTTTCTTCAAAGCAGTGAAGGTGCCGGGATTGTTACTTAAAGGTGTAATGCCACATAATCAGACAGTTTAATTTCATAGTGCCTCTAAATGGAGGGGGATGGGGGGCAATCAAGTGTTTTCTTTACCCTTATCCCACCCTGTCCTTATCAGAAAGCCGATAAGGGAAGGTGAGGAGGGGAGACGCTGGACACTACGGACAGCAGAGAGTAACCGGAGGAAATCAAACCCCTCCCAAGTGGGACTTAAAAAAAAAGAAAGGAAATACTTATTGTGACGGTAGGGGAAATGTGGTCAGCATATTAAAGGTTAAGGCCAGCCATTGCCCCTACCCGTCCAAATGGATGCCAGGATTCTGGCATAGTATTTCAGGCTATTGTGCCCAAAATGACGATCTGTATATTTCTCTGTGTTTGTGTATGCACTGTTTGCAGTTTATGTTTCCTCATGCCTACTGTATATAATGTGATGCATTCAAACAACTCCTTAGTGTGCTGGGGCGGGTAATTCACTTAGCCAGCCTGCACACAAAGGAATCTGGGTGTGTTATCCAAAGGGTGGTAAGTGAACTGCTTGAGACATTGTTGGGGATGGGTGTGTACTCCGGCCTGAGGAACTGTGGCTCTGAGGGCAGGGAAAAAGTTGTTCTGCCCAGACTCTGAGGCATCTATCTCAACAGGAGGTATCCAGCTGAAACGGGAATCTGAGGTCTGGGTCTGAGTCGCAACTGACTCAGGTCCCAGTGGTCAGTTTGAATTTGCCACGCTCCTTAAGCCCACCTCTACGAGCTGTCCTAAAGCATGGTCATCCCTGATGGCTCTAATTGGCCTACCACAGGAGAGTCATTGCTCGGTGATTGGCCGGCATATCTCGCTCTGTAATTGGCCAACGTAGTATCCATTCGCTGATTGGTCGGTGGAGGTCTATGTAATGCACTGCCGATCTCAGTTGCACAGTCTATCAGGAGTTCATCCTGTCTTTGGATAGTTGGTGTATCTCCAAGGTTTTTTCCTGAGACACCCAGAACGAGGTTCGGTTGTGTAGACGAGCGGGACTTTTGAAAGTGCTAGTCTCCGAACGAGGACCTTGCGGAGAGTGGATGCTGCCCTGGGTAAGCCTACTGAAGCAGCGCCCAGGACCCAGCTAGCTAGCATTCTACCTGTAAACCCTGTTTTGGTGAGTTTGTGCTGTAACTTTGTATTGCGTTATGCCTGTTAACTCCGGATAAAATAAACCTGCTGTATTTAACTCCTTCATTCTGTCTGGTGTATACGATCCTGATGTAAATTGTCCTGGTCTCCCGTGACACTTATGGTGTCAGATTTGAGTTATCAAACCGGTGTCAGATTTGGGTCCATTTTTCCCAATCACCCAGATAAGACCCCTTAAGCATGTCACTAGAATTAGTTCACTTTGGTCCTGGGAGGGATTGCTTCTTTAAAACATCAGCATTAATTGTACTGTGTACATTAGCAAAAATGCTAATAACTAGAAAATCTAGTTAAATGAAACCAGCATTAGAATTTGTGAAGGAAAAATAATCCTTTTTATTTCAGTGGGAGTTTATTTGCCCAAAAGAGAGGGGGGCTTAAAATTATATCAGGTTTATTCCGACCAATGATTCTGTCCCAAATATCTACCCCTTTTATGGGACGGTGGGTCCCAGCTTTATCAAATGGAAAAATCTGATTGCTGTCTATAGGATTCTTGTTCTTTGATAAATCCGGTGCTATTTTTTAGCTCCAGTTTTGAACCCGAGAGAATGTGATAAATGCACCCCTCTATATAAGTTTTTAACGCATAACAATTGTTTCCTTGCTGCCACATCACACATTAGAAACTTGTGAATAAACTGTTGCATTTTTTAAGCAGATTGTTATCCAAGATTTTTTTTGAAGCTTCGAGCGTGAAGTGGTTCTTGACGCTACGGAAAGAGATGAAAAATGATGAAGCGAATTTCACACATCGCCTTTTAATACAGATGTAGCCAGGCTAACATTCCAGAGGTAAAAAGCAGTCCGGGTCAATGTCCATGCCGCGGGCAGCTTCAATAGCTCAATGTTAAAGCTAACATCCTGTTTACCGCTGCTTTGTTCCCCATGCGGATAATCATAGTTTGGCTACATCTGTATATGAATCTCTTAAAGAGGACTGTCTTACAAAAAAGTGAACTAAGGGCAGTGGTATATATTATAGTATGTCAAATGCGATGATTGATGTTTGAGATGCAACTTGTAGTGTACTTTTGCATGGCCGATTCTCCCGCTTGTGTGTTGTGTATATCTGACTGCAGCATGCCAGGAGTTGCAATAACGGCTTCATCTGTACCTTTAAATAAAATGATCTACAAAAAAAATCTAAATATGATATTGATATATATAGTATATATAATATATCTATATATATATATAATATATATATCTATGTACATATATATATATATATATATCATAACATGGTTTGACATGAAATTACCAAAAATCTACTCGCCACCAACAAAAAATCTACTCGCCACACCTATCCAAACTGTGCTCTGTTGGGCCATATTTACGTCGCCCGGGTTTAAATCCACATCCGCCCGAGCGTTCGGCAAATGTATAGGTTTGTCGAACACTGTATATATATATTATATACACCATACATCCTAGCTTTATGGTTGGTGAAAAAAGGTGACATAATATATAATGTGTCTTTTTTCTTGGCAAAAAAGGGTGGATACGATGATCCTACAACAACTTTTTTTGCTGAGAAGCTTATACACCAGTAACCGTCTGTGCATGTGCGAGAGCAGCTACGTGTTAATAGCTTACACCACGGGGTGAAACAAACTTTTTACGCCTGACGATCCTCCGTTTCATTTGTGATATTAGTAACCCTCCCCGTCTGATGTAATCTAAATAACATGAAAAAAAAAAAACTTTATCAAATCGGATAACCATATAAATGTGACTGCAATATGTAAAAATATTTGCTTATTTTAAAAAAATAGGATGGCCGGGGTGAGGCGAGCCCTTGTAGCAGCGAAAGACAGAACAGTCAGTGAAGACATCCGGGTCGGACCGCTGGGGCGCTCCACCCCGCAGTCCTCATCTGGCGCCGCCATTCAACCTCCTCTGCTGTCCTGTCTTTTCTCCTTTCTATTCCCGCCTGCCACCGTCTGCTCTCCACAAATCGTGCCGCCCCCTCCCTAAAAAATTGTGCGCACCCCCGTTTGCGCACCCCTTGGCTTACACAGTGACGTATGTTAAAATATGGAGATACGGCGTACCCCAGAAAAAAAAGCATTGTATATATATATGTGATGTACCCATTGGTGAAGTGTCTTGAAGGAGGTATTTAGGACCCAGCACTTTCCTAGTATTATGCCCTTATTCCTCTCTGAAGACTAGTTCATAGGCTGCGGCTTTAAAAGAAGTTCAGGCACGCTCATTACTCCTGCTGTTTTCCTGTACAAAAGTCCACACCCTGACAGTGTTGAGAGGGAGAGAGACTATAGGGATTTGCTGCTGCTATAATAGGTACTAGGGCTCTTGGCTGGGGAAGAGCTTAGCTCTCCAGTTTTGTAGGCAGTTGTTAACAAAGTGTTTGTTAGTACTTCCAAGAGGAGTAGGTATTTTATTTGTTCTTGTTTGTTTTTTGCCCTGCTGTTTATAATAAACCTGTTGAAGCGAACCATAAGTTTCCTGCCTTTCATGCTGGGGAAAAAAGACCCTGCACATGGGCCGAGTTTTCACAATATTTCTACATATAGCTTAAGCAGTCATTAATGCACCTTAAATCAGAGGGTCACCGGAACTGAACTACGTTAAATTCAGCCTTTGGGGGACCCTCTGCTTCTTGAGATACTCCAAAGCCTCTCACATTTTAATCTGGTCTGTAACTGTTAATACCCCCAATAATATATATTATCTTTAAACTGTGCATGCAATTGTCTTGTATAACTGTATAATGTATACCCTGTTCACTTAGTAACTGTATTTGTAACCATGTGTTATTTGTCATTTTAATACTCTGTCCCAGGACATACTTGAAAACGAGAGGTAACTCTCAATGTATTACTTCCTGGTAAACATTTGAATAAATAATAAAATCATTCTTGCAGTTGACGATCAGTACATGTTTCTTGTATGGGCTACAGTTATTTAACTCACATGATTCCGGAGGGGGCGTGGAAAGGGTCATTGTGGGTCTGTTGGTACAGTGCTGTATTAAGGGTGGTGAATTAGCTCTGTTGGTGGCAGTAGGTTCGCTTTGACCTGCCCGATGCAGCTTTTGGTTCGGTAAAGGACATACTTGAAAACGAGAGGTAACCTCTCATATGACTTCCTGGTAAAACGTTTTATAAAAAAAATAATAAATACTTTCCTCCATTGGGGGCTGGGCTGCCGTAGCACTCGCAGCTGGCTGTGTGTGGGACATAACGTATCACATTGCATTAACCGGCGAGATAATGTACATGTTATTTATACATGTAACGAGAGGATTGAATAAGTATTTGCTTTCCTGTGTTTAGTAATAAGATTTTTAGTGGAAGCTCCAACAGTCGTACACCTTCCCTTGCACGTGCAGGCATGAAATCTCTCTCTCTGTTATTGTTAATTTTTTTAAATGGCGTCATTAACACCTTTGCTGTTGCACAAGATTAAGACAAAAGACGCGGCAGCGTGTGAAAATTGAGTTCCTTGAGTGAGGTTGACAGAAGTTAATGTGCAGTTATGGAAATTATTATCTCAACGCTGATATGTAATTTCCTTTTCGTTTTACATTTTATTTAAAGGTGCCATCCTGTCTAATAAATGGTATTTCTTGGTACTTATGTAGCCTTGTGTATTTTGGGTTACATGCCTCTCTCCTCCTGTGAATAATCCCTGTTAAAAGGCATTTGCCAGGGATAACAATGAGTTTTGCCCTCATCTCCCTGTGATGTGTATTGTGTAGTGAAGGAAGTGACATCATGCTCTGTGTCCAATAACAGTGACACAGGGGGTGGTGCCTACTGGAGCTATATAGTATGCATCAACTTCCTGAATTTAGTGTGTGGTGGTGGGTGTGGTGTGTGTTGTGTGTGTGTGTGTGTGGTGGGGGTGTGTGTTGTGGTTTGTGTGTTGTGTGTGTTGTGTGTGTGTGTTTAGTTGTGTCTCATCCCACCTGAATGAGACTGTCTGACCCAACACATTGCCAGGGCTCTGGCAAGGATTGTGGTGGCCCTCCCCTAAGGGAGAGGTGGGCAGACTATTCCTTTTACTCTATTAGAGAGTAAGGGAAGAGCAAAGACAGCTTCTAGGGCCCTGACTAGGAGTGGTGTCCAGGGATTCCTTGAGGTGGGCAACCTTTATGATGAGCAGCTAGAGACCGGCCGCAATGATGGGCAGTCTGCCAGTAAAGATGACAATAAAGAATGTACAATTTGAAAGAACCTTCTTGCCTGAGAGTGGAGTGATTCAGGGAGAAGCTGCACCCAGAGGTTCTCTTCCAGAGACTCCTCCCTGCTGTCGTGGGGACCTGGGAGAGATGGAGGCGCTGTACCAGAAGTGAGTAGATCTCAGCATTACCTCACGAGACAGTCCTGATGTATTTCCCGATATTATCACGGAAGACTCAGGAGTTCTGTAAGCCAGCAGGTGCACCACACTATAGTACATGTAACATGGGGCAGTTTCCTCACGTAAGGGGCCAATATGAGATTGGGGGGGGGGGGAACACCGTTACACTTACTTGGAGGAAGGAGACCCCTTTGGGTTATAATTACCAAGTGAGTTTAGCAGGACTCCAGAAATGCCAACCTTCAAGGATTGAAATAGGTGAGACTAAAATTTTTTATTTTAATGGGGGAAAATTATTTTTTTAAATCAGTGAGCCCCCATTCAAGCCTGTGAGACGCTGATGCTAAAAATCTTTGAGAACGACTCCAAATTAGTGGGACGCACAGAAAATTAACAAGAATTGATCTCGGAGATTCTCCAAAATGTGTAATTCTACTGTACCTCAATCTGTTTTAGACAGCCAAATGCCCAGAGTGTGAGGCCCCCTTGCTTCTTTATACTTCTGACAGAGGACTGTTGTGAATCAGTGTGAACTATAGATTCCTCACTCCCCCATCATGAAAAGACCAGGTCACACAGTCCACTCTCCACAGCTCCACCAACAAAGCTTTTTGTGCCCAGGACACATTTGAAGAATGGGGCCCTCATTCTTTGTTCGCCAACAGTTACGACAATTATATTTCAATCTACTTTGCCCAGTCATGTCTCTTTATCCCCAACCCCTTATTCCTTTCATTCCCCCTAGTGTCTCTCGCACACATTTCATGTAATTCCATCTTTTATCCTAGTGCTGCTCTCTGTTGTCCCCGCCTGTCATGTATTTCTCTTCTTTCCCCATCATGTTACATAGTTACATAGTAGATGAGGTTGAAAAAAGACATACGTCCATCAAGTTCAACCTACAGTATACTACATTTAGACGACAGATACATCACTCATATTTGTACTTGCAGTATATTGATCCAGAGGAAGGCAAACAAATATCCCAGTGAAATATCATCTAATATCTCATAAGGGTAAAAATGAAGTCCTTCCTGACTCAAAATAATGGCTCAAATGTAATCAGATGACTCCTTGCTGCTAAAGGTGGTTCTACAAGCTATTGAATAATAAGGTGTACTTAGTTTTTCACACATGGCTTCTCCATTTTGGCTTTAATTTTGTTAAATAAATCATGACACGTGTAATATGTCATGTGTTGTTGTTCATCTGAGGTTGTATTTACCTCATTTTAAGACCTGCTAAGGAACACATGATTGTTATTAGGTCCTGATATGTAAAACCATGGAATTCAAAGACGGTGTACTTTCTTTTTCACACAACTATATATAATTATATTTGATATATTTTACCATTTTAATATGCAGCAGCTATGTGTTTCATGTCTCTCTGCAATTTTAGTGCTGTTGTTTCCCATGTAATGTATTTGTTGTCTGCCTATGATCAGCAATCACTTTCACATACCTCAAAGGGTTGAAATTAGACCATTAATGAACTAATTGATTATGGACTATATATGAGGGCCATTAGACCCTCTATTCTGCACCCCCTGATGAAGTTGCCTACACTATTGCGACGAAACGCGTAGGGTTACGCAGTTAGAACTGTGCAAGGAGTCTGGGAGGAGGAAAGATCATTACACTGACAGAGGCCTTTGATCGGAGGAACCAGAGGACGTAGTACGGGTGTGCCGGGGGAAGGCAAAGTGACCGCACAGATTTGGAGCACCTTGTGTTCGTGTACACGCGTCACCCCCCTCCTTCTCACCACGAGGATCAAGCTGCCTGTCAGGAGAGCTACCAGATGAGTTCCTGCTTCCACCCAGATGAACCTTGATACAATTTCAGTTCTATGCGCAAGTTCTGTCCATCCTTGTGAGTGAAGATAGACGTTCCAATCCAGGAAAATTGCCGGCGCACAGCTCGCTCACAAAAGGAAATGATGGGATGTCATGATCAAAAGGGATTTATTAATTAAAAAACATAGAAAAAAGTACTGACACAGACACGGAGTTGTGGATCTGCGTACTGCATGCGCGCCACCCTTCATCAAGCCGTGAGTAAGAAATTTAACCCCAACACCACAGGGTCAATATAATACCGCTTTTCATGTGTATGGACTGTTTCTCCTATTGATGTGCCAAAAGGAACTTTATTACATGACATTTATCTTAACTATACTAATGAGGAGTACTCTGGAGCACCGGATTGTGAGCAGTGTATTGCTCGATGTGTCTGCATCATTGTGAGTGGCCTGTTTTTATCCTGATTTTTCATTAAATTGTTATACCGAATTATACTATGGAGGCTGTACTGTCTTCTTTTGTTTTCAGTGAATCGTGGGAGGTGGTTGATTCTGTGGACAGCTGTACAGCATCTCCAGCGTTTATTTTTATATTTTTGGCACTTTTTTGCTGTTGGCAGCATCCTCTTGTTTATGGCATCCATATCCCTGTTCCCTTTCCTTTGTGTATCATCCTGGTTGTTGTTATGGTTGTTTGTCTGTTTGTTTTTTATGTTGAGCTTCTCATGGGGTAAGCACTTAGCCATTGCTACCTCTTCATCAATTGTGACCCTCCCTATATATTGGCGCTGTATATTTTTTCTTTGTTTTTGTGTATATATATATATATATTTATTAATTTTTTAAATATATATTTTTATATATATATATATATATTTTTTTATATATATATATATATATATATATATATATGATATATCTATGAACAAAAACAAACAAAGCGCAAGCTCCATAGCACGTAACTGAGTAAAAAATAGGTACATTTATTTAAAAAATCAGCAACCCATAAGAATGTGCACTTACAGGATTCAAACAAACCATTCGTGGGAATGAATCTCTATTGTGGTCACCTGCGGTGGTAGGGTGAGTCAGGTTTGCAGAGTGATGTAAGGCCCAGGTTCACCATCAATTGGCAGCAAGATATAAGGGCATACCATGCCTGCACGTCCTTTGCTCCCTCATACCAATGATTGCTAACATTGAAATTACCGCCAGCCGGAACGCAGGGAAGCCAGGAACTCCAAATACACCAACACAAACCGCGATGACTCACCAGCGTGCACATCTTATGGTTTGCGATTTTTTATAAATGTACCTTATTTTTTAACCTCCTTTACTGCTATGGAGCTTGCGCTTTTGTTTGTTTTTTGTTCATAGATTCCAAAAGTGGTTGGCTATACCACTCCCCTTAAAGCTGCAAAGACACTCCCTGGATCTTCTATTGGGACTATATTTCTCTCTGGATTTTTTCTTTGAGTGGAACATTCAATTTGAATTTCCTTTTTTTTTTTTCACTATCACGTTAGGGTTTGTAGATATTATTAGGTTAAATTGTGGTAATTTTAATTTATTTTAATATTTTTAATATGTTATTATAATTTATTATTTATTAGGGTTATTTTACATCCTCTTTAGCGCTACTTACTTTTTTTGTGTTGTCTTTGTTATATATATATATATATATATATATATATATATATATATATATATATATACAGTGGTTGACAAATCACCAAAAAATCTACTCGCCACACAGAAAAATCTACTCGCCACCTAGTACCAAACGTGTGCTGCTTGGGCCAATATTTACTCGCCCGGGGGTTAAATCCACTCACCCGGGGCGAGCAAATGTATAGGTTTGTCGAACACTGTATATATATATATATATATATATATATATATATATATATATAAATGTAAATACAACTGTATGCTCATCTGCATGTCTTAGGCATGTCTGCAACCCCGCCTTTCACCATTATGACCCAGCACACAGCAATTCCACTGCAGCAAGGGATGACATTTCCCAGAATCCGTTGCTGCAGTGGGAGCACTGTATGCGAGGTGATAATGCTTGAAAGGCAGGGTTAAGACATGTGAATGTGCTCACAAGTGATATTCTTTATTGGATATATATATATATAGTGGTGGATTCTGGGGTTCGAGATTGCTGGGGATGTGTGTCTCTACATTTTCATAATTCCCTTCATAGATTACCTTATAATAGTTTTAAGAACCCTTTTAACATATAAACATACTCCACCTCCTCTTCTATTTGCTCGATCCTTCCGAAAAAGGTAATAACCCTCTAAATTAACTGCCCAGTAATGTGTTTCATCCCCACCATGTTTCAGTAATGCCTATGATATCATATTGCTCTCTTGTAGCTATTAATTGAAGCTCACCCATTTTATCTATCAGGCTTCTTGCATTGGCAAGCATGCATTGAAGGTTTTTTTCAGTCTGTGCTATTATCTTATCTGCCCCTGCCTTTCTACTCCAATTGTATTTAGTCTTTAGAAGCTTTCTAGTATTATCTGCATTTAATGGGTGTCTCCTTGCTTGACAATCTCCCACTTTCCCCCATTCTACCTCCACGACCCATTGCTATTTCCCCATCTATTCTATTTAGTTCATGAATTGTTTCTTGTCCCTCCCTCCTCAGAGGGAGTGTCTAGCTGTAGTTAGCTAGGATTGGCCGCGAGCCATTACCAATAGAATGTTGGTATCGACCGGTCACCATGGCAACAAGAGTGAATAAAAACCCACCAAATTCACTTGGAACCCACCCCCGATGAAGCCCGTCACAGTGAAACGTACGTAGGGTACGTCTGACGTCACCATCACGTGACGTCGGCTCATCGGAGTGGTGAGGGCTTGTGTACCGTCTGGGTGCTTCATAGACTGCATTTGTGGGCAGCAACAGCACCCAGACTTTAGCGTCAGTCTGTTTTAATAAAGAGTTTGTGTCCGAATCTATTTAGTTAGAGATTAGCTACTTAGATAGAGCTAGGGCTATATTTATGGCTGCCCTGGACATAGATGTCTATCTATATAGCTATAATCATTCTCTCCTCTCATACTCTATGTAAGTTTATGGCTACTCCCTTTCAGCCTCCTTGTAGGATCTGATTACAAGGGATCAGTGATATAACAGTATCCTCACCATACTTACCTGTGTGACACTTCTCTTACACTTACAAACCATCAAAGGGTTAACAGACCGACAATAGGGTTTATATATAATTCCCCTATGTACTACCCCACCTCTCCGTTTTTTTTACTATTTTTAATTAATAATTTGTCCTGCATTTATGGTTACTCCAAACAGTTTCATTTTAAGATTACACAATAAATATTAAGCTTTAATTTGGGTGCACTCTCTTAGTGCCACAATATAGGGATTCTGTCTTTTCTCTCACTTAGTTTATCATTTACTCCCTGTGAGCACCACCCTGCCCCTATACTGTTTGGTGTATTAATCCCTCTTCATTCGCTTGAGCAGGGTATATCTGCCACGCTAGAACCGCAGATGGTATTTGGTTTACACATACCCCTCCCCCCTCCATCCTAGTTTAAAATCTCTGCCAACCTTTCTACCTTTATGTCTCTCACTCTTTTCCTTCCCCTAATGTGTTTCTTAATGCATTACTACCCACTATGGTGGCTAAGGGGAATAGGTAGTGTGGATTGTTGTTTATATTGACCCCTTTGTAGCCCTTTTTGGTCAGATTGTCATGGAAATCCATGACTAGTTCACTTGTCGGCTACTCAAGAGTTAATATGCACTGTAGTGTATTTTAATTACTATTCTATCATCTCTTTCAGGTTGTTTTAGCTTATCTTGCCTATGTATATAATGGCCAATATATACATACTGTAGGAAAGACAGGGCCAACGCCAGCTGGATATGTATGTATACATTTATATATGTTTGCATTAGAGGGTCTCCGGAGCTGAACCCAATGAATTTCAGCTCCGGGGACTCCCTGCTTACCGAGATACACACCCCTGTAGGTGCTGCCGGTATCTCTCCAGTTTAAATGTTAAGGATATGCAGTTCACCATATTACTATCTACAGACAGTCAGCTTGGGTATTAAGGGTTTTTCTCTCAGCTTATTTTAATATTTGTGTGTATTTTTAGATGTTAAATAAATGTAATACTTTTTTGGATATGCTAGAGTGCTTTATTTTGGGCAACTATTTGTTTCTTGCCTACATACATGTATATATGTTTGCATCAGAGTGTCTCCGGAGCTGAACCCAATGAATCTCCGGGGACTCCCTGCTTACCGAGATACACACCTCTGTACGTGCCGGTATCTCTCCAGTTTAAATGTCCCGGTCACGGCTTCTGATTGGCCCACCAGACAGGGACATTTAAACTGAAGAGAGATACCGGCACCTCTATGGAGGTGTGTCTCTCAGGGAGCCAGGGGTCCCCAGAACTGAAATTAATGGTGTTTAGCTCCGGAGACCCCATGCTTCAAACCTATTTATAAAAAAATAAACTGGACTTTTTAAAGCCACCATTACGACCTTCCATTTGGGGACCGATCCTTGGAAATCCCTGGCCAAAGGAATGTGCCAGCATGTCCTTTTCTCTACTCTACCCCCAGCATGTCTCCCTCTCCTCTTTCCCCCAGGCATCCGTCCATCTGTCCCTCTCTCTCTCCGTCTTTCTACCTCTCCGTCTTTCTCCCTCTCCGTCTTTCTCCCTCTCCGTCTTTCTCCCTCTCCGTCTTTCTCCCTCTCTCTCGTCTCTCTCTCCCCCCGTCTCTCTCTGCCCCGTCTCTCTCTCTCCCTGTCTCTCTCTCTCCCCATCTCTCTCCCCGTCTCTCTCTCTCTCCCCGTCTCTCTCTCCCCGTCTCTCTCTCCGTCTCTCTCTCTCCGTCTCTCTCTTTCTCCGTCTCTCTCTCTCTCCGTCTCTCTCTCTCTCCGTCTCTCTCTCTCCGTCTCTCTCTCCGTCTCTCTCTCCGTCTCTCTCTGTCTCTCCATCTCTCTCTCTCTCTCTCTCTCTCTCTGTCTTTCTCTTCCATCTCTCTCTCTATGTCTTTCTCTTCCCTCTCCTCCAGCATGCCTTCTCTTCCCTCTCCCCCAGCATTTCTCCCAGTGATAATGTCAGGTAAAAGTAGACCAGCCACCAACTGGCTGTGGTGTTCCATCTTAAGTGTCACATTTAAAGTGTCTGGCAGAGTTAATTGTGGAGTTTAAAGTGGAGGTGAAGATTTGAAGAAGACCTGCACAACAACTTTGAAACTGTGAGAACTTTCTAAAAGTTGTGACTTTTTGTACTCTTCCTATCCCCCAGTACCTGGGAAGTCTCTCCTCCTGCATCTCACTATGCCCTTCCTATTGCTTTTTCTGGTTACTGTTTCCTCACTCCTTTGTGAATGTCTCTGTTCTCTCAAACTTCCCCACTCCCCACTGTACCATTATTTAAACACCTCTCTCCCAACTTATTTACCCCACAATAAAAAAACACTCACACAAATCCTCTATTCACACCCTCTAGCTACTCCTTCCTGCTGCTGGGTATTTCCTATAAGCCTGAATCCAGACATACACACCTGATCTCACCCATGCCTCCCTGCCATCTCTTCCCCTATAAATGGTGTAAACCCTCTCATTTTAATACTGACTAACCTTAAAACTCGCCTCACAATTCAAGCATCCCAATAGCCTGCACTCCACTCATAGTCACTCCTATCACCCAGTGTGGCCAAGTACTGCCATCTACCATCTACAGCACAAACAGTATTCCCTCACCTGCTGTCTCTGTACGTTTCCCCTCAAACCTCTTAGATTGTAAGCTCTTCGGGCAGGGATTTCCTTTCCTATTGTCTGATTTTGCTGCACTTATTGTATTATTATAATTCCCTGTACTGTATTCTTTGTGAAGCGCTGAGTACACTTTTGGCACTATATAAAGATATACACTACAATACAACTATCACATGCCAATTGCTACATTATCTCAAAGCCATATTTTCTAAGCAGTGCTACTTCATAAGAAACTTTCCTGCATGGCTTCATAAATATGGCCCTTAACAGCTCATTCAAATGTATAGGATATTAGGTGTCTTCTGGCCAGAACAGTGTCTTATGGAGTAACACTGGTTAGTAAATATGGCCATTTATGGCCCATTCACTTGAATGGCACCGTAAGGTGTCTTCCATCATGGAGTGTGTCTTACGGAGTAGCTCTTCTTAGTAAATATGGCCCTGTAGCCGTAGACAGTAACTATACATTTCCGTACATCCCCTTTTTTGAAAGATGGTAACCCCACTCTGAGGCTGGTCTATCAAAACAGCAAGTTATTTAGA
Organism: Ascaphus truei; assembly: GCA_036426205.1. Lineage (NCBI taxonomy): Eukaryota > Metazoa > Chordata > Amphibia > Anura > Ascaphidae > Ascaphus > Ascaphus truei. The sequence continues at coordinate 26,626,510 of CM071575.1, read as the reverse complement.
TATATTTTAAAACTCTGAATTCTGTATCAAGCCAGATTTGGCGCTAAATTGATCGAAATAGAGATACCTTCACTCTGCCTCTTCTTAATCTATTAACATGCTATCTTACAATTTAACCATGTGTGCATCAGTAAAGTGGAGGAGTTAGGGATTAGTTACAGTACATGTTGACGATATTATGATGTCCTATTAAATTCTGCATCGCAAATGGTCCTTTTATTTCTTCTTTCACAGGCCACAGAAACTCCACCAGTCGTAACAGTCCTGGGCTAATAAATAGGATAAAATGTGAGAAACCTGAATCTGAACAGCCGTTTTATGCAGCGATACACTGGCGACACACTTTATTCGAGCTCGGCTAGTCCCACGAATTCGGGTATACTCGGGTGTATTGAGGTTTGTGACTGTTTTCTGCCCGAGTGCATTGCGTTATTTTCCAGGCAGGGATTGAAGCATTTTATTCCCGCTGGCTGCAATACTGCACAGTATATATATATATATACTGCATTACAATTCATGAATTTATGCCATCTGGTAGACACGCGAAGCATTGCAGCCTATTAAATCCTAATCATTATCATTTAACAGATCAGCCGCCCGTCAGCCAGGCATGAACCATGGCTGGGAAGGCAAACGCAACGGGGCTTGTCTGAGGTGAGGAGCGGCGCATTCCAGGTATCTGCCAGGTACATACTGGGCATTTACAGCAGCGGCCGCTTTTATTTTAACACTTCTCGGATATTTTCCGATTACTTTTTACGAATGCCACGCGCTTCGCCGCGTTCATGCGACATTCATGCCGTATTCATGTCGCAATCATGCCGGCGTCACCCGCACTTGATCTGTTTAATGAGAATGGTTCGGATTTAATTGGTTGCAATTCTTTGCGTATCCGCCCGGTGGCAGATATTCATGAATTGTAATGAATTCTAACGTACTGTATGCACATGCGCTTCAGTAATGTGTCGACTTGCAGTTGTTTAAAAAATACCACAGTGGTCCTTTGTGAATTGACATTGGTACTGAAGAAGTTACAACACTGTATCTATTTGTGATGACTCAGGAGATTCCTTCCTCTCCTTGTCCCTCTCTCCCATCTCCTGTCACCCTTTCTACTCCTTCCCACTCCTCTCCTTCACCTTCTACCTCTCTCCCCTTGCCGCAGCGCGTTCCCCGCAGGTCCCACATATCCACGCGCTCCCTTGATCCTCCCCGCTCCCTCTCCCCCGCGGTAGCTCCTTTACCTTCCCCGGTGGTGCCATCCGTCCCGTTGCCTCCTCCTCGCGTGGTGCCCGCGGCGCGGCATTCCGCGCGCCTGGTGACGCGTCCGGTGCGTGCACCCCCTCAGCCCACAGAGGACACGCGTGCATGCTTCTCCCTGCCTTTGCTGGCCATCACGCGGCCACAGGCCTCGCGTGCGTTCCCCTCCTCTTGGCTCCGTCCCCCTCCTGCGGTCTTCCCCTGCTCCGTTCGGTCCGCACCTGTGTTGCAACCTGTGCGCGCGCATCCCCAGCTTACAGGGGGCGCGCACAGACTCTTCTTATCAGGTTCCCCCTGTCTCCGCCTCCCAAGCTGTACAGGCCATTCCCCTGACTGCCCCTTCTGTCTCCTCTTCTTCTTCCCCTGACCTATCTCCAGCTTCTCCCACTTCTCTCTCTACTCCTCCCCTCTCTGTCATTGATGCACCTTCCTTTATAACCCCTGTCTGTCCACCTCTTCCTTGCTCTGCATAGTTCCTGTTTCCCTGTGTGTACCTGACCTATGCTGTGCTCCCTCTGTGCTCCTGTCATTTACCTGCTCCTGTGTTACTTTGGATTTCCCTGGCTTTGACCCCTGCTTACCCTGGACTACTCTACTCTCTGGTATCCCTTTGAACCCTGCTGCACATACGACTCCGCTGACCTCTGGCTTCCTAGGACCTGGCTTGCCCTCTGACGACTCTACCCTCTTGATAACTGAACATTGGCAAACGGACACGACTATTCTCACGGACATTCCCCAAGCGTTGCAAGTATACTCTAACAACTCTTCCAACAGGCCCAGCAACGCTATACCACACTCCGGGCTTGCTCCCACTGCTGTGGGTGTGTGGTATCAAACCGTTCCCACCTCAGTACTGGGGTCTAGCTTGGTCTGCGGGCATACAGGCGTGACATTTTGCAGAGCCCAACAAACGCAGACCCCCAACCTACGTCCCTGGAGGAACTTATCACCCTGAGCGTACGCATGGATCAGCGCACGCAAGAGCGACGACACGAGAGGCACTGTTCCCGTTCTTCTCCCTCTGTTGTTTCTCACAGGTCAGTCGCTACTCCTCTCCTGGCCCTGGAGGCCTCGGAACCTATGCAGGTCGGCAGTCAACAACTCCAGGCAACCGAGAGAGCGCAGCGGCGACAGAACAGGGTGTGTTTCTACTGTGCTTCCTCGGAACATCGTCTCCAGAATTGTCCCTTGAAGCCGGGAAACGGGCACACCCAGTAAAGGTAGAGGGGCTTCTACTGGGTACTGTCTCTCCTAACCCCTCTCCTTCCAAAGCTCTCCCAAAGAAGCTGATGCTACCAGCCACACTGGAGGGTCCCAACCTTGTCGTAAAGGTCGAAGCGTTCATAGATTCCGGATCGGGCGGTAATTTCCTGGACCAGCAGTTTGCAGTGGAGAATCAAATCCCCATGGTCAGAAGGAAGAGTCCAGTTGGCCTTGAGGCCATCGACGGACGACCACTCCAGCCGGCTTTCATCATCTGGGAGTCTATTCCTCTTACCTTGACCCTGGCTGATGGTCACAAGGAGGTAATTGTCTTTGACGTTTTCCAGTCCCCTTCAGTACAAATTATATTAGGATTGCCCTGGCTTCAACTCCACAATCCACACATTGATTGGTCTGGTACCTTGCCCATCCAGTGGCCCTCGTCCGCAGATACTACGCCAGCGGATCCTCCCGTGGTTGTGCTTGCTGGTCTGGACTCCGTACCTGCCGATCGCTCGTCCCTGCCTGCCGTGTACCATGAGTACCTGGACGTGTTCAACAAGGTACAAGCAGAGGTCCTCCCGCCTCATCGCCCGTATGATTGCCCGGTCGACCTCATCCCTGGGACTGTTCTGCCGAAGTCTAAGTCTTACCCACTCTCCATCCCGGAGACCGAGGCCATGACTACTTATATTCAAAAAAACCTGGAGAAAGGTTTAATCCGCAACTCCACTTCTCCTGCCGATGCTGGGTTTTTTTTTGTGAAGAAGAAGGATGGATCTCTAAGGCCTTGCATAGACTTCCGCGGACTTAATAAGATCACGGTGAAAAACAGGTATCCGCTTCCGCTAATTTCTGAACTGTTCGATCGTCTCCAAGGGGCCTCTATTTTTTCAAAACTTGACTTAAGGGGTGCCTATAATATCATTCGCATAAGGGAGGGAGACAAGTGGAAAACTGCATTTAACACACGTTCTGGAAACTATGAATACCTTGTTATGCCCTTTGGGCTGTGTAACGCCCCAGCCGTGTTTCAGGAATTTATGAACGACATCTTCCGTGACGTTTTGGGAACCTTTGTCATTGTCTATCTAGATGACATCCTTATTTTTTCTAAAAATCTTGAGGAACACATTCAACATACCAAACTTGTGCTCTCTAGGCAGCGTTCTAACCGTCTTTACGCCAAGATGGGAAAGTGTTATTTTCACCAGGTTTCCACGGCCTTCCTAGGCTATATCATCTCCAGCCAAGGTTTCTCCATGGACCCAGAGAAGCTGAAGGCGGTCCTCGATTGGCCACTCCCTAATTCGCTCAAAGCTGTGCAACGTTTTCTTGGCTTCGCTAATTATTAAGTTTATCAAAACTACCACTTCTCTCTCTACTCCTCCCCTCTCTGTCATTGGTGCACCTTCCTTTATAACCGCTGTCTGTCCACCTCTTCCTCGCTCTGCATAGTTCCTGTTTCCCTGTGTGTACCTGACCTATGCTGTGCTCCCTCTGTGCTCCTGTCATTTACCTGCTCCTGTGTTACTTTGGATTTCCCTGGCTTTGACCCCTGCTCACCCTGGACTACTCTACTCTCTGGTATCCCTTTGAACCCTGCTGCACATACGACTCCGCTGACCTCTGGCTTCCTAGGACCTGGCTTGCCCTCTGACGACTCTACCCTCTGGATCCCTGAACATTGGCAAACGGACACGACTATTCTCACGGACATTCCAAAGCGATTGGCAAGTATACTCTAACAACTCTTCCAACAGGCCCAGCAACGCTATACCACCGTCCGGGCTTGCTCCCACTGCTGTGGGTGTGTGGTATCATACCGTTCCCACCTCAGTACTGGGGTCTAGCTTGGTCTGCGGGTATACAGGCGGGACACTATTTAGGCGTTTCATATTAAAAACTTAATGCAAAGTGTCTGGTGCTCTATTTCATTGTCCAGAGATGAGTACACCACTGCAGTCCGTGTTCAAAAAACCCGACATAACGTACGCTTATTTAATATGGTCATCCATTAGTTCAGCAGATGATAAGATGGTCACAGTTGGTCAAATTTATCAATATTTTATCGAAAATTATGACTTTTATAAATTTTCACCAGATGCTCATGTGTGGAAGAATGAAATAAAGAAAAAGTTATGTATTGCTCCGGCACCCGGAGTTACAGGAGGAGGGTATTGGTGTGCTGCCCCTGATTTTTCCAGTATCTTTGATCATGGAGAGTTCAAAAGGCAAAAGGTCATGTTAAAACCAACTAAGAATCGTCAGTCCCAGGCAAGCAATGCGCCAGCGCCAGCACCGGCTTCCAATAACGGTCCGACCGTCAGTGAAAACCTGCTGACCGGCAACCCTTGTCCCCGCCTGGATACCTGCAGCCTGAGCAGGATTTCACGTACAGATACCAGCAAGCTTGCATGTACCAAAACGATTTCCAGCTTCATCAGCTGTCAACAACAAGTGTAGCAGGCCCGCTGTCACCTGTCAACTACGTGTATAATCAAGACTACGGGACTGGCAGTGGCTCCGCGCCAACCGAATGGCAACGTCTATGGTGGGTACAGCTGCTGTATGTAATTCTTTTTTTACCATATCAATATCAATGCACAGTAAAGCGATTCTCCTGTAATCAATCCCTTTGCTTATGGTTATTTAGTTCTTTTAGTCACAATTCGCCAAAATGTAGTCCAGCAATATCATTGGCTTAGCAGCTTCTACAGTAGATACTGAACAATTGGTGGACAGCTAGGCGCATGCGCATTGGAAGCTTATTGAAACGCATATGCGTCTCATCACATCTAGGCGCATGCGTGTATGTGAACAAGAGACGCCCCCCAAGAAAATTATTGTTTGGACTGACCGAGGGGACTGCGGGAACTTCTTTAGGGGTCAGACTAATTTGAACCAACCATTACAGTAATACTTTTATTTTTCTTCCTCAGAAAAGAAACTTTATCATCACGCTGAGAACGGCAAATGGAGGGATTTCGATGGATATCGCTTTTTGTAACGATGCTTGCACACTGCTGAATCTGAATCAGTGCCATTTTTATTGATTTTCATAAAGTATACAATACTTTTTTTTACAAACTGTACTGTATAACAAACCCAGAAAATAAAAAGTATGCATTTATTCTGTACATGTATTACAGTATGTGTGTTCTAATAATAATACTAATACTAATAATACGTTTTAATACTGTTTTGATGTAATGCACATGCCTACAGTATACAGTACTGTATTTCTATGTGTCAAAAACTCGTTGACTGCAAGTAGCCTGGATATTATGTTCTATCCCATGTCTCCGGCTTCATGAGACCCAAACAAAATACTGAAAAAGAAGATCACTATGTAAACATAATTATATGCATTGAATCTTAAAAGTGATGTATGTATGTATATATTTTTACCTTGCATACAGATGTAGCAAGACTTAATAGCTTCAGTGCCACATAGGATTAACCCTGCGGGAGGTCCCATTGAGAAGCATGGACCCCCCTGCCGCACAATCGCAGCAAACACTGTCCCCAGCCCCGCAGACTTTAGCTTCTTTGTCCGTGATGCTTGGGACAGTAAGCCATGCTACATCTGTATATAGCTGCAAGGCTATAGTCGCTTGTCATTATGTGGCTGAGTAAAAAGCTCTGCAGTAGCACATAGAACACTTGGCCTACACTGTAGATTATGATGAATGGGAGTGTAATCAGGGATACTGTGTCAAAGTGAATCCTGCATGAGTTTTGGAAGCCCCAAATATTGCTTGCAGAAGTCCATGCAAGCGGAATAAGCCGAGCAAAATGTCAAGCAAAGGTGTTAGGAAAGGGAAATATATATATATATTCTGGAAAAGGGCTACATGACCTTTTTGGTTGTATATTTATTTCCCTCCGGTTCCCTTAGGTCTATGAAAACAGACATGCTGCAATATAAATCACTGATGAGTATAATTAGAAATTCACAGACTACATAAAAGAGATTAACCCCTTTTTAAACATACAACCTGATGGGTGGGGGGGGCGGGACAAGTACTATTTTTCATACAGCTCTACAGAGCACACTGGCATTTTCAGGCTCAAGTCTCTATCCTGTGCAGTTGACAGTCTAATTTCTGGTGCTGGAGGCATAGGGAGATAAAGGGCAATATTTAACATCACTCATTGCCCCGGAGTCAACAAAGCGTAACATGCTGTGTTTCACCCACATTCGCGACATCTGCCGTTGACTTTGATCTGCATCGGCTTCTATGTACAGAGTCCATTACTCCGCTGAGCCCAATCAGGAGCAAGGGGGCATCTGGAATGGACTAATCGGGAGAGGGTGTGGGGCCAGTGCCAAAGAACAGCCCAAGGGAACCGGGTTGACGGCACTAGGATCCATACCTGGTCCCCGTATTCAGTTCCAGGCCTCCCACAGGGTTTGACACCTCACTGCCGGGGAGACCACAATGCTCCGGCCTTGGAGTGTGTACTCTCCCAGCAGTGGGTGCCTCCTCCCCTAGCCTTCCACTGCCCCTTAACATAGCACCTGGCTCCTCACAAAGGATATCCCTCTGACTCATTGTATGGCTGGTACTCAGTCATTGTTACTAGCCCAGACATACAATGTACCACACAGAGAATTTAAATAAAGTGCAATCAAACAGTCAATTACACAGCACAGATAGACAACCCTCAGTTACATATTACTTGGGTTGGAGGCCCTTCTCCAAACCGGGGATGGCACATTAACCCTTGCAGTGGGACGCCACCTTTACTGGTAGGGGCAGCAAGCGGGCTTAACCTTTATTTGTGCATGCCATGCAACCCCTGCTGTCACAAAGTTCAATTTATTTTTCTTTGAGGGGTTTGATTGGTGGTGGGGTGTTGCCTTTACCTTTATCCCTTGTCCTCACATGGGAGCCGATAAATGTAAGAGGATGAGAAGAGAGGTAGGAGACGTTTCCCTGTGCCAATTTTTGATGGACGCACAGTGAAATCAGACAAAATAGAGCAGCAGAGGAGATAAAAACGCTCCCAACTCTCAGCTCACCATGTTTACAAAGAGATAGAAAAATGGTGTTTATAGAGCAAACTGATATAGGTGAAATAACAGTGAATAAAGAGTAATGGATGATACCAGCACTGTTAGTGCATATCGCAGATTTCTCCATTGAACCAAGACATTTGAATCAAACCTCCGTAGATTAATACATGTAGGAAGAAACACAGATGCAAAATAGTGGTGCAATAACGTTTTACTCCAGGCAATGAACAACACAGAGAGGATAAAGTAAAACTCACAATCTCCCCAAGGTAATGTGCAGGAAGTGACTTGGGGCGCACTCCAACCCTACTGCGATCTTGTTAGGTGCTCGTCCTTCCCGTCCTTCGCGCTAGTGCGCATACGGTTTCCTCCATCTGCCTCTATCACCAGCAGACTCTCCGGGACCTCTGACGCCAGCACACTGAACTACCGCTCAGTTGGTATAGTGGCCTTCAATGTCCAAAAAGCCCAACGTGTTTCACCAGTCTGTCGGCTTCGTCTGCCATTTTTTATTCCCAACAGCTCCGAGCCAAAGGGTTAAATATGCAGTATTGGAATGGCCTAACCCAAGAGCTTCTCCCCCTCCTCCTTAACCAAATATAATAAAACATCTGACAGCACAATTACGTTTTTAATCCCTCCCCTATAAAGAATTTTTAAAACAAATGCTGCTTTAAAGGGGCAACCCAATCCGGCGTTTTCTTTCACAACGTTTAAAAAAAAAAAAAAAAAAACATATAATTGAATTGAAGCAGGGGATTTCTGGAACTGAACCCCATTAATTTCAGCTCAGAGGACCACCTGCTTCCGGAGGTACTTACCTCCATAGGGGGTGCCGGTATCCACTCTGCTCGGCTAGCAGAAATCCCATAATAGCAGTTTTTCAGAGCTCACGCGCCTGCGGGCCAATAGGAAGCCGTGATGTCATCAGTGCGGCTTCCTATTGGCCCATGTGATGCGGGAGCTTTAAAAAGCAGAGAGATTCCTACTACGGAGGCCAGTATCCCCGGAGGTGAAACTAATGGGGTTCAGCTCTGGAGACCACCTGCTTCAATCCCCTGTTGAAAAAAACAAACATCTCAAATAAAAAACAGTGGCTTGGATTGCTCCTTTAAAACTCAGTTAACCAACAAACTATCATCTCTACGTAACCATTCGTTATTTTTTTCTCTTTTTGACAAATTGTAGCTTATTATGTCTTGCTATTTCAGTACAAAAGAATTGCCTTTGGAAATAGCTTCTAAGCAGCCTTAGCCTGTAGTAGCAATGTTAAAGCAGCGGTTGAGCCTTTTCAGTTTAAATTATACTTATTAAAATAAAAAAATAGTAAAATGCAGAATACACATAAATGTTCTGAACAATGCTAATCAGCAGACGGCAAGCACAATAATAAGGTGGTTGAAGCAAGTCCCTCCAAAAAAAAAGATAGCATTTAAAATAAATATTAATCATGACTCATATTTGTATTTATTTCATGTAATATAAAATAAAATGAACAGTAAACGAAACCATGAATTCCTAAGAGAGGAGGTGGCATTTATTCTATGCTATATCCACAAACCCTTAAAAGCCGATACTTCTGAAGTGTTACTGCATAGAAACAAAGAAAAGAATGACAGTAGACCATATAACAAGACTAGTGCTAGGAATATCTATAGGCTGTGAAGCTGCTTCCCTCAGTTGGAGCATATTTTAGTCCCATTTCTTTGAATAGAGCTAATCTCTTTTTAAGCACTGCAATTGGTTTCGCAGTAGGTGGCATAGAAGAAGGGTCTGTTCTTTAATCCTATGAGTGCTGCCGGAGAGGCCGTGTCACCAGAGTGCACAGTCCCTCGGGCACATTACAATCATGTGACCACTCGCCAAGTCAATCACGTGATCGTGAAATCGCGGCTGAGACCAGATTGCATTCAGCGCCCCACAGGAACGGAGAATGCGATCTCCTGTAAAAAAAAATTGCAGAAAGCTCATGACGTGGTGACTATGTCGTGGGTCACTCAAAGGATTAAAGCATCGATCTGCGCTGTTTGTATTTTTTAAACATATATAGTATAGAAAATCAGCACACCTATTTCAATTAGCAAAAGGTGATTTTATTAAACCATATTAGGATCCCAATATGGTGTAACAAAATCACCTTTTGCTTATAGAAATGAGTATACTGACTTTCTATACCTTCTATTCATCCTTTTGAGCCAAGCATCTCAACACTTCGAACTACAGTACAGGAGTACTGATCGATCCTCTACAGAACCTATATATGCTGTGATAGTTACAGACTGTCTATGTTAGAGAGAGCATGCAGTATGCATGCACTCAAACATGCAGGTGGTTAAACTCCTTGCTGGGCAAGCAGCTAGGGTGTGTCAGTTAACTGCTGATTGCAAGGGCTTTACAAAACAGTCAGCAGCCTGACCAGGCCCACCAACAGGGTGGGTCTGCCGGGGTTGGCGTCCCGGGCCCTGTGACTCAGGTGGTCCGGCCGCCCGTTTTATTATAAAAAAAGAAGAAGAAAGTGGCGATTCCCGTGCGCATGCGCAGAGCCGAGGTCCCAGCGCGCTTGTGCAGGGAAAGCAGGGTGCCCGGCCTGCTGCCTGTGGGCCCGCTCCTCGCTCCACCCCAGCTCCCAACGTGGGATGGACGGGAAGCGCCGTGGCGAGCCTGTGACCGCCAACCCAGCTTCCCCCGCACGCCCACCAACCCAGCTTCCCCTGCGTGCCCGCCTCCAACTGCGGAATTAACCCGCCAGTCTCCCTCCCCTCCAGCCACCTACCTCGCGCGTGCCCTCCCCCCCCGAGCCTACCTCCCACTCTGGGCAGCAGCTGCGGGGATATCGGAGGCAGGGGGGGGGGAAGCATCTGGCAGGCAAGGAAGCAGCACCCACCCGGTCAAGATCAGTCACCCACTCACCCCCCCCAGTCACCCACCCACCCACTCACCCACCCCCCCAGTCACTCACTCACCCAGAAACACACTCACCCACCCAGTCGACCCATAATTTCTGTTGGCAGCCCTGAGCCTGACAGAACTGAGCCTTACCCCAACCAGTTAGGATGCCGGTTGGAACAGTTCCCAGGCCTGCTGGATGCTAGGCCTATTTGGATCAAGCCCACAGCCTGAGAGGGCCAGAGAGAGAGAGAGACTTCAGGTGTTGTCTTTCACAGAGGTAAAAGTGCTAAGTATTGACAAAGAACTTAGCTCTCCAATCTGTAGTTAAGAAACTGACAAGTATGTTAGTGCTCCAGAGGGAGCTATGTATTTTGTTTTCATTCCTGTTCTGTTTTGTGACCTTTTGTTAATAACCTGAACTTAGTGTCTTGTCTTTATGTGAGAGAAAGACCCTGCAAAGTGGCTGAGATGTCACAATATATATAGATCACAAGATGGCCGTGCACACACAGGGAGGGGGTAAGGAGTCTTTCCAGGAGGCAATCATAGTGCACGGCAAAGGAGATAAGGGATAGTCAGAATAAGATCACAAGTGATCTATATTACTAGCACAACACTAAGTTAGTGCCAAACATTTATTACATCCAAAAATGTACACAAGCCCAACATTTTGGTTCCCAAGGGGACTTTTTGAAGAAGACCGAAACATCGGGCATAGTAAAAAAACATTTTTTACCCTAACTAGGGTTGATATATATATATCTGTACATACACACTTATTTTATATCCTGATTTGAAACAAGGGATCCCATGAAGGTGAACTGTGGCACTCCCAGCTCTGCTGGGCCCCAGGATCCTACGATATTTAATTTAGAAATTCCCTTACAAGAATGGGAGAAACAAGATGGACACTGGGGCCAGCCAACATAAAGTCAGGACATCATCATGAGATGCAGCTTCCGATTGGGCAACGTGGTTTTTCCACTACTGTCAAAAGTAAACAATGTCAGTAAATATCTCGGCAGTTGGGAGGGGTCCATGGAACTTTGAGTGCCGCAGTTCAGCTCTGGGGGACCCCCTGGTATATAAAAAGTAAAATACAAATGTTAAAAATATATATTTTGGAGGGGGAGGGGGGTGTTGGAGGGATTGCTGCTTTAATGAACAAACTGGTCATAGATAAAATTGTAGGGTACAGAGATTTCCAAACCTCACTGTTCTCTTCCCACATGAGAAACAGGCCCATGATGTTTTCCAAAGCTCTGTTCACTATAATCTCATCTATGAAGAAGTCTTTTGGTGGTCCACGAAAAAGCTCATCACCCACAATAAATGTGAACTGCAAAGACACAATAGTTACAATCTTCTCCATAACACAGGCCACACTAATGCTTTGTTCACCAGTGAAAGATGGCACACGCACACACACATCCTGTAGCTTTAATCACCTTATCAACTTCATTCAATTACGTTTCATTTCCTTTTTAGACTGGAACAATGTTATTTCATATACACGTCTGCGGAAAGAAATTCTGTTCCGCTCCAACGAGGAGGAGAAATACAGAGAAAGTGAAAATAAACTCAGGTTTCTATTGCATCCTCCATGAATAATTAGTTTTGTTCGTCAGCTATCTATAATATTGATATTTCCCCCTCCTACCCCCATGAATAGATTTTGAACACTGCGGAATATTCATGAACTAAATGGAAATCAATTGAAGAGTATGTTCTTTAACTCCTTTTCAGACCGGTGTTACTTACATTGCTTTCCCCCCCTAGCATGTCGTTACCAAATACAGTACATGTATTTAATCATATAAACCAAAACAAGGGCTCCAGCACACACTGATTAATAGAGAAAACGAAAGAGTCACGGAATAAGCCAAAAATGTAATAGCGGTAATAATAGAACAATAGGTATCACACAAATATGGAAATGCTACACGACTATAAATGCAGAATATATGGATCTTAAAAAGCACAAGAGTAGGGGGGAGAGACACAGGGAAGGGGTGTGGGGGGAAAAACACTAAAGGAAAAACTGCAAACAAATAAACATTGAATAAGACAATGGGGGAGGGTAAGAGGGGCTTACTTAATCATGTATCATTTGACACATGAATTGGGGCTTATTTGTAGGAAATAGTCCAAATCTGTTCCATAGAATTCGGCGGATTGTTTTGACCAAGTCCGTCCCACCCACCACAATCCGTCTGTGAAGTGGGTGCTAAAAAATCTGAACGGATTGATCCGAATCCATATTAAATTTGAAATCTGCACGCAGATTGTTAAAAATCTGCTCTCTGTCTCTCGCTCTCCCCCCTCAGATTGAATCGGAGTGCGGATTAATAACAATCTGACCGCGGATTACTAATCCACCATGTGGAATGTCAGTGATAGAAAAAAAATCAGAAAAGGGCGGATCGCACTTTTTGAGAATGATCCACGGAAATCTGTGTATTAAACGGACCGGCCAATCCGAAGCGGATCCAAATCCACAGACAAAAAACATCCATCTCTACTTATGTGGTCATATGTAATAGTTTGCTGTTTACGCAGTGTTTTTTTTATCTTATGACTACAGATACAAATAGATAATATTTTAGTATTTTAGAGCACTAATATTAGCAGCACTGTACATGCTATTTTGCAGGCACCATCACTCCCTGTCCCAAAGAGCTTACAATTAAATTATGTTGATATTGCACAGGGTGGAAAAGTGACTTGTCCGAGGTCACAAGGAGTGACTCGAAAAGGTTCAGCCACTTTAATGACAGCTTCGTAACTACAGCTCAACCCCGTTATAACGCTGTGCTTGGGGTCCAAAGAATCACATCGCGTTATAAGCGGATCGCGCTAGAAATAATGTACAATTGTATGCATTGTACAATAAAGTATTTAAGATACCAATAATCATGTTGTAAAGTATTCATAAATATGAAAATTGGGAGCCATGCGTGCATCGCGCTATAAGCGGATTCGCGTTGTAACGGATCGCGTTATAACGGGGTTGTGCTGTACTAAACTACTCCTTCAGCCTGAGAAAGGGAAATATTCTGTGGGTGTGTAATTCAGATGTTCAAAAGCAGAATAAATTGGCCACTTGTAAATATCCCCATTATTCTATTTTTAAAATACACATCATTTGCTAATGCAACCCACTGTCTTTCTTATATAGCACTGACAATGTACAGGGAATTTTGCAGGCACCATATCACTTGCTCCAAAGAGTTTGCAAACTACTGTTGATGCCTAAGGTAGATAAAGAGAGTTGTCCAATGTCACGAGAAGAGCTGACACAGATTCAAAAGGCAGTAACAAAGGAGGAAGTAGGTGATATGATACCTTCTATTGGACCAAAAAGTAGTTGATATGTTACAAGCTTTCGAACCTCTAAGGGTCCTTCATCTGGTATGACAGAAATACAGAAACAAAATTATTATATACAATGTTTGTTAGAGGGATATCTGGTTGTAATGGATGTTGAGAGGAAGTGGGAAATAAGATAAGGTAGAAACAAGTAACTGTCAGAGTCTTCCTAGACATCTTGCTCCCAGCCACAGTTCCCTTGTCGTTCCCTTGTCTGTCCACCGGGTGTGCTGCTGTTTCTGTCTGCTCTGGGATTCCTCTGTTTGTCTGTCTCCTCGTGTTGCTCCTGTCCTCTGTCCTTATAGTTTCCTGTTCCTCCCTTGCCTTTGTTTTGTGTCCAGACTCCTTCTGCCATGCCCCGATTTGCTTCTGTTTAGTCCTGTACATATTAAAGGCCATTGCTAGTGTTCTGGCTTGTCCCCGTTTGTTTCCTGCTTGTGAGTCCCTTGTCTCAGTTCCTGCTCCCTAGTCTCCGTTCCTGCTCCTCTGCCCTGTTCCTGCCTTCCTGCTGCTGACTCCTGCCTGGACCCCAACGAGCCTTGCTTGCTGCCTGCCACCGGGCTCTGCCTGGACCCGGACAATACTGCTTGCCACCTGCCATGAACCCTGCCTGTGACCTCGACGATCCTGCTTGCCGCCTGCCACCGACCTCAGCCCGTGACCCCAACAATCCTTGCCTTCTCTGCTGTTCCTGCCATCAAGGTCCTACCTGCTCCTGGAGTCCATGTGACAGTAACCTAGTGTGAAAATTAACAATAGAGACATGTATGCCCCCCTCAATAGGGTTACCAATTTGCTGCAAGGGGTTAATAGTAGAGCAGTATATGTTAGGCCTCACCCTGTATTGTCACAGGGTGGGTTCTTGAAGGGAGGTTCCTGGTAGACAAAAGGCGAGGAGCCTCGGGGAGAAGAGATCAGGTCCCCCTGTTTGTTACGTTACAGATAGAGACAGTGCCCATTTGGCAAGGATCCCAATGAGATGGCCAGTGTAAAACATAGGTCCCAGAGAGGTGAGACAGACATGCCACAGAGGGCCACAACCTGAGGGCTCCCGGGTGTCAGCGGATTAGTGCTAAAGGCGGATCCACATATGTAGTCTCTTCAACCTGTAAGGAAGTGGCAGTTCCCAATCATGAATGGGGTGTAGTTGTTACCTGCACAGAACCGGCCAGGATCCCAGTATGGGCCCAAAATAGACTGGGTATAACAGACATTATTCTGAAGGAGGATGTCGTCACCGGGGAGGGAAGTTAACAGCGGGCACGACAGCGCAACAAATTGGCAAAGGCTGGACTGTGCTGAAAAAAACTTTATTATAACATGGATAAAAAAGAGTGAGGGGAAAGCACCCCCCGCAACTTAAGTGGATTTATGCCCTGCAGCACTGGTTGATTGAGGGGACCGTGTACCTCAATGTTCTCTCTATTATTCTGAAGGAGGGCCGGGCCAATACAAGTACCACAGCCAAGTACAGTATTTGCAACTCCCTCTGAGTGTTAAGAGTGGGCACCTAGGGAAGTACCGTTTCATGAATAACAAACAGTGATGTAAAGCAACGTCCAACTATGTCAACTATGTTGCGTATGTGTGCGAAGTGTCCCTGTGCTTGGAAACCTGAATAAAGATTGGAGTTATACTACACAAGTTCCATGCTCCCATAATTTTCACCCTTGCTAACTCATCGCTCAGCCACCTGAATCCTGCACTATGGTGAGTAACCAAATATTGCACACCAATGTAATCTCCTTAGGAACCAGGCAGAGAGGGTTACAGATATAAAAGGCTTTAATCTATGTAAATGCAAAAGCAACTTAGACAGTTAGGTGACATAAGTGGGGGAGTGGAGTGGGACAGGACAGTCTGTGTATATAGTCTATCTATCTACTGTATATATAAACCTACCATAACCATTTTAATGTCTTGTTATCTACTGTATATAAAGACTGTTACCAGGGAATAGTGCATATAAGCATGCATACACACATACTGTATGCACTGGCGAATACATACATATAATGCACGTATACACTATATATTTCTAGATCACTTTCCGTCTTATCTTTTGTTTCTGTAATGTTTGCGTCTTGTATGTTTTGCCCCACACCCTCACTGTTTTTTTTCTTTTTTATTGTGTGTATACACATAACACAAACAGTGTGCATACACAGGTTATATACATGTATGAAAGGTATACAGACAAGAAAAAGTATAGGTGCGCAAAAAGATCCATATAAAACAATACAAATGATGTCCCAAAGTGCTGCCACAGTGTTTATACACAAAGACCAAAATAAAATATGAGCAATAGACAGTTAGACATAGGGCGCAACAGTGTAGACAAACAGTGGGTGGTAGTCACTGTGAATACACTGTGTACACGTACATACATATACATACATGTACGCATACATACGCATCTTCATAAATGTATTAAATACATACTGTACATGTACACACTGAAAACATACAATATATACACACCCATAAATGTAATATACATACACATACTGTACATACACATATATGCACATGCACACATAAAATATATACACATATAAACACGCACAAATAAGCACATATAAAATACTACAAAAGTATGCACATATAAATCACGTAAACAGAACAATCAATGAATATGCACCAGGCAGTGAGTGTTCTTACCACCAAGCTATTCCTTTAGCCCGAACACCTTTATATGCATTCATACAGTATGATTGTACTATAACTTTGAAATAGGGCCCATATTTACTAAACGCTGCTATGACATACATCACCATCCAACCCATTCACTTGAATGGGCCATAAGGTGCCTTACACTATTGGAAGGTGCCTTGTGGCATAGCGCCACTTAGTAGATATGGACGTGGGCATGTCTGTCTTAATGGAAAACGCATTGAATTGATTGTCATAGCAGAGTTGTGCTTTAGAGTACTAAAGCGAAATCAAAGCTAGAACCATTTGTTGACACTGCTACGGAACATATCATGGTCCCCTTTAGTTCTGAAGAGGTTAAACATAACAGCTATCTAATGCAGGTTATCAATTATGCCAGCGCTCGGCTTTTCAATTTTCTACTGGGTGGCATAAAGTGGTTTCATCTCCCTGTAGGAGGTTATTATACAAAATCCTATCCTAGAAATTACTGTTTATTTAGCAATTTAGTACATAGTAATTTCGTTCAATTTCCCTAAGGAAGCTGCAGTCTTTTCACTGTATTTGCAGGTTATGGATTTCCCAAAGGAATCAATGCAAACTGATATTGGTAGATTCCACTCTAGACTCTCATTGCCTGTCATATATATATATATACAGGTAAACCCCGTTATAGCGCGGTCCTCGGGGTCCACCCCGAGACCAACGCGTTAGTAACGGGGTCGCGCTAATTTTAAAAAAAAATGGCTGCCGCGCGCGTAATCGGGAGGGAGCGAGGAGGGAAGGAAGAGGTGGCCGGAAGCCCTACACCAGGGCTGCACAACATGCGGCCCGCCGGGGCACACCATGTGGCCCGCGATGGACCCCCTTCAACCCCCCTTCCCTGGTAGGGAAAGGACGCGTTCCAGTAGGAGCGCACGCTCTCACCTAACCTAACCTCCTACCTCCTCCAGCACGGGGATGCGCTCTAGCAGTGTAGCATGACCCGGAAGTTCCGGGTCTGCTGCTAGAGCGCGCATCCCTCGCGCTTCCCTGCCGCAGCTAACGTTGTACGCGGGGCGGCGTCATCTGGGTGAGCCGGCCGCTGATTGGTCTCTCGGGTGCGTGACGCAGCGAAAGAGACAGACAGCGGGGAGGGTGATCTCGCTGTCGCCGTCATCGTAGCCGGTTGTGTCTCGCGGCCTGGGTGGTTGGTGAAGCTTCAGCAGGAGCCGCAGCAAAGAGGGAGTGCGAGGTGAGGGAGGACATGCGCGAGGCTTAAGCAGGGGCTGCTGACATGGGAAGGGGGCTGCGGGGCTGCTGACATGGGAGGGAGGCTGTTGACATGGGAGGGGGGTGGGGGGCTGCTGACATGGGAGGGAGGCTGCGGGGTTGCTGACATGGGAGGAGGGGGGTGGGGGGCTGCTGACATGGGAGGAGGGGGGTGGGGGGCTGCTGACATGGGAGGAGGGTTGCGGGGGGCTGCTGACATATGGGGGGGACTGCTGAAATGGAATGGGCTGGGGGGCCCGACTCTTTTTTCTTTGTGAGGGGGGAGTTGCAGGGGGGGGGGGGGGGGAGTGTGTGCAGTGTGCTGTGAGCAGTGTGCTGTGAGCAGTGTGCTGTGAGCAGTGTGCAGTGTAGAGTGTGTGCAGTGTAGAGTGTGTGCAGTGTAGAGTGTG